>OZ018318.1:133708859-134380786 GCA_963969495.1 Ceratothoa steindachneri | reverse complement strand
CTCGAATGGTATGCGTGCCTAGATTCCCTCTTGCAAGAAGAGGACGATCTCGGGCGTCTCTGGGGCTGCGAGGTTTTCCGTGAGCGGGGCGAACGTGCCTCCCCCCCCTCGGCTCTTGCAACTCCAGTCTTCGTAGCCTTATTGTCAACCTGTGTGGGTGTGTGTGCGTGGGTGGTTTTGTTTTGGTGAGTTTGCGTTGTTTGTTGTTGTTCCGTGCGTGCTTTTGCAGCCTGGATCCTGGGGTCCCTGGAGGAGGCTGGGGTTGTGGCATTGCTGGAAGTTGGGAGCTTCTGACAACTAGTCTCGCACTGGGGTTTGAGACTAATTTTCAGGATCTCCTCTAACCGCGGGTTCGGGGGAAACCACATCTTTTCCATTCCATTATTAATTAGCATCTCATTAAGCTCATCTGCAAAGCACCCCGGGGAGGACAGATTCGCAATATGAGCATAATATATGCAACACATAATTTTCGTCGAGTTTTCATTCTCGACGTGAAGAAATGTCGGGTTTCCTTTTGATTCCGCTACCGCAGCTTTTGCAACTTTGGCATAGGTTGTGTTGGCCTTCGTTTCCTCTTCCAGTTTCTTTGGGTTAGCTTTTTTTTCAAAATTTGCTTCTTGATGGGGCAAGCCATGGATAGTGTCTTATGTTCACCAGCGCAGTTGAGACACTTCATGGAGGTGCCTTTACAGCTCCTTCAAGAATAGGTGTCCGACGCGCAGATAGAACACAAGATAGCATTCTCTCTGGGGCAGTTGGCTGTAGTGTGCTTTTCATACTTGTAGCATTTGAAGCACATTTGGAAGTCGATAAACTCCTCACGCTCGACCTGCTCGGGGCAGATTCGAACGTTTAAGAGGAGCATACCGCCCTCCGTAGCCTTTACCGCCATTGCCGAATCAGTAAATACAATTTTAAAAACGTGCGTATAGTCCTTGAATTTAAGGACTTCCGCTACCTTAGCCCAAGAGTGATTCTTTTAGACCTCAGCATGAATTACTTCGATGCTGTGGCCTCCGACATAAAGATCGAGGTGGCGAAGAATGATGCTGCGGTGAGTTTTGATTTGTGGTGGCGTGTGGGGTTTTAGATTAATTTTCCTTAGGGATTCTGCCGCTTTTTGGGAGGTGAGGACTTCGCAGTCGCTCTCCTTTTGGCAGATAGCCGAGTATCCGTTGTGGGTGTCGATGAGTTGATGGCTATGAAATTAACACATGAAAGTTGTCATTAATCCTAATGAATTTGCTGCTTCTTCAGTAGAAACTGACAATTGAACAATTTTACATGATAGCATATTCGCCGTTTTTGTCAACCACATCTTCCCATTTCTCAGGTTGGTCGATTCCTATAAGGTCAAATTCAGCCGGTTTTAAGTTCTAGGGGTTGTCCCCGAATATTTTTACCTAGTCTTATTCAGATTTTTTTTTTACTACGAGTATTCAGAGCATTTTGTAGTAAACAAAAAACATGGAAATCACGCGGTGCAAGTTCTGGTAAATATGGTGGATCGGGGAGAAGAACAACTTTATTCCAATATTGTTTTCTGCGTGACTGCGTATATGTGGTCTTGCGTTATCATAAAGAAGCACAACGTGTGTCTTGTTGATAAGTGCAGGGCTTTTTCTTAAAATATTTTTCTTGGTGCAGAATTCCTCTTCAATTATAATCTAAAAAGTAATAAATTAATTGACGGAGATACTCAAATTGTTAGAAGTGCAGTGCTACGTAATAAAGTAGCACCATTAATATCGTTGTCAATTTCGAAGGATTCGTCCTTCAGTGATTTAATCTCACAATAGTTATTTATTTAAACCGCTTAATAATATTGTTGAAATTAGAGAAACAAATATTATGATAAACTCTTCATCTTTCTTACATCCCATAATTACAGGAGTCACACATTCACAGGCAGCCCAAAATTTCTTAACTAAGTTATTAGAAGTAAGAAAAGAACACATTCTTGCGTGAAGGAAAAATTTACTCTTCAAAATCATCTTTTGCGAATTTCCCTTAACGCTATTGAAAAAGTTATTCCTGTTGAGTAACAACCGATTATAGACTATTGAATTTAATAACAGTAAAAAATTATGTTTTAAATTCGTATAGGTTAAAATATGCTCAATAGCTCTGTACTGAATGTTGAATAATTGAGTTCAGGGCTTTTGAATGCAAAACTGAAGTAACCTAAAACATCCCTTTCTATGTGACATGGTTGCCCTAGTATTGCTCCTACGCCAATGTTTGAGGCGTTGGTGGTGAGTCAGATAGAAGGAACCTTCTTTTTGGGGGGAGGGGGGCAAAGGAGTAGCTTCTTCAGGGTCTAAATAAGAGTGAAATCGTCATTTGCTCTTGCCTTTCAAAACTCTAGCAAGTGGGCTAAGGGTAGTTCCACTGTATTTCACAAACCTTCGGCGAAAGTTTATTAGTCATACAAATTGTTGAAATTGTTTTAAAATTTAGAGCAAGGCAGTCCTGATCGCTGTCATTTTACTGCTGTTTGTGGATGTGACTTTCGAATCTACCTTGAAGCACACAAAGTCTACGGGATTCACGCCGAAAACTCAGGGAGCTTTATGAGTCGCGATAGATCACAATTCAATCTCTGAACCAGGTACGATAGGTTATCTCTGGCACCGAGAGATGTATTGGATTTAGCTTGACCGTGAAGAAAGACGCAGCGCCTGAAGAGCTCACTTTTATTTTTAAGAGAGGAGGGTGGATACTAAATCCGCTTCTCTCTACCGAGGAAGGGTCCCTAATTCTGAATGAACCAGCTTGACCCATGTCCTTCACCGAAGTGTGGAAGTTCATGGCTCACAATTGGGTACAAACCTAGGAGGAGGTCCCTCTTTTTCTCCTGATTCCTGGAAGGCACGTGGCCCTCAGAAAGGTCTTGTACAGGTGTGAACTTTTATTTGTAGGACACTCCCACCATTTTTGTTCCCCCCTTTGGAAGACCTAACATATTGGGCATTAGAACCTCCAGGACAACTTTCATCTCAGGAGGGGCTTCCAACTGGTCATCCCCCCAAGGGTTCTGGACCCCGATCGGAGTCTCAAAGTCCCTATGGCCCGTCAATAACGTCATTTTGGCCGGTATAGTTTCCTCCATTGAGAAAGTAAAAGGACGAGTAATCAAACAAAGCAATGAAGATTTGTTCATTCCATCTTATGGAATGAACTTAAATAAAAAGATTTCGTTTCCTGGAGGTTCCAATTATTACTCACTTGATATTAGGAAAGCATATTAAGTTTAAGGAGTGGCAATTGCGGTAGCAAAACGCTCCTATAGGTCTCGATCCTTTTTTGAAATGGCAAGAGTTTGTGAAATCGTGAAATCAGCTGATCCATGGCGAAAAATGGATGAAAGATCATTGAGTAGGTACTCTTCGTGAAATCGCTACCCGTTGCCAGCAAGGCTCCCAAAGGGTGATGGAAACGTCTCTATTATCTTCGCTCCTTCTCAATAGGAGAAATCTCCAAAACGATGGGCCCTTGGCGGATCGGAGAGACCAAAACTTTTAATTGGAAGAATTCTCCTGAGGGATGTCTTGCCGATTTTATGCTATTCGGACAGATACAAGAAACTTTAATCAACTCACCCTCTCTATCACTTCCAGTAATCTTCCCATTTGGTTCATTGTTCATCTCCCTCTACTTTATTTTCTCTTCAAACCCAATATCGAGAATGAGCTCGACTCATTCGAAGATTTTATTCGAAAAATCATAAAAGGAGAATTACTGAAAGGGAGAGATAAAAAGTGAACCTAATGGGAGAAAGTGGGCAAAGTGGGCCGATAAATACGAACCGAACAAAGAAATAAATGGGAGATAGATGAAATAGCGAAAAATAGGTGGGAATTATCTGTCATATCTTGTGAGGTCTTTGTATGGTTCATTGAGGGAAGCATAAAGAGATTTTACCTACACGAGGGCTCAATTCTAGAGAGGTCAGGTAATAATCGAGACAAATATTCTCCCACTTATAGAGATTTTTCGGTTAAAGTAAGTAGTATTTATGATAAGTTGGAAAGTATAACAAATCTCTTCAATGATACCTTTCCCTCATTAATCCTTTATTTTAATTGAGTGAAGTTAAGCTCTCTAACGGATACAAAGAGTACAAGTACTTCTTACAAAAATATCCATTGAACATTCGGCCGCGTACTACAACAAATATGTCGCTGAGAATTTGAACAGAATGAACCAGTTTTTTCAGAATTCCTAAGTAAAAATGGAGAAATCTAGAAATCTGTTTCGTGATGATCATTATCCCTATGTATAGAAAAGATGCTTATAAGGAAAGCATAAGAGAGGCAAGTAAAGATGTTCTGAATATTATGAATTTTTCTATGAATGAATTTCTAATCGAATATTGACTACGCACGGAGAAAAATCGTCGAGACAAGTGGTTTCTTTATTGTATCACTATGCCGGTATAAAAATGTAAATAAGCATTTAAATTCTTAAGTTTATGATAAATAATAAATTAGAGAGATTAAGAGTCTATAGCGTGGAGAATGAACACATAAATGAAAAAAAAGTTAAGTTTGATTCTCATTCAAATTTAATGGAGGGATGCAGAATATCGAGTTGCGTCAGGAAGTCATTAATTTGTTCTTTTTGACCATAGTAAAAATAATTGATCTAGATAACGCTAGGATTTTATTTGTGAAATATCGAAACATAGTTGTCATTCAAAGTATTCCATAACGAGGCAACAAAAAACAGGACATTCACATTTTTGCAGTTAATACTCACTCTCCTTTACACGAGAAAACTTTATTAGATGCCTCGATCGGCGGTAATTAATTTAATGAATAAGTCATGTAGGACTGGTAGTGTAATATCGAGTAGAGGTAATTTTATTTTTTATATTAAGAAAGTTTCGCCAACAATTACTTTGGTGAAACGCGAATCTATATCCAGAGCCAGGAGCTTGTGTTTACTAGTATCAAACTAGTATCAAATGGTTAAGGAAAGATTTCATTCCATTTTTGCTATTTAAACTGTGTTAGAGAGAGAGAGAGAGAGAGAGAGAGAGAGAGAGAGATTCACGCGGACAAAGAGGTCGAGGGGGGATCTCATGGACGAACAGATCTCCAACCGGCGTCCTTTGGTAAACTTCCTGGGCGATAACGAAGTGAGACGAGTCAAACTGGAGCCCGGAACCCAAATCAGCGAGAGGGCGCTAAACGCTTGCCGCCGGGCTTTGAATCGGAATACGACCCAATTCCGACAGCAAACAAAATCGCTTCCGGTGAAGTCGTATATATTTCCCAGCGTGGAAACGAGCAAATTAGTATTCAACCAGAAGGCAGGCACTGCTCACGCAGTATCCAAGCAGTAATCAAGAGGATTCATTGGAACTAGCCAAATGACACAACGTTCCACTTCACAAGCGACTCTCTGGTACCCTAAGGACTCGTAGGCAAGAAACCAGTTGTTTAGAACTACGGCAGTCACGCACGTAAGGACTCATTCTGGAATAACGCGCTTCGCTCCGTGCCCTGCAAGGATACTCGAACAACCACTCGAGGCCCCCTCCCCCTCTTATAAAATCGTAAGCATATAACATTTTCCTCTATCACCGTCGAAGAGGCGAGACGCTTTCCGACTAAGAAACTTCACCTCATCATCTCCTACTGTTTTCTTTCGAGTAAATATTGTGCTACCTAAAGCTCGTTCCGAAGCATCCATTGTAAATTAATTTCTTTTTGCTGAAAGATTAGTTGTCCCATAGTGTATAAATTATTGTTAAATTCTGTTATTTGTTTGTATTATAGTAAAGATTATTTTTGTTTCAATTGTTTAAATCCAAGAACCACATAAAAAGCCATTGATCTATTTTCTAAGTCGGCCAACGGTAGAAAACGGAATCAAATATCCCCCGTACTTAAAAGGGACTTCCCCCTCCCCCGCGTCTCGGGAGGGCAAGCGGAGGTCAGTGAAGCCTATCTGACCTACGACAAACTGTGATTTAGGCTTTCTTAATTTTCATTTTGCGTCTGTGTTTAATTCAATCGAATTTTCAGTGGAGAAACAACGCTGTAACTTTTTTGTATATAAACCTAGCATGATCTTTGTGTAAAAGACTCATATGAAGATATTTTACATCGTTTTGGCTTTCCAGTAGATAAATTATGTGTTTTAGGTAAAAGAGTTTGATTCAACTTTGATTGGTAGGAATGAAAGAAAGCTAAAGGCAATGTGTTTCTATCGCTTATTCATATTTTTTATTCATTTTGCTTACATTTTGTAACTCTAAATTTGTGTATGGAAAGTTTAATGGACAAATTTTGCTTGATATTATTTATTGGTTTGAATGGCGGCTGAAATTTAAGTTATCTTGCATGTATCTATTTTTTATTTATTTTTTGTTTTCTCCGTTATATTTTAAATTAAACTAAGTTGCATATCGTTATTTTTACAACTATTTTAAAGGTGGGATTTTGGCTATCGAGTTTGTTTTTTCATCAGAAAAATTGAGATTTCAATTTTCATGATACTTCAAGTCTTTGAAAAGGTTACGACAGCGATCCCCACCTTGTTCTCGCATACGTTCGGTGAGCAGAAGAGGCCTTTCCACGCACCTCAAGCTCTTGGTGCCCTCCTCCTTGACTGTAGCCAGCGAAATGTTCTTCTTTTACGCGATCACAGTCATTTTGAACTTCAGAGCACATTCTAAGGCATTTCTTACAGGCAAACGGTTGACTACTTGAGGTGTGCCTGAACGAGGTCGATATGTGAGGTTTCTCCGTTCTTGAGCTTCTCCGCGACACTTTGGACTGTCATCCGGCTGACGTTCAGCCGTTTGGCGATGTCGGACTTGTTATGGCCCGCGCGCAGGAGAGTAGAAATCTAGAATTTTTCCACTTCCATCTCTTCATCTCTGACAACAAGGAAAAAGACGTTTTAATTACACGTGCTTGAAAAGAGAACTTTAAATTTGTTTGACAGAACTTCTTTTATACCACACGTAATCATCTCGAAAGATAAAAAACAGAGTGTAGCAGAGACCTCTTGTCGTTTGAATTGTTCTTACCGATGCTCGTTACGCGGTTCAGTCAGTGTTTGTTAATTTCCGATTGAAATCTGTGCTTTTTCGTGAAAGTGAATTGTGTTCGAAATACCGCTTTGTCGTGTGTGACCTGGAGAGCTTTCAGCGGAGATACGTTCGAGGGTGACTTTTCGCCTTGAGTGGCATCTATGAAGCCTAGTTGAGGGAAAGGTAGAAAGATTTTCATCACAGCCTGAAGGTAAGGTGGTGAATTTTGCTTTTGGACACCTTTTTCCACTATTTTTTTCACACATTCTCCCCTTTTTCTGATAACGGATCCCTAACCATGCCCATTCACGAACAACAAGTCACACCCAGAAAATCGGTCCTCTTGATTCCCTCCCAAATTACACCCTCGGTGAAATGACAGAGAGATGAAAGAGACCCGGTGTATAGCCCTGAGGACCTTGCTTGACCGGCAAAAAACAGACAGGGGTGAGGTCTTCGAGAAGATTTACGGTGAGCTAAATATTGCTCTTGTACGCCTTATTGATATACCAAAGGGCTACTCGCTTATCTGTGAGAGGCAGGGGGACACCGAAGCCCTCACCTCCACGCGTGCCATAAAATCTTTACAAAAAATAAATCTTAGAACGAAGTCTTACCTGCAACCTCAGAACAAGCAGAGCAGCCAAAAAGCTCCAGCCTTGAGAAATGCCCTTTCACGGGATCCTCGAGTACAGGCTATGGCCGCCCGGCAGAATGCTCAAAACACACAAATGAACACACTCACACCAAAGAATACTCCAACCGATTCGCGAGTCAAACGGAAGGAATCCCCTGTTGTGAGACTTAAAAGGGTGGAGCATTCGCCCCGCCTCTAAAAGACCTTGCAGTCGCATCGAACGAGTAGGTCCTCATCATCGAAGAATCGGGTTCCCAGGTACATGTACTACTCGAGAATGCTTAACCTAGGAGTATATGCTTCCGAAGGTAACCAGTTTCCGGTCGAGGCGGGCCCAGATGATATATTGTCGATGGTCTAAAGACCGGATAATACAAATGGGACTACACAGACGAAAGGAGAGAAGACTTATCAAAATATATAACCTAAATTTGACTAATCATAGTGACGAGTTTTACTGGGTTAACACAAAGGCTTGAATACCAACCGATTATGACAAAAACAAATACAAAATTTACAATGCCAGAGCTATCCTTTCATCAGGGATCTACCAACCTTTACTATACTAGTCTTTATGCTATTTTTACTTTTGCCGGAAATACACTTTCACCAAGGAACAAATCTTTTAAACTCGAACAAAACTTTTCTTTGAAATCTTTTCAAACTTTTCACCACTATACCATCTCACTATTTATTCTACTACTCTATCCCTATTTCTACTTTTAATATGTCCAATGAGCGTAACAGAACATTTGCAATGGCCCTTAGTACTAAAAGGAATTTTCTCCTTGTCTATAGCCACTAAGGCAAACGAAATAACATTATTTTTTTTCTTTTGAAACACTTTCGAACCTTATTAAACAAAAGTAACGGTTATATGCGTTGACTTTAATTTTGGTAACGTCGATATTTTTTGCGAAACGGCTGCCACTATAGGGAATCGATTCCTCGAATTTATAAAAACAACTTATTTTATCAAATTATAGAAGAATGGACAGTGTAACTTAATATCATATATAAAATATATATATTAAATTTCAGACACTAAATCGATACCTATATTATGATCGCCTTGTCAAACCCCAAATTAAGAAGAGGCAAAATAAACTGAAATGGAGCTAGCCTCGTGGTCAAAACACAAGACCAAGCGATTTTATAGTTAAGCAAATGGTCGTAAGCCAATTTGGTAGTGTACCGGACCCATCCAAGATACCAAGGAAGTCCTTACTAGGATCTTTGTAGACCACGTTGCAGAGATATTAAATAAACATTTTGCGAATGTTTTTACCATCGAAAGCACAATTTATTTAACTAAAATACAAGATGCAATGAAATATAATGAAAGTTCAGTAATTTTAAAGTTCTACATAACTGAAATCAACTTAATATGTATATAGATGTATATTAAAAAAATGAAATTTTAAAGCGACTGATCCCGATCAAATATCTCCAATCCACTTCAAAGAGTTCGACATGGGATTATTAATACCCCGTTGTATAATTTTAAAAATCCATTAATGAAGGAATAGTTCCCTGAAAGGTTAAAAAAAAACAGATGTATCACCAATTTTTATAAAGAGGGTTAGGTTTCTAATGATATTCTTTGGGGTTTATAAAGTTATAAGAGAACGAAGGTAGTTAAAGACCCAGCGGTCCATTTCTAGGTCGGTCCCTCTACAGAGTAATCCTAGGAATTTAAACTGGAAGTCAAAGCGATTCTTAAATAAATTTATATATGGTAAATCGACGACGTAAATTAGTAAACGATTCAAGAAATTAACCACTTTATGCGTGAAGTAATTCTTAACTATATTAACTATATTTGAACAAGATAACCGAGTGCCGTCCAGCATTATCGGTTACAAGCTTACTATGAAATTCAAACCTGGAAAAATTTGCCAAGACATGTCATTGAAGCCACTATTTTCAATGTGTTTAAGAATAGAATGGATAAAAATGGCCTTACACAGGGACAAAAAAAAGGACAATACTTGCAGAGTATCCGAACAATACAGGACTTAGGATTTGCGAGGGTGTTCGAAAGAATAATGAGGTGAATGCTGGAGAAGATCCAGGTAGGAAAACCTGGCGCCATTGACATGTAGCGACTAGTCCTTCTAGCGACGAGATGCTGATACTTGTACCCATGCGAAAACTTGTTACACTACTTTTCTATTCCCTCAAGTTGGTGGAAACCTGGACGTCCTGTTCTGTTTGGAGAGAAGGTTCCCACGGAGTGGTAACTTCTGGCTGGCACAGAAAAATTAGAAAAGTTTGTCTATAGATTCTCTGTGATCTTGAATTCCGGCGGAACTGCGATAAACTCATTTTTCCCTCCCAGTTAGAATAAAGGGAAAGTAAGCGTGAACTGTCTCATAGCTGTTAAAGTTCATCCCCCGAAACTGACTCCCTCCTTGCGACTCTGTTAGCCGGTCAAGGGTAAAAGTCATGTGCGCACTTGAAGGGTTATTTGCCCTCGTGGAGAACATGCTTTCTTAAAATTTACATATTCTTGTTGTGGCAGTGAGAATTTCCTGTTACACAATCTCAGGATTTTACTTATAACTCGGAAGGATACCTGGCGTTTTTCAAGGCTTAATTACGGTGCTTCCGAAAGTAGATTAAAATATTCTCAAGACAACTTCGCTGTTTCTTTTGTAAAATAAGTAATTTAGGTGTGTTAGTATTGTTGGCGATCGTTTGCTTTTTAACTTTGGAGAACGTTATGGTATCTAATTATTTTAGTTTAGTGGTTATATTCAATGGGTATGAGTTGTTTCCATGTTATGTAAGTGATGTCATATTATTTGAATTTCCGTCTTTAACAAGACGATGATGTGGTTATTCCTTTATGATTATTAGTGTCGTAGAATGGACTCTCGACGATATACCATATATAACTATTCGTTGAGGGAACTTCTTTAATTATCTTGGGAGTGCGTTAATGTCTGGCGGGCCGATATTATGTATCTTCGATATGCTTAAGAAGTGGAACTGAGCTCAAGGATAATAATATTGCTATCATTAATAAAATAGAGTTTTATTAATAATAACTATCAACAAACACAAAACGGAAAATATTGACATAAACAGAGAATGGTAAGGGTCGTGGGGGCTCGGGCTAATCCGAGGATTAAAGGATTTAAAAAGGTAAAACAAATATAGAGTTAAAGAGATGGGATGGTTTGCTAAACCATTTAAAGCACAGGATAGAATTTACAAAAGGGTTAAGTACTCAAAGGTGACGTTTGGCTTACGTAACTTTATAATAGTGGTGCAGTGGAAGGCGACGTTAAGGAATTTTCGGTCCGCTGGCGAGTTCCAGCCGAAGGGGGGGGATAAAAGGATCCTGACGTGGCGTCTTAGGAATGAGAACCGTTTCTCGACGAACGGCTTGAAGAACAATGGCTGTTCTACGTTGTTCTCCCCTGAACAACAGGATGGGGGGAGAACCGTCTCTTGTCTACGGGCTCAAAAACAATGGCTGTTCTAATGTTGTTCTCCTCTGAACAACAAGGGGGAAGGGTGAGAACCGTTTCATGTCAACGTGGCTCGAACGAACAATGGCTGTTCTAATGTTGTTCTCCTCTGAACAACAAGGGGGAAGGGTGAGAATCGTTTCTTGGCGAAGGGCTCAAAAGAACAATGGCTGTTCTACGTGGTCTCTTCTGAACAACAGGGGGGAAGCCTTGAGGACTTGGCGTCACGAAAGGCTCGAACCTTTGGCACTCAAGGGATATTGTCCTCCTTCTGGACAAGTGATGGTGAGTCTTGAGGTCGAGGTCCCTTGGCGCACAAAGGGAGAGAGGATCGTGGTGATGTTTCGCGACGAAAATCTGGATCTCCAATCTGATCTTAGTGGTAAAATTTCCATCTAAATAGTGGGAGCTTCGAGGGAATGCACAGCCGAGCCTGGGAACAATGCCTTATCTGCCCATAAGCCTAACTCAATCTGGCGAGGTCGGCGTATGGGGGCGAACGGGGGGGGGGGGGGGCGATAACCTCCTTGTTTAAACATTGACATTCGGTGGCTGCGATAAGGCGCCAAGCTTCGAAGCGAAGATGCACGTGGAGCATCGTGGTTTCAAATAATATGGGATAGGGGTTGAAACTAACGCTGCCTCAACCCGTTCTATCACAATTAGGTTATGCTAGATAACTTTATCAACTGGCAGAAAGGAGATGATAGCTTTCTACTATCTTACAGAAGTAGCTCGCGACGAACAAAACGTCAATAAAAACGATTTCTCAACAACTCAAACCTATCCTATCCTACCCAGGGAGATTGTTTCGGTTTTTTGCTCTGTCCAATGTTTATTGTTATATTTTTTTCTGTATTGATACCTAATTTAACCTAAACTCATTTGCACGATTAACTCTGCCTGAAAATAATGTATAAGATGAATGCGTTTTTATACCTCACAATTGCCTCGTTTGCCCTCCTAGAGAGGATAGACGAAGATGAAGTTGTATCAAATCACTCCTTAAGGTCTTAAAATGACCCAATTGCTACTGTAAAGCCCGATTCCATCCTATGTTTCGCGGAATTCTAAAGGTCCATAAGGGTTTACAAAGCTTAACAACAAAAAGGAATGGGAGTGCGTATCCCATGCTGAATTAAAAAAAAGTTAAGAAGATGTAGTGTCATGATTATTCCTCCAAAACAAACCATACCATGAGAGTGAAGCTTTAATATACATATTTTTTGTAGCTACTGATTAAGTATTAGATATTTCAATTTATTTTTTTAAATATTTCATTGACTTAATTTGTACATACAAAGCAATAGCCATTATTATGTTCTATGAGGATAAAGTGCAAGCCATGAAAATGAAATTATATTTAACATCGGAATGACTATGGTGGCATGTAAGAATCATTTCCAGCATCCTGTCAATGTTTCATAATAACCTTGTAAGTCATGTATTTTTGGCTTGCCGCAAAAAAAGAAAGATTTTCGAAGGGTATAATTTTATTTTGAAAGTTGCTACGTTATTACTCTTCATCATCGGTTTAACTGCCAATGAATAAATATCTCTTATTTATGCTTCGCGTGAGATCTCTGAAACCAAGTTTCATTCAATATCAGACTTTTGATTACATATGAGAAATAAAAAACTAGAAATGCCCTCGATGGCGCGTTCATATTTAATGTCATTTTCCACTAAATATATAAAGGCATATTGTTATTATAAGTTGTTTTATATATAATAAAAAGTGTAAACTGTTACATAATTCACGCTGGATTTGGCTGTTAGTGAACTTTAAATTCAGAAAATAGTAATAGGAAAGCAGCATTAAACTTCTCATTAATAACGTAAGGTTTTTCATAATCCAATTTATTTAATTGAATACCGAGAATTTCATTCGAGATTTGAAACTGTGGACGCGATTTTTTCGGGAAATAATAGAATTGGCTTCATGATTAGACAGCCCAATTACATAAAAGCTGTCCGTCGGAAATTTATTTGAAAGTGTTTACAGGCAGCGGCATAGAATGTTGATAAAAATTATTAACAGATTCCCTACTCTCCATTTTTCAGTTATTCCTTTTCTTCATATTTATTATACCACAAGAAACTTTGGACATCTGTAACCTAGGTTGGGCTCTCAACAAACGAATCAATTCCGAATCATTGCTAACTTATAGTCACAGAGTAATTGTTGACTCAATACTTCGAATAATTAAGGAACTAGTTGGTGTACAAACAAGTTATAGTCGTTATAACATACATAGAACAAGGTGTGAAAACCTAGTGGGAAAAGACAAACACAAATGATCTGAAAAATAAATAGGAGATAAGAGTAAATAAGCCTTTACTAACTAAATTAAAATAAGAAGGAATCGAAACGATCTTCTTTGAATGTTTGATTGTGTAATTAGAAAGTACATCAATCATAACCCAATACTTATCTCAAAGTTCACAAAAGTTTGGATGATGTATATTTCATAATTAGTATTTATATTCAGTAATAGTCAGTGATTTTCGATCAAATTAATATATTATTCAGTATACTATACATAAATGATGTGCAGAATATTTACTGCACAGTAATTGACGATCAGTTATTGCACATTTAAAATTAAAATGTAATAGTAGACTCAAAGATATAACATATTTTTGTGCAGCGTAGCCCGACTACTTAAACTATCCCCCCTCTCTCCCTTCGCCTCGAGGAGAACCTGAAAGGCTGCGCAAAACCACATAATGCTCTAATCATCACATGTCGGCCCCGGTGAACCTAACATTGGTTAAAACAGCAAGATTTCCCCTAAGAGTTAATATTCAATTTCACTTCATATGCGAAAGCAGAGGAGCGTCGGCCTAAAATCAGAAGGCGCCCTTTAGGGCTAGCTGAAAGACGCTCTGAGAAAAGCCGTTAGAGGAGGAGACTTAATGCAGCCGTCCTCATCTCCCCCTACTTCCCTTACCCACAGTGGGGTGGCGAAGTATATAATCCAATAACTTTGAAAAAAATGGGTTAGATCGTGTTAGTCCTCGAGACAACTAAGTCCGGCTAGAGGCTCGGCAACCAACGAAAGAAACACAGAAGAAGCTCATCTGGAGCCAGTTTCTGGTGGTCACACCGAATTTAGCATTTTGTCAAGGGTAGATCGTGAGAGTCATCGAGAGAGCGAAGTATTACGAGTTCCCGGTAACCCTACGAAAGGAACTTAGTAGAAGCTCATCCTCGAGCCAGTTCCTGCTGGTTATACCAAACTTTTAGTTAACTTCGATTTAAAAGCAAGTTTAACTAACTCTCGTCAGAGACGCCCCTTATCCTGGTGTACTCCCAAAGCCAGGAATAGTCCCCGCCATTGAGGACTACCCCAAAGTGAACTCCCTCAAGCACTCTCCTTCGTCAAAGGATTCACTCTTTGGCCCATCGCTAGTCAGTGCGAATTATTCCCAGAGTAACCCAAAGCTTGGAAGAAACATACTTTCCATGCCCCGTGGTGAAATCATTTCATCAAAAATAGGTGCTTAACTCTATCCGCCACACGCGCCGCATTCTTCTGCGTCTTTAAAGCATCTTCCCTTCTGACAACATCTGTAATGGCAGGCCACGTGCCCTCCCGAAGACTACATTCTTAAGGCGACATAAAAATTGAGGCCAAGGTCGGTCTCAGACCCGATTCTCGTGTGAATCCGTAAAGGTATTTATCTATTTCATGAAGGTCAATTGGCTTTGGGTCAGCCATTGCTGTAAATTCAATTGTGTAATTTAGTAAGCCTCACGTAATCTTGTATAATTCAAAACTGTGTAGTTTGTTTGCCAAATTTCAATTTTGGTTCATGTTTTTAATTAGAGGTCTATTTTTCTTAGAAACATTTTTTTTAATTCAATCCTCGAGACGCTGAGCATAGCACTTGAAACCCTCAAAGATAAAAGATTAACGCATTAATAATAAATCATAATCAAATATAGCACTCTTAGAGAGAAAACTTAATCACGGAGTTTTGAAGTACGTAACAAACCTATACTTACGAACACCATCACTTGGTCCTTGCTACACTACGACAATTATTATAAGTCCATTAATTAACCCTTGATAAATACTAATGGTACTTAAAAATAGGTAAAAAAATAATGGTGGTTTAGCCAGATTGAATCTCTCCTCATGAAGTTTGTCGGGAGCGCCGCGCAGATCGCCTCTTCCCAAAGATTGAGCTTAGTGAGCTCCTATGATTCTAAGGGAACGTAAAGTGCACCGGGTTCTCATATGGCTAGCAGACAACTCCTCCCCCCGCCAATGCCAGTGAAAATTCCCTTTCTTCTAAGATTTTTCGCTATCACAAGCATTCACCATCCGAGACTTTCATACCGACGTCGTTGAAATTTACTCATTAAGCCAACAATATGGGAAACCCTTCGAAGCAACGCCTTTTGGAGGGATATCGGGGGTCAAAGTTTTGCTAGAGGGCCCCCCCCCAAAAAGGGGGAAGTAAATAAAACCGCCAGTATGGAGGATCAGATAGAACGGATAGTTCGCCTTCCAAAGACGAGAGCAAGCAACGCAAATGGCTCACCGTTTCACATTCATCTATTGTCCTCCTCAGCTCAGCATCTGCTCACTGTGCATGACCTTATTATTGAGACAACCCTCGAATCTCAATTAGCTCACCATGATTTTCCGCCTACAAGTCGGGACACACACATGCGAATCTTCCCTCGCTAGCTGATCGTAGCCTCAACCTCAACTCCCTCCTCAAGTTTTAAGGCCACGACCGTTTTTGAACACTCGTTCACGTACCCTACATAAACTGTAGCGTTGATACTTTTAAACAATTCATTACGTACAAATAATTCCTTACTCACGAGAGTGTCATTTAATCTGTCACTTTAACGCTGCCTTAATTCGTATCCCTTCGTATACGCTTATCTCGCTAAGATTAATTAATCAATGAGATGGTATTTTATTTACAATCCCCCAAAGATTTTCATACATTTCTGCACGTAGGTTCAGGTATCTTGCTGTAAAGTGTCCACATCGTGATAGAGAAATGAATCAGACCATAGACAGAAATAGCCCTTTTCCAGACCAGCTCGCGCTCGATCCATTAGCCGATAGTGGCTGTTTTTCATTATCCATCCATCACTCGGGAACACCATACTCTTGCATCATCCCATAAGTAATGCGTTAGTCTTACAAGTTAGTCTCCAAAATTAACCCCGTTTAGGACGACCAAAGGAATTTGATCAAGATATTTTAAAAATAACAGTGGAAGAAATTCCGATTGTAGCGGTTGAACATTTGACTGAAAAACTACATTCAACTCATTTCACTCAGCATCGTCGACAAGGTTTTACTATTGTGACAATGGACTCTTAGAGGTGCACTTGCTACAAAGAATCAACATTTTTCCTCTCTACTTTTCGACTAAAAAGTAATTATTTTTAAGTAGGAATGTCACAGGAGACGAAAAGTGTCATGCACAATAATATCAAACGTTCAAGAAAAAGTAGTCTCATCCACGAAATATTCTCTTGTGCGTTTTGTGAGATATAAAAGGCACGATCCATATTGAACTTCTTAGCCCAATCAGAATATCATCAAAGTAGTTTAATATATTAAGCTTGTTGTTTAAATACAGACACTTGAAGAAGAAAGGCCAGCATTAATCGATAGAAGAAGAGTGCTCTATCATCAATTCAACGTACGACCTCTTATCCCAAGAGATGCCGCAACAAAAGCTTAAAAATTTCGATTGCTAACTATCACTTATCCGCCATACTCACCTACTTAGCCCCATCACATTGCTATCTTTTCAGAAGTTTAGCGAATCACCTGAATAGAATGAAGATGCCAACAAGAGAATTGGTCTAGACAGCCCTAGAGAACTATTTAAGATCAAGGTCAGACTAGTTTTAGAAACATCTATTGAAAACTTACTCGAAATATCGAGACTAGTGGTGGAAATGATGGAAACTTTATTATAGTCATCGTCCAGAAACCACACATGTGAATAATGAACGGTTTTTAGTTTTACATCAGCATTATACTTTCATAATATTGTTAATTAGTGTGGTTATTTCTGTGTTATCGATACGGTCTATCATTACTTCAACGATGAAATAACGTCTTGTTGAGATATATTAAAACCGTAATCACTTATTGAAATATCAGTAGGTGTTTGAGCATCGTACGTTACTGCAGAAGCTCTATCTTCACGGACTTACTCATCATCAACCTTTTTACAATTCCAATTGCTAATGAAAGTTAGGATTCTGATAGCAATGACCATGTCCTCATTGTTAGTGGTAGTGATCAGTTTCATCAAAGGTTCCTAATCCATTAGATTTCCTTATAAATCAGTTATTTTGAACTTAATATGGCATAGGTAATATTCAAATTTTCAATTTTCTCTTGAATGGCTCACCTTAGATGCACAAATAGTAAAATGTCGAAAGGACATCTTCCATTTCGGATGTGTAATGACGTGCAACCAGGTTGCATCGTTTTTGATGATGTTAGAGCATCTTCTTCAAAGGGTTTGTCATATATGTTGGATTTATTCCTTGTAGTCTGTGAAAGCTTCCCTATTTAGTCTAAGTAAACACCTTCACTAGTTGCACAAAATATTTAAATGTCGATTCACTGACACCTAGACATAGTACCTCTTTATATACAATGTTTTATTTGGTTATTTAAAAAAAAAATGAAATTAAACTTATTTAATACATTCTTTTGTTATCACAATTTCATCTCTATAGCTATTACAAATGAGTTTGAGCTGGTAGTTGCCGTACTTTTATGAATTGTTTGAATATGTATACCATAAAAGGATACTCTTCAACCCAATCTCAGGATGTTAACATAAACTCTGATAATATTAGAGTTTAAAGTCATATCTAAACAAAGACTTGTCTACATTGGGAAGTATAAGTTCACATCTCATTGTTATTAATAAAAAACGTTAGGATAACTTATATTTTAATATATTTATTGAAGAGAGAACCTATGTACTTATTTATACATTTTGCGGTTGCTATAGTTAAAATTGAGCATTTTGTCAGGAAAATTCCAAAGAAATTTTAGATTTTCTAAAATGACGAATTGTTGGACAAAGAAGGTGGTCTGTTCTAAATTCCTAAAATGACCATGTAAATCCTCATGGACAGCTAGTTAATGTTTCTTCAAGTAGGCATCATCCCTCAGTGGCCTTCAGATTTAGACTGTCAATAGTAGATTGCAAACTACGATGGATGGCTAATTGTTTCAGAGGTATTAGCAAATATTTTCTTCTTCTATATCTTGAGGTTTGATGTGCTACCTACAGGAATAGAAAACAGTGCGAGTCTTTTGTTACATAACACAATTACAGTAAAATATTTTCCTCTAAATAAAAGCTGTTATTTTTACGCATTTAGTTATCTCTCAGTGTCATTTATTTTCTCAAAACAGAAATAATTTTGGTGCAATGAAGTTAACACAAACGTTATCTTCATTCTTACAATGTAAGTTCCAAATCTCCTTCCATCCGTTGTGCCTCTTCACAAACTGTTGTAGTTCTATTTACTTTTTTCTTCATTTAAAACTCTTGCATAAACATAACTTGTACTCTATGTAGGTATATTATAAACTAAATTGATTAATACATTGGTTTTACCATAATCTGATTATCCACAAAGGAATGTGCGAATGGAAAATTCAGGAGTTAATTTGCAACTAGCGAGGTTCTTGTGGTTATTGATATGAATGTTTTCTCTAGGGTTATTTGTAAATATCTATTTGTATTCATATTCCATCAGAAACACTATTCTTCTTAATCATGCAGCAATGTTTACAACTTAACATGCGGCATTAGCATCGGGAATGCGTTTAACGTTCGAAATTTGTATACGTTAAAACTAATTTTATTATACTTGAAGCCTGAAAAAACTACACTCGCCCAAAAAAAGTTATTTTTGAGTTTGAGGAATTATGGCAGGAGAAGCTTGTCGAAATGCATGAATAAGCAAGACAAAATAAAGGATTTAATTAGATTTTAACGTTAGGGACAGCTTTTCTAAATTTACGTGGGCTGTTCATGTAAGGATTAAAACAAGAAAACTTAAGTCCTGAGCATTTTAAAGTCTTTTGAAAGAAAGGAAGCCAAATACGCTTGAAACAGATTAAGGGATGGAAGGTTTTAATTTGAATTTTGATCAATTAATGGATATTAATTATTATTACAATTTTTTGATAATATAAGGTTCAGTAGGACAATCTTAGGTCGAATGTCGGAAATATTAACATAATTAAACACACATGTGGTAAGGCATGTTAAATAATTCGATTGCATAGTACAATAAATGTTATCTTTCTAATATTAAAAGGGCTCAAATTGAAGTAGATAACGTTTATGAAGATGAATCATTGTTAATATTAGCCAATTCCACCCCGTCACTGCAAAAGGAAGTTTTTAAGGGAAATTTTAAGGTAGGTTATGTAAGAATTTCAAAAGATAAATAATTATTTGAGAAAAGATACAGGTTTAAGTGGAGCAAAGAACTTTGCAAAATTAAGAAGGTGCTACCACCCAAACCTGTCAGATTCCCTATAGAAGACACGGGTAGAGAATAGGTCAAAGTGTGAAGAACAAAGATCATGAACTACGTTCGAATTAAGATGAGTAGTAAAGAGGTTGAAAATGGCAACACTTCTCTTAGAGTGAAATAGAAATATCAGTTCAATCGCCGGAAGCCACTAATTAAAGGCTTTCCGCTTGGTGGAAAATACCTTATCAGAAACTTTTATCCTTATTTTTCTGTCTTTTGGCAATGTAAATATCAGTACTTATTAATGATTTTTTTCTTCTCTCAATGATATTTAAAAATTTAAATACCATTGAATTGTTGAACTCTGTAGCGTGTATTTCCTTTTCTATCTGATGCATAAATATTCTGTGCTGATTCCATATTTCAGAATTGAGGCAGAATTGAGGCAGGGGTGGTTTTCATCTCTCTGCGGCAAATGTTTCTTGTACGGCTTATCCTAGGATGATTAACATTAATATTTTTTTCTAAACGATGTGATTAAATTATTTCTTTATAAGAAAATATCTATAACAAATAAGACGACCATCCAGGAAGATTTTAATCAAGTACCACCGAACGAGGGTAACTCCCCCCGCCCCCGACTCGCCCAGCAGCGGGGTGTTCCAAATTTTGGAAGAGAATTCAGGGAAAGTTTAATTGATTGATTGGAAGAAGTCCGTGGTTAACTAAGTCGACTATAAATAAAACCTGGGACCCCACCTCAATCGATTAATATAGGAGTGTTTGTTGCAAAGTTTAATCCTCTCCAGCACCAATATTGTGCCAAGGAAGCCCATTTACATCAACTTCAAAATGGTTTAGAGTAAACCAGGAATAATAAATAGCTCAGGAAGATGAATTCGATAATACAGATAGTAAAATTTGCCTTTAAGCGAAGAATTATTTTTAAAACAGATATAAAGATGATTTTCAAAGATCTTTAATTGAAATTTATCTGGCATGATTGATAATGAAAAATTTCTTAATGAAACAGTTTTTTAACTATTATGGATATTTCAAAACCCTTAGGAATTGCGAAATACAAGAAGGCACCTTCAAATAAGCTATTGCCATAATCGACGGTTACAGAAGATTAGGTCGAGTTACATTTGGAATCAATGCTACCCTCGAATATGAAATCAAATTGAATATGGGTCGCTATGAAAGTGCGTTGTTGTACGTAAGATATAATTACTAAAACAGAAAATAAACGAATTCGTAGTACCACAAGAACAGCCTTGGTATAAAAGGAAGGTAAGGCACTATGTAAAATATTTAAAGAAAATCAGATGTACACGCGTACCGTGAAATATGTCCAAATAGGTGAAAAAAATGAGAATGCAAAACTCAGCCTCTGGGAAATAAACGTTAATGAAAGAAGTATAATAAATCATCCTTTTAAACATATTAGAAATGAAGGAGAAACAAGTTTAGACACGATTTGCCTTATCTAGGATGAAAAGGATCAACATTTTTAGTGTGTGTAAAAACCTAGAGGGAAATGTGATGGATCTCATTCTGGATGTAATATATCTGAGAAATAACAAATAATACAATATTTTGTGATATTGAAACTCATGTGGAGATGTTTCTGCATCTCTACTACCATATTTTCAGGTTATTACTTTTCCCAATGCAAATGGTGAGTGGAAAAGGTATACGTTTTTGGCTTAATGGTGCAGCCTACCATTTTTGAGAAACTAGATAAGTAAACTCTATTCAGAGAAATTAATGGAGCATTTCAGTTAACTTTGCGAGAGTACTACTAGTAGCCTTTGGACTCGACTTCTGTCTACCCCCAACTTCCCCGAACCAAATTAAATTTCTCTTCACAGTTGAGACGCGATTTGCAACGAAGGGAATCTTTCCCCAAACAGGGATTTTTTAAAACAGCGCAAATGAGCATTTCTAACATCGCTCACAAATTTTTACCCCAACTGAACCGTTTGCGTACAATCCCTTCATATTTCTAAAAAGATGATATCACCCTGTTATGAGAACTATCTTCAAAATATAACCTTATCATTACCCGCCCTGACAAAGGTAGAGGTGTAGTTATAATGAACAAAGAAGAATATACACGAAAAATGCACATGATTTTAGATGACTGATCGAAATTTGCTCCCGTCCAAGTAGACCCGCTGAAGCTCTTCCTCCGACTTGAAGACCGAGTCAATAGGCTTCTTTACTCACTCAAAAAATCCCACGCTATTGACGAAGAGACTTACAAACACCTCCACTCCCCAGGCTCCACATGCAGCCAATTCAATGGTGTCCCTAAAATCAATAAACCTAATGTCCCCCTTCGACCTATTCTAAGAACCTATAACCTCTCTAATTATAAAACCGCCAAATTGATTGCCCCACTTATTACACCCCCTTGCCACAAACCAATACACTATCAAAAATTCGATACACCTAAAGAAGAACTTACAGCAAAATTCCAACTTATATATGGCTAGTTTTGACGTATCCTCCCTATACACCAGTATCCCACTTTCAGAAACAATTAATACTTTCCTTTCTCCACATTACCCCCAACTCCCTCTTTCACTGTTTTAATGTGAAACAAATAAAGAAAATACTACTTACAGTCTCTCACGAAAATTCCTTCTCATTTAACGTAAAATATTTTCACGAAAATAGTTGGCCTCGCAATGAGAAGTCATATTGCTGCCCCTCTCGCAAATGTCTTCATGTGTAGCTTAGAAGAGGAAGACATTGATAAATGCCCATTACAATTCCGCCTTATCTCCTACAAGAGATAGGTAGACCACATGATCGCCCTTTTCCGCCCCAAAAGTTCATCTGACAAATTTCGAGAGTGCAAAAAGCAATTTCATCCAAATACAAAATTCTTTCAGGAAAAGGAAGACAACAGCTCTCTTTGCTAGACCTACTAATAAGAAGCAAAACCGAGGGTTTCTCCACTTCTATCTTAGTCATTGTGCCGCCTAAATCAAATAAAACTCCATCAAAAATCTAGTTTCTCGCGCTTATAGCCTCTCCTCATCATACCTCAGTTTCCACAACGAAGTCACTTCCCTCGCTAACAATTTCCCAAAAAAGGATATCCTTCAAACTCATCAATAATATATTTAATCCGAAAGAGCTCTCATACAACGCCTAAAAGAGAAAAAAAATTTATATCTTCTACAGGAGATACGTAGACGACATCATCGCCTTTTTCTGCTCTAAAAGTTCATCTGATAAATTCCTAGAGTACATAAACCAGTTAGATCCCAATATTAAATTCACTCAAGAAAAGGAAGACAACGACTCCATTCCTTTCACCGAAAACCTACACATACGGGCTATGGACTCCATTTTCTTAGTCATTGTTCCACCAAAATCAAATTCTACTGTATCAAAACCTTACTTTCTCGCGTTTGCAATCTCTCCACATCATACCTCAATTTCCACAACGAGATCACTTTCCTCACTAACTATTTCCAACAAAATGGATATCCTTCAAACTTATACGACCGAACTCTTCGAAATTTGATGAATAAAATATTTACCCCGAAAGATCCCTCATACAACGTTCCTACTTTTTCCACTTATACTACAACTATAATCATCCACAAATTACACACGCCAAATCCACCTTTCCCAAAACAACCCCTATCTTTCAAATATTTCTATTATCTCCCCCTTTTTACAATGAAGACACCCCAAACTAATTAATCTCAATTTTATTTAAAAAGAAAAACATATTTCCTATTCCCTAATAGTTAAAAACCCTGCATTTTTATAATTTGAATATTACCACCTCTGCTGCTTCCTATTTCCCATATAATTAATTTGTAAATATCTGATAACTTATCTAAAAAATTCTTATGTTTGTATATATTTATAATCTCACATCCTTGAGAATGGGTTCCTACCAGAAACGTCGGTACCAAGAAGTTATAATATAGTAATGAGCTTCCTAAATTTAGCCTGCTTATTTATCCTAAATATATATATATATATATATATATATATATATATATATATATATATATATATATATATATATATATATATATTGGAAGGAGGCCATGTTGTATACAAGAATTGTTAAATTCCACAGCCAAAGAGGCATTTTTAAGCTTCTTCAGAACTTTTTCAAATTTCCGGCAAATGACTAAAAATGATGGGAAAGAGATCGTAAAAGATCAATTGTAATTATTTATTAACTATCTGAGGTACCTTTCGACCATACTAGTCATCTTCTGGGGCAATGCCGATAAACATAATGAAAACAATCTAATAAATACAATACTCACGTAGACATTATACATTTTTAGAGGAGTAACATTCAATCTAAAATATAATGTTAAAATAGAAAATTGAAAAAGATTTAAATTGGAAATTAAAAGGTGAAATCAAAACTTTTTTTACCATAAAGTAGGAAAAAACTAAAATCAATGGCAAAATTAGATAATTTAGGTTTAGATTTGGTGTCTACTTGTGGAAGCGATTGAATGATACCTTCGATGTGAGGGTAGAGAAGGGGATGGTGGGGATCGCGATAGATAATTATTTCAATATTGTCATTTAACGTGGCTCTGACATAAAATGGCGCTAGTTCGTGTATGCAGATTACGCCGTAGTTCCCTATCTTAGCTTTTCTATTGTTAGGTTGACCTCATATGGGTTCAGAGATTAGAATTAAGTCTGGATCGATCTCTCTGAAAATATTTCGATAAATCTTGTGTTTATCTTTCTATCTGTTTGTGTTTATCTGTACCGCCTTTTGTTTTCTTTCTTTCATGTTCGTTGTTCGTTGGTTGCGGTTGTTCTTATGGAGAGTGGAGTTTGTTTCAGGCTTTAGCGGTACTTTATCCTTGTCTTTCTGTTCAATTCTGTCCTTCTTAAAGTAGCTTTCATCGTTTTACTGTATTTGTTTGTCGGGAGGAGGTGCTGTAATTTTTCGGGGGAATGTGGTCCCCGAATTGTTTTCTTGTGTTTTTTTTGTTTTCCTTCTTGTTTTACGCATATCTTTGTTGTTTGATTCATCCGAACTGATTTTTTTTGTGTAGGTTTCTTCGCTTTCAGATTGGTCCCTTACTTCAGTTTGATTATCTTATTTTTCTTTTGTTTGTGCAGAAGTTTTGATATTAAAAATAGTAAATGAGTCTATTTCCTTCGGTAATTTCTTGGTTCGAGGCTATTTTCTTTCATCAATGAGATTCTGGTTGTTGCGTAATATCCTAGTTGTAAATGTTCATTACGTGCGAATGAAGAATGTACTTCAGTATCTTTACGTTGAAGGTGCCGTTGATGTTCACTTAAGTCGCTGTATTTGAATTTGCATTGTTTGCTGCTACTATCCCTTGGATTACTTTCTCTTTTCTCTCCTCACCCAATTTGGTGATCTTGAAGATCAAGAAAAGATCCACAAAAGTAATGACCAGAAAATGTGATCTTGAAGATAAGATCTCGATCTCGATCATGATTTGGAAGATCTGAATGGAAAAACGCTGTAGTCTTGTAGAGTAAACAAAACAAATATTTTGATAATCACTCCTAATACTGCTCTCATAGCTGAAGCAATACAACCATCACATTCTACGAAGGTTGTATGTACTAAAATAGACTTGGCTGATGAAAATGACCTATTTAAGTTTAACAGTTAAAGTACAGGGTGTCATATAGGCAAGATATATAAGGATTACTCTCATTCTAATAAGTGGCCAAGTCTCTATTAAGAATAATCTTGATAATTACATCATAAATAAATCAGACATTAATGAAAATGAATAAAAGTATTATTTAATAAAGTTCACATACATATCTCTAATATTTATAAAAATTACATTAGGCAGCCTAATAAGATTGATTTCTAACAAATTACAGATTTCTAACAGATTTCTAAAAATTTGAGCAAATATGTAACATTCTACATATTTTATTGTATTTTTCATGATAGCATCATTGGTTCGTGTCATCGATCGAGGTCACCGGCTCCTTCGTGCCATCGGTTCTCACTCAGTATTGTCGATACTTCGCCTACTCAAGTTGATCATCGCGGTTAGAGGTTGGAGTGGTGTGCGTCGCTGTTGTCATCGCAGTCGTTGGGTTGCTCAGGATTCCTTTCTTTCGAGTTCTTTGGAGTAGTTGTGTTATCGCCGCATTCATCAAGCTGTCAGTCACCCTCATCATGACTTAGCCAATATTCATTGTTACGTATCCGATATCGACACATCTCCACCATCGTCATTTTTCAATTACAATTACAATTTGATGTAAGTATGTAGGCGTGGGTAGGGGATAAAGAAAGGCTGGGGAAACAGATAGCGAAAAATAGACAAGTGGTAAAAGAGAAAGAAGTGTGGTAGGGCGCAAAGAGATGCTAAGTGCCTGGTGATCAGGTCTATCGCTTTTAAATATTTTTTTTGTTGTTTTGTGTTTCCTTTGATGGTCTTTGAGATAGTTTATATTATTATGGCGTTCAAGCCATTTTTCATAAAAATTAATGTTCTTGGATATGATACGCGCATTTGCTGTCGTGGTAATAAATTATTTTAATCATCACTTTAGTGTTGTGCTTAGTGTCTTTGTGTTTTGTATATCTTGTATTGAGTGTAAATCGGTCTTTTGTTTTTTCTTGGATGTCTTCCTCGGTATTTTGGGATCTTCATATTGGAATACTTGTAGAAGTCGGTGAGGTTTCATAATAAGGTAATGACTGCTTTGCTTGCCTGAGTAAGTCTTGCTCTTCTCACGTGTGTTCTGATAAAGCCAACCTTACGTTTGACTTCGCATACGATTTGTGAAATTGTTATTTTCGCGCGGTTAGTGATTGCTCGCTCAGGAGTACTGATTCAGCCTACGTTCGTTAGTGACATTGCGTTTTTGCAATTAAAAAGTGAATTTTCACTCGCTTCGTGCATCGGTAGCGAGGGTGAGCTTGCTTCCGCCCTCCCCCTCCGTTTTCCACACCGGACTCCCTTTAAGGTGGACCTAAGATCTGCAGGCTATCGAAAAGCGCCTGCACCTAAGGTAAAGTGCCATTTTGCTCGGGTTGTTTTTGTTTTTGGACAGGGACTACTCACTTTGACCCACTCTTTTCTCACTGGCGAAAAATATCACACAGACACACACACGAACATAGCCAAACACTCAGAGTCTTCGTAAAATTTATTTCTTCAGACCCTATGCGGAAATGGAGAAATAAATGAGGGAGACTCGGTGGATACCACTGAGGACCCTCTCCGATGGCCCCAAGCCAGATCGGGGAGAGGTCTTCGCCATCACTCACGGGGAACTAGGGGTAACCCTGGTCAGACTAATTGAAACTCACAATGGATATTCGGCTATCTGCCAAAAGGAGAGTCACTGTGAAGTCCTCACCTTCCAAAAAGCAGCTGAATCCTTGAAAAAAATAAACCTCCGACCCCACACACCTCCACAAATAAAGACTCATCGCAGCAGCATCCTTCGTCGCCTCGATTCTTGGGTCGGTGGCCACAGCATCGAAGAAATTCATGCTGAGGTCGAAAAGAACCATCCCTGGGCCAAAGTAGCGGAAGTCCTTAAGTTCAAGGACTATACGCACGTCTTTAAGATTGTTTTCACGGATACGGCGATGGCGGTAAAGGCTACGGAGTGCAGTATGCTCCTCTTTAACGTTTTGATCTGCCCCGAGCAGGTCGAACGCGAGGAGTTTATCGACTTCCAAATGTGCTTCAAATGCTATAAGTATGAGGAGCACACTACAGCCAACTGCCTCAAAGGGAATGCTATTTTGTGTTCCATCTGCGCAACGGACAACCACTTTTGGAGGAGCTGCAAAAGTACCTCCATGAAGTGTCTTAACTGCGCGGGGAACATAAAACACTCTCTATGGCCTGCCCTGTCAAAAAACAAATCCTAAAGAAAAAAGCCACATTCAAAAACTGGAAGAGGAAACGAAGGCCAACACCACTTATGCCAAGGTTGCAAAAGCTGCGGTAGCGGAGTCGAAAGGGAACCCTACATTTCTCTACGTCGAGAATGAAAACTCGACTAAAATTATGTGTTGCATATATTATGCTCATATTGCGAATCTCTCCTCCCCAGGGTGCTTTGCAGATGAGCTAAATAGGATGCTAACTAATAATGGAATGGAGAAGATGTGGTTCCCCTCGAACCCACGGTCAGAAGAGATCCTGAAAATTAGTCTCAAACCCCAGTGCGAGACTAGTTGTCAGAAGCTCCCAACCCCCAGCAATGCCAAAACCCCAGCCTCCTCCAGGGACCCCAGGATCCAGGCTGCAAAAGCACGCACGGAACAAAAACAAGCGAAAGAAACCCACCAAAACAAAACCACCCACGCAAACACACCCACCAAGGTCAATAACGAAGTTACGGAGACTGGAGTTGCGAGAACCGAGGGAGGGGCACGTTCACCCCGCTCACGGAAAACCTCGCAGCCCCAGAGACGCCCGAGATCGTCCTCTTCTTGCAAGAGGGAATCTAGGCACGCATACCATTCGAGAAAAATTAACTTGAAGGTATTCGCTGCGGAAAGGTCCCCTTTTCCTAAGGAGATGGACGCCCTAGATGTTTCCGAAGGTTTAATAGCCGGAATATACAAATGGGAATTAACCTCGGACGAGTACAGTGAAAAGCAGGTCGAGGAGGCTTTACTCCAAGGCTTGATTAAAGTGACTCCGGACTCTTTTATCATCCTAACTGACGGCGAATACAGAAAAAAACGAACAGGATAAACCATAACGCCCCCAAACACTCCACAAGGACCTAAGCTCGTAAGAGAATAAGTCCTAAAAACATCATATTACACTCGAAAACCCGTAAGTGAACTACAAAATGACGACTCTAAAAATATTACACTTGAACTCTGACGGATGGACAAACAAAAAAATAGTATACAGAAACGTATTAAGACAATGCGATCCAGACGTTATATTTATTTCCGAACATGGAATAAACGACGCTAACCCAATAAAAATCTTTCCCTACGAAGTCTTGACCCCAAATCACAGCGGAGAACGTTTTGACGGATGCGCCCTAGCTGTGAAAAGAGGTCTTGACTTCGGATCAATAAGTGGACTCGACTAATCTTACCTTGATGTGAAGGTCCGTATGGCAGTGGGAACCCTGGTCCTGGCAACGAGGTACCAACCCCAAAGGAGAGGGTATTTGCCCCTTCCAAACTTCTTGCAGCTATGTGGTCATGGCAGAACCGTTCTCTTAGCCGGTGACCTCAATGCAAGAAGCGCTGCCTCCGGTTATACGTCGACCAACCCAGCAGGCAGGAATCTCGAGACACTTATTGATAGACACATTATGACTAGAATTGGACCAGACTTCCCCACATTCATCGCTGACAGGTCAGCCACCAAACCAGACATTGTACTAACCAGCAATATGTTCCCATATAATTACTTCATTGAGCCGGGCCCCCCTATTCCCAGCGACCACCAGGCTATCCTAAATAAAGTCTCAACCTCCCCCATTCAAATCCCTATCCCAGAGCGGAAGAGCTACGCTCGAGCCAACTGGGATAAGTATAAACAACTCCTCGAAAGTTATTACCCAGAACCCTTAAATAATGCCTCCCTAGAAGAAATTGACGAGGAGTTGGATAAATTAAATGAAAATTTATTAAAAGCCGACAAAGAAGCCGTCCCCCGAGTTAAATTTAAAACTCTTCCTGCCCCCTCATGGACCCCTAGAATGAAAACTCTCGCGAGGGAATATAAGGAACGGATCAATGAAGTGAACCTCACTGGCTCCAACATTAACACACACCGACAAACACGACTCATACGTGACGAACTAATAACTCTTATAAGGGACCAACAGAATGTACTCTGGAATAATTTAATTGACGGACTAAATGTAGAAACTGACTCACGTACATTCTGGCAGATGGTAAAACGACTAAAAGGCGGACAGCCAGCAAAGACTATCAAACTTATACGTGATAACATTGAAATTTCTGACGTGGAAAGAATCGAAGAGGAATTCAGACTCTTTTGGGCATCTATATTTAAGATATCCCCGGAAGAGAATGATGACTTCAATTTGGACTTCGAAGACGGAATTATTAACGACCTGAATGATCAAATACACAGAACGCACCCTCACCATTGCGTATCACAGGATAGGGAAATGGAAGGACTCGGCGGTAGAATTACTGCCGAGTAACTCTCAATGACCTTAAAGTCCTTTCGACAGCGAGCACCGGGGCGTACAGGACTGACGAAGAAGAATTTTATTCGAGCCCCGCCCAATATCTTATTGGGGCTCATGAATATCATGAACGCATGCCTAAATGTGGGTTACTTCCCTGACCACTGGAAGGTAGCGAAAATGATATTCATTCCAAAAGCCGGTAAACCACCGGACAGTCCAGCTAACTTCAGGCCTATATCTCTCTTAGAATTTGTAGAGAAAGTCTTGGAGAAGATATTGGCCAACAGGGTAAATACGTTCCTGGAGAATAACAACTTTCACAATATTCAACAACATGGCTTCCGAGCGAAGCGAGGAACAGACACGGCGCTAGCCGTAATTACCGAGAAGTTGGCAAAAGTAAAATCAGAAAAACGCCACGCAAATCTGGTGCTACGCGATGTCAAAAAGGCCTTTGACAAAGTATGGAGGAGAGGCCTACAATATAAGATCTTACAACTAGGCCTAAATCCCATACTTGAGAGGATTCTTTGTGACTAGGTGATGTAGAGGAGGGCGTTTCTGAGTATCAAAGATTATAGCGGCCCCGAGTTCAAACTCGAGGCGGGGGTGCCGCAAGGCGGGTGCATCAGTCCCCTGCTCTATAACATTTACACCATAGACCTTCCCCAACCCTTGACTGAGGGTTCCTTATACGCCCAATTTGCGGACGATATAACAATGATATGTACGGGGCCTTATCGGAATGCGAATTTCATGGCACGAAGTACGGCAGTGGAAATCGAAAACATCAACTCTTCCGAGAGAAGATGGAAGATATCCACCAATGCCCAAAAGTTCCGTGTAATTCCATTATTCCGAAGGACACTGGCAGACATCCGTGTGGGGAGAGCACGCATCCCATACCGCAAGAAGGGCACAGTTCTGGGACTACAAATTACGACTGGTGGGTATAGGAGCCATGTAGCGAAGACTACACAGAATGCACGGAGGGACTTGGGTGAATTTTTCAAATTCGTAAACCTGAGCACCTCCAACAAACTTAAGATCTACAATGCGTGCATTCGCTCACAACTCCTGTATCCCCCGGTCCCTATAAACGTAGTTTCCAAGACCCAAGTCCTTAAACTGCAAAGGGTTTAGAATAAGGCAGTATACATCATTACGGGAACCCGAAGGAGAGAAGGGAGAAGGCAGAGTGAACTCCATGGTTAACTGGGGATGACCCCCATAAACGTGGAGCTTCACCTCAGAGCAACCAAAATCTGGGAAAAGGTGCACCGGCACCTCCATCTCGAGTTTGTACTCGAGCACATTGACTTTGACAATTTACGTAACTTAAGACGACCAATTAGTTTCAAAAGAAGTAGACTACCGAATGACATTAACGTCGACCCAAAGTTCACTTAAAGCTAGATAACCCCCATTCATAACACAACAAAACATGAACAAAGCCAAACCAGTTTAGCCACTGAATTAGCATTTGCTAAATTTAGTTCTAAAAACACTTCCCTAAATTTTGTGCGAAATATCGCCAAGAAACAATTAAAACAAATCAACACATAAAAATCCAAATCTGGGTGTAAAACACCCAGAATCGAAGATGAAAATCTTCTAAAAAGTCACGTAGAGATAATATCTACTACTACAAAGGCTTGAATGCCCAGTGCATTTACCGGATGGTATATTTATATACTATCAAAAAAAAACACAACCAAAACGCAAAGAAAGCCAGTGATACCCTTTCACCAGGGATCTGTCTTTCATTCTTCCTTTCATATTCACTTTCCTTTCATTTTTCCCCTATTTCCCCACTATTTCTCCTACTAAAACCCTCTTCTACTATATTCCTCACTTTTTATGTCTAATGTGCAATAATAAGGTAATCTTTTTCTTGGACGGTTTTTTGGGTCTAGGTAATAACATTCTTATTTTCATGCGTAGAACGGCACTTCTGCTCCGCAAGCTAAAAGCTCAGCGGAGCTCAAAAATATGGTGCGACTTATGCCTCTTCTGTTCTGGTTAATCATTTGGACAATATCATCGTCCAATTATGTATTAACCAGTTCCTGCATATTCCTTGTCCGTTCTTCTATGACAAGGTTAATGGGTCTTATCCCCGCCTCCCGGTGCAGCTCTTCCTAGCGTCTTCTTTCTCGCCTGTATGTACCCGTAATTAGGTACATATATTTATTCTGCACCACTTGTAGTTTCCTCTTGTCTGTCTTCGAGATACATGAGAGGGCGGAAGCGGGGTATAGCAGTTTATATCTTAGAAGTCCATTGTATATCTTTTTCTTATTGCTTTCACGAAGACTTTTGAACATGTATAGAGTTTGGACTGCAACAGTGGCCTTGGTGATTCTCTCTTGGACGTGCTTCTTCTACCTGGTTGAAGTAATCTCATTTCGAGTGCATTGCACTTCGTGGCGTAGGGATAAAGTCTATCCCCCACCCTGACGTCGTAAAGTAGTCTCCTGCCTATGGGGACTACTCTAACTTTTCCTGGATGGTGCGAATCTTCCACCGGGTCTTGAAGGTGTTAAGGTTTTCAATTTCTGCTGCTGTCATACGAGCTTGCCAAGGCGCATTGCTCCATGGACAAGTGATTATCTAGGTGAAATCATCGGCGATTTGAATGTTGAGGCAAGTGGGGCTAACAGGGGCTAAGATATCAGCGTTGTAAATCAAGTAGAGAGTGGGGGACCGGCACCCCCTTGAGGGAGGCCCGCAGTGAGCGGAAACTTTGGTCCATCCGTGCACCCTAAAATGATGTACGCCGCTCTCTCCATGACATAGTCACAGAGAGTTCTTTCTAAGTTTTCACTCAGGCCCAGTCGTAAAGTCTTGTACTGCATTTCCCGTTGCCACACCTTATCAAACGCCTTTGATACATCCCGACAAACAATGTCCACGTAACTTTTTTCCCGTTTAGCTTGAGCTAGCTTTTCCTTGATGACATTAATCTCCATCTCCGTACTTCGCTTCCTCCTAAACCCGAATTGATGTGGGTTGAAGAGGGAGTTCTCCTCCAGGTGAGACACTAGTCTTTGGTTGAGTATCTTCTCTAAGAGCTTCCCGCCAAATTCTAGAAATGAAATTGCCCGGTAGCTCTCCTTTAACGTTGGCTCCTTTCCGTGCTTAGGCAAGAAAATCATCTTAGCCTTTTTATAAGCATCTGGAAAGTACTCGGGGTTCAGACAGGCGTTCAATATCACTTTTATCACTTCGATGATATTGGCTAGTGTCTTTTCAAAGTTAACCTTTGTAAGCCCCGATTGTCCTAGGGCTTTTTGTCGGAATGAGCGTAGCTCGCCGAGTAGTTCGTCTTTAGTGATCTTGGCGTCCCCGTCGCGCTGTCTATACACCTGGTGGTGAGGGTGCGTCTTGTGTATTTGTTCTTTAAGCTAGTATATGATGTTGTTTTAAAACTCTAGGTCATAGTCTTCGTTTTCCTCCTCAGTTATACTGAAGATTTTTTCCCAATAACTTCGGAATAGCTCTTCAATTCTTCCTTCTTCCGTTTAGATGTTTCCATCTTCTTTTTAAAGCTCGGTCTTCTTCTTCCCAGTCGATCCTTTGAGACTTCTGATTTTTTCCCCAAAATCTTTGTGAGTTGCTTCGTGATCGAGGCTATGGATCGCATCATCCCATCGTCTCCATTGTTGTTCGAGGATCAACTGGTTGAGTTCTTCTTTGACTTCTTTACTTTGTTGCATTGAGTGAACTGATGCATTCCTGATGTTGATCTCATGCAGTAATTTTAGCTCACGGTATAAATCCTTGATGTATTCGGTCCATCTTTAGGTAGAGATGGTCCTATACTTGGATTTAAGGATACAAGCCCTATGTGCGTTGATGAGATGGTTATTGAGATCGTCGAGAGCCTCGTTAATCTCCTCAAGAGTTGCCTTGTCCAAGTTGGGCGGATCATAGGCCTCAAGAAGGCGCGTGCGCGTACCGTGTGCAGTCTGCTCTTTTGTAGTTCTTTCTGACTACAGCTGGAACTTGTATAGGGTTCCTGTTGATATTGAGTAGGAACCCTATATGGTCACTACATGTTACTTGGATAGCTATATATATATATATATATATATATATATATATATATATATATATATATATATATATATATATATATATATATATATAGGATAACCAGGACAGAGCCATAGATGCCTCGTAACATCAATTTCAAACGTTTCAGGATTATAACTAAACCCATCATCAGTGCTAGAGAAAGAATACAAAATACAGAGTTAAATGTATACATGAATAGTTAACACATGTAATAAAATTGTGAAACATGAATATTAAATTTAAGATTAATTATTTACATTAGAAATATTGATAAAAAAACAACTAAACCAACGAGTGAATTTCTAAAAAATATGAAGGAAAATAATTGACAGTGGATTTTATTCCTGCACCCCCCCTAAAAAAACAAAAAAATGGGAAATTTAAAAAATTAGCATGTTTTTTTTAAATGAGTCACTATATTTAATAGGACAGATAATGAATTATTATTTAGACTGGGTTTAAGTTTTGTAATATAAATGACTCTAGCAGGTAAAGGTCCGAGATGTTTCTTACCGGATTAATTATCGTGAAGTTCTTGAGTGTAGCCCTAGAGCCACATTGGGACAGATGGTTTCGAATTGGGGATGGGTCAGGTTTTGAAAGCTGTAGTCCAGTTCTTTCAGATCTACCCATATCCTTCATCAAGCGGGAGTAAAGCGTACGCCTTGTTGCCCCCACATATGATACAGTGCTACTGCACGTACAACGAAAAACGTATATAATTTTAGATTGCATATTGGTGGGTGGTTGATCTTTGAACTTAAATAATGATCCCATTCTAAATAGACTTGTGTTATTTCCTTTCTTTGGCAGTCTCACAAAAGTAAGAGGAATAAATAAAATCGCTTCAAGTAAAATTAAATAATTTCCGTTTCTTGTGAATATTCAACTATGATGTGACGTTTCATGTCCACACGCACCTTCATCTATTACCCTGGCTTGAAGGCGTTTCCCTTTAAAATAATTTTCTCTTATATTGCAATTAATGTTTCACTACGTCGAATCATTTTGAGTCTTCTGGCCGCATATGGATAGAAATATACGTGTTTGAAGTCAATAATTCACGTATTGTAAGTCACCTGACAATTATACCAATCTGCATTCAGATAACGCGGTTTAATATCATACATATTGATATAGTTGGTTCTCTCCTTCCTTTCACACTTTCTTGGTTTACATCTGGCATCAGCGTTACTTGTTCCCACATTAACAGAGTTACCAATATTATTGAAGCCATAATATTCTGAACTTAACTGCTGCAACTGTAATTTTGGCTTCATTGGATGCTTAGATCTGCAAGTTTGGTGTTCTCTTTTACGTAAGTAATAAGAGAGGAACCCATTTCGCATCAGAACTATTTTAAGAACAGAACTATTTTAAGAAAAATATCATAATGGCAAAGGGATTTAGTATCAATTGATAGATTGAAACCACTTAAGTTGATACATTTTTTGTTAAATTGAAAGTTTATCTAAATAAAAACTTCATGTTTCAACAACTCATAAACAATCCGAAATGTCCAAAGTCTCTTTCACAAAGTGCGGAGAAATCACCCGATGATAGTAAAAGTATTTCAGATGATTTGGAATTTGTTTCACTTAAATTCCTTTATATTTTTTTAAGCTTCGCTAACTAGGAGATCACTGAGATTACTGCTAAAAAAATAAGACTATAAAGCCCGCAGAGTTACATTTAAGAGTTAGGTCTAAAAAATACATAGTGCAAGGAGGTATTCCGCTGGGTGTTGCTTAGTGTGAAACCATGGCTCTCGTTCTTATGCATAATTTAGTGGATTCCCGTTTCCACTTTTCAACAGCCCTAAGAAACTACGGAGTTACCTTGAATAGATGATTATATACTCGTATTTGTCAAATCCAGATTTTAGATGACTCGAAATCCAATTTCCGCTTTCCCTGTAATCTTATCCGTATTCCCTCCAATTTTGATCAAATTTGGTTTAATGTAGCCATCCCCAATTTTGTTACATCTGCCTTGACTACTGCAATTCCATTCTCCCTGAACCTTCTCCTTCTTTCCGACATCTACTCTAGGGGTGCACTGGCTATCAATCGGTTGCTGCGTAATCTTCAAAGCTTTCCTCTTTACTTCCAAGACCTTATATGCCGCAGCCTCTCTTGCCTGCTATTCTCACCTAGCCAATCATGTCTATGAGTTTCCTAAGTTCCTGTACTGGTCCTAAATTTCTTGAATTTCGTATTTCAACAGGCACATTATGCCACATCGTAGAAGCGAAAATGAAGAAAGGACAATCACCAACCAGTATAGAGATATTTATCTATACTGGTTGGTGACTGTTCTTTCTCCGTTTTCGCTCCGAGGATTTGACATAATGTGCTTTTTGAAATACGTTCCCCTCCCCCCAACTGTCCCTTGAGGCCTTGAAGACCCTTTTCTTCTCTCAAGCCTTTTCTTATTTGACAGGCAGGCACGCTGTGTAGTATATTGGCTTAAAGAGCTTCATACAAAAACGAATGATATAAATAGAGAATGATATAAAGAATAATATCGATAATTATAACGCGTTCGGTTTATCCCCATTTTCCCTCCTGCCTTCTCGCATTCGCGAGAGCTTCTAATATGCAGTGTTGCAACACAGGCAGCTGAAAAAGGTTTATCTGAATTAAATATTTCCCATGGCACAGGTCCGAGTAAATGCGCAAAAGACGTGACTCCTCTCTAACTGTCCGTTTTGTGCAACAGTGATCATGTACTCGAATAAGTTTCTCTCGGCTTTAAGAAACACATTTTTTTCTCATATCTCTAAGTCACCTTCTTCATTTTGTGTGAGGTTTTTTAATTTTGTTTCTTCATTGTGTCATGAAATTTTACATTTGGTGGATCCTTTTCAAGACGTATCAATAAGAATGTTTGATATGCTTCCTTCCCTACCTGCTTTGATCATCTGAGTAGATTGTTAGCGACATAAACTAGTGATTGATCAAATCTAGCTAGGACATACGTGCATATTATATTGGCAGGAGTCTTGCGAAGTTAGACACGTAGTAAGGAAAATTCCATGGAATCATTTCACGGGCGAATTTCAGATGCAACAGCCAGTCACCTTCTCTTGATGCCCTCCGAAGTTCAAGCATTATGTCCACTAAGTCTATGTAGGACATCCAAAATCATGAGTGTTTGCCATTTGAATTACTCAGAATAACATTCTCCAAACAGCTACATGATGTGAGTGTATTCATTTAACTAAATCATCACTTTCATAGAAGAAGGAGAAAAGTTGTCGTAAAAGTTGGGAATAACTTAAAGCTTCTTCCATACTGTTTAAATTACTCCTTGCGTTTGTTTTAAACCATGTTAGTAAGCATTTTTAAGACGCTCTCATCAGTTTCATAGAATAACTGGTAAAGCCTTATAGCACAGTTGTAACTGCAACCTAGCATAACACCAGACTTCTATTCTTCTACAATTACACCTATATATAAACACAGATATCTTTCGACCCTACATCCCGGAAACGTTTCCTGGGTGGAACCCATCCAATATCAAGACGATTTTATCAAACTTGTCTTTATGCTTCCATACTATTTCTGCTTCCTTTGCGTAAATGGTATGATCAAAGACAAACTATCTGGTTTAACTGCAAGGATTCCATGATATTAATGGATTGATTTAACATCTCGTAAACTGTGATCATTTGAGTTGGAGAGGAATTTATCTTTGAAATACCGGCACCCTATATTGTCATGGATCACCTTGGCATTCCCAAGAATTAGTATATTGAATCATGTCAAACTGCTTATTGTTTTTTTTCCTGATCATGATCAACCATATAGGAAAAAATTCAGTAATGATTAATTATTGTTTCAATTTTGAGCAACTGCAGTAGGAGGTCTTGCTATCTGTCCAACGTTATGGATTGGCAAAATACTTGGTTCAGGTCTTATACTTCTCTTCTAATTTTATAAAAATTGTACCGCTGGAAAAAGGTTGTTCGACCCAACAGACATAGACTGGACAGTGATACCATTAATTTATGAGATGTGCTACTACCAGTAACTGTCTCTTCCAGGCGATCAATGTTATCCCAACCCAGGGTGGTGAACACAACCAAATGGATATTCATGGCAATAAGACATTTCCGTAAGCTAGTGAAGGTTTCTGAAGGCACATTGCAGTGTTTATTTATTCCAACTTTGATTATGACACGTTATGGCCGAAACTGTTTAATTTATGTATAAGTTTAGTGTTGCCTGTGAGATTTCACAGCAAATCGTAGCAGAAGTTGCTTTGAGCGGTTTTGCTTGCCTTTGTAACAGCATATACGAGAGGCGCTCAATAAGTTTTGCAATTCGTAATAAGGAAACGAGATATGAGGAAAAGTGCTTTATTATTTTTCAATATAACTACCCTCGACTTCAATGCACTTGCGAGACTTGTCCCTGAGGCTTCGAATTCCCGACAACCAGAAATCTCCCGACTGCTGTTTAATCTACTCCTGGACATCTTCATCGTCCCCAAACTAGCGTCCACGCAGTGCAGCCTTGAGCTGGCGGAATAAAGTAGTCGCTAGGGGCCAGATGTGGAGTGTAGGGGGAATGGTTGAGATCCTCGAATCCGCACTCGCGCAGGTAAGCTTGTGCAACTCTGGCCTTGTGGACTTTCACGACGTTGAAGTCGATCATGGGGAGTGAGGTTTCTAGGGACCCAACGGGCAGAAACCTTGGTCATGGCCAAATTGTCGTGGATGATGTTGATAACACTTCCATGTGATATTCCAAGTTCTCGCTTGATTTCTTCGACCTTCACCCATCGATTTTCGAGGATGATCCTCCCCACACGGGCCACATTGTCCTCGTTGGTCACGTATGACAGGCGTCCTGGACGGGGGTCATCTTCAAGGGACTCACGACCATGGCGGAACTCCCTATTCCAGCGAACAATAGTTTCATAGGAAGGGCCGATGTCGGTGTACACTGTAACCATGCGTTCATGGATCTCTTTTGCATTCTTGCCTTCCTTGGTCAAAAATTTGATCACTGCGCGGTGTTCAACCTTCTCCATTGTTGAAAAATTTATGACTGACGATCTGCGATCAGCTACTGCTTCTTAAATAGACGAGGCAGGAGCGTTTGGCTGCAGATCTTGACTTTTCATAACTTGTCCTAACACCCCCACAAACAGCCATCCCCCTTCCTCTGTTTTGCCCTACCGATTCGACAAACTTATTGACCGCTCCTCGTACCATGTCCGGTCCAGATTAATTAAAAGAACTCTCTACGCCGTCATGTTGATTCGAGGAAGACACCTATTCACAAAACAGACTGTAAATTAACTGAAGTAGTAAATCAGGAATATAGCTCTTATTAGTGTCAAGTGGCTATATTTGATTGACCTCTGCTTTCTTAATCTGCACCATGTCCTGTCCAGATTAATTATGAGAACTCTCTACTCTGTCATATTGATTCGAGGAAGACACCTATTCACAAAACAGACTGTAAATTAACTGAAGTAGTGAATCAGGAATATAGCTCTTATTAGTGTCAAGTACTATATTTGATTGACCTCTGCTTTCTTAATATCTGCTCTCAACCGAGCCTTGGTTATGACATCTACTTCTTTGGAAGATTTCCAAATTTTCAACTATGCTTTTATAAAATTTCTTCTAGCTGAATAATAATTTTATAAATTATCAGGGCACACAAGGAGTATTCCATCGTTGCTTGCAATGATAGGTAGCAAATCTACAAACCCATTCTCCAAAGTTCGTCGTATATGTATTTTGGTTGAATCTTTAACCTCAGTTACCCCTAAATTCTGTAGATATTTCGTCAGTCTAGAAAATAAGTCAGTCAAGGTTACCACTTCAGGATATACAAATTGTTCTTTCTTTATAAATCGGAATAGTTCAGTGAATGCCTGTAAAATTATTGCATCACAAACCTCTTCAGTATGATCACTATATTTCACAAAGATAGAGGCATCTTATTATGATGCATACATATGAGAACGTTAACAATACATATGATAAGGACACTCAGTCACCACTAGATCTCTTCTAGTAAGGATCAGAATTGTGTCATCTAATTTCATAACAGTGGCATCTCTGATTTGGGCATCTGCATGTAGTTCTGTATATTGTGTCAATGGCTTCCTGTATTGTTTTACCTTGAACATACTAGGTAAAATTTTGGCAGAATACGCACTTTGCTTAATAGAATCTAGAAGTAACTGGTGTCCATTTTGAATGAAGCCCGTCTAGCGCTCACAATCTTGTCAGGTCTAGTTTCAGTGCTGTCATTTTTCTTGGTAGCAATAGAGTAAATATCCCTTTTCATTGCGAACAGCTGGCGACATTTGCGATGGTAGTAAACCTCCGGAGCCTTTTCCCCTGGCAAGTCTTTCGCTAATTCAAGGAATGGATAATTGCTTCTTATTTTAGCTGCATTCCAAATGTAGTCCATGATTTAAAATTTTATAGCATTATAAGTTTCGAATCATTATTAAACCAATGAACGGGGCCTTCCATGCTTACCCACTATGAGGATTGGTGAAACTATGCTTTTCATTTGACTCATTCAAGGTCGTGTGACTCACTCATGGACCAGAAGTCAAGAAGGCTGTCTCGTACCCAGGCAGATATTTGCCTAAATAAAATAAATCATTTATTTTAAAAAACGAAAGTTAATTCAGAGCTTAAGTTTCCCCACGATAAACCATATAACTTTTATACTGTGCGGGTCATATTATACATATATGAAATATCCTCTTTTTTGATTAAGTTCGCCATCTTATGTGCTTTGAAAGCAAAATCACTTCCTGAATCAAGATTTTATCAATTGGGTTCAAGCTCTAGGCATCACTCATTTTATGAACTTTTGACCTATTTTTTTATCTAATTAGCCAATTAATTTGCAAAATATTATGTAAAAAGTATAATAAGATATAGTAGAATTTCGTGTACTGAAATGTTAAAAATCGGGCCTTGTCCCTTGGGCTATTTCAGTAGAATTCTGAGGCTTAATGATTTGGTTGAGCGGCATACAAAAAGAGGAGTTCCGCTTTGCATTTAGTATGAGTCACCATAATGTTATTGAGTGAAATAGATTCGCAGTGATTCCAAACTAAATGCATGCATCACATCCTCCTTGTTTTGGGGACCTGTTTTTTTGGTAGAAAGTAATTTTGAAACAATGGAATAAGCCCTCCTAGTTCCAACATTAAGAATGGATACGGTGTGCTAGTAGGCCTTTTATACTAGTTGCTTTTCACTTTTACTTCATTCTAGTTCATCTACATAGCATTTCTCCAGTTACTTCTATTTAGGCCTCATAAACGCACTCATGGGCGAAAAGTGTAGAAACCATTTCAAAACGCAACCTTATTAAGGCGCAAAAACTTGTTTCTTTCTTATTGTCTAAATTCTTGTGTTTCAACGTTAAGAGACAAACCAGAGACACTAGAAATAAGCTTAGATTTTGGAAACGCGAAATGAAAATAATCAGAGCGTTTAGAATGGAAATGATTTTTTGTTATATCGAAAGTTAGTCAGTCTCCAAATTATTCCATTATCGGATCACTATAAATAAGAAAACTTCACGTTTATATAATTAGAATTCTATTATGTTAATGAACACACGCCACATATGTGCACATGCACTCACTTCGCAAAAAATCACATCACATATTTATTATGACAGTTGCAGTCATCGGGATTCATCTACCAAGGAGAGAATATTTAGTTTTCGAACCAATTTCTTTTTTCTAAACCTTCGATTCGATTGAATAGCAGTGACACATTCTTTCATAAAGTTGGTTAAAGGAAGAATGAAATTCAATAAATTTTTTAATATTGAATATTTAATTGAATTTAGTGAGACTCGTATAAAAACTTTAGCTAAAAGATAAAAAGAAGAAGCGCATGTCATATCGCTTCTATTAAGTTACCTTGCGGGAATTCAAAGCACATCCGAAGGTGAACACGTTATGAAAATGATCAAATAATCATAGTTGGTCCCCTGGCTAAACATAGTAAAACATGGATTGAAAAGGATGCGGAGTTATATTTAATTGTTAATTTCTCTGATGGGCACATTTATGGCCTGAAAACATGGCAGAGATCCAAATTTTGCCTCTGAAATCTTTACTGTTCGCATAAATATTTATCTATAGCATAGAATAAATTCTGAAAGTATATGTTCATGATATTCAGATTTAAAATATCCCCCAAACCGTAAGTATTATAGCATTCATACGTAATAATAGAAGCTAGCCACATACGACAAACCAACTTCATAATTTGGGGAAAGTGAAAAAAAACTTCTATATATCACCATTTGCTCAACAACGGTCTCTCTAGGGCATTACTGTTTGGCTGCAATGGTGGCCTGATTGGCGCAGGGAATGCTGACAAAAATATGTCCATGAAAATTTCCGTCACTGGCAATTCGATAGTTGAATAAAGAAGGTTTCAAGACAGCAAACGTGGATAAACAAGTGGATAAATAGTATAATTATTCAGTTTCTTTTTAAAATCTTATGTCTACAAGAGTGTGGCGTGTTCTCACGGTGGCAATTTACGAATATTGGCGAATCTTTAGCACGGTATGACACCAATATTTGAGTATCGCTTTAATTAGTCGAAAAGTATTTTAAAAATTAAAAAGAATCTGCAGGCAATACGTAACAATAGGGGTCTGGGCATTAACAGTTTTACTCTCAATGATTAAGCGCAGTTCTCATTACATGAACCTCTGAGTGATAGAAAATATCCTGGTACCATGCGTGCCGCATTCATAAGACGATGAAAATTCCTGTGACACAAAAGAGCTGTTTCTTTTCAAGACATCTATTTCTCTCTCTCTCTCTCTCTCTCTCATATATATATATATATATATATATATATATATATATATATATATATATATATATATATATATATATATATATATATATATATATATGGAAGAGTTCGGGTTAAATTTGATGGTTTGAATAAAATATCGATTAGATTATGGCTGGTAGATAACAGTTTTCTCGAAGAAGCCACAATGACCTTCCACCACAGCCTCAAGACAGCGCTGGAACCACCTTGAGCATGTGTTCCTTACTACGAGTATGTCCCTGGAAATATCTTCAAACACCTCCTTGATCTTTGCAGCCAGCTCAACCTTGGGGTTTCAAACTCTATATCAAAATCCTCCTTCTTCTCATAGTTATACTGAACATTTTTCCCATTAACTTATTCTTCATTCTCGATGTTTCCATCTTCCTTTATTATTCCTATTTTCTTCGTTCTACCAGTCAATCCTTAGACGCGCCTGATTTTTTGCCAATTACTTTTAGTATCATGAACGAGGCTTCCGATCGTATCGTTTCAACGACTCCACTGTTGTTCGAGGAACAGCCTGGTTGGGCTCTTGTTTGATCTCTTCACTTCGTTGCATTGAGTCAATTGATGCGTTTCTGATGTTTGCCTCATATAGTAATTTTAGTTTATGGTATAAATCCTTTATGTATTCGGTTCATCTATATGTTGAGATGGACCTATACTGGGATTTCGGAATACAAGCTCTATCCGAGTGATTAGATGGTTGTTAAGGTCGTCGCGTACCTCGTCAATCTCCTCAAAAATTGCCTCATCCAAAGCGGGAGGATAATAGTTCTCTGCTTTTTTGTAGTTTTTTTTACTTCAGCTGGGACCGGTATAGGGTTCCTATTGATGGTGAGTAAGATACCTATATGATCATTACATGTTACCTGGATTGGTTCCATGCAGTAGTTGAACGGCAGCTGACGAGTGGCCATAGATATGTTTGGTTTTGTGGCATTCCATTCCTCAAAGGTGGGGAAATCGATGCCAATTTGTTAGACGATGTTTTTGTCCAGCAAACTATCGAGGCTCTTACCGATCCTATTAAAGGTTTATAGCCGTCCTCTTCACACCTAGCATTTAGGTCCCCTATTAGTATTGTGAGGGAACTTCTGCCAAATTGGACAGTGAGAGACTGTACAGGTAAAGAGTCTATCCTTGGCGGCTGGTATCCGGTGGCTATGACCATCTTTCCTATGTCGAGTTAGACCTCTATCGCAAGATAGGATTCTTTAAGATTTCTGACTTGCTTGTATTTTATCCTTTTTTTAATCGCAATAGCAGCTCCATCAAATCACTCTTGCGAATTATTTCTGATTAAGACCGTAATTCCAAATTTTCACTTCTTCATTACGCGTCTCGTTTCCGTATTCTAAAATCAACATAACATCTAAAAACAATCTCCCTGAATATATTTCCATTAAGAGTCATTTTCGTTGTCCAGCCATTGGTGTTAATTTCCAATATCTTCAGTGCGTTTCGTTGCATGATGTAGTGTTATTTACCGGTGTTTCTTTTTTTTTTTTCCTTAGCCTGCGGGAGAGCTTTCGAGTATCCAGGCATTTAGCTCTTCGGAGGGGACTCAAAGTTTTTTATTTACTCTTCGTCGCCCTAGTACAAGTGCACGGGCCTTCGTCACTGTTCGAAGAGGTACATACTTTCTTCATCTTCTTCCTCTTTCGGATTCTTCCAAAACGGGTGCCTTCCACAGTTGCCTCGGTTCAGATTTAATCTGTGAATTACTCTGGATCTCGGATTCTTTGAATGCCTTAAGCATTCGAGTTTGCGGCCATAATAACTGATGGCAGGTTATTCGCTCTCAGTGATGTGTTTAAAACCTAGTTGTAACAACCAGACTTTAACGCGCCTGCAATATTTGCATGCGTGATACAAATAAGAATATTTACGTTCAAGTCGTTCCTTATTTTGATTTCTGATGGAGATGTCCTCGCTGATGGCATCTTATCCCTTTTCTCCATGGCACTCGAGTACGTGTTCTGCTTTGTTTTCGTATTTTCTTCTTTCCTCTTCATTACTTTTTTTCGGGCAACCTAGTCCCATATTCTAATGCTCGCCCTTGTAATTGAGGCACTTTTGTGTGCTCTTGTACGAGTCTAATCGGTGGCCTTCTGTGATGCATTCGCTGCACCACAGCTTTCCCTTTGGGGGTAGTTCGTTGATGCGAGTATCTTGAGCTTATAACATACAAAACACATTTGTATAGTATAAAACTTCTCCTGTTCTATGTTATCTCACGGTATCTACATATTGAATACCAAGGGACCTTCCGGAGTCACTTTATGGTCCATTTCGGTGGACGCGCACGTAATTTTAAATAAAGGGTTGAATCATCTGTGGCCTCCTTGCCAGTCATCCCTGTGTGCAGACGTAGAGAGGATCGTTACAGCCTCTTGACGACTCCCGTAGAGTTCGCTCATCGCCGGAGCTCTGGTGATGAGCGTCGTGGTCATATAAGCGATGAGCGCTTGATGACACAGGTTCAAATTCAACTTCTTTATTTATTTTCATAGAACGGTTAAAATAGTTTTCTCTATCTTTCCGTTCTCTACGTCTCTCATTTTCCTTCTTAAGCTTTTATTGGTTCATATAATATTTTCTTTAGCGTTTTTCCGGGTTGTGTTACCAATTTCCATTTTCTTCGGCATTTAAATACGTGTAGTTATATGTTTGTGTAAGCGTGAAAAAGGGGTGAAGAAAAATAGGTGATTTGTGGTAATGAGTGAGACTGGTTCTCGATTGGATAAAACGCTCCTGCCCATTACTTAATTGATCCCCCGCTCGAGTGCTGCCAAGATGAGGGATGATGATTCATCGGTCTGGCTAGGCTCCTCAAGGAAATGGTTCATGGTGGACTTGATTAAAGTAACGGCCGAATCAAGTTCTGCTACCTTTTTGCCACTACCCATCGGGTACTTGCGTCATAAACGTTCCCAACATACACAGAGACGGGGATTACTTTCCTCTATACTCCTGGTCGGACTTCCGGATCTGAGGATTATTCCCCCATCCAAAGGCTGCAGTTAAATCCCAGACCAGTTTCCTAATGAGCTTCTCATTATGCCAGTTCCAAGTGGCTGGCATAGTTAGGACGAAATTAATGAAGGATAAACGTCTGAAAAATATTATTCCTAACTTTTGTGAAAGTGAATGAACTTCACTTGGCTCTCCGGGTAAGCCATTTTCTTAGCAGTGTGCCTCTTATTCCTTTACCATGTAATAATTTGCTTAGCTCAGGAAGCACCATAATATGGCAAGAACATATTATCTCGTCTATTCCCAAACAAACCTAAACTTCCTAAGATTTTTGCAGCCAAGATTCTTACTGAACTAAATAGAACTTTAAATGAACGAATGTCCTTTCCAGAAGTTTTTCCACACAGTTTACTCATTTTAATTGTACAAAACTAAATAAAAGAATGAGAATAAAGAACAAAGAGTTCCTCTCCAACAGATGCAGATAAGCTTCATATATTTCTTGGTTGCAGCATAATAATATTCTAAAACCATGTTTCTGAGGGTAAGGAATTATTGCTCAACTGATGAGTCTCTTTGAAATAGTAAAATAAAGCAATCAATGACACGAAATAGATTCCAAATGATTGCTTCAAGTTTGTATTGTAATGAACCCCAAAACCTGGAGATGCCCTCAAACACATATTATGTCAATGAATTAGTAGCATGCCTCAGACACAACTTTCAGCGATGCAGAGAAGATTCGCTTGCTCAGTTTATTGATGAATCCATGACTCCATTCCTTGGAAGATCATCCTTGAAACAATATATGGCAAGGAAGCCAGTCAACCGAAGTATAAAGTCTTTCCTTCCATGCGGTGCAATTACTGTCTATCTGTATGATTTACACATCTATGCTGAAAAATATGAACGTTTAGGTATTGGACTTAAATGCGAACTGTACAATGTTTGATGCCAAATGTCAAAAGGCCAAATCTTGACATTTGATAGTTCTTTAGAAGCCCTATCTATCCAATATTGGAGATCAACCATTGCGTAGTTAGAACCGCATTGACTACAAGGAAACAAATGTTTAGATTTCTCAACAGTTTGGAAAAGAGCGAAAAATAAATTATTGTCACCAATAAAGTGGATGGACAAAAACTAGGTTGGTTCTCAGTAATTGGCACAATATAGAAGTATCTGAAGTTACACAGAAAAATCAAGATGGTACAAAGACCAATGTAACATGTCCAGCATCAATTGCATGTGACCAATAGAGTTCTTTATATTTAATGGAACGAAAAGCCAAAAGGGTAGCGGTTAAAGGTATTTTATAAATATGTTGACATAGCTATTTATAATGCCAGGATTGTTTATGATGATTTAAAAATAAAACATAAAACAACAAAAATGTTGAGTTACAAAATGGGATTAGCAAATCAATCATTAAATTAGGGCGACCGTGAACAAATGCTAAAATACGTAGTAGAGGGTCAACAGAATTTCGGCCTCAAGGCCGACATCCTATTGACCAAGAATTTACAAAAATTGAAAAGATTGCCTTCAATCAGTGTTATCCGAAATATTTTTGGGGGTAATCCCAGTCCCACTTCTTGGACATATATTTTATTACCGCACCAAGGTAAAGTGGAGGTAAAGCGTATCCAATACACCTACCTTAGCCACTTCCATGGAATAAGAATAACCCCGGTGCGTACCCTTCTAATCAAAAGTAAGATGATGATCCGCTGAGTGTGTTCCCCACTCAGTAAAAGCCAATCATGGGTGGGTCGGTGGAATATTGAGATTTAAGCCGAGTGGATTGCTTAATAATTGCCAAAGGATCGTCCAAAATAGTTAAACACACATTTACAAAAATAATCTTTAATGTACATAAATTTGAAATAAGCAAAGCGCATATAAATATAAATAGGATCAATCTTGCACTAAATAAATAAGTCTACAAAATGTACGTGGGGATTACTTGCAAATTACTCACTAGGGTGCTCGAGTCTTAATGGCACCCACCAGAACGAATGGAATATTATTATTGAGTTAGACACTGAATTAAGTAAGCACTTCTAATATTTGAGGTTGCGGGCTCGGGATGAGAATTCTTGTTCACAAATAAACTGGTGAAGTTAGGGGAGGAGATAATTTAATTAACGATACCTTTGAGTTCGTAAGTATTTTTGAAGGTGGGCGGTGAAGATCTTCCTCTGGGGACGATGATCGCACCTAGTCCGTCTGTCCAAGGTTACCGAATGAGAGGGTAATCCTAGACCGGTGATATGCTAATCCTTTGCCAGATCACGAAGGTCAGCTACACGGTGACTCAAATTGGACTTCTTTCTTGAAGAACCTGTCCGATTATTTGGCTCCTGGAGTGGGTAGCCAAAACCAATTACCTAGCTACGTCTAGGATAATCCGCAGAGGGAGGTCCTGTGTAACCTCAGGCTCTGAATGGGTGAAGGGGGGGGGGGGGGTGCGAGAAGTTTGGCACCTACAAGTACCGTGACGGCAACAACCAATTCCCCGAGAAGTTCTTTCCTTGGATTGAGTTTCACACACTCGACGTAGGTCCAAGAGCTTCTGCTTGATTCCAGGGAGAAGTCTTCTTTTTATTTCTCTCACGAGCAGAATCGAAAGTGAGAATCGAATTCTCGTAAAATCTGTATCGTCGTGCGAAAGTCCTTTTTTAATCTTTGGCGGACGGTATTTCTTTGACGCCTTCGAGCCATCTCGGAGTTTACGGCGGTGCGAAAAAAAGCGACGGAGAATTCGAGGTGAGAGGTCCATTTTAGGGATACGAGAGGGCACGCAGCTTTGTGTCAGAGTGTTTCTGCGTACACTTATGTATGCGGTATTTAGATTTCTACAATATGTATAAAACTAATAAACATTCTATAACCGCAAGTTAAGGAAAATAGAACCTTCACACAACATATTATTGTTACCTTATCATGATAATTTCTTGTATGTAGTACTAATGTAAAAACATCTTGATATAAATGTAATTTTTAAATACAATTATACATTAAAAAATATGTTAATAAAACAGCCCAAGAAAAGATAATAATGTACTATATAATATACCTTGTTTAGATTGTAATTTATTCTATGTAGGTCAAACTTCTAAAAATATCTCTGTAAGAATTAGGCAACATCAAAATGCAGTATCTAAGGGATATTCAAATAGTGCTTTGGCCGTACATAGGCTTAATTAAGATGGGTCACTAGATTAACTGGTCAAAAGCAGATACTATAATGCATATAAATGATTTTATTAGCACAAATATCTTTGAATCGTTACTAATCTCCAGCACAAAGGAGAGAAATGTAAATATTAGCCCCGGTTTGTTTTCTTTAGATCCAGTCCTATCTTTCTTCCTCAAATCTAACTTATCAGAGGTAAAAAAAAAATCTGCCCATGTGACCTTATAGGGAAAACATTGCTTTATATATATAGAGTGTCTCTCTTTTTCATAAACTATTGTGAGTTTGAAAATGTTATTAAGATAACGAAAGTACTAATTGCTTCAATCAATCTTTCTTTCTCCTTACGTGGTACAACTAAATATATAAATATATATATATATATATATATATATATATATATATATATATATATATATATATATATATATATATATATATATATATATATATATATATATATGAGAAACTCACAAAGTAGCGCGTGAGTAGAGCAATAAATGCAAAGAATCCCACAGGAAAATGAAAGGCGGATTCCAAGTACTTTCGAATTTGTTCAGTTCATTTCCAAGGAATAACGAATTTTTTTTTTTACAAAGGTGGTATATTTATTGAGAAACAACAGAGTATAATGCCCCGCCCTTGTACAACGAAAGGACACAAAATAGAAAAATATTATCAAAGATGGATATGAAGTATAAAACCAAATTGTAAGGTCTACTTCCGGAAATTCCAATTGTGAGCACAGAATGTAGACATTTAGACCACTAAACTAAGTACATACACACCTAATTTTGAAAACAAAAATAAACGAGAGAAACATAACTAAATTAAGAAATCAAAGGGCTAAGATTTAAAATGGACAATTTCGTTATAAATAAGCCTTTTAATAACAGGAGCCAGTTTAAAGAGGCCGAAGGATATATTAAAATTAGGCGAGGAATTAATGAATGAGCATTCAACAATATTTCTTTAAATAAAATCATCAGATTTGTAAATAAATTTAGCCGAATTATAATTGATAAGGTGACTGTTTTCAGATAAATGGACAAAGTATTGCTAAGGGCAAACGGAACAATCGATAGAATAACCTCCCCCCACCGCCTCTAACCTATTGTTATCATTATGAATCAAAATTTTGTACATACATGGTAGACTGATACTTGGATATGACAGAAATATTTAACTTATTCAAGAGGCGGGAAGGCAAGGAAAAGGACTCAGAAAACGGTAAATCAAGGAAGTTCTTAAAATTGTATGCAGGAGGGATTTCAGTTTTGTAAAACGATTTTTTTTTTGTCAAATCTAGGCATCCTGCAAGAGATTTTGAGGGTAGCAAAGATTGTTACTTATTTCAAAGATCTTAGAATTCTCAAGATCCAAGAATTCCGGGCTGGTGATCTGCAGCCCCCGGAGAAATATTGAAATAAATACAGACCGTTTGACTTTATCATTATGACCTGAGTAAAAATTTATATAAGAACTGGCGTTGATAGGTTTACGATAGACGGAAAATTCAAATCCAGATGAAGTCCTATGATTAAGTAGATCTAAGAACGGGAGGACACCATTTAGTTCGAGTTCAAGGGTAAATTTAATAGAGGAAACCAGAGAATTAAGTTCAGTAAGAAAACTATTAACATCCTCAGCCGATATTATTTGTTTCTGGCCTTCTTCTTTATGGATCCATTGGAATGGAATAGCGAAACAAATTATCTCTTTGACTCTAAAATTCGATTTTTATTCGCGTGTGCTTAGTTGCGTTCCACTCTATATCTCACTATGTTGGTCGGTCCACGTTTTGCCTTTTTTTGTTTTAGTAATAACATTGCAACTATTCGTCCGATTATAACAGAATTTGAAACCCTTATGTTGTTTTACATTCGCTTTCCAATGATAGAATCGCCAAGGTCGTTCCAAGGTTAGCCCAGAAATTATTTTGTTTTGGTTATAACACCATAACTATTCGGCCGACTCTGAAAAAAATTTGAAACCTTTATATTGTTTTTCATTCTCTTTCGAATGTTTTGATTGCCAAGGTCCTCCAGTCCCATGGTTAGTCCGGGAACCATTGAAAGTTCTGAAGGTCGTAAGGTCATAAATCAGAGTAAGTGAGAGCACGAGACTTTAGGCTGCAAACCTTCTTTTAGTAAGGTTAAATTTATACAAAATTATGTTTAATACATATAAACGACATAAAAATTGTAAAACTGAAACATTGTATTTACACAAATTGCAGTAATGACGATTGTCCCATCGTCATTATTGATTAAAATTTAAATTGTAAAATATATTCTTTTATAAATGAATACTTTTGTGTTTAGTTGGAAATCAATATCGAATTGCAAGTATTTATGAATGGTATAGGGGGAACCATATCTTGCCAACAAAACATTTGCAAGCATTACACATTTTTTGTACGTGTCACTTTTTCCGTTTTTGTGAACAAGTAAAGGGTCTACGTCGCGTTTCATTGTAAGCTGGGAGATGAACTCTTTATTTAAATGTCCCAGTTGTACTGGAGCCTCTTACGTTGGCAGCACTGAGAGGTCTCTTGGAGCTAGGTTCTTTGCTCATATGGGGATTAGTTGGCGCACAAGCAAAATCTTAAATCAAAAGGAAAAGTCTTCTATTAGGGAACACACCATAAGCTGTAAAACTGACATTTCTATGGATAATTTTAAAGTATTAGTCATTAACAACAACCAACATTGCCTAAGAACCCTCGAATCTTTATATTAGGTTGAGGAATAAGTTCTTGTGTTTTTTTTAATGTTGTGTTGATTTAAGTTTTGTTGACGTGATTTGTGCACATATTAAGAAACAATAATAAATAATGAGAGGAAAATTTGCAAAGGTTAGGCTACGTCTCTTAACAGCGTAGACTATTAGGCTTTTGCTTAGGCTACGTCTTGAAATTGAGTAATAAGTCATTGTGGTTTATTTAAAAGTTGTGTTAATTTAATTTTTGTTCTGTACCCTCAAAATGGAATGTCAAGTTGAAAGAAAGGCGCATTTTCGACACTTGTTATTCATTTTCGATCGAGGCGGGAACAATGCAAACGCAGCCAAAGCTCGTCGCGATATTTGTGCTGTGTACGGAGAAAATGCTTTATCAGAAAGGACATCTCAATGGTGGTTTTCACGTTTCAAAAACGGTCATTTCAATCTTAATGACGAAGAACGTTCTGGTCGTCCCATTAAGTTGGATGAAGATCGATTGAACGACCTTCTTCATAAAAATCCTCGTCAATCGACTAGAGAATTGGCTGTACAATTGGCATGTGATCAGAAAACTGTAGTGAATCACCTTTATTCGATGGGGAAAGTTAAAAAACTCAGTGCATGGGTTCCGCACGCTTTGAGCGAAAGCAACAAACCTCAACGCTCCACGATTGCCGCAGGTTTGCTTGCTCGTACAAGGCTACTCGTGGATATAAGGACAGATTTCTTCACCGCATCATCACTGGCGATGAAAAGTGGTGTGTTTATGTCAACATGAACCATCGAAAACAATGGCTTAGCCCCAATAAAAAAAAACACTTCCGCGATTAAAGCAAGGACTTCATCCACGAAAGATGATGTTGTGTGTGTGGTGGGATTGTAAGGGCATCATTCTTTATGAGCTCCTTGCGAACAACGAGATTGTCAATGCAGAACTCTACGTTCAACAAATGTATCGACTCGCCGAAGCTATTCGTGAAAAGCGACCTCATCGACGTTATGGAGTCCTTCTGCAACACGACAATGCTCGTCCTCACATTGTCAATATGACAAAAGACGCCATCCAAACGCTTAATTGGGAAATCCTGCCGCATCCTCCATAATCACCAGACTTGGTTCCATCGGATTTCCATCTATTCAGATCGCTCGCCAACAATTTGCGCGACGTTTCGTTCAATACTGATGTGAAATTAAGAACCTGGTTAGACGAATTCTGCGAGTCAAAATCCAAAGATTTTATTGCAGAGGCATCGAAAAACTAGTTGAACGTTGGGAAGAGGTCGTAAATAACAACGAAGAATACATTATTGATTAAATTGCATATTGTTATCAATTAAAAATGAAGTTTTTTCTAAAATTGTTAAGGGTAATAAATAAATTTGATAAAACTGCAAGAACTTATTCATCAACCTAATATATCAAACACTACAAACCGATACTCAATGAAGATTTAAGTGCAATATCTTTATTAACTAACTAATTTTAACTACAGTTTTTTAGTTAGTTTGTTTTTAAACTACTGTTTGGTTAGTTGGTATTCCTATCTACCAAGTTCACTGTAATTTATAAATACTAGCCCCGTATTAAACCTACCATTCACTCTCTAAGATAGATCCACTTTAGTAAGTACCAAAATTAACCCATTTTTCTATTAAATGTTTTTTACTCTTACAATGTTTACAGATTAAATTTATTATTATAATTGATTATCTTTAACTATTACGAGGTAAATTTCTCTTATAGTTTTTAATTAATTAAGTTTTACAAATTTCTGAAATAAACTTTAAATTTATTAACTATTTTTTTAGTCCGTTTTAAAGTAAATTAAACTACTGCCAAGTCATATTTAAGGGGATGCCACATTTTTTAATTAGTCAGTTTTCAAATTCTTTCGTTCATAATTCGTATTGTTTTGGTTTTGTATATCTTTTTATTGCAGATTTAATGCACTTTTTATGGTATAATTATCTTTTTAGAAAAATGAATAGAACATAGTGAAAATTGGCCAGATAGGGCTCTTGGTTCGGCTTGGTGGCTACTGATTCATCCCTTTGCGGAGTGCCTTTTGCGTAAGGCAATGACTCCAAGTGGTTTGAAGGCTCTCTTTCTGGACTCCAGGCTGGATAAAGGAGAATCAGAGATTCTTGGAGCTGGATTCAAGTTCTTTATTCGGTGGGAACTTTGGGAGTTTTCAGATGTTGTTATCTCCATATTAAGACACTTTCCAATTACCCTTTTATATAATTGGGCCGCACACCTCGCGACAGACAGGAATTTTTTTGTGCATTAAAAATGAGTTTCACATGATATTAAATTAAATCCTCCTAATTAGATAAAAAAATTCAATATTTTACATTATTACAAGTATTTATTCAGGTAGCTTTGCTTAGTATTTCATTGATAAAATATCTCCGGATGGCGAGGTATTTTAGTTTAACGTTTATGGCTTGTTTTTAATTAAAGATATATATTAATTGTGGCTGAAATAAAATAAATAAATTATTTTAATTGTTTATAAATGATTAAAAATATTTAGAGGCATAAGTTTTGATATTTAATTGACTGAATAGTGACATGTGGGAAACATCCCTCAATAGTTGCCAAATGCAGCTATATCTCTCAAGAGACAAATTATCTTTATCAAATCTTCCATTCATTTGATTTAAATAAATATACAGAGGCTTTTCAATTGTAATTATTGCCTACACTCGTATGCACATTTTTTAAGAATTATTCCACTTAAAATATTATATTCCTGTCTTTTGTTTCTTTCTAAAACGATACTAAAGTTCCTCGAGTTCACGGAAAGAAAAATGATTTGGCTAGGGACAAAATAATGAATTCCTACGAAAACTATATTACTTGGAAAGTGTGAGTGAGGCGCTCTTTATTGTTTTATAGTATTGCATGTTTACTAATCTTAGTTTGCACCGCTTGCGCAGATCCCACTCGCAATGAGCTATAGAGCGATGTGCTGATTGGTGGTGATCAAGATACTTGAAGCTGGTCCTGGTCTTTCTTTTGATTCCAGTCAAATCAATAGCGCAGAAGTAGCAGTCAGTGCCCTAGTTTTGTCGGCTCCCTCCAAGCCATAGGAATTTCACACTTCAGACAACTCTTCTTGCACTTTCTCCAATGACTCAGATACTCGGTGCATGTCTTGCATATCATGTGTAGCACCCACGCTTTATTAGGGTCACCAATTTTCATACCAAAATAAGCATAGTAATAGGCTTAATGAAACTTGTGAATGGAACAACGGCGTATTCGCCGCAGATGTAGCAGAATACTTCAGGCTTATTTTTGCTAGATCTTCTGGCCGAATCCATTTCATTCACCTGGAAAAGAAAAAAAACAGTTAAAATGTCATAAGTAAACTCTCCAATATTCATTTATTTAAAGAAATAAGAGAGTTTTTTTCATCATATATATAGAAAATACCCCTATATGCCAAAAAAAAACGTGAAAAACATCATATGGCGATAATTCAAATGTTGACCTGATTGAGTAAAAGAAATGTGATTTTTGTACTCAGCACATCAAATTTGTCCCAAATCAGCAAAAAAAACTTACACGATAAATTTTGCGTTGGCCCGTGTAACCCGTGCATGGAAAACAGTGGATTTCTATCCTCTGATTTCCATGGACACGTGTGCCTCTTCAAACACATCCAGGATCCACATAAGAAACTCAATTTCGTCGTTTACATCAGCTCTACCGTCCCCATTCTTCCTGCTTTGACTCAGGACAGATCTCAACCTCCCTTGGTCTCATTGCTCCAAAATATATCCATTCATACTACCCCGTTATATTCTAAGAATCTTCTTTCTATCTCTATCTTTCACGGACGGTCTTCACCTTGGCTGTTCTTGGTGCTGACAGCGGTCAGCTCTCACAAATCGAGTATCTGGGGGTCCGTGGTTCACTTTTACCTCGACTATTCAGGAACTTTACTTGCCAAGTGTTCTACAGGCCTCCTTTCAAATGTGCATCCTATCCAATTCCGTTTCCCTCGGATCTTCCAGCTCAAATAACAGATGCATACGTGTTTTCCAAACTCGACTTGCTAAAAGCGTTCCATCAAATTCCGGTGGAAGCGTCGAGTGTGGGGAAAACATGTGTAACCACGTCGTTTGGTGGCTATGTTTTTCTGCGCATGCCACTTGGTTTGAAGTCGTCTTCACAACCTCCTGTGAGTTTTCTTAACTAAGTCTTTAGAGATGTTCCAATTCGTGTTTACTTTTATAGACATCTTGGTCTACTCTACAGACCACGAAACTCATCTAGTACACCTAAAGCAGGTATTCGATCGCTTACTTGTTTATGGTTTATGGTTGGCACTGCACCAATGCCAATTTCGAAGTAGACCGGCTCGAATATCTGAGATGCTTCCTAACCAACGAGGACATCTTACCTCTGCCTGACAGAGTTTCAGCCATACGCTTTTCCAGAAACCTCGCATATAAAAGTCTAAAAGAATTCTTATGCCTTTTTAATTTTTACAGGAATCATGCAAAAAATGCGTCCTCCATCTTAACTCCACTAAATAAGCTCATGAAGGGTGCCCACAAACGCAACAAATGTCCATTAAATTGGCAGCAAAGTGATCCTAGTGCCTTTTAGAAAACCAAACCTGCAATTTCTTCAACCATCGATTTAGGGTAATCAATGCAGGAAGCTCTATTTCTAATTTTGATTGATGCAAGTGCGACGGGAGGGGGTGGAGGGGAAAGCTTAGAACATCATAAGAAGGGATCGTGGGCCCTTTTAGCTTTTTTAAAGAAAAGTTGTCCCATCTCATACAAAAGTGTCTACGTTTGCAAAATAGTCATCGCTACTTTTTTGCAGTAAAAACATTTTTTCCCATGATTCAAGGCTCCAAGATAACACTTTTACTGAACATAACTGTCTCGCTTTGTTATTTCTTTCTTTCAAGTCTTATAATCCTCCTCTGGTGCTTGACAGCTGAATATCTTTACGTAATTTGTCTCCGACTACCTTCAGTGGTCATATGTCAAGCATCAAAGCTCGACTAACGCTCTCTCTAGGAATACACCAACTCCAGACCTCTTCTCTCCTGGTCAAAATGACAATTCTCACATATCATTGCTTGACAGGAGCTTTCTTTTTTAATCTCATCCCGTGGCTGCCACTGAAAAGTTTCCGCGTCCTTTAAAACGGTCGACTGTGTGGTGCTAGCCTCACATCAACTCATTTGCCGATTATTGCTCGCTTCTTAAGCCGGAAAAACACAAACCTTCAATTATTCTCCCTCTGACTGCAAAACACTGACCGGAAAATTCTTATGTAACCCTAGCTGAATAGAGTAGAGGTCCTCCTGCCTAAAACATTTAAACAGCATATATTAGATTTCTTTCATTGCTTGGCTCACTTGGAGGCTAAAGGCTCATTCTCTGTACTTTCAAAACACTTAGTGTGGCCTCGTGTTTTCATCGCCTGGCCACTCACTCCACGTGAAGTGCCCGCCTTCGCCGTCAACCTCCAAGTTCTTCAGTCACGCGCACTGCAATCACCTTCCTTGAGCAATCAAGAAGAATTCCTTCCCGACATTATAAATTTAATATTACATAATATTAGTGTGTTTATATAGCCAACAGCTCCACGCATAAAGTACATTGCGGGTTTATACCAACACAGCTTCTATGTTCATACCTTTATGTTATCAGTATATTTCTATACGACTTGTAGTTAGTACCTTTGAATATATTTGAAAAGGAAATATAACATAAGAAAACGATTAAAAAGGGTGTGAATGGCAAAAAAATTTAACTTTCATTCTAAACTTAGTGAATTATAGACAGTTGAATAATGTTTACACTTCTCATTATAAATTTTAAATTCTTTTGTGTTGTTTAAGTGAGTATTATATAGTTAAGGAGAGTTGCCTTAGCCCCCTCAACAAAAGGGTAGTTCTAATAAACGAAGTGATTGATTTCAACGTGGGAATAAACAATGTCTTCTTCGGGACATTTGCTTACCCAAATCGCGACTAGAGAGGTTGTAAAAATAGCGGACACAGGATTTTTTTAGATAGAAGTTGTATTATCTAATATGAAGTTTGTCGTCATTTGGTAGAAATAGTTGCTTCAACGTCGAGGAATTGAATCGTAGAGATTTTATGGAGTACCAAGAGGAGTTTAATGATATATTTGAAAAAAATTGGTGCAGTTCTCTCAACGACGTTCTCGGATGTAAATGGTTATTCACATGGCGCTCCAATACAGAGATCACTTATCATGTAGATTATTAAGAACTAACGATTCTGGAAACTACTCCATGTGTTCCAATTCCTTTATATGTTCCAGCGCCAGTCTTTAGTAATAAAATAACTTCGTGAATCGGTGCATTATCCTCTTGGAAGACCGTGCTACCATTGTGGCAATCCCATAAGTAATACGGCATTTTATCATGTTCATCATTTTTGTAGGGCTAAAAGTCAAATAAATCTTTCAGTTTATTTATAATGTTTAATAAGTAATATATTTTCTTCCAATTTATAACACTAGTAATCATCATTCTACCAACCTTTCAATAACTTGTTTTTAAAAATCGTTACACTTTGCTAAAAAAAATAAAGGTTATTTCTATTTGTGTTGTTGACATCTTCATTATCTTCAGGTGATTCGCTAAACTCCTAAACCGATAATAATTTGATATGGGTTGTTAGGTAAGAATGGAGAATGACTAATTAGTTCTCATTCGAAATTCTTAAGTTTTTGTATGCTATCTATTGCGACATGAGGCCATGAGCTGTATTAAATCTTCTATTGATTAATGCTAGTATTTTTAGTCGCGTACGAGTCTAGTCACGGGCAACTCTACATCTCACTATGTCGGTCAATCGGTCGGTCCCCTTTTTCCTTTTTTTGTTTTTGTAATAACATTGTAACTATTCGGCCGATTCTTATAAAATCTGAAACCCTAATATTGTTTGACATTCTTTTTCGAATGATATAATTGCTAAAGTCCTCCCAAGGTTAGCCTGGAATTATTTTGTTTTAGCAATATCATTACTATTTGGCACATTTTAACGATAGTTGAAACCCTTATGTTCTTTTACCTTCTCTTTTGAATGGTCCAAAGTCATCCCAAGGTTAGCTCGAGAATAATTACGTTTTGGCAAAAATATCATAACTATTCGGCCTATTAAACGAAATGTGAAACCCTTATGATGTTTTACATTCTCTTTCGAGTGATATAATTGCGAAAGTCCTCCCAAGGTTAGCCCGGGAACTATTTTGTTTTGACAATAACAGTAGGATTGCTGGGTGAGGTCCGATTCCCCTCTCCCCCCGAGCCTTGGTTAGTGCGGTGAGGTCCGAGTCTCCCCCACCCCCACCCAAGCCTTGATCACTGAGGTGAGGTCCGAGTCTCCCTCCCCCCCACCCAAGCCTTGGTCACTGAGATGAGGTCCGAGTCTCTCCCTCCCCTTACCGGGTTGTTGGTGGAATCTGAGTCACCCCCCCCCCCGCAACCCCAAGCCTTGGTCAGTGACCTTTTCATAGGAATCACAGTCTACACACACACACACACACACACACACACACCACATTCACTACATCGGCGGAAATTCTCTTAACTATCTCACGTCGTTCTGGAATGGTTTGCATCATTGTTTCAAATCCACACCTCCTGAGAATGATAACTTTGTATTTACTATCGAGAATGCAATCCCTCTGTATTGTGTGGTAGTAGCGGTCCAACGACCTATGTCTACCAATGGAAACATCTTGTTTGTCTCACAGTCCTCTTTCTGACATCCCTGTCAATAACATCTATGAAAGAGAAACACGGTTCGTCCCCCTATTGGTGAAACTCCGTCAGGAAAAAAAAGACTCTCCGACCAACAGAGACTTCGCTCACCACCGTTCCTTGCATGGAAAATCGGGTTTCCTCTAACATATTCTTCAAACATACTCGTAAGCCAACGTATAAGAAAAAGCTTTTGATTTCTTCCTGTCGATAATTACAATCGAATTTTCTGGTAAGAAGACAGCTTTATACACCTTGTTACCCAAGGATCAATGTTAAATCTCCTGATGAAGGAACACCTAAAATTCACAAAACACAGACGGAGGATAGAAACATCTTGAATGCAATACTTAATAGACTCTGTACGAATATTTTATTCTCCATCATGTAAATTCGAGTAAAAATTACTGTCAAAGTATAATTTTTCTTCAGTGTTCTTTTTTTCATACTTAAAATACATTTTTTCATGAACCGGAACAATATAACTCAACGTTTCTGTCGAGGGTTAATGAGTGGGTAATCCCAGGCCCACTTCCTTGGCATCTATTTTAATTCCGCACCAAGGTAAAGTGGGGTGAAGTGTAGCCAATACACCTACCGTAGCCACTTCCGGTGAATAAGAATAACCCCGGGGCTTCCCTTTTGATCAAAATTAAGATAATAATCCCCTGAGTGTGTTTTCACTCGAAAAAATATTCAAAGTAAATGGATGGGATATTGAAGCCGATGGAGTAAGTTGCCTTCTCTCTTTGCTCTTCCCTCGCCTGAGAGAGATTTTTATCGCATTGCCGCATGAAGCGACAATCGATTATTTCACCTTAAAAACAGAACTTCTATCTGCTATTAACCTTAACCCCCAGTTTTATAAAACGACGTTCAAGTCAGCTAAACTCCAAGCAGGACAGACATACAGACAATTCGGATTCATCGTGAGGAGGAATCTGCAATTCTGGCTGAACTCAGCTAAAGTCGAAAGAGACTATGAGGCATTGATCGACTATATTTTAAAGGATCAATTACTAAGTACACAGTCCCAAAAGATTAGAGCCTTCGTTCAAGACAGAAGGGCCTACACATTCCAGGATTGCCTCGATGAAGCGGACCTTCAAGCTTCAAATCATCATTTATACCCGAAGGAAAGCAGAAAAGGTAACTCCCCTTCCCCCAACAACAAGTTTGGGTACGGAAGACACCCACATGAGAAACCCTCTCAGTTTGTAAAAGTTGCTCCCCATTTAAGCCCCCCAAAAAAATTCCAGGAGACCCCAGAAGACCGAAAACCTCTTGGTTTAAACGCTAACCCAAACAACACCTTCCCAAACAGTGTCCGCAAAATTCAAGGCTCTACTCCACCCTAAGTCAGCAGATACATCAAGTGACTGCCACCCTTTCTCCAGAGAATACCGCCGTAGCTACCCCACAACCTTCAGCCAGGTCAGATCAGGACTACCAGGTCAACTTCTTATTCAATAAGAGTTCTCCTGTTGGACTCAAGTTTGAAACTGGCTCGATCAATGGGTGCAAAGTGTCCACTTTAGTTAGGGACACTGTTTGTACTTGTATCGTATTGTCAGACAAGCTCCTCCCCCACGTAAAACCTCAGCATCAGAAATTTGCTGTAGTGCACGACATTTTGGAACGCACCAACAGGTTCCCTGTTGTCCGGTGCCATGTAGAGTGCCGCTATTTCACTGGTTGGGCTAACGTGGTCGCGGCCCTGATAAAGTCGTGTGTAGTGCTGGTCGGACAGAGCGCGCAACTCTCCCCGAGCAAGATTACCCAAGCCGTCACCACCAGATCGCAGGCGGGCCGAGAAAACCGTCCCCTCGCGCCGCTCAAATTCCCATGCAGCTCTGAGTTCAAGAAGCTGAATAATGATGAGTTCGCCAGGGCCCAAAAGGACTGCCCTTTCCTCCAACCCCTGTGGGAAAAAGCTAGAAGAGGTGACCTCGAGATAGTACAAGGAAACCGACAGGTGAGGTACCTCGTAGAAAACTCCCTATTATTTCGCGCCTCCCCAGACGCAGTAGGCTCCCTTGTCAAGACTACTTGTGTTCCACGCTACTATGTTCCTAAGGTATTGAAGCTAGCACATAAAAACGCATTGGCCGGTCACGTTGGCCATAAAAAAACGTCTCAGCGCATTTTGAAATATTTCTTTTGGCCAGGAGCAGGAAAAGAAATAGTTGAATACTGTAGAACTTGCGACCTGTTTCGGAAGACTACAGCTAAGGGATGGATAGCCCCAGCCCCTTTACAGAAAACCCCTATTATAGCAGAGCCTGTTCCAGAGTTGCTATTGACCTCATAGGGCCAATATATCCCCCTTTCGCCGAGGGACATTTATACGACCTCACGCTCGTCGATTGCGCCACCCGGTTCCCTGACACAATCGCGCTAAATAAAAATCGACAGTATCACATGTGCGGAAGCTCTTATCATCATCTTTTCGATAGTTGGGATACCCAAGGAAGTACTGTCAGATAGAGCCCGACAGTTTAGTTCAGAACTGATGGAACACGTGAGCGCGTTACTCCAAATTACGTTCATCTTCACGACGCCCTTCCAGCCTGCGGCAAACGGCATGTGCGAGAAAGTAAACGCAACCGTGAAAAGTGTCCTCAAGAAGCTGTGCGTTGAGCAGCCCCAAGAATGACACCGGTATTTACCGGTTGCCCTATTCGCGTGCCGCGAAATTCCCCATAGGGCCCTCGGTTTCTTCCCATTCGAGCTCCTTTACGGACGAAATATCACAGGCCTATTATGTATCTTGAAGGAGCTCCTAACTAATCTCCGTGTGGAAGAAGAGATTAAGGACACCTACTCTTATGTCCTAAATCTGCGAGAAAGACTGAAGCAGTGCTCAGAAATTGCCGTCCAATATACGGAGAGCAATTTAGATAATTACCGCGCCTATTTTGATACAAAGGCTAAAACTCGTCAACTAAAACCCGGAGACGAAGTTTTGCTCCTTCTCCCCACAAACACAAACAAGTTGCTTTCCCAGTGGAAAGGACCGTACCCCATAATAAAGGTCCATGTACCCGTTGACTATGTCATCTAGACCTCATCGGATAATAAGCTTTACCATATAAACATGCTAAAGAAATACCACAGGTGAGCATGCAATAATAATATTGTTGCATTCGACGAGGAAGAAGTCATTGACCCCGTTTTTCCAAGAATTCTCTTGAACGTCGTTAATACCGTGTGTGTGGAGATGGACAGGGACTACCAGCTTCCCACTCTCCCTTCTACCCCGCTCCGTCAGGAAGAACCCTCCCCCGAGGTAGACGTGAACCCCGAACTCAGGCCCGGTAAGATCGCCCAAATGGTCTCGCTCTTAGGAGAATACTCGGACGTAATCTCCGAGATCCACAGTTGCTTCACTCAATTCGAACACGACATAGAACTCACTACGAAGGACCCTGTCCGGGTTAAACCTTACCCCTTACCCGTAAATCATTGTAAAGCTTTCAACGAGGAAGTAGATAATCTCGTGAAATTGGGGATTATTGAACCGTCCTATTCAGACTATTGCTCCCCAATTGACATGGTACAGAAGCCCGATAATTAATTCCGTATGTGCGTCGACTTTCGGAAACTGAACGCTGTCACTGCATTTGATGCAAAATCCCTTCCCCTCATCGATCAGAACCTGCACCTATTCGAAAGAGCCGCGTATATCTCTGAAATTGACTTGTTTAAGGCCTATTACCAGATTCCCTTGAAACCATCGGTGAGGAAATTTACAGCATTCCCCACAGAAAGAGGCCTTATGGAATTCCCCCGGCTTCCTTTTGGCTTAGTTACGGCCTTTAGCAGTTATACCCGCTTTTTGCTAAAAGTTGTAGAAGGGCTATAAAACGTCATATTCTATTTTGAGAACGTGTACGTAGCCACGCGTACATGGAAAGACCACATCGCGTGTCTTCACCCACTCTTAGACCAACTGAGGTCTCACGGCTTAACAATTAAGCCCTCCAAGTACCATTTTTCTTATAGCACTATTGCGAATTTAGGGTTCAAGATTGGCGAGAACCGCATATCCCCACAGAAGGATAAGATAAAAGCAATAACCATATGCCGCTTCCAATCTCTAAGAAGCAACTCCGGTCCTTTTTAGGAGCAGCTTTCTTCTATCTTCGTTTTATCCCCCATTTAGCGTCCGTCGCCTCCCCTTAAATGACCTGCTTAAAAATAAATATCCAAACCCTATTAAGTGGAACCCCATCGCTATTGCCAGTTTCTATGGACTGAAATAGAAACTAAAGACTGCCCCTATCCTGCACTTACCTAATCACGAGAAGATTAGGTAAATAAAAACCATCCAGAACGACGCATCTCATCTTGGAATTTGATGCGCATTGTTGCAATACGAGGCAGAAGTGGCGTTCCCGGTGGCCTTTGCAAGTCGGAAGCTTTCCGATCAGGAAATGAAGTATGCCACTGTGGAGCTAGAAGCCTTAGCTATCGTGTTTGTGGTACAAAAGTTCCGCATATATTTGATAGGTAGACCGTTCTCTATAGAAACGGATCACAAACCCCTAGCGTACTTAAAATTTGTAAGAGCCAGAATGGACGACTCATGGGATGGGCCCTGTTATTATCCGAATATCAATATGATATCCGATACCTAAAGGGATCTCTTAATGTACTCGCAGATATTTTGTCTAGGAACCCGGTAGACGAGCCCAGTGAGTCTTTGTAAATAATCTGTATTATAGCTATGTAGTTTTGGACACGCTCTATAACTGTCGCGATTAGTTTTAGATGGTTTTCCTTTTTTTTTTTGCATGTGATGCTTATATCATACTACCTTGATTAATGTATCGAATATAATCATTTATTTCTTTTGTACTTAGACATCAGCTCTTAATTATTCAGGATTCAGGAGTTTCCTGTATATGACCGGTAATCCGTATGTTCTTTTACCGTCATGATTATTTTATGTTGTTCTTGTATTCGTTGAATTGCCGTTTTTTTTCTTTTATTATGTTGTTCGTGTAGCCAATGTGAAAGGTATACAATATTCCCTTTAGGAATATTGTATATACCTAAAGGGATCTCTTAATCTACTCACGGATAGTTTGTCTAGGAACCCGGTTGACCATCCCAGTGAGTCTTTGTAAATAATTTATATTATAGCTATGTAGTTTTAGATAAAGGCTTAGTGTCCACCCACAAATTATTCATATGGGGGGTGGGGGGGGTAGTTTGAGAGCAGGGGCTTGAGGCTGTTGACCCCGAGAACCAATTGAACTTACTTCCACTTGGTCTCTGCCTAATTCGCGTTTATGTTGGCGAAATTTTCCCGTTCTTCGAGTTGTAGTTTTTCCCTTTCCAAATCTTCCTTCCGTTTTTGTTTTTCTCTCTTTTCTTCTCTTTCATTCCTTTGTTTATTTTGAACGTACTCAATGAGTTCCTGACCTTCCAGTCCGAGTGTTTGTCCTTGTTTGTGGAATATTGCGAACGATGTGGAAGCCATTTTATCGATCTAAAGATAAGAGTATGCACTGGAAGAGTTGCTATAGCGTAACGTGTTTAAAGAAAGGGGTTATTAGAGTTCCCTACCAAATCGTGGTAGACAAAAGAAAACAATAAAAAAACAAACAAAACAAGATTAGATAATCCCCCTAACCTAACTATTTTTTTGGACCCCAAACAAGAATTGCTGTTAGTGTTTGAGTATTTGGACTAATTTGGACGTTAGAAATTGTTTTATTAAAGTTTTTAGATGCACACAACTTTATAGATGTTGCTTTTAATGATAACTCAACACACCTGATACCACTTATATATATATATATATATATATATATATATATATATATATATATATATATTTTGAGGGTTAGTGAGTGGGTAATCCTAGTCCCACTTCATTGGCATCTATTTTAATTCTGCACCAAGGTAAAGTAGTGTGAAGTGTAGTCAATACACCTACCGTAGCCACTTCCGGTGAATACGAATAACCCCGGGGCTTCCCTTTTTCACTCAGTAAAAGCCAGTCATGGGTGGACTATGTAATATTGAGGATTATGCCGAGTGGATTGCTTTTCAATTGCCAAAGGATCGTCCAAAATAGTTAAAACACACAGATACAAAAATAAACTTCATTATACATATATTGCAAATATGAAATAGCATATATATGTATAAAATAGGATTAATCTTCGTACTGAATTGGTAAGTCTATATAATGTCATGGGGATTACACTTGAAATCTACTTACTAGGATGCTTGCGTCTTAATTTCACCCGACAGAATGAATTGAATAATATCACGGAATTAAGCACTGAATTAATCACTTGTAATAGTCGAGGTTATGAGCTCGGGATGGAAATTCCAGTTAACGATTAAACTGGTGAAGTTAGGGGAGGGAATAATTCATTTTAACGATACCTTTGAGTTCGTAAGTAGTTGGAGAATAACGGTGAATGTCTTCTTATTCTGACGATGTTCGCACTTAGCCTGGTCGTCCGAGGTTACCGAATGTGGAGGTAATCCTAGACCTGTGTTCTGATATAATGATCCTAGGCCTGATCGCGAAGGCGAGTCAAACTGTGACTCAAATCGGAATTCTTCTTCTTGAAATGCCCGTTCCAATTATTGGCACCTGGAGTGGGTAGCCAAAAATGATTACCTAGCAGCGTCTAGGGTAATCCGCAGAGGGAGGTCCTGTGTAACTTCTGACTCTGAAGGAAGGAGGGTCCTGCAAGAAAGTTTAGCACCTACAAGTACGCTGATGGCAACAACAGATTCCCCGAAGTTTCTTCCATGCAACGGGCGGAATGTTTCCTTTGTGGGACTAGCTCCACACACAACGTAGGTCTAAGATCTTCTGCCCGACTCCAATGAGAATTTTCCCTTTTATTTTCCTCAAGAGCTAAAATCCAGAGAGAGTACCGGATTCTCATAAAAATCTTATCGTCGCGCGAAAAGACCTTTCTTCTGCCGCCAGGACATGCCAAACATTCACACCTCGGCGCCATCCGAGCTTTCCTCGTCTCAAGTCGCAGGTTTATGACGGCGGGAAGAAGCTCGGGCCTTCGTTGGCTGGCAGGTGTCTTTTGAGGCAGACATTTTCCTATTAAGGAGAACTGATCTACAGTGACAGCTCTTCGTACGCGAGATTGCATTTTCTTGCCAACTCCTGAGCTTCTTTTGTTATTTTCGAAAGCCAGAAGTTTTTTGAAAGAACATTCTCCTTCAGTTTTTCACGATGACTGAGGAAACAAAGGCGCAGCCTGCAGAATTTATATGGTTTCTATATGTTATGTCGATCAAATCAAACATTCGATGGAATTATAGCATGGCCTGCAGGAATCCTGAAAATACAATGCGAACTAAGAGAATGAAAGTTCCACACTCAATTGTGTCCGCAGACTGGAATGCTGTCTGGAATCGTCCCATGATATAATCGAATAGTGTCGATTCACGCATTTGAATGAAAGGAATGTGTAAATCAATCGCATTACCAGTTGCATTTGCAATTTCAAAACTTATATTTACACGATAATCACCTTCCTGAAGCCATTGCAGATTCAATATATACCGTGATAGCTCACGCATTACTCGACCAAGTCCAGCTTTTCTGGTTTATCCACAATTATACGGTAGAAAATGATGATAAAGTTTCCATGTCTGTTTTATTTTAGAGCAGAATAGGATATGGTTAAAATTTCACCGCTGACAGCTTCACTCGATGAGGGGTTGGGTAAAGAGGAAGAGGTTGGCTTGTTTCGGTAGATCCTCTTTCGTTTTGCAAGAGGAATAAACATCACTTTTGATGTACTAAAAAAGAGAAAAAAAATATTTTGTATATAATTATCTGAAAGAATTTGGCTCATTCATTATACAAAAGTAGAGCGTGATTGAAGGAAATACTAAAAAAAAATAATTTGTAGAGAAAAGATTTTGTATATGGTTATCTGAAAAAGTTGGCTCGTTCATTATACCGGAAAAAAATTGTAGAGAAAAGATTCGGTATATAGTTATTTGAAAAAAGTTGGCTCATTCATTATACAAAAGGAAAGTATGAGTGAAGGAAGTGCGAATTTTTTTAAATTTATATCCCCATGTACTTCATCCATCATTGGGACGACGTCTAGCTGTAACCCCAATTCCTATTACGTATACACTGGAATAGAGATAAGATGTTTGCTCAACATGTGGATAGAATCATCTGGTGTTACACTGTATGGCTGAAAGACTATGAAGAATTTAAAAATGAAGTAATGTTTCACGAAGTTGGGTATGATGTGTCATCTTTGGATTGAAGAAGTCTTACACTCCTTATTTTAGATGACTTAATTTAGAAGATAGATGCAAATATAGCAAAGATATTTACAATGACCTCACTCACACCATAAGAATATCTTTATATTCCAAGTGGCCCAAAATCTTTTTTATAAAAATTCTTAAATGCGCGATATTGCCTTGAATTGCCACAATCTAGTCTTATTTAGCCAGAGTAGAGACATATCCCAGATAAATATATTCGCTGGCCAAATAATGCCTGGAGAACGGAACAGCTTCATGAGAATATATAAAGAAGCCGTCTTAAAGCCCTATGGTTTTTTGCCCTGCGACTTCAGTCCGAGAAACACTGTACGATTTACATCACGGACAGGAAATATTTTCAAACTAAATCGAAGGCATATACCTTTTAGAATGAGGTATAGAATGAAAAGATACGCGTATCTATTTCATACATTCCCCACACTCTCTAAAAAGATGAAAAAATCAATCATAGGAAGCATGGATAGTGATTTAGTCAAATGTATATGTGAAATGTGTCTTAATCTAATAATAGGTAATGTTCCTATGACATCATCGCAGAAACAAAAGATATCACGATGCAAACGGTTGATACGTATATTAGCTCGGAAACCAGCTCATATACGACTAAAGTAAAAGCTAATAAATCAGCGTGGAGGATCTTTCTACCAATCTTATTCTCTGTTCTGAAAAAAAGTATTTATCCCGAAAAAGAGATTGAAGTACCCTCAAACTTAATCCCCCCCCAAGAAAAACTTTAATCTTTGGAGAGAGAGTAGAATACTATACAAAATAATTCACACATCCCACCAGATAGACGTGTTATCCTTTACCAGCACACGTTTAACACTATTTGAAACAGTATGATAGGGTTTTGAACACATCTACCGTTAAAGTCAATGAGAGTAGCAAGGATCAAAAAAACGCTTATACAGATAAAGTACTGAAAACACTGGAACCTATTGTTCGTGAAAGAGGTAGATTAATTTATCAGACACTAAAAGATCAACATGGATTTAATTTGAGTAATGATGGGGTGATTACCATCGATGGTAAAGGACTTCCAAAATCTAACATTATCGACCTACTCAATGATTTAGCTAAAATGTGGAAAAGATCACCACCCACCTACTGGAAGAAGTAAAAATAAAATTAATATCTTCTAATTTTTCTAAATCTATCATAAAAAACTCGTAAGGTCGGAAAGAGTTAGAAAATATTACTTACACGTCAACTTTCTCTACATCAAGCTCAATGGATCGCGCAAACACACGTTGTACTTCTCTTTATCATCAACAGAAAAAAACTAAGAAACTGGTTTAATTATTAATTAATTTAACCACAGAAAGATGGAAACTAGACGGACTAATCAAGGGATTGTAAAAGAAACCCTATCCTATCGGACTTTGTATCAGTGGCGGTCCAGATCTCTTCGAATACTCACACGTAAGAAGCTATGCCTCGACTCCAGGTAAAACAAATTATACAATAAGAATATAAAATTAATATTTTTCAGCCTTTCGAAGATTACTAGAACAAATTCCGGTTATGTTAGAGTGGTCTTTGAAAACACCTACGGAAGAACTCGATATAACGATAAACTATTCATCAGTGAGGATGAGTTTTGGCTTGTGTTCGGGGCAATACACAGGTTAAAACAAGAAAATTTCCCCTATGTAGATCGACTGGTGAAAGACTACGGTGTAAAACAGCTAAAGTGTGTAGTAAGGGCAAATAGAATCAGTCTATTTCCAAGTATACATTTCGGTATTTACTGGAAAAGGGATGAAGAGTTCATTTCTACACGATTTAAAAACGTACCGTACAATGAATATGAAGTCAATACTTTTCTAGAACTTGAAGAAGAATTCCATCAAAGTTTTCTTCAGGTGAAATGTTTACAGAATGCGGTTGATGCTTGTTATCTTGCATTCAATGATGGATTCGATGAATGTTGAAAACTTCAACCTATCATCACATAAGATGAGTATTAAAAAAATGTATCGTTTGATGAGTTCCATTGTTTCCTCAACAAGAGAGGGAGCACTATCGAAATTGTGAAAGAATTTGTCCTCGGGGATCTTTATGACTACGCCACCATTTTGTATAGTAAAGAAAATTTAATAGAATAACTACTTATCAATCAATCTCTCCATGGAAGTCCAGAGGATGGACTGTCCCCAGCCTGCGTCATCAAGACTTGCAAGAAGAAAGTTTAAGTTCACCGCAGATAAAAATTATTTTATATTAGAGCATAATTCCTTAACAAATATGTTTGTTAAAATTCTAGATTATATAAAAAAAATTCTGATATTAATTTTCAAAAATATAAAGTTGGATTAAAAATACATATTGCTAATTTTTAGCCGTTGAATATCGAATGCCGTTTTCCTGACAGGATTAACCCAACTCTTTTGATTCAGAGAATCAGTAAATGTGTACAAAGTAATAAGGTTGCGGACATCCATGAAATTCTAATTGAAATTATGTATTTAACCTAGATGTAAAATAAAAATGAGGGTTTTTTGGGGGGTAAAGCTGTCTTTTATTTAGTTATATAAGAGTGTTAAACTGACCAGATATTCAGTTAAAAATGAACCGCTGATTGTTACGCTTATATACATACATCCCCGAGTCGGCCAACATCTTTTTTGGGGGTAAATCGGCTATTCCAATCTGTAAAAAAGTTTGCTAAGAGATCTGATGTGGAAAGCTTTCTGGCAGGTTTGGATAGCTATAAACCACACAAGCTCGTGTGAAAAAGATTCAAGACAAAACACGTAAAAGCACAAGGTCCAAACGAGATTTGGCAGGTAGATCTTACTGTGATGTTTAAGTTTGAAAGTTTTAATGATGGTGTATGTGAGGGAATTCACGTGGAATTTCTATTCCAGCCCGGAAGTTCCATGTGCTGGAGAAGATTCTGTTAGGTTTAAATTGGTAAGCCTACCCCCCCCCCCTCCCTCCACAAGCGGTAGCCTCGAACCGCGTCCACCATGGTCCACATATAAACGGGTTAGAATAGCCTCGGCAAGAATATTCGAGGCCATTCGAGAGTAGAGCTGTTTCCCGCTAACCCCCCGTGGGAAGAGCCTCGGACATAAATAGTGCTCGACTCCCATGAGGCAGACACAGAGTTGGGAAGTTTTCACTAGTTCCAAGTCAGGTGCTAACAACAAAGAAAAGTGACGGCTGAACTAGTTATGTATTGGAATTAGCCCCAGCCAGTGAGGTAATTCCATTTAAATATCGCTCCCGAGCGATTTTTCCGACTTCACCCATCAACTCCTTTCGAAGCCCTCCTCGTTCGCCCCTCGTTTTCGGTTGGCCGAAATACTCTTCCCTTGACCGGACGTTACAGTCCTCCATCCCTTTTTGAAGAGCCGTCCTCACTTTAAATTCCCGCTAAAAAGCTCCGAGCGGCCTCGCTTCACGTACAGAAGACATCCGTGAAGCCTTACCCCGACGTCTCACCCGGAATCCTCCGTAAGCCAACCCCTCTTCCCCTTCAGTAAACCATTTGAGTTAATTCCCACCCAATTTGAATAGTCTCCTCCTGTAATACCATAAATTTTAACTTCATAGTCTGATTCATAACTACAATCCCCCCCCCCTCGTTCATCTGATGTAATTTTGCACATCAATTCTCTTATTATTTTAATGTAAATAAAATTATATTTTTGTACATGCCTCTTTAAGTAACCTTGAGCGTTGCCATTGCCCATATTATACCTGACCTCGTTGTACTCTTATCTCGCCCTCCGCCCGTCGAAACTCGTGGTGTTCCGTCCCTTTGTCGGCTCGCCTTTAAGTTATTGGTCCCTCCCCCATAGATATAATATAGTATTGATTTAATGTAATGTCATACCACGACAGTGTACATTACATACTCTTTGTAATTTACGTATATTCTAGATATCTCTGGCTAATTCCTTTAAAGGAGAAGATGGATCAGATGGGGCCAATTGCTATACAAAATCTCATGGAAGAAACCAGATGGATTCCAGGTTATATATGTTTTGATGATTGAAAAGAGTTTAAAGGAAATACGATGAAAGGCTTATTGAGCGAATATAATATCGGCGTATATCATATTCACTCGTTAAACAAATCTACTCTTGTGGAGCATGTACAAAGAACAATAAAGGAAAGACTTTTCAGATATTTTACCTTTAATAACATATGGAAATACATCGAGGTGTTAGATGAATTTGCAAGAGCTTATAATAATTCTGGAGATAGAATAATTGGGAACACACCGTTTAAAGTTATACATGATGTTGCTATACGAAATCAAAGAACTGAACTTAGAAAAAGAGGTTATTATATAAGATCGGTGATTATGTTCGAATCTCACCCGTTTCTAGTAATTTTAAAAAAGGATACGAGGCATGGTGGAGTGAGAAAATCTAGAAGATATATAGGATTTCAAATCTATTAGATCTGTATTATATTGAAGATTTAAATGGAGAACATATTAAAGGTGGGGTTAATGAAGAAGAACTAGAGAAAGTAAAGTTTGATTCACGTAAGAAATATGTAGTGGAGAAGATAGTTAAAGTGAAAAGGCATGGAAAAAACAGGCATTATTTAGTAAAATGGCTGGGGCCCAAAGTCATTTAACTCATACGTCAAGGCATGTGATATCACATGCATACCTTGAGCACATGCATTTGTGAAATTATATAAAGTTGGGAAATGAGGAAGGTCTTTTTCAGCTGTGAAGATGGAGTCAGAGAGTTTTTATGTTCCCCTTCCTTCCTCGTCCTCCCTGGATGTTTACCCTCAAAATACCATATCTGACTAAAGAATGTACTTACACAAACCGATTATAACAGACCACATTCAGTATGAAGTAGGACTTTGTGAGTTTCAATTTACAGGAAATAATAGCCTTCACAGTCTATCGGAAAATGACGGAAGTAAATAATTTTGCATCGAATACTATATTAGCAAGAGGAAAGGAAACAAAAATAAAGGGTATTGACTATGCTTATGATGAGATATTGTTAGACGCTGTGTATTTTAAAAATGAAAAAGCACTCCTAGAGAAAATGAATCTGAAAATGAGACAGAAATTATCATCTCAAGATTTACTGTTTCAATCTGACAAAACGCACCGGAAAATGTCTACTGACTATAAATTAATGCTCACTTCACATTCATTGCTCAATGTGAAAAGGAAAGAAATTCTATTATTTCATCTGTCAGAAGAATTTTCCAATATAATGAATAGATCCATCAGAGATGATATCTTCCAATTAAATAATTGCATAGCATTTAATATAGATTCTCCTGCTCTTGTATCTCATCCGAAATCATGTTACATTTACTCTAACCTTGTACACTATTAGTTAGTAGGTGGTGCGCAGTCGAGAATTATTCACTTTCCTTTCAATGATGGTTCATTAGTATAACTTTGGATAATCCACACTATATGAATCTAAGCTCTGGAAGCTTGAGATCAATTTATATCTATATAAGAACGGTTGAAGAGGAAAGATTCAAAATGTTTAATGGCTGACGCGTGTTTAAAGGGTTAAGAGCTCAGATAGAACATTGTCTTAGATCACTATTCTCTTCCCTGTTACGAAATGCGGGGCAATATCTAAAGAGTGGTGCTCGCTATCTAGGAAAGAAGGCCATTTCCGCCGGTTTCGATACCGTTCAGGATATTATGCATGGAAAGACCGCAAAGTAAGCTTTGAAAGATCAGCTGGGAAGGGCGAAAAATACTATTACTAAAGATATTAGACGTTATATTAGAATAAAGTTAAAATCTGAGAGTTATAATGAGAGGAGATCCGAAAAAATTGGTGTAATAGATAAGCGAAAATGGACGAAAAAGTTGAAGAAGAGAAAGAAGTTGAATATAGATGATGAAGAGGATGGGGATGTTTTTTCTCATAATATAAACAAGCACACATTTCATAGATGTTCTCATAAAGTTCTTATCGGCTGTAAATCATACACTTGTAAAAATGAATGCTCTTCATCCAGCAAGTTATATCTCTTCGAGGACAGAACTTGATCTGTTTACCGTTCCACCGACCCAAACTTCCATCGTTGAGAGCAATTATAAGTCTTACTCTCCACTTAGCAATATCTCTTCAGATCTTACCACAGTTGAATATTATATATCTGATAGCGGACAGTATTATCTAGACATGAGTAGGGTTTATCTTTATATTAAAGCAAGAATTGTGAAGGCGGCTAGAAGCGAACTTTAAGATGGGGAGAATATTTTTCCGGAAAATAATATTCTTCACACTTTGTTCAGCAATGTTGATATTTATTTAAATGAAACATCTGTAAATTCAATTGGAAATAATTACCCCTATCGTGCATATTTGGACACCTTGTTGAACTATACTGAAGAAGAAAATTCTACATTTCTTTCCACTGCAAGATATTATTCTAGTAAAGAACGTATAGAAAATAAATATAAGAGATCGAAGAAAAAATAATTGATGTATATGGAAAACTACACGCCGATTTATTCTCGCAACATAAACTGCTGATGAATGGAGTCTCACTAAAGATAAAGTTATCCAGAGCACCACATTCATTTATACTATTTTTCAACCAAACCGGTTTAGAAGCTAAAATAGAATTATTAGAGAGTTTCCTTTACCTAAGAAAAGTCCGCCTTTCAGCATCAACTTATCTGGAGATGGAAAATAGGTTGCTTACATTAAACACAAAGTACCCTATTACTCTCCGTATGCGAAATTTTATAATTGTGAGTTGAATATTAATGAAGAGTGTGGATAATATCTTCATGTGGAGAATAACTATGAGGGTATTAATTGGTATGGTTGACCATTCGGCATTTTCTGGTAGCTATGATGCATCACCTTTTGAATTTAAACCTTATAATTTGAATCGCATCACTATCTATATAAACTGGAATGAAGTTGAAAGACCATTTGAATTATATTATTAAGACGATGCCTATCCAGTTGCTTCAAAGGATTTTTACTCGTTATAGGGTGTATTGGAGGTGGGCAAAGTATTTGACTTACAAATAAACAATTTATAAAAAAAATATTTATTGTATTAACTTAAATCAGGACAAGAGTACTACTTGTCTTGGAGAATGCTCCAATCCTATACAACAGGGAACATTATCAATACAGTTACAGTTTAGATCTCCATTAATAGACCCGGTTTCTCTTGTTATATATGCAGAGTTTAAGTCTGTTATTGATATAGATAAGTCTAGAAACGTACTAGTTTATTCTTAATAAAATGAATGCAGTAGAAATAGAAGAACTTTTGTACTACAAAACGAGTGTTTCATGGCTGTTTTGGTAGACATTCAGCTCTGTCAGCCTTTAATATTGCCAGCAGCTTATACGAGTATCATTAATCTGGATAGCTTTGTTTCTTGATGAATCTATTTTCTATTACTATGACAGCCTATGTCTAAGGTTCCAGAATGATGTTTATATTTGTAAAAACTTAGTAAAAATGAATAAAATTATTATCGTCAATCCATTCAGAGTTCAGATTTACTTTTCAGACTCATGCGGCTTGTTTTGTGTCTATTTCATTCAGCAGATGGCAATCAGTAAATCATATCGAGCTTTTATTGAACAATTTGATTCTTATAATGATCAAAGAAACGAAGAAATCGTAGTAAGGAATATTTGTAGTAGAATGTAAAGAAAATTGATATTGTACATTAAATAATTATTAATTGTTAGTCGGAAAATATGTAATTTCGTAACTTATCTACAAAAATTTTATATATTATATGTTATTATGTAAGCTGCTTAGTATAAATTAAATGTTATTTTTCGATTTATTAATCTGTAGAAAAATGTATGCATATTTGAATTTAAATGTAAAATAAATCATTATAACAACCTTGGCTTTTTTTAAAACAAGTTAAAAAAGAAAATGACTTACTCTCTGAACGAAAATGTCAACTGACAAACGGTGAAATGTTGAAGAAAGTCACATATCTCACCACATGAAACCCATTCATCTTCTGTTAATGTTAGTGGAGGGGGTAGCGAGTTTTTGGAGCTCTTTGGCGAGGACGATAAACTAACAAGCGATCTTTGTCTCTTCATTGCCTGATGCCAGATATGTTAAATATGGTCTAGACATTAGTAATCTTTTGATTAAATTTTTCGATATGTAAAAATGTCGCATGTGTCACAGACCGTAGGGAGACAGGGTTTGGAGCTTTTTGGCCTCGGCGACGAAAAAACAAACAATCGTCCGATATCTAAAAGGTGTGTGTGTGTGTGCGCGCGCGTGGCGTGTGTGTGTGCGCGCGGCGTGTGTGTGTGTGTGCGGCGTGTGTGTGTTTGTGTGTGTGTGTAGATTATGATTCCTTCAAATAAAGGTAAAAGATCTTTGTCTCCGGACGGGAAAATACATGAAAACGGTCTAGACATTAGTAATTTTTTGATTAATACTTCGATATCTAGCATCGCATCATTAAACATCCTAATTATTTTCAAGTATTTACTAAATATGGAATGAAACTAGGAAACACCTGTGCCCACCTGCGCTCTACCGATCTAATCCCATGTGGTGTGTGTGTGTTTGTGTGGGTGGGTAGGTCTGTGCAGACTGAGATTCCTATGAAAAGGTCACTGACCAAGGCTTGGGTTTGCGGGGAGGGAGTGGGTGGGGGACTCAGATTTTACCAACAACCCGGTGAGCGGGGTAGTGGGGGAGGGGGAGAGATAAGGAGACTCGGACCTCACCTCAGTGACCAAGGCTTGGGTGGGTGGGGAAGTGGGGATGGAGTGGGGTTCTGCCTGTAATTTGTTGAGCGCTGCTGCAATTGGTTTATAACTGAAAAATATTCTGAAATAAATTCCAATTCATTGTCTTTGATGATGGGTAGATTTAGTTCTCCAAGAGCTACATTCACGTCATTCTTATGTATATATATTTGGCTTAATGAGTCATACATTGAGTTCCATCGGGAGACGCATGGGTACCTAAATTGGACGCCAGGTGATTTCAGTCCTTTATCTGCATCAGTTGTTGCTACCAAGTTCAATGTATGGAAGGCACATAGAATATTGGATGATAGTTTCACTGACTCCTCTCCATGCTCTCCTGAATGTTCAGGAAAGTTGCTGATGATAACCTCTTCCTCTGCATCATCTTCATCAATGTCGTCAGTACGATTCTGAACAAGAACACCGAACTCTCTAAAGCATTTCACCTTGTTCGATGCGTTGTCGGCGACTGCATATACAACTTTTCGATAAGATAAACCATGCTCAGAGTTGATCCTGTCCAATATTCGAGCAATTTTATCAAAACTATGTGTTCTATGAAATCTTCGGCATGCCAGTGCAGCTGATCTTTGCGACAAGTCATCATTGATCACTAAATGTAAGATTATAAAATAAATGTTTGTATATTATTTTATTAATGAAGACTCACCAAAATAATGATCAAGGAACACATGGCAAATAATTGAAAAGATTATACTATAAATCTATCACCAATGGTCAACTTATTAATTATAAAAATAATATACAAAATAACATATACCCAATGTGCAGTGGCTCCCATGAAACTGCGGTGTTTGGTTAACCAGATGTCGCATGTAACACACACATGGTCAACTACTGCCAGTTTTGCTCGTATGTCTTCCTTCATTGTACTGGTTGTTGTCGCGATAGATCTAGCCAAGGTGCGTCTCGATGGCACCTGAACAGCCGGATTGACATCTAAAAAAAATATTTCAAAATTAAAATTAGCTATGGAAAATATCAAAATATTTAGCTAGGCTAGCGATAGTCCAATGTTTATACAAATAAAATGAATAATTATTTTAATCAAAGATTGGCTATGGAAAAAATTGCTAAATATTTAGCTAATCTAACGAAAGTCAAACGTTCTCACAAATAATATGAACAAATATATTAATTATTTATTTTGTCCGATTAGCAAATAATTGCCACCATGTAGTTTAAATCGATATCATTATTAATCAGATATTAGCTATGAAAAAAATAGCAAAATATTTGAGTTATACTAACAGGAAAGAAGATCCTTAAATTCATGTAGTTCAACTAGGCTCAATGGTAGGAGCCCATTAGCCACAAGCAAGAGAATCTTCTTTTTAAGGACATCCTTGCATAATGGTGGTCCTGGTTCTTGCTTGGAAATGTGGAACATGCTTAGTGTTGACTGTTCTTCTTTAGCTGGACGCTTGCGAGATTTCTTCTCCGATTCATATTCACGCCAAATATCCGAATTTAGTTTCCGCACAAGAAAATAAATAGTAGTTTGCATCATTTTAATGCTGCGAACACAATAACCTATCACTCTCTACTACTGACCAGTCTTCCTTGCACTAAATCTGCCTAGCCTAAGTCCCATCTTTAATTCTTTATGGTGTATCTATATGCCTAACCTACTGTAATGTTCCAAAGTTTTAAATAAGCACAGGCTAGTTTAGGACCTAATTAGGTCTATAGAATTTCTTATTTTATTTAAGGCGTAGGCCTATACCTATTGAGCTCAGTAAAAAATCAAGAATATATACTTAGGGGCTAATTAATTTGCAGGAGCAGGTTCGAGGGAGATTGTTACGTGTTCATTTACACTCCTAGTATCAAACTTAGGTTTAGGCCCTAATTAAAGATTTTTAAATTTTATTATACAGTGTAGCCTGGTTGGTATTGCTTAATCATAATAAAATGGGTAGGTACCAGTACCATACCAATATAATTGGTTAAAATTAAATAGGCTTATATATTTCTAGGCTCACACTAGGCCTCACATATGCTAGTTATGTTAATGTTGCTAATTACTAATTAGTTACTAAATAGTACTAACCCTGAGTTAGTTCAAAAGATAAGCAGACAGAATCGTAGTTTTCTTTCTACATTGGATGCAAATAATCTTGATATTGTTTCCAGTTTTTTCGACAATTTGAAAATATTTCCCGTTCAATAGCACACACTGATCTTTATTACCAAAATTTTTCTCTAAATATATTAAATACTGTTCTGGTGACAACCTAGAATATTTGGTTTCCTTGGGAGCCTTTTGAAGTTTTAAGATTGCATTCATTATTAAAAAATTCAACCTATAAATAAAATATGTTTCAAATTAATTTATTATGATTACGGACGTGTAGTCTGTATTTTATGCCTATATATTTGAAAAAAATATTTAAAAATTAAAATTAGTAAGGAAAAATATCAATTTTTCATAGCTAATTTTAATTTTAAAATACCAACACACAAACATAAAACTTCATCTTTATAAATCTAAAATTAAAAGTCATCTTGAAGTCTAAAGTGATCTCCAAGATCAAGATCAGAAGAAATAAAGTGATCTTAGATCAAGATCACTATAATAAAAGTGATCTTCAAGATCAAGATGAAATCACGATCTTGATCTTAAAGATCACGATCTGATCTTGAAGATCAAGATCGTGCCCATCTCTGGTAATGTAAATCTCCGGGTCCAAAACGATAGCGGTGCTGAGTGCTTGATTAAGTGTTTCTTCACAATGAAGTCTTTTATTGCGTACGCAATTATATAAAGGCACACCTGTTAAATATGTGGGAATATCTGAGGAAAGGTGGAAGTCCCTCGTCCCGGTTAGCGACTTATGCGGTCGGGCGTTGGACTTAAAAGAAAAAAAGAAAACCCTCATTTGTGAAGAGTGACACAGGCTGCTTTCGTATCAACACACCTTGACCTCGTTAAGCAACGCAAAGCACCCTTGTTATTAGTGTTGCAGGTTAAAGCAGTTTATATTATAAAATACTACTGAGTTGTTCCCCCAAGCACACATCAGTTCATTACTAACAACAACCTAACTTCACCCCTTTCTAAACTTTTGTCGATGATGATTTCCTTGATTTTTCTTTATTTATATTGGTAAACAATTACAAAATATGTCATTCAACTTTGAGTGAAAAATAAATGAAAAATATATGCGCTTACAGATTAGTCAACATTGAGAAAGGCGACGGCTCATTTCGAAATAGAGTAGGTAAGAAGCAAATGAACATAAATGGGAGAGAAAGAAGAGGTCATAATCAAAATATGAATTGTAAGTAAAATCATAAAACGTATTCTAAAAGGCTGAAGTTTCCAGCTACCCACTTCTATTTGAGACGCGCAATTACAGAAATATTTGCAATCTGAGCGCTGTTGTCACTGGGACGAGGGAAAAGCAAAATTATCACTATTCCTGGAATTCATTTAATAAAATAATCAAACTGATTCGTTAGAAATTAAAAATATTTGTTAATTAACGAATCAAATATATTAATCAACATTCCCTTCCGTCTCCGGCAAAGTCGTATTCGACAAAGAGCTGCCTCCCTGAGATTAAGTCACTTAATTTCTTATATTTACATGATTTGGCGACCTTATTTCCAATTGGTTTTGTGAGTAGCCATATTTGCTGTGTATTTAATAACTGTCAGCCCTAGTTACCAATTTATGGCTGCCTATTTACCTATCTTTTCCTCTATTTGAGAACAGCTCGAATTGAATTGAAAACATTACTGAAACACCAGAATGGGAAAGTTAAAAAGGTGATAATGACGCGACTCAAATAATGAACACAAAATGAAAGGAAAAGTCTCGTCCACTACTATGGCAAATAGGCAAGGGATAAATAAACCCTTAGTCTCGTGTTGCCCATAACAAAATTTGACTTTTGCTGCTCGTGGTTAAAAGTGTTATTTCCCTGTTGTTCGTAACTAAAGTAAATTAAATTAGTCTATTTTGATCCCAAAACTTTGTGTTTTTTTATGTTAGGTACATAATTTCTCTATTTGTCCATTTGGAAAATAATGCTAGAGTATTTATTATTAATTTCGGAAAAAAATAGTGAATATAGTAAACGCGTAGGCTTTAATTTTTTACAGCATGGTAGAAAATTGTAAATCAGATTTTAAAAAACCAATGGAATTTTGTGGAATAATATATGTTTTAAGGAAACTTTCCCAAACATAATAGATTTAATGAGATATTCCTAGAATTTAGTAGAATTTTATGAAGTTTCAAGAATGTTCCAGAACTTGCCAGATCACATTCCTTGGAAACTTCAAGAACCTTCTGGAATATTCTGGAATATTACTTGAGAAATATTTATGCAGGGATTTACAAATCTGCTATCATGTCAGCTCTAGCAACCACAGGAGATAAATGGCATCAAGAGGCCGCACGCATTCTCCTGATGCATTCTGTAATATGGGTGGGCAGTTCATCAAAACAAGAGCAAAAAAGTTCGGTGTGTCAATATCTATGAGAATGTATGAAACTTATCAAGCATACTTGGGGCTAAGACCAACATTGGCACCTCAATTTGATTTCGAACACTGCAAGTAAACTTTGGAAGGCAAGAAAAATGTTTGTTGTAAAAAGTAAAACATTAAATGCCAAATATAATTTAAGCTATTATGTTTGTTCGTAAGCAAAAGAAGTAGTAATAAAGTATATTTGTTTCACTTCTACAGGATGATATAGATGGAAAATTAGAGTCATGAACTTTGCCAATCCTAAGATTTGGCTTGAACCTACTGACCAATAGACTAACTGCTATTTTTCCATGGCGCAGCTTCCAAACGCCGGAGTTGCAAAAGTGCGCCTGTTATTTCCTATCACGATTTTCCATTTTCTATTGTACTAATACCACACAATGCTGATTTTCCTCTACATATATAGCTCCAGAAAGAAATAAGCCCCCCCTCATAAAAAAGCTAAAAATCTTAAGCTGTGGTGATTGGAGACTTCCAAATGGTAGCATTTTTTTAGACAGGGAGGTTTTACCAAGTTTCCATATCATCTCTGTCTTTACGACAGTAGAAATACCACAGAACATTACGGCAAAAAGCACTAACCACAACGGACTGAGTTATCTTTTGGAGGTGTTGGAAGTCACAATGGTAAGCTTGAGCAATTGATAGGCCTTCTAAAGGTTTTGTTTCCTCCATTGAATTTAAAACTTGGTCTCATGAAGCAGTTTGTTAGAGCTCCTAACAAAGTATGCAGCCTTTAAGTAACTTTAAAATTTCTTTCCCAAACTCTCTGAGGCAAAGGTGAAAGTTGGTGTCGTTATTGGACCACAAATCAGGAAAATCGTAGTGTGGTCAGAATTCCATGATTAACATACTAAAAGAGAAAAAGAAGCCTGTAAGAGTTTTGCTTCAGTGTGTCATGGCTTTATGGGTGACTAGAAGGCAGACAATTATATTAAATGATTAAGAACCTAGTGAAAACTAAGGCTAAATATGCTTCACGAATTCCATGTATGTGGATCTCTTTGATGCCTATCTTGATAAGTTCAAGGAGAATATGGGAGCATACTCTGAAGAGTGGTGGTGAAAGGGAAAGGGCTCCATGAAGATATACTGAATTTTGAACCAATAAGTATACAATCAAAACATGATGGGAGACTACATTTGGGTTTTGTACGGGAAGATGATTTACAGCACAAACGGAAAACGAGGAAAAGTGTTCACTTGTATAAATTTAATTATTTTTTTGTTTTTATCCCTAAAATGGACGAAAATAAATTATTTGCCTATTTTGAGTAAATATTTCCTCATACAAACCACAAAAACAAAGTTTTAAACAAATAATAATTATTTTCTATTGTTTTGCAATAAAAAGAGTTGTAAAATAACACTTAATGGCTAAGGAACAAAAATTGTATTACATAGCGTATATTCAAATCTAGTTTCTTCTTTCTCACGCAGGAGACTTCACAATAATCGAACACGTATCCATAGAAATCAGTTCGTGGCGATGCTTCTACAGGTAGTTGTCCGGCTAGTCCTGTACATCGATCAAGCAGTTGTCAAGGGGGACTCGACGGGGCTCTCTTCTCATATCGTAACCCCCGGCGAAGGGATCGACAACATCGTAAGTAATGTTCTTTTGCTCTTCAAAAAGATCCCCACCCCCTGCTCCTCTGTCTAGGAAAGATGCCGAAAATTTACTTTAACTGCAGAAAGAGAGGAAGCTGGTGCACTCAAGGAAACGTAAGCAAACAGATGGTGGAAACACACGAGGTTGATGCATACCTAGGAGGCGTAAACAAACAGATGGTGGAAATACACGAGTCTGGCGCAGGCTCAGGAGACGTGAACGAACAATGGGTGAAAAGACATGAAGCTTGTGCACTCCCGGGTGACGTAAACAACAGATGTGGAAAGTTAATAAGCTCGTGTATTCTCAGTGGACGTAAGCAAACAGCTGGTGGAAAGTTACTAAGCTGGTGCATTCCAAGGGATGTAATCAAAGAGAAGGGGGGAAGACACGAAGCTCGTGCACTCCCACGGGAGGTAAACAAACAGATGCAGGAAAATTACTAAGCTCGTGTATACTCAGAGGACGTAAACAGACAAAATATGGAAAGACACGAAGCTCATGCACTCCTATGGGGCGTAAACAAACAGATAGTGGAAAGAAACGGAGCTGGTGCACTCCAAGGATGGAAACAAACAGATGGTGGAAATACATGAGGCTGGTGCCGTCCCAGGGACGTGAACAAATAGATGGTGGAAAAACACGAAGCTGGTGTACTCACAGGGGACATAAACAAACAGAAGGTGGAAATAAATGAAGCTCGTCCACTCCCAGGGGGACATAAACAAACAGATGGTGAAAGTTTCAAAGCTCGAGTGTTTCCAGAGGACATAAACAAACAGATGGTGGAAAGACATGAAGCTCATGCACTCCAAGGGGGCATAAACAAACAGATGGTGGAAAGTTTTAAAGCTAGAGCGTTTCCAGGGGACGTAAACAAACTGATGGTGGAAATACTTGAAGCTAGTTCACTTCCAGAGGACGTAAACGGACAAATGTAGGAAAAAGTCAATGAACCCAAAGAGGGAAAGAGAGCAAATTATAGAAAAGAGAACAGTGGTAAACCTCCTCGAAACTAATTGATCGCGCAAACACTATATTACAAGCATCAAGGGATAAGTTCGTACAAGGCGCACAACCACTCTAAGGACCACAACCCAACAAAGAGGGGTCCATAATACTACCGACTGTTGTACCTTTGAAGGAGCGAGGGAAATAAAAGCAATCGGTTGTGGTTATACCACCAGTCTACTACACTCCTCAATTATGATCCTTTTTATTTCTCTTTAGCGTATCTACCATTTTACGTGCGGTCCGAATTACGGGTATCTACAGCGTATGGTAGCCACCCAGAAGTCGATCCGAATCACAACCCTATCCGGTGACTACCCACACCCAATGGGGTTCAAAAGTGCTAGAATGGGAAGCGGTGTTTCCACTCGCCCCAGCCATAACCCGAGCAAGGGAAATGAGAGAAATTCAGCCATAGTTAAGAGTCGGATAAAAGAGGAGACGAAACGGGGAGATTAAAGGGACAATAAAAAAGCCTGTTGGCGAAGGGTAGTCCGACAGAGACCTCCAAATGACCTTGTGCGATGCCCAGTAGGGATTCTTTCCGCATACCGTACCTTACATTCTCGCCGATCCCAAATGGGGTAGTGTCAATATTTAGTGAATGATTTCCTTTTTGACTCCACCATAGCTTTATAGGCCTTTTTTCTTCTCATCCTCGCCTTTTCCTCCTCCTTATTTATTTGCACCTAGATGGACCCAACCCCGGGTGATAGGGGGCAAAGCTTTTGTGGCAGAATTGCTTCCAAATTTATCAACTTCATTTTGTAAGGAAAAAAAAATATGACAAGTTATTCATTTTCATTTAATTGGATTAGTGAATATGCAGATTCCAATTAATGTCCTTAAAAAAATATTAAATCTATCTAAACTCGTCAATATGTAAATTTAGAAGGAAAATGTAAACAGAAGGATATTAGTCTGTATTAGAGAAATGGTTGGCAACAACCTACCTGTATTACCGTATATTCATACCATTCCTAAAACAACCAATGTCGCAAAATAAAGAAAATGGATCCTTGCAAAAATCTGTTCCAAATGATTTTTCATTGAATTCCTTCAAATCCAATGTAAATTTACGTTGATATGTTATCAAAATTTATATAATAATTATAAAGCTATCCCATGAGATAGGAAATATGATCTAATAACGTATCTCACGAGGGATTTTGATGCTGGTTTACTGCTAGAATGAGAACCATTTTCTCTGTTCTTTAGTGTCAGAGACTATTTTATGCTCTCTTTTTATAATATTCTTGAATTAATTTCTAAAAAGCAAATAAATTTTACTAATATGGGTTTGGTTTTAAATTTTCATTGCTTTGTACGTTTACGTACCACATTCGTTTAAGTGCTAAAAATCTCTATTCAAACAATTGCGCCGCAAGGTTGATTTCCTCTTTTCCTACCCAGGAATGTTTATCTTAATTGCAAGGAATTTCAGTATCATGAGATATTTATCTTTCGTCATCTTACCTTTAGTTTTCTTAGCTTCTCTTCCCTTTCGGACAGACATTCCTCCAATATCAACAGTTTTACCAATGGTGCCCATTGACCCCTCCACTAACGACTGCTTGCTCCCCTCAATGACACTGGCCCCTCTCTTTTTGTGACCTCCATTTCCACCTGCCTACAATCTATCAGATTTCATTCGAAGAGTTTCTTACCTAGAAGATGCTCAGCAAGAATCTGTAACAGTCTCTTGCAAAGAGGCAAGTCTCTGGAACTAGGTCGGATTCTTCTATGAGGGTTCCTCAGTCATGCGTCCGCCTACTCCCAGGGCACAACCATCTTCACCGATGGCTCTCGTTCACTCCACAGCTCGTCTGTTGCCGTTGGGGTAGAAACGATGCCTCGGCGCTCTTTTTCTTTCCTGCCCCCCCCCCGCGTGCTCATCGTACACTCACCTAAGTCTACCGCTCCAGGAATCCCTCAATACTATCTGTCCCCTCCATCCAACCGAATTAGTGTTGTTTACAAATTCCCAGAGCACGATTATGGAATACCCCACTCCTCCCATCCCAATGTCATGATCCGTCTGATGCAACTGCTCTTGGGTGAGTTTTCAACCTTGCACAGTAAAATTGATACCTTCTTCTCGGTGGCCCCTTCCCCCACGTTGAGGTAGGTGCTTGAAATGAAGCAACTGTTTGGTCGGCCTCCGGCCCTGCCCGCCAAGTTTCCCTTCCATTCTTCGATCTCCTTCCAAATGTAGAGGAAATCCTAAATTGCACAATGGCTCGCTGCTTGCAAAACTCCTCTGCCTCTGACGCAACTCAAACTCCACCTCAGTTACTGTGCTTCATCCTTCGATCGCTCCCGCCATAAAGAGGTGGTGCTGGCTCATCACCGCCTAGGTCTAACAAGCTAACTCGTGGATACCTTATGTCTCGCCATCTCCCTCACACCTCTACCACCTACCGTATGTTCGTTAGATGCCCCGTGTACTTCACCCTTAATCGCCTCTTCTTTTCCTCTCTCCCATTTGGCCTAACTCAGCATACTTACCGTCGATCGAAGACCTCGGGTGCCTTTGACGAGTACCGGAGGCTAGCCAGAAGAGTGAAGTCTAGCATAAGGGCGGCTAAGCGTACTGAGAAACTCCGAGTGGCGAGACTCTGCAAGGAGAATCCCAAGGAGTTCTTCAGCTATGTAAATAGCCGTAAACCGATCCATCGTAGGATTGGGCTTTAAGTGGACGAGGAGGGTGTATTAACTCACTCAGATGCAAGAAATGCTACCCTGCTCAATGACTACTTCTTTTCAGTGTTTACTGAAGAGTGTAGTCCCATCCCCAAGCCCACGGATTCCTACTTGGGGGAAAAGCTGGAGGCAATAGACTTCACCGAAGGAGAAATAAAGAAAAAGATCCCTAACCTAAAGACGAATAAGTCCCCTGTGATGGACGGGTTTCTATCCAAGGTGTTAAACTAAGTGTACGATGAAGTATCAAGACATCTGTCTGCTATCTTTACCATTTCAATCCGGACCGGATGCGTTCCTAGAGACTGGCGTGAGGTGGAGGTGACTCCGATCTTCAAGAAAGGAAACCCCAGCCATCCGTCAAACTACCGACCCATCAGTTTGACTTCGATAGTTGGTAAACTCATGGAAAGCATGATAGTGGACAAGATAACGTCTTATTTAGAGTCCAACCTGCTGCTAAAGAGTTTGCAGCACGGCTTCCGAAGGCAACGGTCATGCCTGACGAACCTTGTGGAATTCTTCCACTTCGTGTTCAGTGAGCATGATCGGGATAAAGTGGTGGATGTTGTGTACCTGGACTTTCAAAAGGCCTTTGACAAGGTACCACACCGCCGCCTTCTCCGGAAAGTGCGTTCGCAGGGCATAGACGGCAAAGTAGCAGGTTAGATAGAGAACTGGCTAAGTGACAAATGGCACCGATTAGTGGTGAATATACAGGCCTCTAAATGGGAGCTCTTATCTAGCGGTGTCCCTCAAGGTTCCGTCCTGGGACCACTACTGTTTATTATCTATGTCATCAACATGGAGGGTAACATGGTTGCCAAAATCTCTAAATTTTCTGACGACACCAAGCTTGGCATCAATGTGACAAAGGAGGGGAACACTGCCCGCCTCCAAGAGGACGTTCAAAGGACTGGAGAGTGGTCGGAAACGTGGCAAATGCCTTTCAACGTGGGGAAATGCAAAGTAATGCATATCGGCCACTGAAACCCCAAATCTCAGTATATCCTTAAGGACACTGCTCTTGAATCGAGTGACACTGAGAAGGACTTGGGTGTAACTATCACTAGTGACCTCAAGTTCTCGAAACAGTGCATCGAGGCAGAGAAGAAAGCCCAAAGGATGTCAGGCTACATAAAGCGCCAGTTTAAATACCGTAACAAGGAGATAGTACTTTGTCTGTACAACTCCCTCGTTCGGTTGCACCTGGAGTATGCCGTACAATTTTGGAGTCCTTCGTTTCGAAAGGACATCGCAAGGTTGGAACGCGTACAAGCCAGGGCAACCAAGCTGATTCCCTCTATTCAACATAAAAGTTATGAGGATAGACTAAGGGAATTAGATCTGTTCTCGCTGGAAACCCGTAGACTGCGTGGTCAACTCATCGAAGTTTCCAAAATAATTCGAGGGTTCGAAAATGTTGACTACCGGGATTTTTTCACACTGAGTGAGAACAGAACGCGCAATCACGGCTTTAAACTTGAACTGAAGCGTTACAACCGCAATCTGTGTGGAAATCTTGTCACCTACAGTATCTGCGGTAAGTGAAACGCACTTCGAGTGGAAGTTGTCAACAGTGAATCTGTAGACCAGTTCAAGTAAAGACTAGACAAAGTCTTGAAAAGTGGCCATTTAGGGACGCAAAACAATTGAGCAGCCATGTGCCCGCTCGATTGCTAGTCCAAAGGTACCCTCTTTGAATGGACCGTAAGGTCTTCTAGAGTATTTCCTTTCGTTGTTACTCGTTGTTGTTACTCTGCAAATAATCTCTTCTCATTGTTATTCCACACTAGACTTCTATCCTGATATAATTACGCATTCGTTCTCCTTCTACTTTCCCGACCCCATTTACATTTCCCCCAACCATGACAGTGAAAAGTCTAGCTGAGAAGATTCATATGCATCAATCGACGCTCAAAGCAACTCCCACAAAAACAAACCCTGATTCGGTCGGGTCCGCAATTTGAGGCGAGAGAATGACTTGCCAACTAATCACTATGCAAGTCAGGTCCTGGTGACAGAAGACTTCTCGTATACCATTTTTTCGAAAAATTTGCTCATTTTAATCAGTTTTCACTTTAATTTAGTTATGCTTTCTGATCATTTCCTTCTTTTGAACATATTTTTCCAATTATCCGAAAAATGCCCTCCCCTTGATATTTGCGTAAAAACAATCTCAACAAAGGGTTGGGAATTTTTATTTAGCAAAATTTTGTTTCCATCGTGACACTTGATCACATCCATCTTTGCTTATGAGCCATTTTTTTTTCTTATCAAGAAATGCTCACCGTTAATACTCTGGGTTCTCCTGCTCACGTTTTATAGATTTAGATATCTTGGACACACTAAACTTTCTCATTCCAAGCACGCCTAGGAACAGGCAAGATGATTGTTTCAACAGCAGAATATGTTATAAAAAACAACACGAAACGAAGTTTAGCATAAATGTGCAATACACCCTAAGCGACGCTAGTATCTTGGTAGGGAAAGTTAGGATTCTCAGTTCCTCTCTTTCTTCCCCAACTTTATCCCTTATATTTTCTTTTAATCGACTACTCTCTTGCCATTTGCCTCGATATTCGCTCTTTCTACACATTTACAAATTAATAACTTGAATTTACTTTATTTTACTCTAATCTCGGAGGAAATTTAATTCCTATCATTTTTCGCCTCTTTGGGTAGTCACATGACAACTAATGTTGCCTGGGCACTAGTTGAACTCCAGTTATGTTGCGTGGGCGCTCTTTGAGCTACAGTTATGTTGCGTGAGGGGCGCACTTTGAGCTCCACTTATTGACATTTCGAGGGTTTGATGAGAGAAATCGCAGGGAAGTCAATTAATTTTGGGGTCAGAGTCGAGCTGTAAATTTTGCTCAAAGGGATTTTTCTCCAGGGTGTGGGCGGATGTGGAGATATATGCACCTAGACATCAAAGGATAGGAAATGGAAGATTGAATGAGAATGATGGCGGCGGTAAGGAGGAAGTATTACGAGGTGGAATGCAATTTCTCCTTTGAAGAAATCGACGGCACACTGTCGATTTGCTTGAATAGATAGTGGATACTGATATAAAAGGTCCAAATATTCAAAATGAATTATCACATATTACAAAATAATAATCCACTCAAACAATACATTTTACGTGCAATGCGTGGTATCACGGGCGAAAGTTTCCAGAATACTTACCACTACAGAGTCATATGAGATGACAAACAGCTCCTCCAGACATGTATCCCTCAAAGATATTCTTAACTTCATATACTTGCAAGGGATAGAAAGGTGATTCCGACTCACTGAGCCAAACTCATTTGGCATTCACGGTTGAGGGGAGGAATAGCGCAATAACTGGCTACGCGCTCTCGCCTTCTAGCTTGAGAACGGTGGTGCACATAAATTGAAGTTGGTCCTTATGACCGAATAATAGATATAAACAAAATTTAAAAGTTAAACACAAGAGGTTCGAACCCAAGTTAACTATGCAAATATATACAATAACAAAAGACGTAGGAAATCAAGCCAAAAGAAATCAAAGCACATAAACAGTGTCTTGCAAACAAAAGAGAAGCTGATGATTCTACAAAGAAAAACAGAAAATCCTAAAATATTTTGAAGACTTCATGGAAACGTTGAAAGAGTTTTAAGTGAAGTGAGCAGTAGTAGTTCATCGATTTCGACAATGATATCTAGAACCTGTGAGTGAATGCTTTTAGAGTGGTCAAGCCGTTGCACTGGAGCAGGCCAACTCTCTCGGCTTCAGGAGTCGGAGTCCAGTAGTACGCAGGACGGTCACGACTGGAGACTTCCTTGGCTGCAGTGGATGGCTGTGACATCTTAGGTTCTTGGTCACGCCATCGGCTCTCCACAAAGCCGTGCAACAGTGCCTTCATGGCTGTTGGATCTCCCATTTGATCTCGTTTCCAAGCAAAGTACCGGGGTGTGGCCGCTGTCACATACAAACAGCTTCTAGGAGCCACAGGTGAGGGTTGAGTGCCAAGTGGGGACCAATGACGGACGAGCTACTCTACAAGAAGAGCACGAGAAGCCCATCCGCCAGAGGTACAGCCTCTCCCTGAACACGCCATACAGCCCAAAGTGGGGTGAGTAATCATTGTACAAAATACTAGAGATAATCTGGGCTGAGTGCCACAAGGCTCTGTTTTGTCTCTTTAACTTCAATTAATTTCCTTCACGATATAGACGAGTGTCCACTCTTTGTTTTAAAATTTAATGGTGTAAAAATTGAAAGCAAACTTGTAATAGTTGCGATTAGAGAATTATAGAAATGTCTTGCCAAGATTTTAAAATAATCATACATCAGAACAAGTAATTAATAATTAAATTGCAACTAAAATATGGTTTAGAGTGGAATCATTGGAGAGGTATGTAAATGATCTTATAAAGGAAAATGTATGATAGAATCCACAAAAATTGTGTCAGTAGAAAACATTTTGGGGATTCATGTCCATCAATTTTACAGACAAATCCAATATTACCACGTTAGTTTTGTAAAAGTGACACATTTAAACTTAAATTTGATATCCTTGGGTGAAAAGGTTGTGGCAAATGAAACGCGAAAAAAGAAAAACAAATTTGAATGAAAATAAATTGAGGAAACTCAATTTTCAAGGCCATTTTAAAATAAGGGAGGGATCCAAGAACAAATAAATATTTATTTTGCCAATACGTCCACCTTTGGATTGTATTGAGTTAAGTAATATAAACAAATAGTCATGTATGTAATTACTCTGCAATTTGGTTGGTTTAAATTTGAACTTTTGAGTACTTTTGTTTTTTTACCAATATTTTCCGGTAGATTTACAATAAACCCCCTTTGCTTCAGAAGGGATAGTACCAGTTTCGGTTTCGTTTCATTTTCCAACTAAAATTAATGTAGAGACTACTTTTCTATGAAGATGAGTTTTATTTGATGATCATTCATCACATCTACTCCATTTATCTAAAATTTTGTCTCTTTTAATTTTAGCTTACATTCTGGAGTAAGCAGGTTTTCTGTTTTCTTCAACTCCCATCAATCCATCGTATTTTAAGCCGTCGAAATGAACTGAGAGAAGTGCACAAGAAAGTTGGCAAATATTTTGTAAATAACTCGACTCCCCTTCGGAAAATAGTTCCAGTGGATCAATACATTCTTTTGAGGGTCCACAGGATGGGTTATTTGATGTCTTCAGATAAAGGCAAGCACCTAGACGGCCTCCGATGGACTGCCTTATTTTGACTCCATCATTTTTCTTCTAATTTTATATTTCGTTATAGGAAAGAACAAATATGGATGCAAGGAAAGGAGAAAAAATAAATTGTCTGTGTGTTTAATGGGAAAAGTTGAGAAAGGAAGGATGACAGACCAAATTTCGCGAACTCTTCATTCTATATGAAGGCGATTGAATGCGCTTTCGAAACTTATAGTAATACTTAAAGAGAGAGATGAAGTAGAACACTTTCTAGAATCACATGCCTCAAGTAAGAGATAATCTTTTGTGACATGTCAACAGGTTCAAAGCGTATTTAATGCTCTTTCAAATTATCATTGTTTATAAGTAGAGATTTGGAATAGTGGTGTTATTTTTATAAATAATTTGTAATTTCAACTCACACATTCCCTCAAGGAAACCTGCTCTCAGTGTTAAAAGTGTCAGAGCGAGGTCAGTCCGCATTATTTACGCCCTTTGCTGTCGCGGTATTCTCCTCTTTTAGTTCCCTGGAAGTATACTTTCACTTCATTTAACTTTCCCACTTATTTTTTAAACTTATAATGACACATGTAGTGCCATGCGCTTTACAAATCATCTGACCAGTGTGTTGGCGAATGTAAGGATATAGGCACAAAGAAATAATCAGTACAACGTCAGAGCAAGCAACGAAAACTGCTCAAAAAGAGGTTGCCTAATATAAAGGCATCCATATTTTTTGACAACCCAGCTCCTGCATCCATACAAATTCTAGATTTTGGTTGCTATATACAGCTCATATAAATAGGGCGCTTCTTTAACGAAGCCACCAGACCACTCCAGAAAATTTAGTAGGCACCCATTCTAGCTTTACCAGACGAGTCTAGGCAATTTCCAAGCAACTCGTACTCAAGGTTGGCAATCCATACAGCCGGCATTTTCACCTTTAAAACTTGTTCAAGTCTTACTTCAATTGCACTCTTTGTAAAGCGACATCAAATCTATTTGTTGTAGTACAATAAATATCTAAGTATTATTGAATAAGTTTCATCACCTGCCGCAATAAAAATGCGGTGCACTTTTTGCTGTAAAAGGCTGATACCAAGTGAAATCTTAAATATAGCATTCGTTTATCTTTCTAAGATTGTGCTGTTGAAAAATAATGAAAAAAAGTGGTAATTTCTTGATGTTCGAGTAGTGAGGAGAGTGGTTCTCAAGTTCGGCTGGAGGAAGATAGCCATTTGGCAGTACAGCTTGCCGTTCTTATTTTCCATCTATATAAAAACGTGACTTTACTTAGAGGAACAAGGTATATCTACACTAGTCGAAAACTCTGTTTATAGAGAGGAGAGGAGGTTTGAATACCACTCTTCTCCAGAATACGAGTGGTTAAGGATGGAGTGTCTCGGAAGCAGCTGATCTTTCATTTGGGAGCTTTGGTGTGGCCCGATCCATTCCACGCTCTTTTTTCAGAAATATGTTATATTCCATGTTTCCATAAAGAGATTTTAGTCTTGGGTTACCTTTGCCCCGCCTTGTAGTTTATCAGATTCAACTTCACCGCCCTAAAGAGTTACAACGCTGCTATGAATATTTTCTCTCATTTTATTTATTTAATGCCTCTTCTTGCTACCTTTTTGTTGAATACCGAAATACCACTGAATATGGCGATCCTTGGCCATAACAAAGCCCCTATCGAGCAATAAGAGAAGGCTTGATGGAAGATATTAATCTACACGCCGTTTTCAAAGGTTTTAAGAGAGAGAGGAGCGTAGAATGGACAGCAGTTCGTTCTATATCTTAGCGGTGCCCATTTAGAAGGAATGGTCATCCATGCAACATATGCAACTGGGATCATTTTTTTGGTTTAACACGTCCATCTTAAATATTTCCTGAATGAACTTGAGTCACCGCAATCAAATTATCGTAATAAAATAGGCTAATTTAAAAATACCAACGGCAAAACAAACAAAAGTAAAACAACAAAAAAACAACCAAAATCCAAACAAAATACATCAAAACAGAAAAATAAAAAAACAGAGAAGCGCATACTCCAGCGAAAGGATATGCATCTAACACTAAAGAAAATCTAATCAAATGGAGGAGGCCAGCCAGGCTCCAAAAATTTGTACAGTCCGCAAGTCTAAGTACACGAATCCGTCCTGAATAGTGAGGACAAGTGTTAGCGACTCCGCTCGCCCCGGTACCGGGAGAGGTAACTTGCGTGAAGATCGCCAAGACTGAGCCATTCAACAGGAATGTGCTGAACAGTCTGAGGGACAACGCAGGGGTCGCAGTAATGCGACGAGGAGTATTCCATCATATGGCAGTGCGTCCCGCGAGTGTGTTCAATTGGAATACGAGAGAAAACGACCTGATGTACAAGGGACATTGTCTGGACCAGGGTGGTGTACGTGCATAAAGTGATGGCAGAGCGCAACTCATTCAACGTAAATTTTCCCTTTTAAGGTAAAGTCTAGTTAGCAGACTACAGCGCAATCCTGACGTGCATCGAATGCTGACTAAGCAGCATTTCAATTAGAGAATGTAGAGTAAGCTTTCGCTGAAGACTCAGCTACAGACTAGATCTCTGAGATTGTAGTCCCGTTCTCCTAAAGAACACATGGGAGATCTTGCGAGAACTTGCCCCTAATCCTTTTGTCTCGCTTCCTCACCTCTGCAAAAAGGGTCTTTTCTGACAACTGAAGACATTTATGCCCGCCAGGAGAAGAGCGATGGGCGTTCTTTGAAACAAACAGAACCTAGCCCTAACACAGGCCTGCCAAGAGGGGGCTACAGTTCGTACATCGTACCGGGGCCCAAGTGCCGAGAGTAGCACTTGTTTCCGCATGCATACATAGCACAGATCAAATGTTATAGTGATAAAAGTTTTTCTTATATTTACTTAGCGACTAACTTCTAGTGGAAATAGTATTCTATAGTTTACCTCGGAACCAGAGTGCAATTAAAACTCGCCCTTGATCTCGCGATGTTGATAATAATATTTCGTTAATATGTAAAAGAAGAAAAGGTCGAAGAATGAGAGTGATTGATGCTGCGAATATTGGCATTGCGGTGAGTGTTCTCTCGAAACGACCTAATTTTATGTGAGTTGTTTTTTTTTTTGGGGGGGGGCGTTCCCATTAGTTTTCTACAAATTAAAATATTTTAAAATTATTTTTTTTCTATGATTAGGTATTAAAATAAAAAACTGTAATATATAAATTATGTATTAGATATATCATTGCTATATAATCTGAGAAGTGGAGAAACAATCCCCCAAATTATGGAACAAAATAAGGGTGAGTGTATACTGGTTGTTATTGAGTTGTTAATCGTAACAACTTGTTAATACCGTCTCATTTTCTGAGGAACAGATTGCTGAAATGCTTTTAAGTTTAGATAAACATAAAGGAGCAAGAGTGGATAAAATTTACCCTAGGCTCTTAATTAAAAAAAATTAAACAGTGTAGCCTTTGTTTGAATAAAATTCTTGTAAATTGAGACGATGATAGCGCTGTCATTTCCTGAATTTTAGAGCCTTCTAATCAATAAAAGTTAAAGAAGAAATGTTATTCAGGTTATCAAACATCATAGGAATACCCGTTTTTGGTGCAATTCTGATGAAATTAAGTTTATCGATACTTTGTAATTGGAATTGCATAATATTATATTTATATCATTTTGAAGGGATTTTATTTCGGAATTAAAATATGATATCGACATTTCATATTAATCAATTTTAAATAAAATATGATTGATTTAAATAGCATTCCGGGATGAGGCTCATACCTATGTCTGATGTCAAGGAACGCGGTAGAAAAACTAGATGCCTTACGACACTTAGCTATCGCCTTTTGAACTCGAATCTAAAGTTAGGCTTTCGAATTAGGAATATTACTAGTATTTTAAATAACTGGGGGAGGTATGTGGGCGAAGCTCCCATTTCGAAATTAGCTTAAAAATGGTAATTTGGAGCAAAGCATTTAGAGGATCTTCGCAAAGAATTGGAGATGAAAGAAATGGAAACTTTTGGTGCTTGGTAGAACTGTTGTCTCGGTGGGATTTTGTTCTTAAAGAGCACTTTCTAAGAGTAAAGGAATTGCAGCAGAAGTGAGGGAAACTACTAGTACACTATATTTCAGAAGAGACTCAAAACGACTTAGTTTTTATTTGCTCAGAACTTGTTGCAAAACAAATTTTCTTTAAGAGAAGCTTCTGCAGCAAACCGCATTTGCTTATGTTGAGCAAACCGTCTTTATACTACGACATCTTGTTAAAGACGATTTTGCATATGTTATCGAAGAGCGATTTTTTAAGTTTGTTGATTGCAGTAACAAAACTGAAAACGATATTGCAAAAATGATACTGGAAACGTTAAAAGAGAACAACAACCCATTGTCAGATTGCAGGGGGCAAAGCTACGAGAATGGTTCAATCTGGCAGGAAAATACAAAGGGTACATACACGTCTTCCGTTTGAAAATGCTTTGGCACTCTTTTCACCCTGTGGATGCCATACTTTAAATTTATGTGAAACAGAATCTGCTGAATGTTGCTCTGAATTTATCACCTTTTTCGGAACAACATACACTCTCTTCAGCTCCAGTTCACGACGTTTGGAGGTTCTTTGGAACAAGACAGGAAATCGGTCACTTCAAAACAAGTCCGATATCAGATGGTCTTTGGGAATAGATTGTGTAAAACCATTTGCAGCAAATTTTACCAACATTCGAGCTGCACTTGAAGAACAGTTAACAATTAATCTGACACCTAAAACAAGGATTGAAATACATGGTGCTATTAAGTATGTCTCATCCTTTACCTTTGTGATTATATCACCAATATGGTTCAAGATTTTGCCACTAATTGGCATCTGCAACAAAATTCTATAATCAAGACATGCTACAGTTGATGTTTAAGTCACAACTGTTAATAGCAAGTTTGAAAGATCTTCGTGGGAACTAGAAGAAAATCTAGAATGAAGCAAAACATGTTTCATCAAGCATGAGGATTGAGGTGAATCTGGATGTGAAGAGACAGGGAAAGAGAATGCGATTCTATGACTAACAAAGTCCGGATGAGGATGTCACAGAAATAAATGAAGATGATAATTCTATAGAAGAGGCAATATTCAGGAAATGTATGTTTTACAAAATCCTCGACAACGACATTGATGGCTTGACTTTTCAGTTTGACGCTTTAAGAAACTTGTCGGATCTTTTCGTTTTTGTGGAAATACATGCTAATTTCTGAGCCTAAAGAATTATAAAGCTGGCAACAAAGATCCTCTGATTTCGTCGAGAAGTACAAAGATGACATCAACAGTGAGCTAGCTCATCCATGAACAGGAGTACCTGAAAATGGAATGGCACAGCAAGCACCTTTGGAAACATTCCATTAAAACCTTTAGATTGTTTGAACAAAATTACAGAATTACACCTTTAGAACACATTCCCGAATATTTGCATTGCGCTTTTTATTTTTCTGTCCATCCCTGCAATTGTCATTTCAGCTGAGCGATCTTTCAGTAAACTGAAAATTGTCAAAAACTATCTGCGTAGTACTATGGCACAAGACGGGCTTGTACTTGCTTATGGTAGTCCATCGTGATTCGGTGATGACATTCTCTCATCTCGCATCATTAGTCTTCATCTGTGGGTTCTTTTATCACTGTAGAGGCCAATACTCGAAGAGCAGCGCCTACCACAGTCAGCATATTGGTAGTCTTGGCCATGTAGGGGAGTTAGTTGGTCCCTTTTTGCATGCTTTCGAGCACTCTTCTCGCTCTGGTGATTTTGTCAATCCGCTTCCAGGGCATCCACTTCTTGGTGGATTTGTCTCCTCGAAGCCCTCTCTATTGGTTGCTAGAAGAGCAGCGCCTACCACATTCGGCACATTGGTAGTCTTGGCCAGGGAGGGGGAGTTGATTGGTCCCTTCTTGCATGACTTCGAGCACGCTTCTCGCTTTGGTGATTTTGCCGATCCGCTTCCAGGGCTTCCACTCCTTGATGGATGTGTCTCATCCAGTCCTTTCTATTGGTTGCTAGATGTTCAAGGGTCATGGAGTCTATTTTTCATTTTTTAAGGGTCCTTTTAATATGGTCCTTGTAACGCAGCATAGGTCCTCCTGCCGCTCTCCTGCCCTCTTGTAATTGCGTGGAAGCCTCTCCTCAAGTATACGGATGACGTGCCCCAGTCATCGGAGTTTATGTTTTTCAATAGTTGCCTCAATGTTTGCACTATTTCTCCTCTCCAGGATTGTGGTGTGCGAAACCCTGTCTTGCCATGTCATGCCTAAGATATTTTGAAGGCATTGGATCTGTAACACCTCGAGAGCTTTAATGTTTCGACGGTAAGTTGTCCATGACTCGCAAGCATAAAGTAGGGTGTAAAGTCACACAGACTTATAGACGGCAATTTTTGTGTCAATTGTGAGGTCTTTGTTTTTTAATCCCCTTGGGCAGAGGTGGCCAAAGGATGCTGCTGCTTGTTTTAGTCTATTTCGAATCTATTCTTTTAAGTTAATGTTGAAGAAGAGGTAGCTGCCGAGATACTTAAATGAAGGTACAATTGTTAGCTCCTCATCAGATATTCTAAATATTGGGGGCTCAGGTGGCATGTTTACTGACCATTGCGAGATGATTTCGGTTTTCTTGGTATTGATTGATAGATCAAGTCTAGTCTAGGCCTTAGTAATAGCTGTTAGTGCCTCAGGCGTATGTGCCACGAGAGCACAATCATCTGCATATTGCAATTCTAAGATATGGTCTAGTGAGTTTTTAGTTCTTGCTTGGAGTCTTATAATTTTGAAGAGACTCCCATCTAATCTAAAGGTGATGCTAATGCCACTCCTTTCTTGAAGAGCTCTATAAAGGAGTGTTGTGACATCAGGTACATATAAAACAAGACTGGTGCCATCACACAGCCCTGTCTAACCCCGGAGCCCACAACAAAAGGCTCTGATTTCAGATCTTCCATACTGACCCTTGCTTTCATGTTTTCATAAAATTGTTTCGTTATCTTTACAAATTTAGGATGGCATCCAGAGATACGCATTACCTCCCAAAGTGTTTCTCTATTTACAGTATCGAAAACTTTCGTAAGATCGATGAAAGCTATGAAAAAGTCCTTGTTTTGTTCCCTTGCTTTTTCTTCGAGTTGACGCACTGTAAAAATCATATCAATTGTGCCGCGATCTTTGTGGAAGCCACACTGTGATTCTGGCATTAGGTGTTCAGAGATGTTAGTGGTTAGCCTTTGAATCATTATTTTTGAGAGGACTTTTCCGGCATCAGATAGTAATGAGAGGCCCCTGCTATTGCCACACAATGACTTGTCACCCTTCTTCTTATATATAGTTAGGATTTTGCATTTTTCCATTGTCTAGCTACATATTCCTTGTCCCATACCTCCTGAATAAACCGAAACAAGTTTCGTAGAAGTATATAGCCCCCTTGTTTTAGTATCATTGCAGGTAAGCCATCTGGGCCTAGGTATTTATTGCCTTTGAGTGTTTTAACTACCCAAAGTAGTTCAGTAAATGTTGGTGGAAGATCGAGGTCATGGAATATGGATCGTTCTTCAAATTCGTTCCGTACAATGTTGTCAAAGGGGTCTGCTTGGTTAAGTAAGGCACTGAAATGCCCACCCCATCTTTGTATGATTTCATTTTGGTCTCTCAGAAGTGTGTTCCCATCAGTTGTTCTTACTGGGGTGAACGTACAGCTTTGAGGACGATATAGTCATTTCACAGTATGTTTCTGTATTTCTTTCCCTTTTATTGTTCACCACTCATTTTTAGCCTTCGTAACTTAGTCTGAACTTCTGTTTGTGTAGTTTACCAGCGTAGTGTAAGCATTTGTGAGTTAGGATAGTTTAATGACGTGTTGTGGGTCTTATGCATCGTGTCTAATAATGCGATTATGTTACCCAAATTGTTGTCAAACCAATCCTTGTGCTCTTTTGTCTGAGTACCGAGGGCCTTTTCTGCTGCGTCATAGACTGCTGTATTAAAAACTTCCCAGAGATCATCTAAGGGAGTTGTCATATGATTTAATGGCCTCTTCTCAATTAGTGTTTCTGCTATGGTGCTGCGAAGTTTGTTTACTTTGTTCTCGTTTTTAAGCTTGCCGGCATTTAGCCTCTTCTTTATTGGCTTTCTGTGCCGGATAGGTGGTCGGATTGCTAATTTAAGGGAGGGGACCTTATCATCCGATGATCCGTCGAGCAATCTGCACCCCAATTGCTCGTGTATGTACATATTTGACATTTTTTCGTCTAACTATTACATAATATATTAAATGCCAAAGTTTTGACCGTGGGTGCATCCAGGATGTTTCATATTTATCTTCTTGTTGAAAGATAGCATTGGTGATGGTGAGGTTATGTGCACTGCAGAGCGTCAGTAACCTTAGTCCATTGGCGTCCATCTTGCCTATGCCATGCTTTCCGATTATCTTGTCGCATATATGGCTGCCGTTCCCAACTCTAGCGTTGAAATCGACTAATAGTATTATTATCTTATCATTCTTGTGGATTCTACAAAGAGTTTCGTCTAAGGCAAGGTGAAAGCGGTCTTTTTCTTTATATGTTGCATTTAGGGTTGGTGGCGTAATTGTTCTTTCCAAGTGAGACTCTGATTGACATCAGTCTCTCACTGATCCCAACTGGAGACTGTGGGAGTTTTTTGGAGATGTCATTACTGATTGCAAAACCAACCACATGTAAGTGGTGCCCTTAAGAGGGTACCCTTTCCAGAAGAATGTCTATCCTCTGCCGGTCTCACAAAGAGACTCCTCATTCAATAGACGAGTTTCGCTAAGTGCCGCAATGTCAATTTTGTATCTTCTGAGTTTTGCTGCAACAAAAGCTGTTCTTCTCTGAGGTCGGTCTCAGTGGTTTGGTGCGTCTTGTAGAGTCCTGATATTCCAAGTGGCCACTTTTAGTGGCAGATGCTTCTTCTCAGTTTACGACCCCATATGGAATGTTTCGATAGGAGCGATGACCTACCCCAGAAAGTAGGGTGGACGATGTTAAGACCACCTTTTCTAGGTTCCTCCCCTATTCAGGGGTGAGCAGCGCAGACCTTGAATAGGCCTGTTCAGTCACACAGGGGTCAGCCGAGGGTGGCTGCCAATTCAGTCGCAACCACCAGCGACCTCTGCCGGCGTGCAGAGGTCAAGCTAAGAGCCTCCAGAAGCATCCTATTTCTGCTCCCGTCGCCCAACATTCCATCGCCGCCGGACTTGGTCAAAGATTGGAGGTGATGACATGAGAGTAAAGAGAGAAATACCAGCGCAGAAGAAGAGTTTAGAGTGCCACGGGGGATGCGTTTGTCCCTGCAGTACTATATTGATGCTGGACAGAGAGATACCGATGGCAAGGGATGGGGGGGGCAGGACAATCATTACCTGCCCAACACTTTAGGGGCTGCCGGTGCTCCTGTCTGTCAGAACCCGCCTGGGCGTGCGCTCCACACCTAGATTTTCTTTCACTTAACCTTTGGTCAACCAAAACCTCCCACAAGGCGGTGGTTACCCTCACTTGGCTTAGCCCGCTGGTTGAAGTGGTTGCTCGGAACACAGAAGGAAGACCAACTGTGGGCACAACTCCGTGGAGTCTGACCGTGCCTCACAGGAGCTACAAGGAGCTACAAGGAAAATAAGTACCCTAGAAGACCTTACGGTCCATACAAGGAGGGTAATTTTGGTGCAATCTTCAAAGGTGTCCGTTTGCAACCTCGAAGATCACTCGCGAGGATCTTAACGGCAGGTCCGCAAGACTTTATCTAGTCTTGACTTGAACTGATCAACAGATTCACTGTTGACAACTTCCGTTGGAAGTGCGTTCCAACTACCGCAGATACTATAAGTGAAGAATTTTCCACACAGATCACGGTGGTATCACATCAGTTTAAGTTTAAAGCCGTGATTTCTTGTTCTCCCCTCGCTGAGCTGGAAAATATCCCCGTAGTCCAGTCTGTCGAAGCCTCGAAGTATTTTAAACACTTTGTTAAGCTGATCACGTAGTCTCCGGGTCTCCAGGAAGAACATATCTAATTCCCTTAATCTATCTTCATAACTTTTATGTTTGATAGAAGGAATCAGTTCGGTTGCCCTTGCTTGTACGCGTTCCAATCTCGAGATGCCCTTTCGAAATGAAGGACTCCAAAATTGTACGGCATACTCCAGGTGCGGTCGAATGAAGGAGTTGTACAGACAGAGTACTATCTCCTTGTTCCGATATCCAAACTGTCGCTTTATATACCCTAACATCCTTTGGGCTTTCTTCTCCACCTCAATACACTGTTTTGAGAACTTGAGGTCACTTGTGATAGTTACACCCAAGTCCTTCTCAGTTTCACTCGATTCAAGAGCAGTGCCCTTAAGGATATAGGGTGATTGAGGATTTCGGTGGCTGATATGCATCACTTTGCATTTGTTTACGTTGAAAGGCATTTGCCACGTATCAGACCACTCCCCAATCTTCCGAAGATCATTTTTCAGGAGGGCAGTATTTCCATCCTTTTCAACGTTCATACCAAGCTTGGTATCGTCGGCAAATTTATAAATCTTGGCAAACATGTCACCGTCTATGTCGTTGACGTAGATGATTAATAGTAGTGGTCCTAGGACAGAACCTTGAGGCACTCCGCTAGTAACGGGCACCCACTCAGAAGCCTGTCTATTCACCACCACCCGTTGCCGTCTGCCACTTAGCCAGTTCTCTATCCAGTCAGCTACTTTGTCGTCTATGCCCAGCGCTCGCACTTTCCGGAGAAGGCGGCTGTGTGGTATCTTATCAAAGGCTTTCAGAAAGTCTAAGAAGACCACATCCACCGCCTTGTCCAGATCGTGCTCACTGAACACAAAGTGGAAGAATTCCACAAGGTTTGTCAGGCATGACCGTTGCCTTCGGAATCTGTGCTGGGAACTCCTCAGTAGCAGCTTTGACTCTAAATGTGAGGTCATTTTGTCCACCATGATGCTTTCCATGAGTTTACCGACTATCGAGGTCAGACTGATAGGTCGGTAGTTCGACGTTTGGCTACGGTCTCCTTTCTTGAAGATAGGAGTCACCTCTGCTTCACGCTAGTCTCTAAGAACGCATTCAGTCCGGATTGACATGTTGAAGATTGCGCTCAGGTGTCGTGACACTTGATCGCGCACTTCTTTCAACACTTTAGGTAGAAACCCATCCGGGCCAGGGGACTTACCCGTCATTAGGTCACTGATCTTCTTTTTTATTTCTCCTTTAGTGAAGTACATATCCTCCAGCTATTCCCCCGAGTATGAATCCGTCGGCTGAGGGATGGGGCCACACTCTTCAGTAAACACTAAAGAGAATTAGTCGTTGAAGAGATTAGCATTTTCTGCATCTGAGTGCTTTAATGTCCCCTCCTCATACCTTAAAGGGCCAATCGTTCGACGGATTGGTTTACGGCTGTTTACATAACCAAAGAACTCCTTGGGATTCTCTTTACAGAGTCTCGCAACTCGGAGTTCCTCAGACCGCTTAGCCGCCCTTATGCTGGACTTCACTCTCCTGGCTAGCCTCCGGTATTCGTGAAAGTGACTCGAGATCTTCGATTGCCGGTACACATTTCTCTTCTTTCTAAGCAGTTGGCCGATTTCTTGATTAAACGACGTTGGTTGAACAGAAGACCGACGGAGGCATTTCAGAGGGATAAAACGCGATTGAAGACTCATGAATGTGGTTTTGAAACTGTTCCACGAGTCTTCAACAGCCTCGCACACTTCGAGCCTCGCGTCAGTCAGTCCAGCGTGTAGACCTGCAAAGTCTGCTCTTCTCAAATCAAGTTTCCTCGATTTACTATGTGCAGGCTCTGCCTTGAGGACTTTGACTACAAATATAATTAGTCGGGGGTCACTGCCACCGAGCTCTTCGCCAACAAAGAGGTCCTCAACGATGTCATCGTCAGAGGTGAAAACCAAATCGAGGATATTGTCTCCTCTCGTTGGCTCTCTCACCCATTGAGTCAGGAACTCGTTGTTCGCAAACTCCAGGAGTAGTGCGTTCTCGCCACAGGGTTCTCTGTTTTCCCGGTCAACTTGTGTGGTAAATCCCCCATGACGATACACACTCTGTCTTTGACAAGTTCTCCTAGTAGCTGGTACAGATCTAGGTCCTTTTCAACGAGTTGGGTAGGAGGTCTATAAAGCACCAGGGTCCTGTATTTGGCAGGACCTTTCTCTAGGTCAACATTTAGTAGTTCATGGTCGGATACGATGTGCAATCCGTCGAGTTGAGAGTATCTGTGACATACAACATCACACTGCCACCCTCTCTGTCTGCCCTATCTTTCAGGAAGAGCTGGTAACCGGGAATCGTGAATTCACCTTCAAAATCTCGGCTTGAGATTTTACCCACGACTCCGTTATGGCCACCATCTCAGGTTCTTCTGTTGCTACGAGGTCACGTAGCTCAAGAAACTTGTTCCTGATTGATCTCGCATTGAACAGAACTTTCAGGGAGTCGTCGAATGTAGGACTCCCTACTCTCTTCCATTTCCCGGCTTGCTTGCTGGAGCGGTGCCATTCCTCTTTGCGACTTTCAAGAAGGTCGTTCCAGGAGTCACACGGGCGTACTGGCGTACGTCCGCCTTCACCCTAGGCCTGACACTACTTAGGGTCGTTCCACGACATTTTGTATCATGTTGAAGAGTACAGCCTTTACTTTAAAAGATAGACGTACTCCATCCCTTTGGTAGAGATAACTTCTGCCATAGAAGATGCAGTAAGGGTCCACAAAAAAAGATTCCCTCTGCCGTACACAAATCTCTGAGGCGTCGATTAAGGGAGATGTTCCTCGAGTGAGCGGTCCGGGCTGGACCCCTTCTCAAAAGGATCCCGACCACTACACGTCTGCGTGTTTATAGCCCATAGTTGTCTAAAGCACCCATGATTGTGTTGAGAACCATTTCTGTGGGGCCTATCCTTCCTCTTCTCAGGTAGAGGTCGTTGCTACTTACCATTAGGGCAATGACTGAGTTCTCAGAAAACTGAGATTTCTCCGTCTCTACTCTGATCTGCTGGTTTTTCCTTCCTGGTAGGCAAGTTACCTTCACACTCGTGCGAAGGCGTGCTGCTATCAGGGGTTGCAAGGCCCGTGCTTCAGAGTCCCCAATAAGGTTGACCCTCGGCTTGTAGATTCAGCAAGACTTACCATTGATCGTAAACTTGCACAAAAAATTCAATTTGATAATGTGATTGAAGATTTTACTGGCCAGGAAAGCTCGAAAAGCATTGTTCAATACGACTAATGATATTTTTCATTCTGCATATGATTATGATTTTTTTAAGTAAAGAAATTGGTTACTAACATACAGTATGAACACCTGCAAAAAAGAAATAAATATTGTCCACCCTGTAAAATAAATTATATATGTGCCTTTTGTTTTATGAAACCTGGGGAGGGCGCCCAAATTTTGTCTTGTAGTGAGTACTATTTATCATGTTGGCGGCCCTGCCCTAACATGATGAAATTCACAGACACTGGAATAGTTTGGGCGGTGCTCATAGCATGCAGGAATATTACTTCTCTCAGAGGGCCATATCACACTCTGCCAATCACCAAGAAAGCGGACGGGATGAGAAAGTGTCAGACGTTCTAGGGAAGGTGTTTAGGCCCCCAGCAAGGAGGTTGCCTAGGAAGAATTCAGAGGCATCTTCAATTGGCCTAACCTGGTTGACTAGGACAAAGCAACCGTGCTACGATGCGACAAAACTCCTCCCCGTCGAAGTCGGATGACAGTGGAATGTAGGCAGAGATGAAGGTATACCTCCTATCTAGGTGTAGCTGCCCTGACACTGCCAGATAGCAAGTATTTATAACGAATAGAAGTACTGAGAATTAAAGCCAACCTGAAAAGCATGATCAATGCCATAGTATGACACGTTACCGATAATCGGGGCGAATATCATCAGCCTGATAAGAATCTTCAAAAGAAATACTAACTTAGGTCAGGCGATAGCTGGGAAAATGGAGTAGGGGAGAATTGGGTTCAAGGTATAGATTTATTTATGATTATGTTTGAATTAAAATTTGACTAAACAAGTTAAAAGGAGAGTATTTAAGTTGCCGAAACTGAAGGAAAAGAGAAAAGGGAATAATTAAAGATATAAAATAGAAGGGGGAGGGAAGATTCAATCAGAGAAGAGATCTTTGTAGAAATTGAAAAGAGGTAGGGAAGCTGGTAAAAGAAGGGCGTTTGAGTGGTAGAGTAGTGGTAAGATCTACATGCTGTCCATGCTCAGAGACAGAGGAAAATCCAGAGCAAATATTTTGGCTAGGAATGTTTGGGGGAAATTTAAGAAAGGTGTGGTAAATATGAACCACCAGGGTACAAGCAAATGGTGTCAGTGACCACGGTTCCATGGTATTAATGAATGCCAATCCCACTTTCCACAAGGCGTCTTCCCCATCGTTACGTCTTCGCCATCGACACATCCTTACGCTCATCATTATGCGATACTTATTTTCTTCCATTATTTTGTTTTTTTTTTAATCTTTTTTAATAGCCTTTTGTATATTCGCAACTTTGATGGCCTTTTGGCTTTTTGCGTATAAAATATGTTATGTCACCTGATCAAAAGTACCGGGATTGACGATTTCTCTTTCATTTTTTCAGATGGTAAACTTATAACTCAATATTATCCTAAGTTATCTCAAAGAAAACCTATTGAATCATCGACATATCCCTTTTAGTTTTACTTTTCTCTATTTTCATTTCACCAGGTCCATGCCCCATAACAATGAATGGTCAGCATTTATAAGTAAACCTTTGTGCATAGAATTTAATTTTAGTTTTAATGCAGTACGCATTTACTAACAATATATGTGCCAAAACCACAAGTTTAAGAATGTTAATTTGATGTTCAACGTCTGCATGGATTTGGTTTCAGTAAAACCAATTGTCTAAAGTTACCATTCGAGAGGCGAATTCGTTTGGGGCTGTGAACCATATCAGCAAACGAAAACAATCGTTCCACTGATGCAGAGGAAGGTACCATGGTGTTATACCTCTTGAAGGTCTTATTTATAGCAGGATAACTATCTAAAGAATCGATGCCTTGCTGATTTACTGCAAATAATTGAGGACTTTTATGTCTTCCTTGTTGTTAAGAGCAGAAAATGAATATTCCGTAGTTTTGAAGAAATCGTCATCAGATGAGTCTGAGTTCACCAAACTATTACCACTGCTGTTAGAATTATAATTTATTGCATCCATTTGAAGATTGTCTTTTACTTGAAATTTAATTGCTTCATGATGGCTGAAATTAGGCCTTTACAACATTGATCTTCATCTGACACGTGTAGGAACAGGCCTTGTAGACAGCGAGACCACACACTAAAGCTACACCTGGCCGCCTTGCTTTCAACGGGGGCAAACGACATGTTGAGGGGTGACGTTCGACTATAAGCAAACATAGTAAATACACTGTTTGCCTCGCATGGTCTAGAAAAGATCACCTTCCCCGATAAGGTGTTCGCTCTAATCGATGAGCATACACACAGGAGAACCGCACTCCTCCCCACCCCGGTGTGGAGGAGTGTGGTTCTCCAGTGTATATGCTCATCTGGACCTACTGCCCCCTACCTTCACAACATAATACAGCTAAACGTACGCAGTTGGCACGGTATTCGCTATACTGTTGTCAACTGGGTCCTAAACACACAAATACCCGACATGATACTCTTGAACTCGACCAGTCTACACCCTCCCAACAACATATTCCGCAGTGCAAGCAATCACACATGTCTAACTCCACAAGCGCTTCACCTAGGATCAGCGATCCTAATAAAGCGCTCCATACACCACTACCTCATTCAAACACGCGATAACTCTTTTTTATCCTGCAAGGTACAGACAAGCTCCGGCCACATTCTGGTGGCCACGCACTACAGACCACAACGCCTACAATTAAACATATAAGTCTCACTCCGGGCTCTATCAAACTACAACCTACTTATTCTCTTTGCGGGGGACCTAAATGCTTTCCACCCAACACTCCTTTCTAATACTACAAATTATGCAGAAAAATACCTGGCCGGTGCTTTGCCTCGTTATCGCTGACCGCACATCGTCCCGGCCTTCCCCACATTCTTAGGTACTCGCGGAGGAACCACGTTTCCGGTGGTGGTCTTCCGCAACAACCACGCTACACGCTTCTACACTCACATCTCACCGGGTCCTCAAGTAATTTCTGACCACATACAGATATGTCTTATTATATACACATCTCCCATACCCATACCCACACCACCTCTCTTCTACTTCAAAAACACGAACTGGGAAGAGTTCAAGAGACACGTAACAGAAAACCCGCCACAAAACCTCGACCTGGACCACACCAATCCAGATCAGTTAGACGTCCACTGGTGCTCAATCTTAAACACTATAACCACAACACACGACCTACACTCACTACACAAAACCTACACATATATAAAACACTTCACATATTCCATACACACTCAGAGACTCATCACACAGTACAAAAATCATCACACCAGAGGCCCACGACAACACAACATCACACAGCTAAGTGCCCGCATCCTAGATAGGAACCGACAGTGGCGAGAGGTCGTCCGTATCACGGACAACACTCGTTGCACTGACTCCTCCTTATTTTGGCGGCGCGTAAAAAGGATGCTAGGCATCGATCCACCCAAACCCATCACCCTCCAGGTAAATAACCAAACACACACAGACACCAACGTCATTCTCGACGCATGTAGGTACCACTGGGACACAGTACACATACACCGCCCTCTCAAACCACACGCGCAAGAGCACTTCAAGGAAGTCCAGGAGTGGTGTCTGGCCCACGGTCACGAGCTAATCCCCCCCCCCATCCTGATACGAATGGAGCTGGTCGACAACACATCCACACTACCACTCCATCACCCTCAAGGAAACAAAACACTAAATTGAAAAACCAAAACGCTCACCTGACCCCTCTGGACTACCAGCCGCATTAATACACAACCTCCCCGCAAACATATACCTTACATTCGTACACCTCTTCAACACTTCACTAGCCTCAGGCCACTTCCCCCAAATATTCAATGTCTCTTACAACATACTTCTACACAAAATGAACAAAGACCCCAAACCCTCAAACAATTTCAGGCCTATTGCTCTATTAGAACACCTAGGCAAAATACTCAAACGTATGATCAACTGCGGCCTACAAGACTACCTGAAAGAGAGGGACTGGTTCTCCCCCCACCAATATGGTTTCAGGATGGGTCGGTCCACTCAGGCGGCTGTGGCCATCGTTCACGACAGAATACAAAAAAAAACACCAGGTACGACAAAAGACACTCTCCATCAGCAAGGCCGTGGAGAAGGCCTTTGATAAGGTGTGGCACGAGGGACTCCGTTGGAAACTCGCTAACAATACGGAGTTACCTCTCTGCAGCAGAAGGCTCCTCTCGCACTACCTCACTGATCGGAGATGCCACATAAAATACAACAATACCCTATCGCAATCTTTCACACCATGCTCAGACGTTCCCCAAGGATGCGTACTGGCATCCACACTTTACATTATGTACACAAACGACACCCAACGCCCACCAGAAAAACTGCCGTCACACCGACACAGTGTCCTACGCCGATGACGAGACCATTTTCGTCAGCGGTCGCGGACCAGACGAGATCGCCTACCACGCACAAATAATACTAGACGAAAAGACAGAATATGAGGATAAATGGCTTATTGCCACGAATCTTCAGAAGACACAGATGACACTCTTCGGCGCAAGATATCACTACATGCATAACCTACAAATTTTCTCACATACACCAGACAGAAACCACCAAAACCCAACAAGGCCCGACTCCATACAACAGACAAAAATCCTTGGGGTAACTTAGGTTCAATATAGACCAACACATAATACAAGCAAGAGCCGCACGCACAAATAAAATGCTGCACAGGTTCTACCCTGCGGGCAAGAAACTACAGTTATACCTATATAAAACACTCGTGCGACCTCTTCTCACGTACGTCCTACTGTCACTCGTAGCTGCGAGGTCACGTAGCAGCAGAAGGCTCAGCGCATTCAGAAGTCTGCTCTGAAGCACGCTTGCCGCTCTCCCATGTACGAGAGAATTTCTACACTACACAACAACAATAAATTAGCACTCCTCAACAAATACGCTCTTACTAGCCTCACCAAACAACTCGCCAGAAACCCCATATACACCGCAATACACGTAAGACTGTATGTTGCGATGGCACTGCGATACCCAGCAGCCCATGACCACTCGCAACACATATCGTTCTACGCATAAGTTGAGAGCATCATGAATAACGCGTTTACGACTATGCAGACATGATCTCCTTCCTGACCACCCCCCAACTGTCGTCCAGTCATGAACACCCCGAGACACATCCACGCATCGGTGTCTAGCCCCAGACCTATCAACTCTTCCTATCTATTTCCTTTCAGGTTATTTCCATACCCTTTTCCTCCACGCCTACCTGATCGCCTGTGTTACACAGTAATCCCTCTCTGTTCTTTCTATATAAATCGATCGATTAACCTCAAGCATTCCTAGTTTGGACTCCGCTCTGCTCACTTCTCTGAAGAAGGACCCTAACTTGGGTTTGAAAGCTCAGAATAGACCCTCGAAGCTCAGTCGTGCATCTTCTTTCTCTCAACATGTTTCCTGAGCTATATATATATATATATATATATATATATATATATATATATATATATATATATATATATATATATATATATATATATATATATATATATATATATATATATATATATATATATATATATATATATATATATATATATATATATATATATATATATATATATATATATATATATATATATTATATATATATATATAATATATATATATATATATATATATATATATATATATATATATATATATATATATATATATATATATATATATATATATATATATATATATATATATATATATATATATATATATATATATATATATATATATATATATATATATATATATATATATATATATATATATATATATATATATATATATATATATATATATATATATATATATATATATATATATATATATATATATATATATATATATATATATATATATATATATATATATATATATATATATATATATATTTATATATATATATTTATATATATATTTATATATATATATATATATATATATATATATATATATATATATATATATATATATATATATATATATATATTTATATATATATATATATATATATATATATATATATTATATATATATATATATATATATATATATATATATATATTTATATATATATATTTATATATATATATTTATATATATATATATATATATATATATATATATATATATATATATATATATATATATATTTATATATATATATATATTTATATATATATATTTATATATATATATATTTATATATATACATATATATATATATATATATATATATATATATATTATATATATATATATATATATATTATATATGAAAAGAAACTCACAACTTGCCCGTGAGTCAAAATTATGATAAATAACACCCACAAGGAAAATGGAAAAACGATTCCGAGCGCTTTCGTCTTTATTCTAAAAGACCTCTTCATGGAATAACGTAGGTCATCAATCAATCAATTTGTGTATACGAAGAACAGAGAGGGACTGCTGTAACACGGCAGTCAGGTAGTCAGAGAGGAGCGTTGCGGAAAATAATCAAGAAAGGGACAGCGAGAGTAGATAGGTCGGTGGCTATACACCGAAGCGAGGTGTTGTTATGAGGGTGTAGGTAATGTGGTAATTGACTGGGCGAGGGTTGGGGGCAAGTCAGGGGGAGAGGCTGACAGTCCATCCGGAAACGCGTTATTCACGATGTCTTATTGGTTTATGCGAAGAATGGTACGGGCGGCAGGTGTTCGTGGGCCGCGGGATATCGCGGCGTCATCGCGTACCTTCTTACGTGTAGCGAGGTGTAAAGTGAGTCTGTGGTGAGTTTTCCGAGTTGTTTTGTAAGTCTGGTGTGAGCGTAAGTGTTGAGAGGAGTTAGTTTGTTGTTGTTGTGTAGTGCGTCCATTCTCGAGTACAGCGGCGAACGGCAAGCGCGCTTCAGAGCAGAGTTCTGACTGCGCTGAGCCTTTCGCTTCCAGGTGTCGCTCGAAGCTACGAGTGACAGTGGGGCGTACGTGAGAATGGGACGCACGAGTGCTTTGTATAAGTGTAGTTTTAGTTTTTTACTCGCTGGGTAGAACCTACCCAGCGATGCGTTTGTACGTGAGGCTCTTGCTTGTATTATGTTCTGGTGTAAGTTGAACCTGAGGGATTTGTCGAATGTTACCCCCAGGATTTTGGTGCACTATGTGTATGCGAGCCTTGTTGGGTTTTGGTGGATCATGTCTGGTGTGTGTGAGTAGATTTGTAGGTTGTGCATGAAGTGATCTCTAGTGCCGTAGAGTGTCATCTGTGTCTTCTGAGGATTCATGGCAATCAGCCATTTGTCCTCGTAGTCTGTCTTCTCGTCAATTATTCTTTGTGCGTGGAGCACGATTTCTTCGGGGGCCCGGCCGCTGACGAGAATGGTCTCGTCGTCGGCGTAGGCCACTATGTATGTGTGAACGCAGTTTCCTGGTGGGCGTGGGGTGTCATTTGTGAACATAATCTAGAGTGTGGGTGCCAGAACGCTTCCTTGGGGAACGCCTGAGCGTGGTGTGAAGGGTCTTGAAAGGGTGTTGTTGTATCTGATGTGGCAGCGCCGTCCAGTGAGGTAGTGTGAGAGGAGCCTTCTGGTGCAGAGAGGTAACTCCGTGTTGTTGGCGAGTTTCCAACGGAGTCCCTCCTGCCACACCTTGTCGAAGGCTTTCTCCACGTCCTTACTGACGGAGAGAGTCTTTTGGTGTATCTGTCATTTCTTCTGTATTCTGTCGTGTACGATGTTCACGGCCGTCTGAGTGAACCTGCCTCTCCTGAACCCGTATTGATGGGGGGAGAACCAGTCCCTCTCTTCCAGGAACTCCCGTAGGCGGCAGTTGGCCATTCGTTCGAGTATTTTGCCTAGGTGCTCTAGTAGAGCAATAGGCCTGTAATTGTTTGGGTGTTTTGGGTCTTTGTGTTGTTTATGAAGGAGTATATTGTGAGAGACTTTGAATATTTTAGGGAAGTGGCCTGAGGCTAGAGAGGCATTGAATAGATGTGTGAGTGTGGGGTATATGTCTGCGGGGAGGTTATGTATTAGTGTGGCTGGTAGGCCGGAGGGGCCGGGGGCCCGTTTTGGTGTCGATTTTATGTAGTGTTTTGTTTCCTCAACGGTGATTGGAGTGGTAAGTGTGGACGTATAGTCGAGCACCTCCATACGTATCAGGGGGGCAGGCATCAGCTCGTGAGCATGAGTCCGGCACCATTCCTGAATGTCTTGGAAGTGCTCCTGCGCATGTGGTTTTGGTGGGTTGTGGGTGTGTACTGTGTCCCAGCGGGACCTGAATGCGTCGAGGATGTCATTGGTGTCTGTGAGTGTGTGGTTGTTTATTTTCAGTGTTATTGGTTTGGATGGTTCCGTACCCAGCATCCTTTTCAGGTGCCACCAGAAGAAGGAAGGGTCCATGCAACGGGTGTCGTCTGCGATGCGGGCGACCTCACGCCACTGCCGGTTCCTATCTAGCTGCACGCATTGAAGGATGCGGGCACGTAGTTGGTTGATGTTCTGTTGTCGTGGGCCTCTTGTGTAGTGGTTGTTGTACTGTGTGATAAGTCTCTGGGTGTGTATTGAGAATGTGAAATGTTTTAAGCAGGTGTAGTTTTTGCGTGGTGAGTGTAGATTACGTGCGGTGGTGATGGTGTCTAAGAGTGAGCACCAGTGGTGGTCTATTTGTCCTGGATTGGTGTTCTCCAGGTCGAGGTTATGTGGTGTGTTTGTGGATATGTGGCTCCTGAATTCAGCCCAGTTTGTGTTTTTGTAATCGTATATATGTGATGTGGGGATGAGTATGGGGGATGTGGATATGAGAAGGCATATTGGTATGTGGTCTGATAGTACGTGGGGACCGGGTGCAATGTGAGTGTAGAATCGTGTGGCGGGGTCGTTACGGAAGACCACATCCGGGGATGTGGTGCCCCCGCGCGGGCTGAAGAACGTGGGGAAGGCAGGGCCGATGTGTTTGCAGCGGTAACGCCGCAAGGCACCGGCCAAGTAACTACCCGCATCGTTCGTATTGTTAGAAAGGAGTGTCGGGTGAAAAGCGTTGAGGTCCCCCGCAAAGAAGATAGGTAGGTTGTAGTTTGAAAGGGCCCGGAGTGGGACTTCTAAGTTTAGCTGTATTCGTGGTGGTCTGTAATGTGTGGCCACTATTATGGGGCCAGAGCTTGTGTCAATTTTGCAGGCTAGAAAGGAGGTGTCGCGTGTGTTGACGAGGGAGTGGTGTATGTTGCGCTTTACTAGGATCGCAGATCCTAGGTGCCGCGCCTGTGGGGATAAGTATGTGTGATAGCCTGCAATGCGGAGTCTGTTGTTGGGAGGGTGTAAGCTGGTGGAGTTCAGAAGTATGATGTCGGGTCTTTGTGTGTTGAGTACCCAATTGGCGACCGTATGGCGAATACCGTGCCAACTGCGTACGTTTAGTTGTATTACACTAATACGACCTATTGTCGTGGTCTTAGTGCGCGGGAGGCTGATTTGCCAGGAATCGTCCCCTTCTCCTTGGTTATTGCCCAAGAGGCGTGAGGGGCGAGTACCTTGACTCGTGTCGATGCGTGTTTGTGAGGCACGGCAGTGTTATTGGGTGAGGGAGCCGTAGTGGGTGGAGGAGTGTGTTCTGTAGAGGTGGTGGCTTTGGGTGGGGTGGTGTCTTGGTGGGGGGAGCTCGTGACGGAGGTGGGCGGTGTAGAGCTGGAGGATGAAGGGCTGGAATTGGTTGGGGAGGTACAGATTATGAGAGGAGGGGTGTTGGGGGAGAGAGGAGGTAGGGACGGCGGAGGGGTGGTTGAGGGAGAAGGAGAAGGAGTCGGAGGAGAAGGAGTTGAAGGAAGGTGGGTTGAAGGGGCGGAAGGCGGAGGAGGAGGGGAGTGAGAAGGAGTAGAGTGAGAAGGGGTGTGTTGAGAAAGGGAGAATTGAGAAGGAGTGGAGGGGGAAGCAGTAGGGAGCGAGGAAGGAGTGGAGACGACAGGAGAGGGGGGGGGTTGTTTGTCCCGTGCCTGTCTACGCAGATGGTGCTTGGGGGTGGGGTTTTTGGGGTTGGCACGGGGTGTAGTGGACTGCGAGGGGGTTGGAGTGACAGTGGAGGCTGTGGGAGAGGAGGCGGAGATGGGTGCGAGGGGGGAGGTAGGCGGGGTTTTGATAGAGGGGTGGAAGAAGTGCGAGGAGGATAGGTTGTTTGAATGGGTGCTGGAGCAGTGGCTAAGGAAGGTGCAGGGACAGGACAGGCGGCGGGGAGAGCGTGGTGAGAGTGGGGGCGGTGGTTCCCTGCGGGAAGGGGTGTGTACCCGTCGGGGTGGGAAGGAGTGCAGGTCTAGTTGTGGGTGCGTCTATTAGAGCGAACACCTTCTCGGGGAAGGTGATTTGCTCTATGCCGTTGGAGGCGAATAGCGTGTTCAGGATATTCGCGTATAGTCGAGGGTCACCCCTTGATATGTCCTTTGCCACCGCTGAGAGCAGGGTGGCCAGGTGTAGTTTGGTTTTTGTGTTGTCGCTGGGGTGGGGTGGGGTGGGGGTGGGGGTGTAGAGTGGTGTGGGGGTGGGCGTGTAGAGTGGTGTGGGGGTGGGGTTGTTAGTGTGGTGTGTGGGTGTTGGTAGTAGTGGGGGTCTCTGAGTGTTATGAGCTGGGGTGGGGGGAAGGGATGTGTGGGTGGGGTGTGGTTGCTGCAGGAGGAGGGGTTGCGTCAGGGGTAGAGCAGGGGGAGCCGGCAGCGTAGCGCTGGCAGCAGCGGCGAATGATCTGGTGAGGGGAGGGGGTGCGGGGGCGGGGTGTGTGGTTGTGTGTGTGTTTGGTTGTGGGTGCCGGATGGCCTCCACGGCGTCGTGGCGTGCCTTACCTAGGTAAGGGCACCTGGGGTTGACGGCAACGTGGTCGCCGCCACAATTTGCACAGCGGGCTGTGGTGGAGATGCAGGTCGTGTAGTGGTGCCCCACTACACTGCACTTGGAGCAGATTAGGTCTGCAGTGCATGTGTTGGTGCTGTGACCGGTCTTATAGCACCGGTGGCATTGTGTGGGTCTTATGTTGTGCTGTTCTTCAATGTGTTGAGGGTTTGTGAGGGTGCCGCAGACCTTGATGCCTTGGTCTAGCAGCATGTTTTTGGTGTTATCACTGGACAGTGTAATTACTGCCTAGTTCTTTGACCTGTTGAAGTAGAGGTCCTTGATGACCTCCTCCCCGTACTCCTCACGGAGGTGCGAGCGAAGGTCCTCATTTGTAAAGGCCAACCACAGAGGGTTGGTCCTTGTGACTCGTATCTGGTATCGTTTTATGATACCGTCAGCGAGTCTAGTCTGTAGTTTGTGTGTGTTGAGTGTAGTGGTGGCATTTTCGTGGAACGTTAGCGCGTCCTCCTGTGAGCGGAAGACGAGCTTGTGGCCTGTGCGTAGTTTTATTATGTTGGTTATTGGTGTGTCGTGGGTGGAGGCTAGGTTAAGCAATGTGTGGTGGTCGATTGTGTCGGGTGTTGGTTCTGTGGTGTTTTTTAGGATAAGGTGAGAAGTGTTTGCCATTTTATTCTTTAAACTTTTTTCTTTGATTGGGAAGGCCCCCGCCCCGCCGATGAGGACCCCATGAACATGACTCGGATGTGGTGAAGGGTGATGGATGATTTTATGGACCTGGTTGGGCTCCTCAGAGGGTGTAAAAACATAACGGACTTAATGATGACTGAAGCCAGAATCAACTGACTCCAGTCGGGGTGCCGCCCCCTCTATTGGGTTTTGGTTATTTAACAGTTACGTCCGACATCTCACAGAGACGGAAGAGTCTCCCTCTGTGGTCCTGGACGGTGGCCGCAGGGGTTGTTATGCCTCCCCACGTTTGTAACTGAATCCCAAACCAGGTTGCTTCTTGCTCTGGGTTCCGCAGCGGGGTAAGCCTCAGACCTCCTTTCCCTAGAGTTTTCAATTATGCCTTTTCTAAGTAGAACGGCATAGTTGCAACGAAGCTATATGTGTAGAGTCACGTTCACGGAGCCAGACATCACGGCGGAGCAGGGATAAGGGGGAAGGGGGTTAGCACGTCATATCAGAATGACGTGCCTAGGAAATAAAGGTATTTTTATTCGGGGGGAGGGGGGCAGGGGGTGACTTAAGGTCCTATTTAGGTCCAGGGGGTATCTTGTAGTTGATGAAATCTCGTCCTCGAGAAAAATTCGGTGGTGAGCGGGAGTGTCCTGGATGTGACCTACCCTCAACGTTTCCTCCTTTGCTGGCTAAGACTTCTCTTAGGTGGTAGTGCTCACGTAGAAATTCGATCGGTGTATGTAACGTAGAAATTGAATTGAATTGAATGTAAAAGATGGGAAAAATGTGGAATAGTAGGAGAGGTTATAGAGAGAAAAAGTGTGATAGTCGAAGGAATGTGTGCCAGCTTTCCTGGCATCGTCCTCACGTAGTCTTCTTATACGTAGGCTTCAATGATGTTGTTAAAATAGCGTTCAAGCCTTTGTATTTGTGTGGCTTGAAGCGTGTAGCTTAGAGTTTCGCTCGTAGCTTATCAACTGCACATGTTTACGATTTTGGTTTGTCCACTTCGGATCTTTTGTATTGACTTATTTAAAGTTTTATCAATTTGTGAATTTATTTCATTACTCGTTAAATCTTTATTAATACGCTTTTGGTTTATGTCCACTACGGATCTTTTTTTTCTTTTTTTTATAAAACATGTGAACTATAGTTCCCATTGTCCTTATTTGTTAGCTTAAGGTTGATTTTCCGGTAGGTTTACCTCATCGATATATCGGTAAAACATCCTCCTGCGTTCGCAGGCGGCTGCTTCCAAATCCGCGTTTGTAGGGTCGCACTCAGTTGTCGTAGTTCGGTTGTCCTAATTCGTCATTTGTCCATTCGGTGATCCTGGTCCAAATTGACTTGGCTCTTTCGTGTAGGTTCATGTTCAGGGGTTCCACTTCCGCGAGGGCGTGGAGTCTTATCGAGGGTATAAAATCCATTTTTGTTACTCCGAGGATGAAACGGAGCGCTTGGTTCTGTACCACTTGCATCTTCCTTATCTGGGTAGTACTTTCCAGGTGTAGCGGGATTGCAGGATATAAAAAGATGGGTCGCACTAAGGCCAGGTACAGCTTTCTTTTGTTTTGGAGGGAGAGCCTCTTGAATCTATATTATTGACGTAGGCGAAGGCGTGCTTGCGCAATTTTTGAGTTCACATGAGCACCGTATCCAGATGAAGTCACCGTCAACCCGAGAACGCGGGCTTCGCGTTAATACGGGTAGAACTCATCCCGGACCAGGATTTCGGCCGTCTTTCTGCACCCAATGGGAAGAACTTTGAATTTCTCCACATTGGTACGTATCTTATTGCACGCCTCGTAGTCATTGAGGTGGCCTATTTCCCCGGCCGTCCTGTTAGCAATATCGATCGGGTTGAGATAATCGCTAGTAATTAATTGCGAGATGTCATCCGCTAACTGGATGTATTTCGCATAGTCCTGGGTAGGCTGGGGGAGATCGCCGGTATATATCGTGTACAGGGTCGGACTCAGGCACCCACCTTGAGGCACCCCGGTTTCCATAGGGAATGGCTGACCAACAGTGTTGTTGATACTAATGGTCGCCTCGCGGTCCTCAAGGTAGTCGCAAAGAAGTCTGGTAACATTGGTGGTCATGTTCAGATCACAGAGCTTCTTTTTAAGTCCGGGGACCCACACTTTGTCGAAGGCAGATGACACGTCCCTGAGAACCAAATCGACCCTACTGTTTTCGGCCTTGGCGACGGCGATGTTTCCGGCAGCAGGGCTATGGCCGTTTCGGTTCCCAGGTGCCTCCTAAAACCGTGCTGCTGTGCGTTGTACCCCTCATTTTCCTCCAGGAAGTCTCTTAGCCTGTCGTTCATCAGTTTCTCGAGGAGTTTTCCCAAGAACTCCAGAAGCGAGATAGGCCTATAGCTCTTAATCTCCCCTTTGGGCTTTCCAGGCTTCAGCAGAAAAATCATCTTTGCCCTTTTGAGTCTGTCGGGGAAATAGCCAGCGTTTAGGCAAGCGTTGAAAAGACTCAGGACCGCCATTCTGATGTTCATTGGTGCATTGACCAGGTGAGCCTTGGTAATGCCCGAGATGCCCGGGGCATTCTGCTTAAAGCTCTTGAGAGCAGCCGCGAATTCGTCGTTGGTAAACGGTCTACCCTCCCCCTCCGTTTGTCTGGTGAAATCGACAAAACCGAAGGGAGTCAGGACAGGCCTGCGAGCCTCCAAGTCGGCCAGGATCTCATCCTCGTAATCCTGATTGAAATCGAGATTTTCATCCTCCGTGATCGAGAACCTATTTTGCCAGTGGTCTCGGAAGTGGCGTTCGATCTCCAGGTCGTCCGAGATCTTCTCACCATCGACCCTGATGCTAATATTGACTTTGGGGGGGATAGAGCCGCTCAGCTTTTTGAGTTGGTTCCAGAATTTCCTGGGATCTCCCTCCTCATCAATCTGATCCACAAGCCTGTCCCAGGTCGTACTTGACTGTTCTGTTATGAGCAATTTAAGCTCCAGACGGAGCTCCCAGTAGCGTCCGCAGTGAGTCCATTCCGTCCTATTACGCCCACCAGCTCGTCCAGCCTGTCCTTTTTTTGTCTTATCCTGTCATTCCAGCGCGGCGCTGGGAGAGTCTTGTAACCGACTCTGGGGATGGTCGCTCTATCCGCTTCCACTATCCTTGACATAATTGCGTCCAGATGGTTATCGATGCCCTCCAATGATGACCCGTCCAGATTGTCCAGCTGGTAGTCCTGCAGGAGTCTTTGGTATTCCTCCCAGTCCGCTTTTGGCATACACCTTCGAGATGGGACCTCCACCTGTATAGGGGACGTGGAGATGGTAGTGACCATGCTGATATGGTCCGACGGGGTGTATGGGCCATGTACTGTTGAGTGGTTCAGTATGAAGTTGGGGTTTACCAGGACGATATCTGGAGTCGTCGAGGATCTTCTCGTCAAGTACGTTGGGAAGTCTGGGCCGATCCTGCGTACTAGGTCTTGGTCGATGAGCATGCTCAGAGTTGCGCCCGATCCATTGAAGCCAGTGGTGTAGCCAGCCTCTCTTCACCGGGCATTGAGATCGCCGATTAGGATGGTCGAGGCGTTTCTCCTGAAGAGCCTGATAAAGTTAGGGACGGGGAGGTACTGGCGTCTTGGGGGCTGGTAGCCCACCGCGATGACAAGGTCATCGAAGGTGGTCTTGATTTTAATTGCTAGGTACGACTCTTCCAAATCTGATATTTCTTTGAATCTGATGCCGTAGCGAATTGCTATCGCGACTCCATCGAATCTAGTGTTGGAGTAGTTGGCTGTTAAGACGTCGTAGTTGTAAACTTTGATGGGACTCGCGTCCGAACTAATGCCATGCTCAGAGATGAGTACAACGTCGGGATCCACTTTGCGTATGATGTTATTATACACGAGTTTTTTGGATTCCCATCCGTTGACATTTAGTGAGAAGATCTTAATTTTGTTTATGAATCTGATGTTATGATCCATGTTATTCGGTCTGAACGTTCTGGAGCTTTGCTTGTTCTGCGCGAGCTGGTGATCTCACCCTCCCTGATCTTTTCTTCTTAAACTGGTCATGAGACAGGTTATAGCATGATTCTGGACAAATCATAATGCTACCCGCCTTGAGGGCCGATAGTAATTCTTCCTCCGTTTCCTCGCTGTCGTATTCGTACTTAAACTTGCCTCTTATAACACCCTCTACGATATCCTTTACCTTAGCCGACCTTGGGAGTGGTGACGAAGGTGAGGCAAAGATTTTCATGTTAACATCCGTGGTTCTTTTCAGGGTTGGGGTGGTCTGGTCATCTCAAGGGGGTTTGGGGCGGGGGATTGCCCCCTTTTGGGCGTCCGTCTTCTGGGCCGGTAGGTCGGTTACCATCTCCTCAGTTGTTGTGTTCCCAGCCCGTCTGGTCAGACGAGGATCCCTAGACTTCGAGCGGGTTATAGTTGCGGTACTGGGCTTGCTACCTGTTTGCATTTGATAGAGTTCATTCCAAGGGGGATTGTCGGGGAACCACATGGGTTTCATCCCGTTCTGAGTCAGCATCTTGTTTAGTTCTGTCGCGTAGTTTCCTGGTTTCGCGATATTTACGAAATGTGCGTGAATCACGCACATTACTAAGTCGAGATTCATGTTTGGGTCCAATTGAAGTAGAGTTTTCCCCCTTGTCCTGGTTCTGTGTCGCTTGGGCATATGTGGTGTTTGCCTTTCGGGTCTTTTCGTCTTGAAGGTTTCTTTTCTTGTCAGCGACCAGTGCTTTCTTTTGGAGGCACGACATGGACAGTGTTCGGTGGGGGCCTGCGCAGTTGAGGCATTCTTTCGTTCCTCCGTTGGTGCATTCTTTCCAGGTGTGTCCATTTCCAGCGCACTCAGAGCACACCTTGCCCTGGAAAGTACATTCCTTTGTCGTATGTTGTTCAAGAGCGTAGCAAGAGAAGCACACCTGCACGGAGACAAAGGTCTCTCTCTCAATACACGACGTCGCAATTTTGGTGCAAAATAGAATCAGCCCCGACTCTGAAGCCTTGGCTGCCATCTCCGTCGTTTGAAAGGTAACCTTGAACAGGTGGGAGTACTCCCCACCGTCGCGGTTCCTGAATTTGTACACTTCGTCAACCTTTGGCCCGGGACTGTTTCTCCTCAATCTCGCTCTTTATCTCCTCGGCACTGTGTGTCCCAACCCAGGGATCGAGGCGGCGGCAGATGATTGATCTCTGAGCTGATACGTGGGGCGGAACCTTGGGGGACAGGCCGATACTTTGCAGTTTTGCGCGGGATTCCACACTCAGTAACTTATCAACGTCGAGGTTACTATCGCATATGGCCATGTAGCCATACGATTGGTCGACAAGTCTGCACAAAGCAACCTTGATATCAGAGAAGATCGTCTGGAAGACGGTCTCCCTAGTTGGCTTTGCGTTCCGCTCTATGACCCAGAGCGGGATCCTCTTCTCTCCCCTGGGGTCGTCCATGACGGCCCGCTGAGGGGATGTTGTCTCCAATGACCCGCCGGTCTGCTTAGGGTGTTTGCCTAACCAAAAGAACTCGTTCCACCTTGTCTGCCCTACCTACGCTAAAATGTCTAGCAGGGCCTCCCTTGCCGGTCTTGTCCACTCCGCCCCCTCTTGGGGCCCCCTTCTTCGTGCCCCCTGTAGGGCTTCCTTCTGGGGTTCGGACACGACAGAAACCGGTGGTCTCTATAGGCCTCAACCAGCAGACAAGTTATGAGGAAACGAGGTTTGCTGCTGTGTAGGAAGAAGCTTCATAACGGGAAGCGTCGACGCTCAACGGGTGCTGTTGCGTGCACGCCCGCTCGAGCGCGGGTGCGCGTTTACGCCCGCGACACTACCAGCGAGTAGTGACAAACAGCGGTCTTGACGCGTAAAGGATAAATTTCACCTTAGCAATTCTTGCGGCAAAATCTTTGCAAAAGGACTTCAAGATTCTTCTAATCTGGCAGGAGAAACTCTGTTCAGAGTGAAGCGCAGTCTGTAACGTAGGTCAGGACAGACAATGTCTTAAATAGTAATGAGTGGGGGGATAATACGGCTACCTGCATCAAAACCCTAACTAGGGGGTACAAATTCTTCAAACACTTTAATTTGTGATTTAATATAATTAGATATGATAGGATCTAGGCTAAACAATCCAGGGCTAATATTAAAATTTGGGAAAGTATTAATAGAGATACACTCCAAAATATTTCTTGAAATGTAGTTTATACATTTAATAATAGGTTTAGCACTATTCCAATTAATAGTAGGATCCTGACTATAGATATGTAAAAATAATGCAGATTGTTGACAAAAATTACGAACATTAGTTTGGTGCTGTTTAACTCTAACATTCAATTCTTTACCTGTCTGTCCATAATAGCATTTTTCACAATTATTGCAACCAATAGAATATACAATGCCTGGTTTAGGAGTGAATTTTTTACGAGAAGGCGATGGATAGTGTTTTCATATTTTAAAACATTTTTGTTTAAAGGTTTTAGTAAACGAGGTAATTTAATGAAAATTTGGTTAAAAGGTAAAACTAATACATTTTGGCATGAAATTTAGGGATGTTACGATTAGATTGTTAAAATAAACGCTTCGCAGAATTATAACAATTTTTAAGTACGTAGAAAGGGTAACACAAATTTAAACCTATATTATATATCCTATCAACCTCTTTTTCCAAATATTCGGGTGAAACAATTCTAAGGGCACGGAGAAACATGGAAGAGAAAACTTCTTTTTTTATACTAATATGGTGATCGGAAAAGAAATGGATGTATGAGTCATTAAATGATCGTTGGCGTACTTTAGACGGGCTTCCAAATAAATATTTTTTAATAAAGATTTTTACTTCGGACGAAGTCCAGACATTTTCGATCTATGCAACGCATTGGATGATTGGAAACGGTGTTTGAACTAACATCGACGCCTTCTTGTCCTAAGTGCTTATTCATCTCCCTTTTAGTCATGGTTGTGTTATTTCTAACACACTTAAGGATCCTCCGAACCGTGTAGGGTGGAATTTTCCGAAAATGACCCGAACAAAGGAGATTTGCAGTTATCTCCAATTCCTATACTTTCCAATGACGGACTGATTTGCATAAAATATACAGAAAACTTCTGGAGCTTATCTTCGATTTAATTTCGTAATTATTCTCATTTGATGTAGGAAGACAGTTCATTACCATTCTCCATGATGATTGCTTGTAAAGTTAGACTGTCTAGGTTATGATGCAGAAGGAAGCGTTGTTATAATATTTTTTATTTTTCCTGACTTTTCAAATTATAAATAAAAAACAACACAAAAACTACTCTTGTGACTTCGAAACTGTGTCATAATTTAAACCATGCATATTGGCTGAGGATATAGATGTAAAAGTAATATCGTATGAATACTTTTGGGTTGCGAATTTTCGTTAAAAAAAAATATTGTTTATTTATCCGTGTTTTAAACTCTTTTACATTTTCTGGGTGTGTTTTAATATATTATTCTCAATTCCTCTAAAATTCGTTAAACTCCACTAAGCGATTCATGAACTATTGCGAAAGATTGTTGTATTAGATAAGGGTAAGAATACTTTCTGGAGCAAGTGTATTTCAGTAATTAACTGTACTTCTATTAACTTGCTGCATTTTTTTTTTAATTTAACCGTATTTCAGTTCTTAGTAATTGTGATAGAACGAGTTGAATCTGTGTTAAATTCAACTCCTATCCCATATTAGTTAAAACCTCGAGGAGGCCCACGTGCATCTTCGATTCGAGGCTTGGAGTCTTATCAACAGCTACCGGACGTCAATGTTTAAACAAGGAGGTTATCGTCCCCCCCGTTCGCCCCCATACGCCGACCTCGCCTGATCGAGTTAGGCTTATGGACAGATAAGGCATTTTTCTCCGGCCCAGCTGTGCGTTCCCTCGAAGCTTCCACCCCATTCTCCCCCACGCCAAGGAGATGTCCTGGCTATTTATATGGAAACTTTACCACTAAGATCAGATTGGAGATCCAGATTTTCGTCGCGAAACATCACCACGACCCTCTCTCCCTTTGTGCGCCAAGGGACCTCGACCTCGAGATTCACCATCACTTGTCCAGAAGGAGGACAATATTCCTTGAGTGCCAAAGGTTCGAGCCTTTAGTGACGCCAAGTCCCCAAGGCATCCCCCCCTGTTGTTCAAGGAGAACAACATTAGAACAGCCATTGTTCGTTTTGAGCCCTTCGCCAAGAAACGGTTCTCACCCCCCCTGTTGTTCAAGGAGAACAACATTAGAACAGCCATTGTTCTTGAGCCCGTAGACAAGAGACGGTTCTCATCCCCCCCCCCTTTGTTCAGAAGAGAACAACCTAGAACAGCCATTGTTCGTTTTGAGCCCTTCGCCAAGAAACGGTTCTCATCCCCCCCTGTTGTTCAAGGAGAACAACATTAGAACAGCCATTGTTTGTTTTGAGCCCTTCGCCAAGAAACGGTTCTCACCCCCCCCTGTTGTTCAAAGGAGAACAACATTAGAACAGCCATTGTTCTTGAGCCCGTAGACAAGAGACGGTTCTCATCCCCCCCTTTGTTCAGAAGAGAACAACCTAGAACAGCCATTGTTCGTCAAGCCGTTCGTCGAGTAACGGTTCTCCTTTCCAAGACGCCACGTCAGGATCCTTTTATCCCCCCCCTTCGGCTGGAACTCGCCAGCGGACCGAATATTCCTTCAAGTACCTTCCACTGCACCCTAATGAAGTTACGTAAGCCAAGCGTCACCTTTTGAGTATTGATCCCTTATTTGTCAATTCTATCCTGTGCTTTAAATGGTTTATCGAACCATCCCATCTCTTTAACTCCATATTTGTTTTACCTTTTTTTGATCCCTTAAATCCTTGGATTAGCCCAAGTCTCCACGACCCTTTCCATTCTGTTTGTCAATATTTTCCGTTTTTGTGTATTGTGTAAAGTTATTATTAATAAAACTCTATTTTATTAATGATAGCAATATTATTATCCTTGAGCTCAGTTCCACTTCTTAAGCATTTTGAAGATACATAATATCGGCCGCCAGACAGTAAAACGCACTCTAAAGATAATTAAGGAAGTTCTCTCAACGAATAGTGTTATATATAGTATCGTCGGGAGTCATTCTACGACATATATATATATACAATTTAATTTGGTATCAGGTGTGTAAGGTTTAACGCTATATCTTTGCAAACACTGGTCTCAGTCGAGTAAAGCATAGTGTTATTCGTTATAATAATAGAATATAGTAGTTCCCTTTTGTTTTAACGATTGCTATCCCCTTTTTTTTGAAACTTAAGAAGCTGGAGTAGCTCAAGGAACGGTTATAATAATTTTTTTGTTTTTTTGTGATTTTAGTCAGTGGTTATTTAGATTGAAAAACCAAGTACGAATAGGTCAGTGCCCATATTTAGGTAGGCTAATTCTATAGAGGCATAATTCTTGTTGCAAGGAATTTTAGTTGGTTGACTAGTGCCCCCCAAGTGCAAAGATGACTCCGTTCGAAATCTTTAAAGCGCAAGGAGAGTCCTGTGGACTTTCCGGAAAAGAACTAACTGAGTACATTCTAGAGGAGCAAAGAAAAAAGGAAGAAAGAGAAAGAGAGGAACGGATAAGACAAGCTGACCATCAGATTGAATTAGCTCGGATTGAAGCAGAATTTCAAAGAAAAATAGAAGTAATAGAAAGGGAAAGAGTAATCCGACGAGAAGAACGAGAAAAAGAAATCCAACGAGAAGAAAGAAGGACGGACTCGCGCTCCTTCCCAGGAAAGCTGACAAAGTTTCCGAGCCCCGTAAAACCCCAAAACTTCTTTCCCCAAAACCAACAACGGGACTCCAAACCTCCCGTTAAGACTTCTCCTCCATCTCTCTTCCCGAAGCGACCAACCATATGCTTCACCTGTGGTGTAGAAAACCACATGAGCTGGAATTGCCCCAAAAATTCTAGGCTTAAAAGCGGACCAGCCCACCAAGTTCACCAGATTAATGCAACCCCGGCTCCCCCGGTGGTGCAGACCCAAGCAGAAACTTCTCCCCATCCGTCAGGCCACCAGGTAAATTTTTTTTTTGATAAAAGTTCAGCGGGAACTTTGAAATATGAGGAGGGCAGCGTGGACAGCTGTCGAGTATCGACTCTCGTCAGGGACACAGGATGTACATGCTTCATCGTGTCCGACGAACTCCTCCCAGTGGCCTCTAACCACGAAAAATTTGCGGTGGTACGTGACTACCTTGGGCGGGCGAACAGATTCCCCGTCGCTAGATGTTACCTGCAGTGTCAATATTATAATGGCTGGGCTGAAGTCATTGTAGCACCAATAAAATTCTGTTCCGTACTTATAGGAAAGAGCCCCCAAGTAAGTTTTGACCCTGTGTTTCAGGCCGCCCTTCCTCAAGGCCGAGATAAGAAAGAAGCCCAGGAGCCCGTCCCCATCAGAACCCCGATACCGTCCGATTTCTCGGAGACCCCTAACCAGGACTTTAGGACGGAAAAAGAGGAATGTGATTCACTAAAACCCTTAGGTGATAAGGCCCCAGACAAGGACACGGAGACTGTCCTTGGACCCCAAGAAAAAAAGAACCCCCAACGCGCCCATGGAGATACCTTCGTAGAACTGGACGAAGCATCGGCGCTTGAAGAGGATTGCCCCGCGGAGTCCCTTAAGGTAATCCAGACAGTGTGCATCCAACCTGATGCCGATTACCCTCCTCCTTCCCTACCAGGCGAGTCTTTAGAACCCTCTGACCTGGATAGTGACGCGCAGCTGACACCACGTCCGAAGAGCCAGCTACAAGAACTAATTAAATGGAATCACCATTTACCCACCCTATTAACTCTTTTCGAGCAACTGCGTGAAAATGGCCTCACCATTGGCCCCAGCAAATGCCATTGTGCCCACGAAACCATCAAATATTTGGGTTTCAAAATAGGACAAAGCAAGTCAGGTCCCCACGAGAACAAGATTAAGGCAATCGCCGACATGCCCCTCCCGATTACAAAGAAGCCATTAAGATCGATCCTAGGATCAGCTTCTCCCTATCAGCGATTTGTTCCGAATTTCGCTGCAATTTTGGCCCCCCTATGCCCCCTTCAGGAAAAGAATTTCTCCGATCGTTTACGTTGGAATGATGTCGCTGTTTCCCATTTTAATCAGCTCAAAAGTAAGATAATTTCTGCCCCCATTTTTAAGTTGCCCAACCCGGAAAAATCCTTTGGGGTTAAGACCGACGTGATCAACGAGGGCATTGGAGGTGTACTTCTTCAATACGTGGATGACAGAACGAGTCATCCAGTTGCATATGCTAGTCGTCAATTATTACCACGCGGAAAGAGATATGCCACTAGAGAAAAGATAGCTCTATCAATTATCTGGGTCATAGACAAATTCAAGCTGTACTTGATATGTAAAGATTTTCAAATAGGAACCGACCACCGTCCGTTAGCCTATATTAGGAATTTGAGACACTCAAACGGCCGCATCATGCGCTGGAGTTTACTCTTGCAAGAGTATCGGTTTAAAATAAATTATATCAAAGGTTCCGATAACCAGGTCGCTGACGCACTCAGTAGGAATGCGTTACCGAATAGCGTAGAACAATTGTATTCATAGGATTAGTATCTCCATGTAGGTATATACCGTCTTGTACGACTTAATTTAAGATTCTTTTGTAATATAATTAATTAATGTATATGTCTGAATTTTGTAACGCTCAATGTCTAATTTTTTTTTGATGTATATATATTTGTTCTTATTAATTTACGTATAAATTATTTTGTCCCGTATGTACTAAGTTTATATCATTTCATTGTTCCATGCCTTTTTTTTTTTAGTTGTATTAAAGGTTATTTTCCCCTGTAATCTAAAGATCAAAATAATCATGTATTGAGGTAATAATAGTTAGGTGCAGGAAGATACGGTTGGTACAAGAAAACGAGTTCCCTACAACGGAGCTCTATCGTTGTCCCTTCTCTCTTTTTTTTTCGAAGTGACAACTTCCCCTGGAATGGAGGGGTGTGATAGAACGAGTTGAATCTGTGTTAAATTCAACTCCTATCCCATATTAGTTAAAACCTCGAGGAGGCCCACGTGCATCTTCGATTCGAGGCTTGGAGTCTTATCAACAGCTACCGGACGTCAATGTTTAAACAAGGAGGTTATCGTCCCCCCCGTTCGCCCCCATACGCCGACCTCGCCTGATCGAGTTAGGCTTATGGACAGATAAGGCATTTTTCTCCGGCCCAGCTGTGCGTTCCCTCGAAGCTTCCACCCCATTCTCCCCCACGCCAAGGAGATGTCCTGGCTATTTATATGGAAACTTTACCACTAAGATCAGATTGGAGATCCAGATTTTCGTCGCGAAACATCACCACGACCCTCTCTCCCTTTGTGCGCCAAGGGACCTCGACCTCGAGATTCACCATCACTTGTCCAGAAGGAGGACAATATTCCTTGAGTGCCAAAGGTTCGAGCCTTTAGTGACGCCAAGTCCCCAAGGCATCCTCCCCCTGTTGTTCAAGGAGAACAACATTAGAACAGCCATTGTTCGTTTTGAGCCCTTCGCCAAGAAACGGTTCTCACCCCCCCTGTTGTTCAAGGAGAACAACATTAGAACAGCCATTGTTCTTGAGCCCGTAGACAAGAGACGGTTCTCATCCCCCCCCTTTGTTCAGAAGAGAACAACCTAGAACAGCCATTGTTCGTTTTGAGCCCTTCGCCAAGAAACGGTTCTCATCCCCCCCTGTTGTTCAAGGAGAACAACATTAGAACAGCCATTGTTCGTTTTGAGCCCTTCGCCAAGAAACGGTTCTCACCCCCCCTGTTGTTCAAAGGAGAACAACATTAGAACAGCCATTGTTCTTGAGCCCGTAGACAAGAGACGGTTCTCATCCCCCCCTTTGTTCAGAAGAGAACAACCTAGAACAGCCATTGTTCGTCAAGCCGTTCGTCGAGTAACGGTTCTCCTTTCCAAGACGCCACGTCAGGATCCTTTTATCCCCCCCCTTCGGCTGGAACTCGCCAGCGGACCGAATATTCCTTCAAGTACCTTCCACTGCACCCTAATGAAGTTACGTAAGCCAAGCGTCACCTTTTGAGTATTGATCCCTTATTTGTCAATTCTATCCTGTGCTTTAAATGGTTTATTGAACCATCCCATCTCTTTAACTCCATATTTGTTTTACCTTTTTTTGATCCCTTAAATCCTTGGATTAGCCCGAGTCTCCACGACCCTTTCCATTCTGTTTGTCAATATTTTCCGTTTTTGTGTATTGTGTAAAGTTATTATTAATAAAACTCTATTTTATTAATGATAGCAATATTATTATCCTTGAGCTCAGTTCCACTTCTTAAGCATTTTGAAGATACATAATATCGGCCGCCAGACAGTAAAACGCACTCTAAAGATAATTAAGGAAGTTCCCTCAACGAATAGTGTTATATATAGTATCGTCGGGAGTCATTCTACGACAGTAATATATTTCATGTTGTATCCTTGAGTTGGCCTCAGGGTCCATGGGTTATGCCTAGTATCCACGTTTCCCTTCCATAAGTTAAATCTGATGAGATGCCTCCTGAGATGTCGCTTCTAAATATATAGACAAACTTTCCTACCGATCTCTCACCACGAATCAAAGGGCCGTGTCCTAATTAGACGCATCCTTGTCGGTGCTGCGCTATAAAATGTTACCGTCCATCATATTTGCTTTATCTTCGGCAAAACTATGAATATTATTTTTATCTTTGGAAAGTTAATGTTCAGTCCAACTGTGAAACTTTCTTGCGGGAATTCTATTATCATTTGCTGCATTTCTTCATCATTTAAAGAAAATATTACGAAATAATCAGCAATGCGAAAGGGACTAAAATATCTACCGATAATTTTGTTCATTTTTGTCCTGTTTTCCCTCCGATATCCTGAAAAATCCTCAAGCACTGCAGTAAACCCTTTTGGAGAAATAGGAGCCCCTGTCCTCATCATATTGTAATTTATTTATATTATTCACCAAGTTTAATGACGATATATTTAAGAGAGTATGTCAATATAAGTTTAGTTCATCCTTTGTTTCTGTGGTGTTCTTAGAACTGAATCGGTTTTAATTAAATCAAAGGCTTTTTCATATTCTACAAATACCCTGGATTAATTGGTGTCCAACCTTGAAATGGGTCATAAGTACTATAGGCAAGTCAGAAATCACCTTTTCCGGTGGCTAATTGTAGTTCAGTGTTTGTGTACGTCAATTATCTATGACGCTTCGGTAACTATCTTCACTCATCTGTATGTGGAGACTCGGTAAAATTTGAACAGAGATCATATTTATTGTAACAGGAGGTTTCTTCATGGTCTAAGTCTGCCAATTGATCATGTCCTGGTATTCGTTCTCGTCTAGGTTGAACGTTGGCAATCGGGCCTGTTTGCAGACACTTGGGATCTTGCCTCCATGATTCTTCTGAGTCCAAGTTCCCATATATTTGGTCGCTCATCTACGATCATGGCTAATAAATAGGACTGTCTTGGAATGTCCACAGAAGCCGTTTCGTTGAATCATCGGGTTGTTGAGTTCTTTTAGAGAGGAGCTGAGGTACCGTGTTCTCACCCTCATCTCATGCAGATGTTTGGTTCCATCTTTGCATGATGACTGCGTCGTAATGTCGAACAATGTTGGGCGTAAACCAGTAGCACATCCAAGATAAAAATTTGAGAGGCTGGAAGGGGGCTAATCTGATTTCCTCCACCTGAGGAGTCTGATAAAATGGCATTAAATATAAATAATGGTTATCTTAGACAGCATTGATAATAAATAACAGGAACTCACAGGAAAGTGAGCATGAACTCTATCATAACCTATTTTTTTCCACACATCAGAAAATTATGAAATAAAGTTTTTAGACATCAGCTTAGGTATATTACTGAATTTAATAATTATTTTTGAAATTTACCTGTATTTTTTGTCTCATAGTGGGTGCATTCGATCTCAACGGTTTAAAAAAAAATTATATATATATTTTATATTATTACATAACTTTATGAATAGCAGAATACAAGTAGGGATAAAAAGAAATCTAAATATAAACGGGTCTGAAATTTGAGAGGGGGATAAAAAACCCCTCAGCCGCCCCCCCTTATTCCGCGCCTGGCGTAAACTCAGATGATAAAAGTGACAGGAGAGTTTTGATGTTGTTGGATAGTACATCGATACCAACATAAAGGCGGAGGATTCTGTTCAGTGTTCAGGTCTTTCATGTCAACGTGCGGCAATGGCTGTAATGGAGATATAGGTTTATAGGATGTTATAAGGAGTTTCGTGCATTATTTCATAGATTTACCTATCGGTCCTGAAAAGTACCTTAGTCCTGTTGTTTTTCTATCTAAATGCTAAAACAGGTGTCGCAGGAGGAGCTCGTTAGCATACCATAATCACACGAGCCATTGAAGCGGTTCTTGTACAAATAACCGCTATTATGTCCAGTGTCAACAGCGGTCCCGTCGCATCCCATGACTTTTACACTTTCAAATTTACACTTCATTTAACCAAACATAAAAAATCACTTTTGAAATCACCTTGCTTGATATACTTAACGGCGTCACGTGGCCAAAACACGATGAACCTGGTTGACAAATAATGTTGAGGTGGCGATTTGCTGTCGCGTCTAGTAGATTCTTCATCGTTCTATCTTTCGACAGTCTACCAGGGGTAGTCAATAAGTTTTGCAATTCGGATATAAGGAAATGAGATATGAGGAAAAGTGTTTTATTATTTTTCAATAAACCTACTATTGACTTCAATGCACTTGCGCCACTTGTCCCTGAGGCTTCGAATTCCCGACAACCAGAAATCTCCCGACTGCTGTTCAATCCACTCCTGGACGGCAAGCTGGACATCTTCATGGTCCCCAAACCGGCGTCCACGCAGTGCAGCCTTGAGCTGGCGGAATAAAAAGTAGTCGCTAGGGGCCACATGTGGACTGTAAGGGGGATGGCTGAGCTCCTCGAATCCGCACTCGCGCAGGGCAGCTTGTGCAACTCTGGCCTTGTAGACTTCGACGAAGTTAAAGTCGATCATGGGGCGTGAAGTTTCTAGGGTTCCAACGGGCCAAATTGTCGTGGTTGATGTTGATAACACTTCCAAGTTCTCGCTCGATTTCTTCGACCTTCACCCTTCGATTTTCGAGGATGATCCTCCCCACACGGGCCACATTGTCCTCGTTGGTCACGTCTGACGGGCGTTCTGACGGGGGTCATCCCCAAGGGACTCACTATCATGGCGGAACTCCCTATTCCAGCGAGCAATGGTTGCATAGGAAGTGGCGGTGTTGGTGTACACTGAAACCATCCGTTCATGGATCTCTTTTGCACTCTTGCCTTCTTTGCTCAAAGATTTGATCATTGCGCGGTGCTCAACCTTGTCCATTGTTGAAAAATTTGTGACTGACGATCTGCGATCAGCTACTGCTTCTTAAATAGACGAGGCAGGAGTGCGCGGCTGCAGGTCCTGACTTGTCATAACTTGTTCCTAACACCACCACAAAAAGCCATTCCCCTTCCTTTGTTTTGCCCTACCAATTTGCAAATCTGATTGACCACCCCTCGTAAGTACAATCCAGGCAAGTCTGTCATATTACTGTTTAGTTTTTTGTTATTTCTTGACGAGTTCTACTCCTTTTACAGTGAATTTTACTACGGCCAATGACTTTGGAGGTAGCATTTGTAGACACAATTTTAATGTCTTGTAGCACGGATGGGGCAATAACGGCTCCTGCTCGATCTGAGACGTCCGTTCTATGGCACGCTTTAGCCAAGGATGGTAATCGTGCAATCATCGCCATTCCTTGACGTTTACTCTCCAGTGTCGATACATCAGGTTTATATTGTCTCTTAGATAGGGTTTATTCTCCGTCGCTGTTGTTGGTGTCGTCGTCTTTGTCTTCATCGTTGTAGCTTTTAGAATTGCATTGCGGCCTCAATTATTCTTGGTGAATGTTATGCCTTCTCGATTCACAGAAGTTTGAGGATATTTTTTTTCTGTCGCTTTGTTATTTTCACCAAATCGAGACCATCTAAAATCATCTTTCTGGGTCCTCTCTGTTCCTAACTTCTTTCTTTCTTTGAATGGTACTTTGTCTGATATTTCGCAGTTACAGCTCATAACGAAATTTAAACATTTGCATTTGCTAATTTCAAAGAGTTAATTTGTGTTTTATCTGAACTATTCAAGGTGTTTCTTGTAGTAGTTATTGTCCTTCCGAGCTTGGTATGGTTTCAAGATTGTCTTATATTTCTCGTCATAATGTCTGAGCGTTTCAATCACTCGACCGTGCGTCACAGTCGAAAGAGACGCTTTCTCCCAAACAAGTTCAACAGCAGTGCAATTTTTTATATATATATATATACTTCGCCGAATGGTGCTTATTTGTCATTTTTAGTTATTATTTTTTTTTTGTATAGATGTAAGCCTTTTTCTCCAATCTTTGCAATGAAGTCCCCCATAATCATCTTGAACTAATTTTTTTTTATTTATGTGCATTCATGATTGCCGCATAGAAACCCTCAACTTATTCATTTGAGCTAGATTTTGTAGGTTCAAAGTCTTAGATTAGTTGCAACAAATACCTAAGTGATATCCTAATCGCTAATTTGATTGATCTATTAGATATTCCTGCAATTTCTATCATGAATGGTGCAATGTGGCGATTAAAACTTTATGTGAGAGTATGTGCCATTTTTTAATTATATAGTTCATTCCAGTTTACTTGTTACTGAATTTAGGCCGATGTTGTTCAATTTTCTCCTCTTAAACTACTTGGAACAAATTAAAAGGAAAGAAGGAAACCGCAAAACATATATAACTTGCTTGAGAAGGGTTCCGTAAGTTTTAATACCTATTTATAAGCTGATTTTTAAAATTTTTATTATTCAATGTACTACCTTGCCTTAAAGAAAAGTCGTGCGTGTAATTATTTTCCAACCTATTTATTAGCATATTTGCACTAATACTTTTCACGACATATTCTTCTGTCGATTTCATGCATAAAGTATCATATACAAGAAGAAATTGTCAAATGCATTACTGGAGAATCTTTTAGCTTTTAACTTCCATGAATAGATTTTCGCTGGTAGAAAATAGCTTCTTATATTCAAGATTTACAATGCCCCTTAGCATTTCATAAATAATGACTGATAGCCCTCTTAGTCTTCTTCTCTTCCTGACAATAAGTTGAGCCCAGCCAGCTGCAAACAGAAGGCGGGGGGGGGCATGGAATCCAGATTCCCCTTTGTGCTCAAGGGAATCTATGTATACCGGCACGGATCCGGTGTGACAGTATACATGCGCCAAGAAATACGATAATATCGACAAGAATGCTTACTTTCTATAGGGAACTTGCGAAAGGAACCAATCGTCAGCCGGAGACCGGTTTGCTGGGTCGATCCACAATCCGTAATACAGTAGACGTTGGGGTCAAGGGGAGTAAATCTGACACCCTATTTCAAGCAATGAAGAAACCAAAGAAAGTAGAATCAGTAGTAAAGATTATCTACGACCATCCCACATGATAAACGAGACAGTGCGTATAATTTTCATGGCGCGGGTACAAGACCCTCTGACGCCACCAATGTCCGCCTCGCTATCTCCTCGATGCTAGTACACGTCTATGGGAGCACCATTTGTGAACGGGTTAGGGATGTTGAAACTCGCGCATTTCGGCATAAAGAGAGAGTTGCGGGCCAGTGCCTGTTGCACTGATCACACATAGGTAGACATCGAAACCGCTCCAATAGATAGAAATTCGTCTACATAGAATGAAAATCTTCCGGTAGTTCGCGATGATACCATTGATGTTCATGGTTTAGAAAATTAAGGTCATTTCTTCGAAACCAGTTCTTGTTAAATCTTCAAATACATTTCTTTGACTTTTAAACGTTTTAAATGCAATAATTTCGAAAGTTGAGTAGTTTGAACTACTTTTAAATCATCTCATTAAAACAAACATTTAAAGAATAAGGAACATCTTGGCTGGAAAATATCAAGAAAGCGGTTGTGGACGATTCCTCCACTGAAGGAGGAACCCATATTGTGCTCACGCCTTGCTGAAGATCGGGAAGGAGGTCCGAAGTTAACTTTTCTCGATTTATTTTGACACCCTACCACAACTCTGCAATATTGATCCGCCCATTGACTACAAATAGTTATGTCCACCATGAAGAGCGACGAGCGCGTTTCGAAGAAAACTTAATCTGACCACGTCCAAAGACATTCAGATTGGTTGAATTGCATGTTCGGCGATTTTTAGCACTTAAAGCCATATCATTATATCTATGAGGTCGGTCTTACACTGGCAAACACCAAATATGTAAGTGGTTGACATGACAAATAGGCTTGAGATTCAAGGAATATAAATCATATCCACGGGAATCGGGTGCTAGAGAACTCAACAGCCTTATTTATCTACATTAACTCTTTATAGAGATATGAGTATTATTCATTACCTCGAAAGCAGACAACCGTGCACGCTCAAAGCACTACTGAGGTGATCACTTCCATGAACGTAATCAACCTCTCAGTCCAAATTACATTGTCCCAAAGAAAGCGCAGAGTTACATACAAACTGTAAAAAACAAGAAATTCTGGGACATATGTGCGAAAATATTTGTATACTAAACAAAACGATCCCGACCTCTTCGACCAGTTCGACTAGAAAAGTTACCCTAAAAGTATAAAATGCCTTGTTAACAGACTACCAAACATCTAAACTCCACCTTATTAAAACTGGATTGCGCTAGAACAGGGGTGGGCAACCTTTTTAAGTTGGTGTGCCAAAATTGGCCAAATCTTTCCTACAAAATTTTCTCACGTGCCAATACTTGACTAAAACACAATGAAAGGATATAAAATTAAAGATGTTCTTTTTATTCATTCCCAACCCTTTATGATGCATAAAAATTACAAGGAAAATATAGACATTTTACCTAAAAATATACATATTATCATATTATATTAAACAGAATTGAATCTTTATCATTTCAAGCAGAAAACAACAAATCCAACCTAGAGAAAGAAAAATTGTGGACCTTTTCATTTATTTACCATCAATGAGACTTCTGCTGCAGCCTTCCTGATAACATAATTTATAACAGGTTTTACACAATGCGGTTGCTATATAAAATAAGTTGGAGATACATTTATTTAGTTTTCTTAAGTTAAGCATTTGGCTTTGCGTGCCGGTAGAAGTCATTGGCGTGCCACATTTGGCACGCGTGCCAAAGGTTGCCCAGGTCTGTGCTAGAACATGCAATGAGGCAAGAGAAAACAGATTTAGGTGAAGTTGCACTGCTAAGAATTTTAGCCCAGAAAGGTGGGCAGCTGGGGCGCACACCAAATATGGTCTCCTTGATGTACTCGTAGATAGCTAAAAAAATAAGGAAGAGATAAGCCTTCTTGGGCTCCTCGCAATAAAACAGGATTCCACTGCAATTCCAATGAAGAAATATTGTTTACAAATATTTCTTTTTGAAGAAGCTGTACGTGTCATTATCGAGGAAAAGTGCCTCACAGAGATAGCCATAGGTCGTTCGGAGAAAAAGTTCAGAGTGCTATTGGGTGCCGAACGCACTGCAGGTGGCGGTACCTTTGAAACCTTATTGCATAGGGTCTAATTGACAGTAGAGCCTTACCTCTTTCCACTTCGATTCTTCGAGTGGTAGAGCGTATTTGGGGTCAGCGGTCATTCGTCTTTTGCAGAGTACCGAACATTCACCAGCTTCAGGTAGAGTCAAGAGATCCTAAGACCCTTATTGCTATATCCCTTCTGAGGGGTAAAATTCGTACTGTCAGTGTACGGCTCCACTGCTACGTTCCTGGGCTTTGTCCCCTCCGAGGAAAGCAACTTGTTGGATTGGGATGGATCATTTGTGTCCCACGAAACACTCTACTTGGGGAGAGAGGGATCTGGCTGGAGCATTGCGCACTTTCCTAATATGAAAAGAGTAGTAGGTACCTGGTGATCGTCATTGGAAGATTCTCTATAGCTTCAATGTTTGAAATACCTTCCTATTTTAGGATGATGTGTGCGATTCGCTACAATTTAAACAATTGGCTATGCATGAAACAGCTTTATACTGCTTGGCCTTTAAGTAAGTGTAGGCAAATTGATGTTGATCCTTCTTTCCACGCCTATATGGTTATCTCGAATGTACGAAGCGGTGGCAATGGTAATGCTGCCGCGGAAGATTGTGGTTTCACTAGTCTCTCTTCCTCCACCGACAAAGCACGACGGAGAGCAGGCTTGGCATGGATCCTTGGCTTATCTTTACCGGGTAAATTTCAGGATGGCTTATCTTTACTAATTAAAAGATTATCTTCAAGCGGCGAAATTTTATCTTCATTAAGCAAAGGTTATCTTCAAACGGCAGAGCAACATAGGGGTCGTGCTCCCGAATCTCCTTTGTGAGTTTTGTTTTGGAGCCTGTCGATACATCCACCTCTCCTTCCCAAGGGTATATTGAAATTGTTGAGTCACGGAATGCAGACACATTATTACCTATAATTGAAAGAAATGTTATTCATAGCGACCAAAGGAGAGCTTATTCTCAAATTACGAGGAATCTTGGTTTTACACATTATACTGTGAACCATTCTCAAGTGTATAACAAACGCCAGCTATAGAAAGTTACTGGAATAAGCATAAGCCTAAGGTAAAAAAAAAGGTTGGCTGCAAACGTGATTTTCTCTATTCACATTTACAAGAGTTCATTTGGTGTGGACAAAACACGGGAAATTTATTCCTAAATTTTTGTGAATAAATTGTTAGTCAGTGCCTTTTTTAATGTTACTTTATTCATTAATTAATCTAATTTTTTGCGAAGCAATTACCACTTTTAATTTCAGTTTATTAAATATTCTTTTTTAAATGTTTTTGGATTTCCTTCACATTATTTGTTCTTCTAGGGATGGCTTATATTTACCCAGTAATTTTCAGAATGGCTTATCTTTACCGAGTAAATTTCGGGATGGCTTATCTTTACTAGGGGTTGGTAGGATAGCTTATCTTTATTTGATCCCACCTCTCTTTAGGGCGTGTCGTTTAGGTAAGCTCAAGCGAACAGGAGCCATATCTCAACCTAGCGGCTTACTCGGCCAAGGCCGGAGATTAACCAGGGATGGGTTAAACCCGTTTGAGCAGCGGACTTATATGGGTGGAGTAAACACTGCTAAGGCTAGGTGTCAGGTAGGAAAGTAGGGCTACCTACACGCCAGTGAAATAAGCCAGAGTTATTGCCGATTGGACCAACTGCTCTAAACCTTTAACTACCTCTACATTTCTTCTCTCATGTTTTTCAATCAAGAAAACAAAAAAGAAGACGGAGTAACAACCTCGTGGTGACACCAAAAAGGGTCCCTTTGTGTATCCTTAAGAGTGCGCAAACCCCAATAGAACCAATGTGTTCAGAATAATTTATAGAGAACTCGGACTCGTCTTAATTAGGTTACTCGACTACACCACAAATATGAAAAAGACGTTGATAAACTACTCCGCGAAAAGGCAACGGAAATTTTGAAATCAATAAGGTTCCCCCAACTTAAAGTCCAGAGTCATATACTGCACGCAAATTGGCCATGGATCGGTGAAAATAGTACATTAAAAATAAAGAAGAATTAGAAAGAAAATACGGTGAGAATAAAACTACTGATAATTTAAAAAATAGGGACACTAAGGCAGAGTACTTACATGTCTTCAAAGTTATTTTTAGTCGCGTGCGACTCTATATCTCACTATGTTGGTCCCCCTTTTTCTTATTTTTTTGTTTTGGTAATAACAGTGTAACTACTTGGCCGATTCGAACGAAGTTTGAAACCCTTATGCTGTTTTACATTCTATTTCGAATGATTCAATTGCCAAAGTCTCCCCAAGGTTAGTCTGGGAATTATTTAGCAATAACATCATAACTATTCAGCCGATTCTAACGAAATTTTAAATCCTTATATTGTTTTACATTCTCTTTCGAATGATCGAATTGCCAAGGTTCTTCCAATGTTAGTCCGGAAATTATTGAAAGTTTTGAAGGTAGTAAGGTCATAAATCAGAATAATTGAGAGCTCGCGACTTTGATCAGCAGACCTTGTTAGGGAGATAGGTATGGCTATAAAGGCAAAAGAAAATGGAATATTTCACTTTAATCTAAAAATAAATGAAGAACAGATAAAAAGAAAATATTTCAACAGTATCCTAACTAACCTCCTTCAATTGTTTCGCGCTAGACAAGAATAATTCTAGAGACTGACCGAAAAAGACTTCAAATGGTGTTCATAATGCAGTTCAAAATCGCACACTTGGAGGGAGTACAATAGCTAAGCAAGTTTAAAAAGAGATTATAGAAAGGAAAAGGAGAGTGAAAGCAAACATAGAGTAAGAGAAACAGAACCAAACCAATGCAAAAGTATCAAAAGCCAGTTCTGACCAGATTCAACCAACTAAGAACATTATAGGGCTAAAACAGGAAAACATCACTGAATATTCTAGCATTCATACTACACGAGCACGTATTAATATAGTAAATCTAGGCTCATACTCGAAAGAGCTCAATAAAATTCTTAGCAATAACGGTCTTGAACAGTGTGGTTCCCGGATAACCACAATCCGCGGAAGTAATTAACGTCCAGTATAAACGGTCAGCTTCAGAGCATACTACTCCCACTCCAGAACCCGATACTCCAAATAAGGTGCACAAAGAGATGCAAGGCATCTTCCCAACGATCAGTAGCAGTGGCATGAAAAATCACGAAGAGAAGCAAGTCGTAGATAGCGAAGTAGTAGGAGATGAGGTCGCAAGAATTCAAGATCAAGAAAAGGGCGAAGAAGCACAGGAATTTGATCTTTTTTTTCGCGCCGGAAGACAGACCATTCCTGGTAAATAACACCGAGGAAATAATCCAAGCGGTAAAGAAATGGTACTATAAGTATGAATTCTAAGGGCCATATACACATAGAGAAGTAAACAAGATCATAATGTGCGGAAATCTAAACATCCCTAAGGAACTGTAGTATGCAAAAAAATAAAGAAGAATTCAAAAAGAAAAGATGCGGAAGAACTAAATCCATATGCAACCGATAGATAAGTAAGTTGGAGAGGAAGTTTTCTATAGAACAATAATTGAGAATAAAATGAGTCAAACAAGAAAACAAGATGATCAGTCACAACGTGGCAAAATAGGATATTAAAGAAACGCTCTAAGTAACGCCAACATTAAAGAAGATCCTGAGGTGATACTACTAAGTGAAATTAACATTGACCCAGACATTAGCCCCATAGAAGTATTCAACTATACAATCATAACCAAAACCACAAGGGACATTAACTTAGACGGAGTAGCCGTGGCAGTAAGAAGAGAATGTAAAACGACCTATGGGTTTCAAATTTCTTTGGAAGGGGTCTAATAGTTATGATTTTATTGCGAAAACAAAAAAAGGTAAAACGGGATCCGACCGGCCGCCATATTTAGATGTAGAGTCGCCCGAATTTAAAATTCACTAGTCAGAGAGACTTGAAGAAAACAGCGAAGGAAAACTGGAAGGCAATCAAAGAGAATCGAAACCAAGAATAAAAAATAAACTTAATAACGAAAAGGGAAATTTAATACAAGAGACTCGGAAATAGAACAAAAATTCAGAAGTACGACTACCTACCAAAGAACATAAATAGGATTTTTCCTCACAGACCTCAAATACAGTAGACCCTAACGGGGAAGAGCAAATTGGGCGGGGGCAATAACAACAGATAAAGAAGTAATGAGCTTAATGAACCCATTCAAACAGAAAGACCCAGGACCATCAGGGCTTACAAAGATTAACTTACTTCACCAATGCCAAGAATAACATCATAAGAGCATTAAAAACATCTTTAATCCAAGTATAAACAGCGGTTACTTCCTTGACTCATTAAAAACAGCAAAAATATTGCTATTTCCAAACCAGGCAAACCTCTAAATCTCCTGGATAGTTACAGACCTATATTGTTACTGGATTTTACCGGTAGAGTAATCGAAAAATAATGATAAAAAGATCATAGAATATATAGAAGAAAACAACCTATATGATAATTTCCAGCTTGAATTCCTGAAGAACAAGGATACAACCATGGCCCTCCGACTGATAACTGAAAAAAGGTCTGCTGACCAAAGTCACGTGCTGTCACTTATTCTAATTTATGACCTTACTAACTTCAAAACCTTCAACATAATGGTTTCAAATTTAAAGTTATGATGTTATAGCAAAAATAAAATAATTCCCGGAAACCTTGGGAGGACCTTGACATTTATATCATTCAAAAGAGAATGTTAAACAACATAAGGGTTTCAAATTTCGTTTGAATCGTCTTAATTGTTATAATGTTATTACCAAAACAAAAAAAGCAAAATAAGGACCAACTGACCGAGATAGTGAGATATAGAATCGTACGCGACTAAAAACAACCGAATCGAATAAAATAAATAAAATGAACAAACAATTAAGGAAACAATAACAAAATGACTTAAAGTGAGAGGTGGAAATTGAAAATCAATAGAACCAAAGTGAAATAAGTGAAGTGTAATAAATGATCTATAGTGAAAAATAAGTACCTATAATAATAAGACAATCGTGTAGTGAAAGGTTCAAAGCAAAGTAAATGAAATATTCCAAGTGAAGTCATTGCAAGAGGAAACAGTAAACAACGATAGAAAAAGTGAAAATGAGTAAAGAAAGTTCCCCCACCTATGGCATATCCCTCCCTAGCCTTCCCGAATGTGTTTTAGTTCGCTTCCACGCTTCCATTATTTTGTTCGTTAGCAAGTCTGTAACCACATATTGTTATATACAAAGGCATTTCTTGTAACATTTGTCCAATTTGCCTCTGAAGATGATACGTGGCATATCGAAATGCGTCAGTTTATAATAAAATAATGGCGAAAACTACAATAAGTTGCTACTCCCTTCCTTAAGATCAAAACCTTAAGTTTTCAATGAAGCTCGGGGAGCTTATTCATGAGTTGAGTCAAGAAGAGAGGTGAACATACGTCAAATCGAGATATGCGGTAAACGCAGTAAAGAAACCACAGCATTTTGGTCCAATTTATTGCAATTTAATGCAGGAAAGAAACCACAATACATATTTTGGACTAATTTATTGAAAAACCAGGTTTTGAAGCAGATATCTGTCATCTTCAGGCACTTGCAAACTAATGACTACAAAAAGATGTTTAACCTAAGAACACATAAATTTACACGTCAGAATTTAATCAGAAGGCTGATCCGGGAGGACATTTTTTAGAAGAATAAATTCTGACTTAAAAGATTGTGTGTTCTTAGGTTTTAGCATCTTTCTGTAATCATTAGTTTACCTGCGACAGAAAGGTTACTAGTTTTGATAATCCTCGGTATGGATTACCTTTATTGTGCCATCCATTGCTCCTCTTGATCTTTGTGTCTTTCAATGTCCCTTTCTCTTGCTTCTGATAAACTCCTGTTTCTTGTCTCATTGCTCATTTACATCAAATTTCAAGGAAAATTAATCTCTCAACTCTACCTATGAAACAGAAAACAACAAGTTACCAATTCTCGACAACTTCGTCCATTCTTTACAAGCACGGTTTACGACTGAAGTTTACGTCAAATCAACAAATTTGGGCTTATGCATGAATAGATCGTCCAAAGGTCCTAATCGATATATAAACTCCGTAATGAAGGCCCTCATCAACAGAGCCTTCTCTCACTATTCCCCTAGATATCAGTTGATACAGAATTAAAAAAAGTAACTCAGCTGCTTGTCAACAACGGCTACCCACAAACGTCAATTGACAATGCCATAAAGCAGAAAATTGACTCATACTACAACCCCAAACAAAATAATGAAAAAGGAAGTACAATATACCTTTATTAGCAAGCATTAATGAACACAGGATATAAAGAGAAAGAAAAAGTTTTTAAGGCCATTATTCACCGTAATGTCATTTCCACCGATCCAATAAACCAAATTAAATTATTAATTTATTACCAGCCAAAGAGAACTAACTCCTGCTTTCGTCATAAAGAATAGCTGCCTTCCCTGACGGGCCACTTGCATGAGTATAATCTTTTGTTCGAATATATGTACTTGCAACGTTGATGACTGTAAACCTCATACTTCCTTGTACATTGGGATTACATCAACAGCCCTGTCTCGGAATCTAACAACATACAGCCAAGACTGAGCCATCAAACGTCAAAGAACGACCCTCACGCGAGAAATGTTAAATAGCAAAACAACCATCATTTTCCGGGAGAGTGATAGACGACGATTGCGCATGGTTGAAGCCGTCAAAATAGGGAAGCAAGACTCCAAATAAACATCTAGCTCCAACCAGACCCTAGCTTGCCCACCATAAGTAATCTAAATATCTCTGTCGTAGGTTAGGTTAGATCTTCTGACCTCCGTTTAGTTGAGCCTTGCCTATAAAAATGCAATTCAACTTTGGGTTCGAATAAATTTCTAATAGTGACCAATTATATTTGGCAAAATTAATTCAACTATCTAGAAGGTTCTGTAGATCAAACTGGGCGAAACAAAATAAACTTTACTACTGTACAAATACAAATAAAATACTGGACTTAAAAGATAAGTCCAAAATAAAATAATGGACATGTGGATCTGCCACCCAAAAATTCGGCTGGTCGAGAGGAGCGCGAGGGAGGGAGCACTGAGCTCGAGTACTTTTCAACAGCACGGGTTGGTTTACACTTAAGGCCGTTTAGTACTCGGCCTGTTCGAATTTATGACGGAAAATACAACATGTATTCCAGTAACCACAGTCACCCTCGAAAGTAGGGAGCGAGGGAGTATTTGCTGAAGAGGAAGCTGAGCTCGAGAGATATTTTCTCGTTTGTTTCTTTTTTTCTCTTTTCTTGTCTTCGAGCTCTTGCGGTATGGGAGGCCGAGAGAAAGAAGCTTCTAAGAGAGACAAAATAGACATTCGTAAGGATAATGCAAGCGATCAGGGACCTGAGTCATATTACAAAGAGTATAGCCGGGTCTAGTTTAAGTACGGAATTATTCAGAGGGCAATGAATGTTTTAGTTAATATTTAACAATTATCCCAATTAATTCCAGCCTACGCTCAGCCAGCAATCAGAGCCTACAGGCCTTACCTTATGAGACGTTTCCTCTTAGAAGAATACTAATTTACCCAGGCCAATGCTTTACTATTTATACGGAGCCCCGGAAGTAAAAGTTACAGTGGCACCGGAAGGGGGATTTTGCTTTATCTATATAGAGGGGCGCCGGAAGTGAATTTAAAACTTCACGACATCTCGCAGAATCTCTCGTTGTTACGGTTAGGCTCGCTATAGGCAGTGTTATCAAGACAACATGGATGCACCCAAGGTTCAAGCATTGGCGCCAGTTAGATTTTTTCATAGTAAGACGCAGAGGCATCAAGGAAGTTCAAGTTACAAAAGTAAAAAGAGGTGCTGAGTGCTGGACAGACCACCGTCTACTAATATCTAAAACGAACCTCAACATTCGGGAGAGAGCCCAAAGAAGACAAACCACCTGCAAACGCATTATCTGTGCACATCTTGCAAACACAGAAAAACGCGAGAAACTACAGGAACAAATATCAAATGGACTCGAAGATATGGCCATAGAACCTGGGCCTCAATCACAGGAGGAAATAGATTATATGTGGGACAAACTTATTAGTGAAGTGTATCAACGTTTCTTAGATTGCCTTGGAACCATTAAAAAAACGTAACCGGGACTAGTTTGTTGAGTCAGACAAACCATAAGGGATCTTCTAAAGGAAAATAATAAAGCTCATGATACATATTTAGCCAACTCAGCATCTATCACTAGGAAGATAAAATGGCAAGAGAAACGAACAGAGGCACAAAAAAGCTAAGAGAACTACAAGATGAGTGGTGCATAGCAAGAGCTAGAGAAATACAAAGGTATGCAGACGGAAACAGAACCCATGATTTCTATGACTTAATTGAATGCCTGTATGGAGAATCAAAAATACTTCATGACCTCGGTCTAGTCTGCAGATGGGAACACACTCATAAAAGACAAACAGTGAATAAAACAACGATGGGTAGAGCATTTCAATGTTCTACTCAACACCATAAAGGAATGTAATATGTCAATCCTCGAAGAAATTCCCAGAATCCCACCTTCGCTGGTCGAGGTGGAAAAAGCAGTTAAACAACTGAAGAGCGCAAAGGCTGCAGGATCTGATGGTGTCCCCTCAGAAATATACAAAAATTTAGTGAATCGTTAATTAATGTTCTTCATAATGTTTTTAGGACTTGGTCAAGTTCTAAAATTCCCTCTCAATGGCGAAAAGGAAACATCGTTAAGATATTCCAAAGAAAAGTGGATAAGGCGGTCTACGGAAATAGCAGGGGTGTGACACTTTTGGATGTTGCTGGCAAAATCTTGGTAAAAATACTCCTTTCACGACTATTAGCATTCATGGTTGATATAGTTCTTCCCGAGTCCCAATCTATCGTTCGGGCAGACAGGAGTACTGTTGACATAATTGTCTGCCATCAACTTATCGAAAAATGCTTTGAGCAACGACAATCTTTCAGTGCCTCTTTCGTCGACCTAACTAAAGCTTTCAACACAATAAACCGGGATCTATTATTCAGGATATTTAGCAGACTTGGATGCCCACTAACATTTACAGGGATCACCAGGCAATTTCATGAAAACACGCAAGTTCAAGTGCTATCAGACGGCGATTATTCGGACTATTTTCCTGTGCACGTCGGAGTAAAACAGGGCTATGTTCTTTCACCTGTTTTGTACAATATATACCTTGTTGCTATTACTTAACACTATTATAACCACTTCACACCTGAAAATAGCATCACAATTAAGTATAGGTTCGATAACGGGCTGTTCAATGTACCTAGGTTTGCTGTAAGAACTAAGACAGAACTAACATCAATTCATGAATTGCAGTGTGCAGATGATGCTGCCATGGTCGCTAACTATCCAAGACAACAAATCTCAGCGAGGCCTAAAAACGAGCTGGCCTCAAATTAGCGTTAGGAAAACTGAAGTCCTCACACATTTAAGGGAACCAGAACCCCCCCAGCCTATAACCATCGTCAACGATCATCTCGTCGAGTTAGAGCACTTCACATATCTTGTGAGACATATATAAAAAAAATGGACAGAGAAATAACGAGCCGCTTCCAGCTAGCTTCATCCGCTTTTAGACGGCTTAAAGAAAGGGGCTTCCTTAACCGCAATTTTAGGTTACCCACAAAAATTGTAGTTTACGTTGCAGTATGCGTCTTTACATTGCTCTACAGAAAGGAAGCATGGACACCTTATATGCGGCACATAGGAACACTGGAGGCTTTTCACATACGTAGCCTCCAGAAAATATTAAGAATCACAGGGAGGGTTAAATCACCCACAATGAGATCCTACAAAGAACAAACCGCGACCGCATAGAGGTGCACATCGCAAAAAGATCACTTAGGTGGATAAGGCATGTAATCAGAATGCCAGATAACTGTCTCCCAAAGAGAGTATTATTTTGTGAACTCGAGCAAAGCACCAGACCCGCAGGTGGACAGATAATAAAAGGGGCACAAGGATCACCTAAAACGCACCCTTAAATCTTGCAATATCGACCATCGCCCAACTGGAAGAACTAGCTGGAGACAGTGCAACTTGGCGACAAACTGTTAAACAGTGTTCAGGAACTAGAAAGTGCAAGACGTGACAGGAGAAATCGAGTTCGTGCAGAGAGGCACCGACAGCGACAACACCGTGTTAACAATGAGGACACACCCCATAACTTCGGCGTCTGCCAGAGGGCTTTCCGAACCAGGCTATATTGATGAGCCACCTTAGAGCACACGTGAGAAGAAATGGGAGAGGTCGTCGTTGAGCTGACGGACAACCTTGAGCATGATCTTGATAACTTGCTGCCACATCTCCTACTTCTTCGATATCTACTACTTTTTAATCTTGGTGGTCTTTCATGCCACTGCTGCTAGTTGTTGTTTTTTATGTCCATTTTATCTTTTGTTGTTTGGCTCATTTTAGCTTGAGCATTGGGTCTCTTTGTGCACCTGTAATGAGTAGTTGACTTTGAATTGAAGTTTCAGGTTCAGGAGAGGGATCATTGAGTACTGAACATTGAGTAGTTCCGTGGATGGTGGATTGTCCGGGAAACACACTGGTTCAAGTTCGTTATTACTAATCATTTTGTTGAGCTCCTTAGAATATGAGTCCTCTTACCGATCAATCTAACATCTGACGTCTTGATAAAGTTAGGAAGTAAAAGGTCTGTTATTAAAGTAGAATGGATAGTGGTCTTTGTGTAGGTGGGGAAAAGGAATTAGCTAAGTTGAATTACTGGTTACTGGGCGACCAAACATCTCCTAGATTCTTCTTGTTTTATTTTATTCTTCGTTCTTCTTTCTTGTTTAGGTGGAGGCTCTCGCGCCTCTATTTTTCTTCTATTGTTTCATTTTCAGTTGGATTTTACGTTCTTTATTGTTTTATTTCGTTTACTTAGCAATATTAATAATACGTGTACATAGGAGCCGGTTCTTCTCTTGTGTCTGGTTTCCCGCTCCTGAAGTTTTCCCTATTGTTATTTCTGAACTGTTAGGGAATTTCCAATGGTTTCTATTCGTCTTCACTAAATATGATGTTTAATTTGTCACATATTTTGCATGCTCTTTTGTGTAAGATTATATTTGTGGTTGGGAGATCTATTTCTTGATGGAGCTTTCTCTTTGCTCTTGTGCTCTCTTTTCCTTGTGTTCGTTATAATGGACACTCCGGAAATTTAGATTCTTTGGAGTTTTATGGCTTTTGTTCTTTAGATTCTACTGATATGGATAGCTAGGTAGAGTAGGGTAGCTTTGCATAAAGCATTGTATATTTTTTTCTTATTTTCTCTCTTAAGTCCTCTTAGTTGATATAATTTTTTTAGGTTTATTTTTCCCAAACTAATCTCTATTTTATGTGCTTACTGTATCCGTTCTTGGTGATTTTAAGTCCAAGTACTTTTCTTTCTTTTTGGTAGCGATATCGATCTTCGTTTATTTTCATTCTTGATATTTTGCGCCTTCCTATTGGTATTATAGAGAATTTATTCGCGTTTTTGCTGATCTTCCACTTTTGCTCGAAGTTGATTATATTCTCTATTTCAACCGCAGTTATTCTTGCCACAGTCGGGGCGTGCCTGTATGTAGTATTGGATACAATTGTTACATCATCGGTTTAATTTGATGTACCTCGTTTTGTTGTAGATTGGGCTTGGTAAGTCCATGGGGAATATACATACTGTACATTGTAGGGACTTTTGCATCCCCTTTGCGGGACACCTTGACAGATCTCAAAATTTGGTCATTTGTAACCCTCCACTGAGATATAAACTGTAAGATCCGTTATATAGTCGCAAAGGCGCCAAGTGAGACTTGGAGGTAGTCCTAATCTTCTGATTTTATACTTTAGGCCGATTCTCTGCACTTTATCAAATGCTCTTGTAAGGATTTCGACTAGAACAGCTAAAGCCGTTTCTGTGCCTCTTTTCTTTCGGAAGCCATTCTGATTTTCGGGGTATTAGCATTCGTTCTTCTAGGTAGTTATAGTCTTTTATTTAACGTAGCGTAGCGTTAGAATATTTACACTATTTTGTCGAGGAAGGTGTCAGGTGGTCGGACTAGATTCTCTGTTCTAATTCCCGATTCTCGAAGCGCTCTCTTTTTGGTGGCATAGAGTGTTTCTTTTTGTTCAGAGTTAATTGTTCTAGGCCCTGTTCTTCGAGTATCGTTTGGTAGTCAGTGTTATTAGGGACTATCTTATGTAGATTTTGTTCTAGTTCTTTTACTACTTCTTTATGTTCCTTGTGAAAATTCGCGTTCTGATCTGAGAAAATATCACATACCTCTCTCCTGTGTTCCCGGAATGTTGTTTCTATTTCTTGTGGTTCTTTTGCAACTTCCCCGTTGTGCTGGATATCGAGTTTAGATCTGGACTGATTTCCCACTTGCGACGTTTACTTTGTTTCAAAATATGGTAGGGTTTAGTTCTTCGTCCAATGACTCTACGAACTCGTCCCACCTGACGCTTCTTTAGATACCTATGGCCGCAATCAGATCTTTTCATTTTTGTAGGCGGGCTCTCTCACCTCTTTGGGGTCCGTTTTGTCCCATAACGTCTTTCAGCGCTATATACTCTTGTTCAAGTGTAGTTACTTGTGCTGTTCTGAGAAGATGCGGTAAGGTTCTGTAGGTTGTTCGAGGAAGATACATTACCTCCTATTCACTTATAATAACGCCTTTATGATCTTGTGTATTCCCATGTCGATTTCCTCTAGAGTTGCCTCTCTCAGGTCGTCTTCTTGGTACCCGGTCATCTCTTTCGTATATCCGATCCAGTCAGTGTTCTTGTAATGCTTTCTTTGCTGGCACTTTACTTGTATTGGGTCCTAGGTTAGTATCAGGATGATCATTTCGTTCTCGCTGATCGAGGGTGGTCCTTTCTCTGTTAGGTATTTAAACTGAACCTCGAGATGTCAATACGATGCGAGGCTTAGTGGCTCTAGTCGGTCCATAGTAAGTTGTGAATTCTGTACCGATTCTTTCGACTATACCTCTTGCTAATTGAGTATCTAGGTTTTTACTTGCTTTATTCAACTAGCCGGTATAGCCCGATGCTCTGCCGCGGGCGTTAAGATCTCCGATTAAGATCGCCTAGTCTTTGCTTCCGAAGTTGTAAAATGTCAAAAGTCACTCGTTGGGGGCTGACACCCAGTCATTACAACTAGGTTCCCTGTGTAAGTCTTTATGTTAATTGCAAGATAGGCTTCGTCCAGTTCTCGCAATTTAGTCAATTTTATATTGTTTCTAACGGCTATTGCCGTTAGGAACGATTGCACGTTGTGTTCTTTGTTAGTACTGTATAATTGAATTGTTTGATCGGATTAGTTTCTGGATTTATATTGATTTCGTTAAGTAGCACTAGTTCTGGATCTTCTTTGAGATAAGAATTACATAACTAATGCTTTTTTACGTCCCATCTAACCACGTTGAGGTTAGTTATTTTTAACTTTCTGAGGTGTTCCATTATTACTTTATTTATTCTTCTTTCGTTGATCTCCTTTCTGTCTTACTTGATTCGCGCTCGATGGGAGATTTTTCCCTTCCACTTCGTTTCTTTTTAAACCCTTCTTTTTTACTGTGTAACACAAGTCCTGGTGGATATGTAGGTGACCCCCAGTTATGATCTTATATACTTCACCTTCTAAGTAGGCTCCTTAGAATTCGTACATATAAAATCCTTTTTTTGATTTTTTCGATAAACTCTTTATTGTTGTCGTAGGGGAATGGTCTGTCATCAGATGCATAGAACTTTAGTTTAAATTCTTGTGGTTCTTCGTCTTTTTCCTGATCTTCTTCTTTGTGGCCTCATCGTCTACTTTCTCTCAGACTACGGCTTGCTTTACTGCAATGTCATTTATGGCGCTGCTATTGTTCGTTGTTATTTCAGTTTCCATTTTTACTTCTGTCCTTTGGGATTTCTTTCCTCTGAGCCTTGGCTCTCTTTGTTAGCTCGAATTGGAGTGCTTTGTTTGAATTTGATTTGTGGTTCCTTGGAGAGTAGATGTCTGTCCTGTTGATGGGGGTCTATACTGAATATTTAGTATTTCTGGAACCACATTGGCTCGAGACTGTTATTACTAAACAAGTTGTTAAAGTCTCTGGCTTGGCGACATGTAATACACGTACATGTAGAATGTATACTAGATTGTTTAGCACCTTTTCTTGTTTTATTTCTATAATATCTTTTGCTGGTTGTAGCTAGTCAGCTGTGGCAAAAGTATATTTCTGCTTCTCTTCCTCTTTTCTTGTTTTTCCCTTCTTTATATTTTCGATCATTTCTCTTTTTTTTAGGGCACGCCATGGCCATTGTGCGATTGCTCCCGTTGCCTTTTAAACCTTTTTTTATTGTATTTATCATTCGCGCCTTGTATTCGCCTTTTCAATGGATTCAGAACAACATTCGATGTCCTTAAAAGTGCGCTCCCTTTTAACATGTTTATCAAAAGTAAAACAGGTGAAGCTCCACAGTACACTAACAAATTCGTCACATTTTATTTTTTCCGAACTAATTTTCAAGTCTCTTTGGCCTTCCTCGCCATGTCAGCTTCCCGGAAGATAATTTTGAAAACATGGGAGTACTTTGTATTATTGTTCCGATTTACGAACTTTACAACTTCTAGGACTTTACCCAGATTTGTGCTCTTTCAATTTCTTCCTTTATTTCTTCTTTTTGTGCTCACCGATCTAGGGATCAATTTGGCGGAAATAAATAGCTTTTTGTGCTTCAATTTTGGGGTAACTTTGGCCTCCAGTCAGAGTGTATTTAGTTCTTTGGTGGTTCTTTCGGAAAGTAGTTTGTCTACATCTCTTTCACTTTAGCAAATGGCAATGTGTGTAATAGAATAATCAAGTAGTTTGACCAGCATCACTCTTAGTTCGCCGTAGATTATTTTAAAAACATTTGTTCTATCAAACTTTTGCGCGCAAAGACATCTGTTTTGTTGCGTCCATGGATTTTCTATTTGTTTCACTTCTTTTTTATTTTCTACATTGGAAAAATCAAGAGAGAAAAGAAGTGAACCCTATCACTGCGTTATATCCAGTTATCTATCTGGCTTATTCCGCTAGCGTGTCTGTATCTCTATCCTTCCTGCCTATCGCCTAGCCCTATCAGTTTTTGTTTCCAACCACACAAGGCCACCGTCACACGGGTCTAACCCATCTCTTGCTAAGCTCCGGCCTTCGCCGGGTGGCCCGCAAGGTTCACATATGGCTACTGCTTGTGTGAGTACCTATTGGGACTTGATCTTCCCTAACCGCGACGCCCTCAAGAGGGCGGATAGGAAAGGAAAGATATCTTTTGTATTGCTGTACAATTTCTTTGTATGTAAGAGTGCGACAACTGTCATCCGTCAACGATCAACGATAAACCACGATTAAGGATAGGAATGTTCCGGGATAGAAGGATAGGGAATAGGTATAAAAAGTGTTTCTTTAAGATGAGAAGATGTGTACCAGGTCATCTGGTAACCTCAATTATTGAACGTTTTTTTTGCTCTTATTTTTTTATTAGTTACTCATAGGATGAGTAAGTGTTCAAACCTTTGTCTTTGTTAGCAAGACCTCTTATGTGAAGTAAGAGAACTTATAACTGGATTTGTCTTGTCTTTTTATTGTTCTTTATTTATCACTATAATTTTTGTTTGTTTGTTATAGGTATTTTTTGTTTTATTATTTTTTTTGTTCATTTTCTTTATCACTATTTTGTCTACTACGGATCTTTTATTTTATTTATTTATTTATTTCTTCTTCTAATGAATTTTTCCACTTATTTATTTGTCTACTACGGATCTTTTGTTATTAATCTATTACATAATTTGTAAATTTCGGATCTTTATTTATTACTTTGTTTTAGGTTTTTGTTTCGTTTTTGCTTGTTTAATCTTTTGTTGCTTCATTTATATATATATATATATATATATATATATATATATATATATATATATATATATATATATATATATATATATATATATATATATATAATATATATATATATATATATATATATATATATATATATATATATATATATATATATATATATATATATATATATATATATATATACATAGTATAAATTTATTTTCGGGTCTGTAGCCGACTGCTTTTAAAAGCTCATCTGAATTGTAAATTCGGTAGGTCTTCGTTTTGTATTTTGATCTTTTGTATCATCATCTGGTAGGATTTGATCATTTTTTTGCCATATGTTTTTTGCACATTTATGTAGTGTTATATTGATAGGGTCAATGTCGGTAACTCCCAAAGGGTGGCATTCGCAATAAATATTATTACTCTATTTTGCACTTTTTTCGTTACTGACTTGCTCAAGGTATGGAAGGAAATGGCGAGATGCAAAGTGTATCGGTCTTAGTGGTAACATTTACAATTTCTTATTGCGTGTTGAGAGTAATATAAATCGAGATAGATGGTGTAGCGTCCTCTTGGGCACGGCAATTTTGTCTTTGTAATGTGTGACGTACCCATTTGATGTTAATTTTAGGCCAAGTACTCGGACTTCCTTGGAATATGCATAATATTCATCCTGCACTACTAAATCCGCGGTCTTCCGACATCCATTGTATCTTTTTAAACTTATTTACATTGGTTTTTATCTTTTTTATTTTTTCGAAGTTTTTGAGTTGTTATCTGCCAGTTTGATGATGCTGGTTATACCGCATACCACGTACGTCTCTCAATACCACATCTACATTGCCATCTTTGGCCTTGGCGATGGCAATTTTTTCTGTTATCAACGCCAATGCCGTCTCGGTCCCGAGTCTTTTTCGGAGGCCGTGTCGCCGATTATTATATAGATCATTATCGTCTATACAGCTTCTCAGTCTATTATTATGGAGTTTTCTAGGAAACTCCTGGGATTTTTAACTTCAATCGGGGAGGTAAAGATGAACATAACCATACTGATGTGATCCGTTGGAGCCTAAGTGCCTATTATGTCTGGTGTAGCAGATGACCTTTCTGTGTGAAGAGTGGCAAAATTTAGTCGTTCTCTTTGCACTATGTCTCTGTTAATTAGGAGGCTTAGCGTGTTTCCAGCACTGTTGAACGCTGTTATGTACCCGGCCTCTCTACAACGGGCATAAATATTGCCGATCAGGATGGTTGAGGTGTCTCTTCCGAACAGGCGGAGAAAATTGGGAATTAAAAGGTATGGACGCTGTCAGAGAGAGAGAGAGAGAGAGATTCACGCAGACTAAGAAGGCTAAGGGGGTATCTCACGAACAAACGAATCTTCAAAGGGCATCGTTTAATAAAATTCCAGGGCGATAACGAATTGAGACGAGTCTAGCTGGAGCCCGGAACCCAAATTAGCGTAAGGGCGCTAAGCCTTTATCGCCGCGTCTTGAATCAGAAAAGGACCACTTCCGACGGCAAACAAAATCAGTTCCAGCGAATCATTATATATTTCCCAGCGCGGAAACGAGCAAATTAGTATTCAATCAGGAGGCAGGCACTACTCACGTGGTATGCAAGTTGTTATCATGAGGATTCATTGGAACCAGCCTAAGGGCACACGTGCTCCTTCATACGCGACTTCCTGTTACTCTAAGGACTCGCAGACAAGAAACCATTTGTTCAGAACTATGGCAGTCAAGGTATTAAGGACTCATTCTGGAATACGTGCTTCGCTCCGTACCCTCCAAGATACTCCGTCGAACCACCACTTGAGGTCCTCTCTCCATTCTTGGAAAATCGTAAGCCTATTACCATTTTCTCGATCACGGTCGAAGAGGAGTGACGCTTTCCGAATACGAAGCTCCCCCCCCCCCCAATCTCCTCCTGTTTTCGCTTGAGTAAATATTGTACTACTCATAGCTCGTGCCGAAGCACTTCATTGTAAATTAATTTCCTTTACTGAACGATTAGTTTTCCAATATTGTATAAATTATTGATAAATTCTGTTATTTGATTGTATAACCGTAAAGATTACTTTTGCCCTCTTTTTTAAATCCTAGAACCACATAAAAAGCTATTGATCTATTTTCTAAGTCAGCCAACGGAATACACGCACTCGAATATCCCTCATTCTTAAAAGAGACTTCTCCTCCCCCGTGTCTAGGGCGGGCAAGCGAAGGTCAGTGAAATTTAGCTGACTTACGACATAATAATAATAATAATAATAATAATAATAATATATATATATATATATATATATATATATATATATATATATATATATATATATAAACGTGTGTCAGGATTTAAGGGTCGTTAAATGTTTTTATTTAAAGGCTTTTAAGATTGTGGATCTGGATATCAAGGAAACAATAATTTTCTTGCTAAACTATTTTCAAATTTAGATACACGATCCTGTTGAATATTTTAAATTTATTACTTTGTGATTATTGTGACTGTGCATCACTATATTTCCCAAGCGGTATATTATATTTGTTCTTTTGTCCCCGTATACAAGGCCATTTGTAAGATTCAGGTAAATTGTATTTGTTTGATTTGTTTGACGCAACTAGGAATAAGCGTCAACTCTTGTTCGCCTCAATCACAGAATTCGCATCGTGCGAACTAAGCGAGTTATCTTTGCGTGTGTTTTTTTCGTGTGTGAGTTTACTACTGGGTCACGTAAAACCCATTAGCACTTCCGTCAGTGCTCATAAGTGCGTTAAGTGAAACACGGATTAATTCAGGTTTGACAAACCCGCTGCATCCTCTTGTCGTGTGTGCGTTAATTTTTTTTGTTAAGTGCGAACAGGTGAGACATCATCTCTTCGTTCGAAATTTTTAAGGAACAAGGAGATTCTCTGTGTCTAACTGGGAAGGACCTAATATCCTATATCCAGGAAGAAGAGAGAGCAGCACCAGAGGAAAAAAGAGAAAGAAGAGAAGGAAGAAAAGAAAGAGAAGAACGGGAAGAAAGGGAGAGAATTCGTTTGCACGAAATAGAGATGAAAATGACGAGAAACGAAACCCTATCCGTCACTTCAGGGGCTGAATTCAGCAACCTGCCTCTGTCAAACTGCCTGTCATCAAAGAAGGGCAAGGCTTCGCTTCATATTTAACCCACTTCGAGAAGCTCTTTGAAGTAAATCACTAGGACATAGAATCAGACGGCGTAGATAAATTGTTGCCCATACTGAGCACCCAACTGAGGGATATTTTCATTTCCCTACCCTCAGAGGCAACAATTGATTATTCATCGTTGAAGGCCGAGCTACTTGCCGCCTATAATATGACCCCAGATTTTTACCGTGTGAAGTTTAGACAGTCGAGAATTCAGCCCAAACAAACCTTGAGACTATTCGGTACACGTTATAACGGCACCTTAATTTCTGGCTTTGTCAAGATGGTAGGCCATTCCAAGCAGAATCCTGTTCGAACACCCGTCAAACGAGAAGTCCAGCCTTTCTTCCCTAATCCCCCTTCGTCAGCGTTTCCCAGAAATACAATTGTGTGTTATTTCTGCGGAATCGATGGCCATGTGAGACTAAATTGCCCTCAAAACTCTCACTTGTGGAATAACTATTCCCACCATGTGCACCAGGTGAGTGCCACCCCTTCTCAGACCCCGTCTCAACCGGAAACTCTTCGCATTCGAACGAACCAGGTCTCGCCGGCCACCAGGTTTTTTTTTGTTCAAAAAAGTACCCCTGGTACGGTGAACGGCTGCCGTATCTCCACCCTAGCCTGAAATACCAGTTGCACATGCATCGTGGTCCCGGATAAGCTACTCCCACCTGTAGCTCCAGACGACCATCGGTTCGCCATCGTGCATGATAAACTGGGGCGCACTAATCGGTTCCCTGGGGCTGCCCCCCTTAAAAAGATCGATGGCATTTCGTGCGCCGAAGCTCTTATCTCCATAATTTCCCGCGTTGGATTACCGAAGGAAATATTGTCTGACCGAGGCCGTCAATTTACCTCCCATTCGATGGAGCAGGTAGGATAATTACTCATGGTAAGGCCCCTATTTAACACCCCATTTCGCCTCGCCGGGAATGGTATGTGCGAGAGGCTGAATGGATACCTCAAGGCCATTCTGCGGAAGATTTGTACGGAGCAGCAAAGAGAATGGCATCGTTATCTGCCAGTGGCTCTTTTTGCGTATAGAGTGATACCACACCGCACATTGGGGTTCGCACCATTTGAGCTACTTTACGGTAGGAACGTCGAAGCCCCTTAAGTATTCTCAAAGAACTTTCACTCACCAACAATTAGATTGGGAGGTATAATCTTCATACTCGTAACTAATCGAACTCCGTCAGAGGTTGGAAGAATGCGCCGAAATTGCCTACCAAAATGCTGACGTTAATCTGAATAAATTTAAGGCTTACTTTGACTGTCAGTCCAAAGATCGAAGATTTAAGCCGGCTCAAGAAGTTCTGTTATTGCTCCTGACCGACAATAACAAAATTGCTAAGTCAATGGAAGAGCCCCTACCAAATCAACACTCAGGCCACGAGCTGGAATAGAACATTAAAATTGTTCTAAAATTCCACTCACCGGATTGGTTCGTTTCCTTTGACGTTACGTTTAGTCGAAGAGGTATAAATATCGCCTGAAACCGTATTCTTTCATTATACAAGATTCTGACTCCTGCCATACTTCATCGGTAAAGGAGGAAAGAATACATAAAGACGCTCCGAAGATGATCGAATAGATCGAAAGCTTAGCAATTTAATGTTTGTTTTTTAGCAAACGCATTTATTAGAAAGAGAGATGAATATAGGCCAAGTGATCTACCATCTATAAGATGGACTAAAAAAGAAAGTATGAAGAATAGAAAGTTGGCAAAAGAAATTGATCAAGGCGAAATATACCATGGTCTTTAACAAAATTTGCATTCAGGAAAGACTGCTACCCATCTACATTAATATGTATATATATATATATATATATATATATATATATATATATATATATATATATGAAAATTAACCTACAGGAAAATGAAAAAATGAATTTAAGCATCTTCGATCTATATTTGCAAGTTCATTTTCAAGTAATAGCATTAAAATAGAGAAGACAACCTTATAATATTAGGAGTTAATTTCATATTATTGCTTTCCTCACGTACCATTTTGTTAGTTTTTTCATTATATATATATATTATATGTGTATATATATATATATATATATATATATATATATATATATATATATATATATATATATATATATATATATATATATATATATATATATATATTTATATATAGTAGGAATATGAAGAATATGAATCAGATTAAGAGGATGATGGTGATTCTCAGAGTGTTGCCTGATGGAAGAGGCTTCTGGTTTAGAAATAGGAATACCAGTCCCTCTGTTTAATTCATTCACATTTGTTTTCGGTTTTTTGTTTTTATGTTTATAATTTAATATAATAGGTTATTTTATTGTTTACTTCAGTTACCTTTAATTATTTTATATTCAAGTCAGTTTATGTTAAAACTTCACTTCTTCCTATTATTTTTCAAAATTACATTGGATAGTATTAATTAATTATATATATTGTTATTTGTGTTTTACTTTAATCTCAATAATTGTCAATCTTATTATATTAACTTGTCTTCATCCGCTTTTTTCGCCATTATATAATGCATTCTTTTAACTGTTATCATCAATATTCCTCCCCCTTCTCATTAGTCGATACAGTCGCTGAAGATGGTCCTATTAAAGGTCCGAAACATCCGGCCAATGAATGATTAGTGTAATCACCTGGTTCTTCATATTCCTATTACATATCAGATTCCCAAGGAACAAATTAATTACAAGTATTATATATATATATATATATATATATATATATATATATATATATATATATATATATATATATATATATATATATATATATATATATATTTATATATATATTATATATATATATATATATATATATATATATATATATATATATATATATATATATATATATATATATATATATATATATATATATATATATATATATATAAATATATATATATATATATATATATATATATATATATATATATATATATATATATATATATATATATATATAAATATATATAATATATATATATATATATATATATATATATATATATATATATATATATATATATATATATATATATATATATATATATATATATATATATATATATATATTTATATATATTTATATATATATATATATATATATATATATATATATATATATATATATTTATATATATTTATATATATATATATATATATATATATATATATATATATATATATATATATATATATATATATATATATATATATATATATATATATATATATATATATATATATATATATATATATATATATATATATATATATATATATATATATATATATTTATATATATATATATATATATATATATATATATATATATATATATATATATGTATATATATATATATATATATATATATATATATATATATATATATATATATATATATATATATATATATATATATATATATATATATATATATATATATATATATATATATATATATATAACTTCACCGCGGAAAAGAGAAAACGGAATCATTTTTCTTCAGAAATATTTTATTTCTTACTTCGAAGAAATCGGAGCTGGGGGGAGATCCGAATCGTGCACATTGAGGCAGAGAGCCACCGCTTTGATCTCAATTAAACCGCGGTTTAATTGAGATCAAAGCGGTTGCTCTCTGCCTCAATGTGCACGGTTTTAATCCTACCCCAGCTCGGTCAGTGATTCGTAAACCCACTTAAAACCGTGTGAAAACTCCTCCCACGTAATTAGGATTGGAAGACTTCCATTAAACTAACCCTTGTAAATTTTAGATCAGCAGGCATTATAAGCGAAATCTTGTACTTTGAATAACACTAAGTCATACTGCTCCTTTTGCTCTACGCCCCTGATTCGCACCGGGTTTCGAAGAGAGGCAACAAATTACGTTGAATTACTGTGATTAGTGTGGGTCGCCGCCCTCTTCTTCCTTGATCGAACCCCTTGCAAGAATCATCCTTTAACTTCAGATTGCACCGTGTACCAACCTCCAGACAGTTCTTTCTCATCAAGAATGATTCCGTTGCGCCTGTAGCAGCTAACATCCTTGCTAGCTCCTACAAAGTATTGGGTTGAGGAATAAGTTTTTGCGGTTTTATCAAATTTATTCATTACTATTAGCAATTTTAGAAAAATTAATTTTTAATTTATAACAATATGCAATTTAATCATTAATGTATTCTCCGTTATTATTTACGACTTCTTCCCAACGTTCAACTAGTTTTTCGATGCCTCTGCAATAAAAATCTCTGGATTTTGACTCGAAGAATTCGTCTAACCAGGTTCTTAATTCCACATCAGTATTGAACGAAATGCCGCGCAACTTGTTAGAGAGCAATCGGAACAGATGGAAATCCGATGGAGCCAAGTCTAGCGAATATGTAGGATGCGGCAGGTTTTCTCAATTAAGCGTTTGTATGGCGTCTTTTATCATATTGGCGATGTGAGGATGAAAATTTTCGTGTTGCAGAAGGACTCCATAACGTCGATGAGGTCACTTTTGACGAATAGCTTCGGCGAGTCGATACATTTGTTGAACGTAGAGTTCTGCATTGACAATCTCGTTGTTCACTAGAAACTCATAAATAATGATGCCTTCACAATCCCACTACACAAACAACATCATCTTTCGTGGATGAAGTTCTTGCTTTAATCGCAGAAGTGGTTTTTCATTTGGGCTAAGCTATTGTTTTCGATGTTTCATGTTGACATAAACACATCACTTTTCGTCTCCAGTGATGATGCGGTGAAGAAATCTGTCATATCCACGAGTAACCTTGTGACGAGCAAGCAAACCGGCGGCAATCGTGGAGCGTTGAAGTTTGTTGCTTTCGCTCAAAGCGTGAGGAACCCATGCACCGAGTTTTTTAACTTTCTCCATCGAATGAAGGTGATTCACTACAGTTTTCTGATCACACGCCAATTGTACAGCCAATTCTCTAGTCGATTGACGAGGGTTTCATGAAGAAGGTCGTTCAATCGATTTTCATCCAACTTAATGGGGCGATCAGGACGTTCTTCATCATTAAGATTGAAATGACCGTTTTTGAAACGCGAAAACCACCATTGAGCTGTCCTTTCTGATAAAGCATTTTCTCCGTACACAGCTCAAATATCGCGACGAGTTTTGGCTGCGTTTGCATTGTTCCCGTCTCGATTGAAAATGAATAACAAGTGTCGAAAATGTGCCTTTCTTTCAACTTGGCATTCCATTTTGAGGGAACAAAACAAAAATTAAATTAACACAACTTTTAAATAAACTGCAATGACTTATTATTCAATTTTTAGACGTAGCCTAAGCAAAAGCCTAATAGTCTACGCTGTTAAGAGACGTAGCCTAACCTTTGCAAATTTTCCTCTCATTATTTATTATTGTTTCTTAATATGTGTACAAATCACGTCAACAAAACTTAAATCAACACAACATTAAAAAAAACACAAGAATTTTTCCTCAACCTAATAGAATTTCCCGTTTGAGAGATTACCCATCTCGCTTCCATTAATTCATATTCATGTACGACAATTCCAATCATATATAATTCGTACGATTTCCAACAAGATTCACTCTTCGTATCGTCCGATAATAATTATCATATACGTTGTACGATATATAGTTCAACCAATTCAAATCCTTGTCTGACATATTTTAAACTGACCAATCAGAATCAACCTACCTCGCCCCTAATGTTCGCTGACAAATATAGTCAACTCATGTTCTCGTTATCGTCAGACAAAGGTCAGTAAATTAACGTTACCATTATTCAAATCAATCGAATATATTCAAAGGGTAATTTCCTCTTTTCACTCCATCGTATTTTAAAACGACCAATCAGCATCAACCCACCTCGCCCCCGTGTTCGCGTACAAATATAGTCCACTCGTGTTCTTGTTATCATCAGACAAAGGTCAGTGAATTAACGTTACCATTATTCAACTCAATCGAATGTCTTAACTATTCAAAATGTAATTCCCTCTTTTCTCTCCATTTCCAGTCCCCTTGAGATGATCATTCGAGCAATTATTCTGTCTCCAAAACTATTCCCAAGTCCATCCATCCATATATTAAATATATCATATATCCTGTAAATTGTATCGACCAAATCTTATATTAAAGATATCTAATATATCATTACATAATATTTAACTCCAATTTATATAAATATTTATTCGAATATATAATTACTCTAAACCTACATTTATATTCGATCAAATTCATTATTCTCATTCTGTGTATTTCCCCTTTTTTTCTTGATCTTTGTTTGAATTCTATATGCTTCTCGTTAATTTATAAATAAATATAGAAATATACCACTCTCAGTTTCCCCTGAAATTGCCGGTAACACTCCTCTATCTTCATTCTTATAAAACATTGGTTAGTGAAGATTTAGGCCTAACATTCCCATCAACCAGAGTATATATATATATATATATATATATATATATATATATATATATATAAATATATACCATCCCCCATCTCTCCATATATACATATACGCCGCTTTATTGGTGCCCTCAGACCAGATTCAAGATATATTTTTCCGTCTAGTTACGTGAAATATATTCTTTCCACGTGTTGGATACCCTCCCAAACTTGAACTAACCGGCTAAGCCCCCCATTTCAGTCGCCTTGAGGAAAGTTTGAGTTTGTCCCTTTTGATTTCATTCTCCCTAATACTCCATCTCTTATTAAATCTCCTCGAAATTTATTTTCACAACCGGAATAATTTTGCACCCTACACCTCCTAATAAAACACATAGGATTGATAGTTTCCTTCGGACCAATATGAATTTTGATGTTTCAACCACTACGGCCACTCTTCCTTTGTTTGTGCAAGAATGCCTCTCTTTTTTGACTTCATCAACGAGTAGCCTGTCGGCGGTAATTAGCCATCTAGGGGCAGTGATCATAGTAACAGTGACGATACTATAGTACCGCATTTTTCCTCAACTCTCTCTTTTTCTGGCACTACAGATTCAAACCCCTCTCCTTTGAGACGATAGAGCAAACTCCTACAAACCCACCAAATCCCACAATTCCATCCAACTCATCAAACACAGTGTACCCACACACTTTGAACATAACACGTCTACTATCATTTCCAAATCCAGTTTGCAAACTAAAAGGAACATTAAATGATATATGGTTAGAACCTCATTTAAACACATGGTTTAATGAAATAGAAGAATACTTCCGCCGGGAACCCACATTAGTTCCAACTGACCAAGACAAAATTACAGAGGCAAAACAGTTCCTACAGGAAACAGAGGGAAATGCCCATTTGGCTGTTGAATACCATCTTAGTTTATAAAGTGCTACAACATGGCAAGCGTTCAAAGAGGTGCTCCGCCATCATTACAAACAAATTAGTGAAGAACAGCCCTTGACTGGATTAGCTGCGGTATTCGCTCTGAAGTGGAATAAAGACAAGAAAGAAGATATACACACTTTTTCATGCAGGGTACATTAAACAATCGGAGAAGCCTTTAAATCGATCGAAACCTCATTAAACTTCCGTTTTAGTAATTTGAAAGAGCTATGGAATCTATTAGCTGCAACTGCAATTTACGCAAACATTTTACTTGCTTCACAAAAGAAATTCCAGAATGAAATTAAGATAGACGAGGGTGTTAAAATTGCCTTAAGCAAAACGAGAGAGGATAAACCAGAGGTATTTGACTGGCGGCTACAGGAACCAAACAGCCTTATCTACCTAGTCCCAAGTACTCGGTATATGCATCCGAAAGCTCATACACCCGTTCAACGAACCCAAACTAGATACGAACCCGGGTATGTGAACGATATAAATGCTAAGCGGGGGGATAGTCTACCTAGGAATGATTGTCGAGGTATGCCTGTAAAAACTGATCAGAGTAAGTGCGCATCCACATGCTCGGGCATATAGCCGACCCAAGGCCGTCTGAGATATGCTTTGGAGCAATAAAAGGAGTGGAAGGCCTCATCCTTGATTTTAGACTGCGTTTGCGATTGACCGGGATTTATCTAATGGCTTGCCAAGTTGCATTTCAAGGATATATAAAGATCAAGACCCCCAAATATAATTTTAATATATATAATAAACGGGGCAATATATAAATATATATATATGTATATATATATATATATATATATATATATATATATATATATATATATATATATATATATATATATATATATATATAAAGGGGAACAAATTGCTCTATAAGGATAGTTAATTGGATCGTGACAGTATACAATATGACAGAGTTAAGCGGGAAGTGCAAAATTATCGTTAACTCGAACAACAAATATTATTTAAGTTTAAGCGCGACTTTTATTCAAAAGAAGTTGCAGCTGATGATTGTCGGAGGGTATAATCAGGGGATTACAACGCAAAATTGCTTTACCTTGAAGCATAGAGGTGTTTGGAGGTGGGAGACCAACGGCACGGGTCTTCGAGAAGATACTTCTGTGAGTCCTGACGAGGAGGACTCGTAGATGGGGGTTTTGAGTACTTCTTGTTGAAGAACGAAATTTTCTCTGCTGCAGAGAGATGGAATTTCAAACACGAGATGGCTCTGCGGCACGGCAGGGAGTCTCAGCAACAAGGAACGGGAGTCTTGAAGGATGGGGCGAGATGAGGGGGCAGCACAGTTCTCTGGCTCGATGAGCTTTCCTCTGAACAGGCACCAAAGCTTCATGAAGGGCGGCGATCTGCTGGTGAGGTCTTAACGACGAGGTACTACTCGAGCAGGGATTGCGAGACTTCGCAGAAAAACAGACAAAACGGTCTAAACGGAGGGGGTGGCAGACTCTCAATCTCCTCGCGGAATGGTGGACGCAGGGTTAACTATCCAGGTGGCTGGTCCGTTAGATAGACCCGGGACATGGCTGTCCTAAGAGGAATCTCGACGTCAGTCTATGCAAACTTACTTCGAGATAACGAGTCGGATCAGACAGTTAAGTTTACCTCAGGATATGGGGTTGAGTTTGTACGGCCGCGCTCGCAGGGAAAGGATATGCATGGAGGCGAGAATTCGGCGTTATTGCGAGAGGGAGAGATGGTTCTGCGGAATGGCAAGAAGTCTTAAACACGGGGAACGGGACTCTTGAAGGAGGGGTGCGAGATGAGGGGCGCCGCCCAGTTGTCCGGGAAGAAGGTGGCTCGATAAGCTTTCCTCTGAACAGCGGCCAAAGCTTCACGAAGGACGATCTGCTGGAGCGATTTTAACGACGAGGTAATACTCGAACAGGAGTTGCGGGACTTCGCGGGGGAACAGACAAAACGGTCTGAACGAAGGGACTGGAAGTCTCTCAGTCTCCCTGAGGAATGGTGGGCGCCGGGTAAAATATCTAGGTGGCTGGTCCGTTAGGTAGCCCCAGGGCATTGTTGTCTCCAAAGAATGTCATAATTGTGAGGTCAAAGGACACTATGCCGCTGAATTTAGGAATCCCACATACTGTAATGTATGCCTTGAGAACGCACACAGGAGAGGTGAAACCAAAAAATGCGAAATCAAAGCTACAGCCGAGCGCCTATAGCACTGAGGAATACAAGGGGGTTCCAATCCAAATCACCACAACGTACCCGTACCGATCCAACAGGGAATCGATTTGCAGGATCCAGTACAAAGTATATTCGGGTAATTGGGTCCGAACGTGACGATATACCCACTACTTCTGAAGAAGAATTGAGGTATCCTGAGCTTTCTCTGGGGTTGAGAGCCCGTACTATAAGGCAGACGAAGGACCTCCTCAATATTAAGTAAATCCCTTCCCATTAGGCTAGTACCAATAAACCCCTTACAAGAACTAGTACAAACTAGTTCGAAGATAAATATTTTCTTCAAAATATTTTCTTATATATGGAGTTCTTTGAAACAAAACTCCTTCCTACTATGATTGACTTCCTTATTGTTTGGTGCAGGTATATTGTTGATGTTATTTGCCTGTTGCCTAATTCTAAAGAAGTTTATAGCTTTCTTACCAAACTTAATTCACTCGTCCCTTCCATTAAATTTACCCATGAGGTTGAATAAAATATAACCCTTCCCTTTCTCGATCATTTAATTCATAAAACACGGACCGGTTTTGAAAATTCCATCTATCGCAAACCTACTAATTCAAATCTTTTATTCATTTTTACTCTGCCCATAATCCCAAAGTCAAACGTTCCGTTTTTTCCTCCATGTGTTTACGGGCTTTATGAGTTGGTAGCCCTGAATATATGGATTTGGAAATCTGCAATATCTTTGAAATTGGCCCTAAACTATGTTACACTTATCCCTTTCTTCTAAACTGTCTTTCCTCGGCAAAAAAGACGTTCTATAATACAGTTCCTGCTATCACTTTGAATGCTTAAAAACTTGGGTTTTACCCTTCTCTGATTTTTTTCTTTTATTAACCATTAACATTTCTGTTGCTTTCAAATAATAGTCGACTATAAAGAATATACTGGTTCACAATAATTGGAATAATATTGGTGGAGTCTATTCAGTCGAATGTTCTGTTTGTCCAAATAAATATTTTGGACAGACAGGAAAGCAATTATCTGTCCGTATTAATCAGCATAAATACAATGTTAGGAAAGCTGTAAAGAACAGTGCGTTTTTTCGTGCATATGCCTGAAAATAACCACTTAATTAATTGGAATACAGCAAAATTTATTTTTCGCTCAAATGACGCAATTAAAAGAAACATTGCTGAATGTTCATCTATAAATCAATTCGATAACTTTAACATTTCCCCTTTTGCCTTTTTAAAATTGATGTTGTTATGAAAAAACTCATTCTTAAAGAAATTAGCTTTGACTTATATTCCTAATTTTGTTGTTTTTGTTTTTTTTGCAATTTTCGTTTTTATGGGAACCCGATGTGTTAATTTAATTATTTCATTGGTTTTGTACTAACATTATTTTATTTCTCTCCCTCTCTCTTTGCCCCTCCTCCCCCAACGTATCTGCTTGCTTCTTGTATCTCTCCTAATCTCCTTCTTTAGAATATCTCTTTTTTCGTCAATCCATTTAATCCCTTTAGTTCTGTTCTTGCCAATTTTCGCCTCTTAGTTCGACCTTGCTACCAGTTATAGATAAATCTTAATGTAAATTTACCCATCCCTCTCCTACTTCCTCATTGGTGATTTCTTGACTTAGAGGCGATCATTTACTTTTTACATTATTTTACTTGTAGTTATCCTTGAGAATGAACTGAATAAAGTTCCAAAGTACTCGGAAACACCTTTTCATTTTTCTTGCGGCGGGCCATTGCATTTATTGCGAACCTCACGTGCTACTTTCTTAGTTATTAATTTTATATACGAGTAAATATATATATATATATATATATATATATATATATATATATATATATATATATATATATATATATATATATATATATATATATATATATATATATATATATATATATATATATATATATATATAGTGATTTGGATTGCTTCTATAGAGCCCGAGTTAAATTTTTTAAACAGTAATCGTAAGGCAAGGAAAGTGCTGCTGACATTTTTTTATTTATTCGTGGTGACGTTTCGACCATAATACGGTCATCTTCTTAGGCCTATAAAATATATACTAAAGCACAATTATAAAGGTACAAATATAACGTTGATAGTTTTAGCTTGGAATAGGAAAAATTAGAGTTTAAATAATTTCTAAAATTAGAGTTTAGATTTATAGTAGAAAAGACAGATTTTAAAAATATTTAAATTAGTTAGTGACTGCAAAAAATTACTTAAATTTCATAAGTAGGATTATGAGTTTATTATCTATATCGAACTACTTTTACAAAAATTATTATTAAACGATATCCTAAGCACTATTAACTTTTAAAAGCAACATTATAATTTAGTTAAGTAGGAAGGCAACCGTCAGCTGCCGTTCAATTACTACATGGAACCAGTGCAGGTACCATGTAGTGATCATTTAGGGATCCTGATTACCATCAATAGGAACCCTATACAAATCCCGGCTGGGGTTAAGAAGAACTACCGAAGAGCAGACATTTAACGGTACGCGCGCCTGCTCGAGGCTTATGATCCGCCTAAATTGGAAGAGGCAATTCTCGAGGAGATCGACGAGGCACTCGACAACCTTAATAACCAACTCATAAACGCAGATAGAGCTTGTATCCCTAAGTCGGAGTACAAGACTATCTCAACGTATAGATGGACTGAGTACATGTAGGAACTATACCGTGAATTGAAATTACTGTATTAGTTAAGTGTCAGGAATGCATCAATTCACTCATTACAACGAAGTAAAGAGATTTAATAAGAGCTCATCAACCATTTTGTACGATAAGATCGATATTCTCGATCACGAGGCATCCCCCAAAGAATTCTGAAATAAAATCAGACCACCTAATCTGGTTATTTTCAAATTGACTCGTTCAAACGAGTCAATTTGAAAATAACTAGAATAAAATGGGCGGTTTGACCCATATGAGGAATAACGGTCTTTGGGGCGGATAGTCTTCAAAAGCTCCTTTTGTCTGTGATTAGGAAAAATTGTAAATAATATAAAACTTGGTAGAATTTTTAAATATATCTCAGCTTCCATCAATAATATGGGTTTAGTGATCTTATATAAAGATCAAGCTGTGCCTTATGCCTCGCCTGAGGCTTGTGTATTTTTTTGACCCTGGAAATCCTTGCTTTGGTAACAAAAAGTTAAATAAAGCTTTTTCCACGCCATAGTTTTTATCTAGAATTTTTACACTTTGTAAAGATCAGCAACCTCAGAGTACCTATGGGCAGCTTATCTTTACTATCGTATTTTAGAGGGTGGGGGAGTTAAGAAGGTTTAATGCTCTCTAGTCCTTAAGGATCGACTGAGAAGTAGAAAAAAATTGAAATACTTATAGATGGAGATATTGGAACGGAAGAAGAAAAAATTGAAGAGATATTCCGAAGTTATTGGGAAAGAATCCTCAGCATAATTGAAGAGGAAAACAAGAATACGATATGCAGTTCAAAAGCAATATCATCAATGAGCTTAACGATCAAATGCATAGGAAGCATCCTCACCACCAGGTGGATAGATTGCGCGACGGAGATGCCGAGATTACAGAAGAGGAATTACTCCGCGCGCTCCGCTCATTCTGCCAGAAAGCCCTGGGAAAATCGGGGCTAACAAAACTAAACTTCGAAAAGGCACCAGCCAACGTCATTTAAGGAATGAGAAGAATTTTCAACACTTATCTAAACACGGGATACTTCCCAGATGCTATCAGAACGGCAAAAATTATCTTCTTGCCTAAGCACGGGAAAGACCTGAGGTTGAGAGAGAGAAAGAGAGAGGGAGAGAGAGAGAGAGAGAGAGAGAGAGAGAGAGAGAGAGAGAGAGAGAGAGAGCTACCTGCCAATTTCACTTCTAGAATTTCACGAGAAGCTCTTTGAGAAGATCCTCAATCAAAGACTGATGTCTCACCTGGAAGACAACCTCCCTCTACAACCCATACCAATTTGAGTTTAGAAAAAAAGTGAAGTACGGAGATGGCGATATAGGTCTTGACGGAAAACCTTGCCCAAGCCAAACGGGAAAGGATTTATGTGGACATTGTTTGTCAGGATTAATCAAAGTCGTTTGATAAGGTGTGGCAACTGTGTATGCAGTATAAGATCTTACGGCTGGGCCTAAGTGAAAACTTAGAAAGAATTATCTGTGACTATGCTGTGGAGAGGGCGGCGTATATCAGTTTAGGGTGCACGGACAACCCGAAGTTTTCACTCACTGCGGGATGGTGGGTGTCCTCTACTCGATTTACACCGTAGATGTCCCAGCACCTGCGAACCCCACGTGCCTCAACATTCAATTTGCCGATGATTTCACCCAGATAATCACATGTCCATGAGAAATGCACCTATGCAAGCTCGAATGACGGCAGCAGAAATAAAAAGATTAAACATCTTCGAGGCCCAGTGGAAGATAAAGACCAACCTGGAGAAATTCAAAGTAGTCCCCATTAGAAGGAGACTACTTTCTGATGTCAGGGTGGGGGATAGGCGATATTCCTACACCACGGAGTGCAATGTACTAGGAATGAAAATTACTTCATCTGGGTAGAGGAAGCACGTCTTAGATCGGATTTCTCCTGTGTCTCGAAGACCCAAAATAAGAAACTACAAACGGTGCAGAATAAATGCAAGTGCATTATAGCGGGTAGACGTAGGCGGGAAAGAAGACGCCAAGCAGAGCTGCACCGGGAGGTGGGGTTAAGACCCATTAACGTTGTCATTAAAGAACGGACAAGGAATATACAAGAGCTGGTTAATCGGGAATTGGAAGAAGAAATCGTTCAAAATACATTCATTACAAAAAAAAACTAAGCACAAAAGTTAAAATAGTTACTACAACAACAGCAAATGCGCACCACATTCACATGAACATTAAGTTATTGAAGACAAATGGCTTTAAAGCAAAATAATAGACTATAACAAAAACAACAAAGGAGACTCAGAACAAATAAACTTGAAAGCGACAGGCCTGATCACCAGGCACCTAGCATCTCTTTCACCCTACCACAGTTCTTTCTCTTTTCACCACTTGTCTATTTTGATCTATCTACCAACACACATATACACTTACATCAATTCGAATTCGACGACAAATCCCTATTTAAGTCTGTGTTGAGCTGTTTTATATATAATGTTTCCAAGATTCGAAGTGTAATTGGGCATTTATGGTGAATTTAAAATGTCGAAATCTTCTATAGAGATATCATTTTTACATTTTATGGTGTGTTTTCTGATCGATGAATTTCTTTAGTTTGTAGTATTTGCTTGTTCGATTACTGTCCATATGAGACGAGAAGCTTGCTTTCAGAGTTTTCACGGAACTTCCAATGTATTTGGCCATGGGAACACCCAGAACATTTAAATAATATATTATTGAACTCCTAAGACTCTTTGGAAACGGATCCTTTATTTGAAAGAAATATTTTATATTTATTTTGTTTATAAAGGCAATTTAAAAATTTTATTTCACAAAAATATTTATTTAACAACGCGTATAATTTTCGGATAAGGACTTTAATATAAATATCCAGCTCTGGCATAATAAAGTAATTTCTGTCTCTTGCCACCATTATTTCCGGGTGACAAGGTTGATACTCCAGTTAAAAATGTGTGGATTGATTTTTAAAAATATTTAAAGGAAAACCATTGCTTATTTTCTTATAGATGAAGAATTCCAACAGCTTAAATCGTTCTTTTCGTCGGTAAGTAAGTAAGTAGAAAAGGTGTGGAAGGTGAGATAGAATAGATAGCCAAGCCCCTCCCCCTCCCCCTTCGGTCATCCTGAGATGACCAAAGGAAGGGGGAGGGCACCGGGCCCTCCCAGTCTCCCCTTTCCTTGCAGAGTCCTGTTTGACTTCTGGACAGGAGAGAGAGAGAGAGAGAGAGACAGGGAGAAGGAAAGGTTGAGGAAGAGGAAAGGAAAAGGGGGATAGCAAAGTATGAAGTAGTGTGGAAGATTAAAAGAGACCAAGGTTGTCGGCGGACCTACAGCTTTATGTGGAATCCGAACCACGGGGGGACTATATCCTGTCTATTTTTTCAATCTCTATTGCCCCTGTCCCACGTATGCTGTGTTAAGCCCAGTGTGAAGGATATAAGAAAATATATATGAAAAAGAAGGAAATAGAAGATGTGCAGTTGAATGCAAAGTATACGTGGAGGTCACGCTAATCTCTGGCATTTAGAAATGTTATAGTTTAGAATTCAAATGAATAGTAATAGTTGCCTGAGTATCAGGTTTATCCTGTATGTTCGTTATATGTCAACTTTTAAATCTGTTATTGTTGATGTGTGTGGCGTTAAACCGTTGTTTACGTTGCTTTCCTTCACTGGTAAAAGTTCTCTTCTTTCTATTTTATTATACCTGTTTCTTATTTAACCTTTTATGTCTCTTTTATTATTTCTAGCTTTTTCTAACTCTGTTTACTTACTCCCTCTGTTTGTTCACATAACGTGAACACTTCGTCCTCTTCTTCATTTATCTTTGAAGTAAAGGTGCGGAAATCTCTACGTGATCCCCTTTCTTGTCTCTGAGTGATCATGGCCATTACTTCCTCTCCTATCTCGCGTTGCGTGGTTTGGAAGAATTTCTTGGCCCTTTTGTCTATAATCTTGTTGATTGGCTGAATTTTTGCTTCGCGATGCAAATCTTGCTGTCTTATTCTGTCTATTTTTTTTATGTTCGTGATTAACAAAACTGCCTTGTTCTGTATTCGTTGTAGCGTGATCACAATACTTTTTGAGATTGTATACAATGCTATCACTGGGTATACCATTGTTGATTGGATTAAGGCTTGATAAATTTTCTTCTTGTTTTTTTCCTTTTATGTGCTCTGAGTCTAAATAGTAGCCCAAGTCTCTTTCTTCCTTTTTCTACTCTTTCTCTCTCATGCTTGGTGCATCCTCTTTTCGTAATCATCAATTCTAGCACTGTAGCTTCGTCTGTGTATTCGTATCTGTTTCCTTCGAGCACAATGTTGTTGAGTTTCTTCCTGTGTATTGGTACGATTTTAAATTTATTCCTGTTTGTGCTGATCTTCCACTGTTTCTCATAAGCGTTGATCCGTCGTATTTCTTCTGCTGTCATTCTTGCGAACTGTATATTTTGGCACTGGTATTTAGCTGGTGGAGGAATGTCCGAGGTATATACAGAGTATAATGTTGGACTCAGACATACTCCTTGCGGAAGGCCAGCCTCCATCGTGAATTTATCTCCATGGTAGTTTCCCCATTTTGATAACTGCGTTACGTTCGATTATGTAGTTGCAAAGTAGTCTCTCCATCTTGCTCTCTAGGTTTAACTGCAATATCTTGTATTGCATTCCTTTCGTCCATACTTTTTCAAAAGCTTTGGGCACATCCCTGCAGACTATATGAACCCTAGCCTTCTCTCCTTTTGCTTTTGCTATTTTTTCTGTTATGACCGCGAGGGCCATCTCCGTGCTTCTTTTCTTTCTGAAGCCGAATTGAAACTTATTTAAAAGGTTATTAGCTTCAGGGGCTCATTTAGGCGAGTGTTCATAATTTTCTCGAACACGTTCCCGATGAAGTCGAGTAGAGATATAGGCCTGTAATTCTCCATTCGTGTAGTAGGCTTGCCAGCTTTGGGTATGAAAATCATTTTGGCTATTTTAAGTTCTTTCGGGAAGTAGCCGGTGTTAAGGCTGGCATTAAATACCGAAGTAATTCCGTACAATATTTTTTCCGTCGCTTGCTCGTAGTGCCTCTTAGTGAGCTCTGATCTACCTGGTGCCTTCTGCTTAAACTGTGCCATTGTGTTTTAAAATTCTTGGACGGTGATTTTTGCATCGTTACCGTCCAAGGTGTCTCTTGCTGCATCTACATTTTGTAAGAGATTATCCTGTCCGCTTCTAGTTCGAGTTGTCTTGTGATGTTCCGTTCGAAGTCCCTGTCGAAGTCTTGATTTTACTCTTCACCAATGCAAAAAATGTTCTTCCAGTGTTCTTTAAATACTTTTTCTATTGCGTCAATATCTTCTATTTTATTGCCTTGATTATTCTTCAGGGTCATCTTCTTTTCCCCTGATTTTACTTTCATTTGTTTTATTGTTTTCCAAAATTCTCTCACGGGTGCGTCTTCGTCAATCTTCTGGATTGTTTCATTTCATTGTTGATTTTGTTTTTCTATTATTTCCGTATTAAGGTTCCTTTTTATCGTCTTCATTGCGTTGAGCAGCTCCCTCGCCCGTCCGTTTCTCCTTATGTTGTCTGAAAGTTCCCTTAGTGGTCGATGGTTCTTATCATCTCTGGAGACCAGGTAAAGGTCTTAATCGTCGAGTAGCTGTTTCTTGGAATGGCTTTTCTATCCGCCTTTTTTTATCAAATTCCTAATAGTTTCTAGTTCCTCGTCTATCTCTTATTGCGATACGCCGTCTAGTTCTTTCGGCTGATATGTGCTTAATTCTCTTTTGTATGTCTCCCAGTCTGCTCTATGAGATGCTTTTGTTACCTTCCCTGGGATCTGGATTGGACCACTGGCCTCATATAGTAATTATATGGAAGATAGTTGTTGCCCAAGCAAATGTCTGGTTTAGTGGCTTAATTTACCCTCACATAGGTGGGGTAATCTGGTCCAAGTCTTTGACAGATACCTCTATTGAACAGAGTTCCGAGGTCTCTGCCTATCCCGTTTCTTCGTCTATATCCGCTCTCTTGACAATGTGCGTTCAGGTCACCCCAAAATAACACTGGTAACCTATTATTAAAAATTCTAATGAAGTTCTGAATGGGCAGTTGGTTTCTCCTTGGCGGTTGGTATCCTGTTGCTCTTTTGATGTTGGTCAATTCCATTTTAATCTCCACTGTGATGTAGGCTTCGTCCAATTCGTTGCAAGTTCTATATTCAATAGCCTTTCTGATTGCTATAGCTTCCCCGTCTTGTAGTTCTCCCGTCGGGTTGGCAGCTATAACGTAGTAATTCCAGATTTTGATCTCGTCTTCTTGAAGATTTACGCCGTGTGCCGAAATCATAATTATGTCCGGGTCTAGTTTTCTAAAAATGTTTCCATACATTATCCTTTTATTTTTCCATCCGTTAACGTTGAGCTGTAGAATCTTAAGATCTGTTCTATCCATTGTAGTTTATAAAGTCCTAAAATAGAATCCGTTTCCAAAGTCCTTTAACCGTTTCCGTTCGTTGATCTAGTATATGTCCTGGGGCCTAAGTAAAAAACTTATTTCCGTCTACCTGCTGGTTTACGGCAGTCCTTAGCTCTTGAATGGTGACCCGAGTTTGTTGGATGTGGGCTTGGCGAGTTATGACTACTTTGTTGTGCAAGGCTCTTTCCCGTCTTTGATTTCCTTTTCTTCTGGGTTTTCCTTGTTAATCTCCTAGTCACTTCTTCTTTCGATTCGGAGCTGGTGTCTTCTGTGTTCGATTCCATTTCACTGATTACTTCCTGAGCGTCTCCTTGGTTTCCAGTCTCAGCACTATCTATTTAGAGAATGGCCTCTGAATTAACCTCTTGTGGCACGACGACGGGTTCTAGTCCATTGGCCTTCAACATGGAGTTGAGTGTTTTTGCATATGTTCCAGGGTTAAGTGCATTCTGGACATGTACATGAATCACACAAGTGTAGATCTTGCCAAACATACCCTTTGTGATGTTTGGCAGTGTTGGGGTGTTTGAACATTGGCTTTCGGCTACGTTAGCGTAAGCTGTGGTGTTCTCTGCATATTTCTTTGTATGTAAGTCTCTCTCCTTCTTCTTGATGATGTCCTTTCTAAATGGACATGACAAAGCCATGGTACGATGGCTACCGCCGCAGTTTAAACATTTTTTTAACGTGTTTCTGCAGTTGCGGTATTCGTGTCCTTCTTCGGCGCATTCAGAGCATGTGATTGTTCCTCTCTTAGGGCAGTTGGCTGAGGTGTGATTTTCCATGGCATAGCAATTAAAACACATCTGGATGTGGACAAATGTGTCTCTTTATATATTCTGTGTCGGAATACACATGCTAAAGGCCAATAATCCCTTTTCTTGGGCCTTGTCCGCCATTTCCGTTGTCTCGCATATTACTTCAAAGACATGAGTAGAGTCTTTAAATTTTCCGATCTCCTGTATTTTGATCCACTTCTGGTGTTCCATGATTTCCCTTTTGATTTCTTCGCATGAGTGAGATCCCACCCATGCTTCTACTTTCCGGCATACAAAGCTCCGGTTTGCGGTGATCTGCGGCGGTGTCTTCGCTTCCAGTTGGAGTTTTCCGAGGGTTACCGATCCACCCGGAGATAGCAGTTTTTCTACTTCATTTCCTTTAGGACACATCGCGATAAATCCGTTGGGAACTTCAATGCATTTTATCAAGGGTATGGAGAGGTCCTTGAAGATGGTCTCCACGACTTGCTGCGGGGTACATTTAGTTCCGTTGATACCTCTAATTCCAACGAAGAGGCAGTCTTTTTACATCCTGGTTGTCCATCCTGGTTCTATTCTGCCCCACTATTGTGGGGCTCCTAGTGGCGAAATCTGTAAGTAAACGTTATGGTCCTCAGATGGGAGAGCCCTCTATCTGACCTAATTCTACCTCTCCTACCTCCCGAATTACGTGCTCTCCTTGCTCACCATACCTATTTAGGTTTAGCCCTTTAAGCGGTCCACAGAAGGTTTCGGGCTCGTGGTCGAGAATCGCCCCCCCTTTCCTGGCCGCCTAACGGGATTTCCTGCAGGGGTTTACTATACCCTACTTCCAAATGTATCTAAGACCTTGCCGGTGACCAAGTTATGTAGCACTAGTTTAGAAACAAGTTGGAGTAGAAAAGTGTGAAAAAAGTGCCAATAGTCAGAGGAAAAAGTCGCACTTTGGGGGGAAGCTACCTCGCCCACAAGGAGCAGGAGGAATCTCCAATCAGCCCTGTGAGCGCATATATTTCTTCCTGTGGTAGTCTTCCGATGGCTGTTATAGCGTTGAGTGGTAAACAGGCGTTTAGCTCAAATTAGAGTGAAAAAATTCACGTTTTAAAGAAAACTTTTGGCTCGTTTCCTCCTTTACCAGTGAGAACTTTGCCAAATTGTAGAATTGCGTCCGAAAATCAGAGTGGCAATCTTACTTAACTAAATTAAAAGGTTGCTTTTAAAAGTTACTACTGCTTAGTATATCGTTTAATAATATTTTTTGTAAAAATAGTTCAATATAAATAATAAACTCATAATCCTACTTTAAAACAAGTATTTTTTTCCAGTCACTAACTAATTTAATTTTATTAAAAATCTGTCTTCATCATTATCATCATCATCATCATCACTGACTCTATAATTTAAGAAGGGGATTTTTTTGAGTATTTGAATAATAATTTCATCTTACTTTGGTTATGAAATGTTTTTTTAGCAAAGTTATTTTAAATAATTATTTTATAATATCAAAAAACAAAATGGTGAAGTTCAGAAATAAATATAAGTATCGAAATTTTGTGAATTTTTTATAAGCCAAAGAATTACAAATGGTGAAGTTGAGAAAATTTATTTTTATATATCTTCTCTATAACAATATTTTAGCAACGTGGTGTTTTTAAAGGGGGGGAAATTTAGTTTAGAGTTCCTTTTTTAAATTATTATAATCGGCGAAGTTCAGAAAATTTATAAAAATTTAACCAAGGCTGCATTTTTTTAGATTTTAAATTCTAATCTTAGTAGCGAAGCGCAAGCTCCCCCCGTAGGGAAAGTGGCCAAGCCATTGCCTGGTCTTAGAAATTATTTAAACTCTAATTTTTCCTATTCAAAGCAAAAACTATCAATGTTTTATTTGTACCTTTAGAATTGTGCTTTAGTATATATTTCATAGGCCTAAACGTCGCCACTAAATAAATACAAAAATATCAGCAGCAATTTTCCTTGCCTTGGGATTTCTTTTAAAAATTACATATATATATATATATATATATATATATATATATATATATATATATATATATATATATATATATATATATATATATATATATATATATATATAAGGTTCGGAGGTGGGTAGTCTAATCCCCCCTTCCACTATTTAAGGCAATGTATGTCCAGCTCCTGTTCATTCCTTGTAAAGGTCTTTAAGAATATAGACGAAAGCGCTCGGAATCGTTTTTTACTTTTCCTTTGTGGGCGTATCTGCATAACTTTGACTCACGTGCCCTTTGTGAGCTTTTTTCATATATATGTGTGAGTGCATTGAGACACAATTGATCTTGAAATATCTTTTTCTTAGGCTCTCTTAGACATGTCAGCTGCGTGAGGCCAGAAGAGAGAATGCCTTTTAGCATTTCCGTGCTTCGTGCAAATTACAAATAGCCCAACTTTTGAGGGAGGGAGAGATAGTTAGAGGTTAGGGCGGGAGCTCCCGGTTGGCCCTTCTTCGCACTCTCATGGCCCCACCCAAAGGATCTAAGTCGATCCAGGTGGAGAATGGGCAGCGGGATCCAATGAGAGTGGAGAGTATTACAAGGATGAGTAAAAGATTTAAAATGAGGCGAGAGAATAGAAGTTGATCTGAGTTCACCTTCTTCTCCTAGTGGATAGAATGGACAACTCCATTTTGTAGACTTGCTTCAATAGCGTCGAGAGGAGTGATATTTCCTCGAAAAGCGTTGATAGGAGCGATAATTCCTTGAACAACGTTTAAAGGAGTGATGATTCATCGAACTGCGTTGATAGGAACGAAGGTTCCTCGAACAACGTTTAGAGGAGTGATGATTCGTCGAACTGCGTTGATAGGAACGAAGGTTCCTCGACCTTCGTTGATAAGAGCGATTGTTGCGCGAACAGCATTCTTCAACCTAGCGATCAAAGATGTCGCCTTCGAAAGATTCTTCCTTTGACGAAACTCAAGGGAGAGAAATTCTGATAATCTGTCTGATCATCGTAACTCTAATCGATGCTAAATTAATTTTTCATGAAACCACTCTTTCAGCGAAATCATGAATAGATAGGAGGTATGAGAAGTTGCCCATCGCGCTGAAACCATTCATGAAGTGATATTGTTTCATTTAGGCATACAACACTGAGAATACTTCCTCATCTTTCGGTATTAACTGACTTCGTTTGCCCTGTGTCGGAATCTTCAAAAAGCATATTTCATAAATCGGGTTCCCGCCAATCACACAAAACAGATATATTTGGAGCCTGTGATGTTTTTTTTAATGTCCCCCTGCCGTAGATAAATCTAGTTAGGCTCCCTTATAAAACTAATAACAGATGGCTCTTCCAAACCGAAACACTTTTACATGTCACTGTATCTTCTGCACATTTTCATTTCATAATATTTACGTAGTGAATATTTTTTGTTCGGCAATTTATTCTCGCCTCCTTCCCACTCCTTAGTCACTATTGCTGCCATATATTATTAGGGTGCCATATAATGCAAAATAAATGAAACGATTAAATAATAATGCATAATAATGGTTGATTGGAGGTTATAATGACAGAGCGATCATATAGTCTCGTCAAATATTTATTAGAGGATTTAATAGCAAAACTACATAAAGGTCACGATTGCAAGAAATTGTTATAAATTAGCTGCATGTAATCTAATTTAAATCCAAACATGTACGATTCGAGGCATCGAATTGCGCTTCATTAGAAGGACAGTTTGATTCATTAGATGAACCTCCCCCCCCCCCCCTCCCTTTCAAATCTTCAAACAAAACTTGATGAAATTCTGTCAGGAGGAGTAGACCCACTGGATTTAAATGATATTTTGGCACATGCTTATTCTCTTGTGCCCCAATGTTGACTATCCTGATTTTCATTAAAAAATGTAACTGCGCACGACACCAATTTCTTATTAACGGCGAGAGAGGACACACAAAGTTTAGACGCTCGTAAGGAACTGCCATCAATTGGGCGGTGCGCCGAATCTGACACATGAACACAGAGTTCCGTTTACGTCCGTCACTACACACATAGTCTCTCATGACACCGCTGTCCCGCAGCTCAGAAACTAACAAAGCAATTGCCCTACTCAAACTCTCTTGCTGCGGGAAGTTTGGCTGTTCTGAACGGTGAGAGATCGTGTACGAGAGTGTCACCTTCAGCCCGTGAGCGAATTGTGGGCGATGTAACTACTTGTATTCGTTGTGCAAACGGGTGTTCCTACAGCTCAAGACCTGAGATAACGCATCCTACACGGCCTGGTTCCAATGATTAATAATGATGTCTCCGAGGGAATAAAAGATGATCCTGGCGTTTATATAATAGTTGCGAAGAACAAGAGAAGGGATAACCTCATCTTTGCAAGTGCAGCAAACGCAACAACCATCTCACAACCAACGGGAACGAAGGTTTCATACCTAATGATATAAAATCAGAGCATAGAAATCAAGGTAATGATTATGTTTCTTAAAATGACCAATATCGCCAACCACCAGGTTTTTTTCGAAGTAATTGATTGACTCCCTTAGAAGAGGGAGATGAAAAGGACACTGGTTCCCCAAGAAGCCAACTTCAAGGGAAATATTATAAATAGAAATAGTTAAGGGGGAGACGATGCCGAATAATATATATGAAGGTAGGCGTCAAAACTCCAAAGAAGACAAGGAATCAGTAAAAAAGAAAGGAACGAGAAGAATAAAATGAAGACACAAATAGACCCACATGGATGAGTCATACTCGGAGTTTGAGGGTGAGGAAAGTACCAAAGAACCGTGAACAAGGAAGAGAATAAGCATTAGTCGAAGAAGTTTCTCGTGCAAGGAGGTGGACCTACGCCCCTGCAGCCCTTCGGGAAATGAGCTTTCGAGTGATTTCGACGAGGTTAAAATTATAGATATAAAGTAGAAATGGTTTCACCAATCAGACTTCCCGACGAACGTGGTGCGGACAGTACTACAGCTGGAAAAACACATCACGACCAATAGATGTCACGTCCTAAGGACAGAAAATTGCAGAACGCTAAGCAATGTTCAGCTACTGAGGATTAGAGTTTGAAAATTAGACGCGAACATAAGCAAAGAAGCTAAAAATAGTGGAGGTAAACATAAACGGCATAAAGAAAAAGAATAATCATTTTTGAATCATGTTATCCAGAGAGAACGCTCACATTGCAATGGTATTTGAGCACGGGTTGAAGATGGAAAGATATGAGCTAGAACTGCAGAATTATTATGCCTACTTAAAGAGTCATTCCAAGGAGGGGTTTGACGGGATAATTATTGCTGTTTAAAAGGTATAAAAACAAAGAGTTGGAAAAACTAAATGAAAGCTATATAGCAATTGAGTTGAGTACTCAGACAGGTCTAGTAATTCTGATTGGGGAATACCACACACCAGGAAGAAATTAACTCCTTCTACATAACTTCCTCTTGGTATTCGGCAAGAATATCCTATGATAGTCATCGGCGAATTTAATGCACGCGCGAGACAGTTGGGATACACCTCAGAGAATAGAATTAGAAACTTAAATCTGCTAATACAAGATTAAATGTTGTTGATAGAACCGTAACTAAGCCAGATATCGTTTTCATCAGCACGGAGATACACAAGAACATGTATACCAGCCAGTCTTTGTGTTTTCGACGGACTACAACTCCATCATGGTCACGCTAGCAATTAGACCAATTAAAGTGCGTAGCATAGTCATGAAACAGTAGTCTAAGGCGAGTGGTTGGAAGGGAAAGCTGCATGGGATATTGGCCTGTAAATTAAAAGGATGATTGATTAAACAAGGCTTGCTGACCAAAAGTCGCATGCTCTTAGTTATTCTTATTTATGCCTTTACAACATTCAAAACTCTCAAGAATTCCTGAACTAGCCTTGGGAGTACCTTGACAATTATATTACTCGAAATAGAATGTAAAACAACATGAGAGTTTCAAATTTCGTAAGAATCGGCCAAATAGTTCTGATGTTATTACCAAAACAAAGTAATTCCAGAGCTAACTTTGGGAGGACCTTGGCAATTATACCAATCAAAAGAGAATGTAAATCAGTATAATGGTTTCAAATTTCGTTAGAATCGGCGGAATAGTTATGATGTTATTGACAAATTATTCCCTCGTTTAACTTGAGAGGACTTTGGCAATTGTATTATTCGAAAGAGAATGTAAAACAACAGAAAGGTTTTAAATTTCGTTGGAATCAGCCTAATAGTTATGATGTTATTGACCAAACAAAATAATTTAGGGGCTAACCTTGGGAGGACCTTAACAATTATATCTTTCAAAGGAGAATGTGAAACAAAATAAGAGTTTCAAATTGTGTTAGAATCGGTCGAATAGTTACAATGTGATTAACAAAACAATAAAAAGCAAAACGGGGACCGACTGACATAGTGAGAAATAGAGTCGCCCGCGACTAAAAATGATGGAAACAGAGGAGAAGAGTAAACCAAAGGTGGCAATGAGAACCCTCCAGCCTCAAAGGTGGTCACCATAAATAGGAACGTGTATAAAGGAAATAAGGCTCATTAATCAAATCAAGAGCGGGATAGATGAAATGTACAAAAATAGAAGATAATTGCAAAGGACATTAAATTACATAATGAAAGAAGAAAAGGAGAGGTTCTGGAAGGAAATGACTGAACAGCTGGACATGGAAAAGAACACCAGGTTGTTGATTTAGGAAACTTCAAGGTGTTTCGACATCAAAGAAGAGGAGTGTAAAGCGAAGAAACGAGTTTGTGACGTAGGAAGCAAAAATTGAAGAGCTCTTTAGGTACCACTGAAGCAAGGGGTGGATAATGACAACATTGATGCGGAGCCTGAAATGAGCATAATAGATGAAAAGAACTAACAGATGGAAAACGTATCCGCTATGAAGTAAGAGAGATGTAACGAAGAATACGATAATAAGTAATGAAGTGGGAAAAGGGAAATGAAATAACTTAAAACAGTAATGCAAACCTTTAAAAATATATCCCCAGGCCGTCAGGACTGATGAGGGCCAGCAGCCTGATCAAGTTACCATATAACGTCTTGGAGGGATTTATCGTGATAATCAATGCTTGTTGGACATCGGTTACTTCCAGGAGAAGCTAATAGTGGCACGAATGTTTTTTGTACCTAAACCGGGTAGACCACTAACGGTGTTTGTCTAATGGTTACATCCCAATCTCGCTGCAAAAATTTGTAGCCAAGTTACTGTAAAAAATTATATGCACTAGGTTAGTGAAACATCTTGAAAGTAACCCAAAATGCAAATCTCAATAGTATGAATTCAGGAAGTAGAAAGAGACAGAGCTGGCCTTGACCCTGATAACGGAAAGGCTGGCCAAAACTAAGAGCGAAAGTAAAATGGTCGAGTTAGTGAAGCGAGACGTGCAATAGACGTTTAATAAGGTATGGAGGAATGAGCTTAAGTATAAAATGGTAACAATGGAACTCGTGGAGATCAGTGACAGACAGGCCTAAGCCTACATACCGATCAGTTCTATGAACGTCTCTTTTTTAAGAACAAGGAGGGGCTCCGCTAAAGAAGTGTGTCCCCTGTCCATTGCGCCATTTATACTAACGATATACATTCCCTCTAAGTCTAGAAAAAGCATATGTGCAGTTTGAGGACGAGGTTACTTAAATTATGGCGACATCAACAAGGACGACAAGGACGACAAGGAAAGTGACTCGCAAAATAAAAACGAATATGGACAAGTTTTTAGTGATACCCGCCAACAGGAGAAAGGTAGAGGAGATTAATTTTGAGGAAAATAGAGACGAGTATGCAAACTAAGCTGACGTTCTGGGGCTTAAGATCTCAAACCGATAATAGGATACATGAAGAGGAAAGGATAAGAGTTGTGAAGGTTAAGTAGGGGTTGCTGGAAAGGTTCGAGGGACTGTCGTTCAGACATAAAAGAAAACTTTACCTAGCGATAGTTAGAGCCAACTTACTGTACCAGACTGTTTCACTTCATGTTACCCTCTAAAGTACTTATAACGATAAAAATTCAAAGGCTGCAAAAAAAAACTAACCGCTTGATTATACGAAACAAGAATAAGAGAAATGAGGAGACAACAAAACCTACATAGATTAGTAAAAATGAAACCGGTCAATGCGGTGTTGCAAAACAGAGCGAAGAAGATATGTAATAAAAATGAAGAGTTGAGGAATGGATGGGAAGATAAATGGGCTAACAGGGGGGGTTGAGACGAATTTACAAGTAGATGGAGGAAAATAGAAAGAGAACCAGCTCCGTTGTATGTATGAATCAACAGTGGAGGCTCGTGTGTAGGCACTGCGGAACTGCTGAATGTGAGTAGCCATCCCCTAGTTTACGAAAAAATACAAAAATCCTTGTATGGAACTGTGCGTTTCACAGTTCCAGTGACGCGGTGTTTAGCTTTGGGGATAGGAAGCTGCACGCTAGAGAGAGAGAGCATTGTGGCTCACGCAGTGCCGACCCTGGTGTACCGGTGGAAGGTAATGTTTCTTTTTTACTCTGCGTGTGTTGTGCTTAAAAACGTGTCTATATACTTGAATGTGATAAAGTGTAGAATTTAATTCATTTTTTTCGGTTCTTTTATTATTTAATTGAGCTGCTGAAATTTATCTTGGAAAATAATCTAGATGATGTTCTTAGTGAAATTACGAAACTGATAAAAATCCTCTTAACAATTCTTATGACTACATCAGAGGCAGAACGCTTCTTTTTAATACTGAGAAGAATAAAAACTTTTCTAAGGAGCAAAATGAATTCTGAAAGACTAAAATTCCTCAGTAATCATCAAGAGATCAAGGAGAAAATAATTATAATATTTTCGCGCAAATTAAAACAAGAAGAATGGATTTCTTATTTAAATGAATGGATCAAGTTTGAACTATAACAATTTAGGCTATTAGTAGGTAAAATAATGTTTGATTTTGTTCTGTTTGTATGTTTATTTCCTTTTACACTCTATTAAAACAATGCTAAAAAAATTTTGAAGCAGCACTCCAACTAACTTTAGCTACGAGCCGCCACTGAATCAATGTAGTGTGAATTAGATATAATCAAATGAAGGCGAACAAAGAAGAACAAGTTAAGATAGAAAAGGAAGGGGAAGTAAAACTAGATTATAGAGAAAGGCTAAAACAAGATGAAGGAACCATTAAAACTTATATGAAGAGAAAGGAGAAAGAAGTAAGGTAAAATATAATCCATTCTCTTTGAAAACTTCCACATACCTACTACTATCCCTCACACCCCTTTGCATAAATTTCAATTTCGACACTATCCTATAGCACCCACTACTAATTTCTAACTTATTACACCCCTGGAACCTTATAACTGTAGAGAAACTGTTTATAAGGTTGGTTTTTTTCAATTATGGTATCTTCTTTCTTCATCCATTGGCAATGATGCGAGGCAACGCATTCCCAAGCAAAGAAAACTTATAACAGTTTTATCATAACATTATTCCAACCCTTACGGAGGATGAATTCTATCAGGGCTGTCATCTACGCCACTCAGTCTCATTTGCATCGATCCAGGCTTGTGAGCGGCTTTTTATTAGTCGCGTGCGAGTCTAGTCGAGGGCGACTCTACATCTAACTATGTCGGTCGGTTGGTCCCCGTTTTGCTTTTTTTTTGTTTTTTGTCATAATATTGTAGCTATTCGGCCGATTCTAAAGAAATTTGAAACCCCTAGGTTGTTTTATATTCTCTTTCGAGTGATATAATTACCAAAGTCCTCCCAAGTGTGGCCCAGGAATTATTTTGTTTTGAAAATAACATCATAACTATTATTCTAACGAAATTTGAAACCCATAGGTTTTTTTACATTCTCTTTGTCCTCCCAATGTTAGCCCGGGAATTATTTCGTCCTTCCAATAACATCATAATTATTCGGCCGATTCTAACGAAACTTGAAAGCCTTATGTTATTTTACATTCTATTTTGAATGATATAATTAACAAGCTCCTCCCAAGGTTAGCGCGGAAAATATTTTGTTTAACAATAACATCATAACTATTCGGCTGATTCTAACGAAATTTGCAAACCTTGTCTTCTTTTACATTCTCTTTCGAATAATTCAATTGCCAGAGTCCCCCAAAGTTAGCCCAGGAATTATTTTGTTTTGGCAATAACATCATATCTATTAGGCCAATTCTGACGAAATCTGAAACCCTAATATTGTTTTATATTCTCTTTTGAATAATATAATTGCCAAAGTCCTCACAAGGTTAGCCCAGGAATTATTTTGTTTGGCAATAACATCATAACTATTGTGCCAATTCTAACGAAATTTGAAACTCTTGTTTTGTTTTGCATTTTATTTCGAATTATATAATTGCCAAGGTCCTCCTAAGGTTATTTCAGACCCAATTAAAAGTTTTAAATGTCGTAAGGGCCTAAATCAGAATATGTGAGAACACGCCACTTTTTGGTCAGCAGACCTTGTGTATTTACAAAATGCTTCAATCGAATTAGGGCGATTTTGATCTCCCCGGATTCCCTTTTATGTACATGGAAATGGAATTCAGGAGAGGGTGGGGGGGGGGGGGGGGTAAGAAGATCAGGGTACGCCGTTTTTCGTGAGTCTAACTCTGATCCTTGTGTTTCAGCCAATCTTGTGTGAGTCCTTCTACATCCTGCTCGAGTACGGTCGCTCAGCCATGTTTATGTGGATGTTCTTAGAAGCGATGTATCTCAACAACCTTATTAGCGTTGCCTTCTTCCGAGGACCTTCCAACTACCGCCTCTACTACCTTACTGGATGGGGTAAGTCTAAGCATTCTTTTTAAATGAGCGGTCAAGGAGTTACATTTCTTACCCTTTCTACTCTCATATTTATTTCTCAATCTTTAATCTCTCTCTGAAATTATTCCCTTTTACAGTTTCGCAAGCAGATATCAAATTCACCATGCCGTAATGAGTTCCTCGTTCCATTTCAACATTTTAGTTTCTTACTCTCGCTATTGTGGATAGCAACTCTTAAGAGTGTCTCAAGTGCAGCATGATCAACCTTTGCGCAGCATCCAACTAGATCAATTTGTGACCCCTTTGCCCAATCTCTTTAAAAGGGTCTTCCCAAATTGTGGAGTGTTGACTGATTATGGAGAGTTGTTCACCGTCCAGTTCTAGACAATGTAGTTGACTCTTTTGAATCTTCGGGCTATATACTCGTACCTAACCCACATTTTCACTCTCTTTAACTTCACCACGTTTTTATGAACCTTACTTTCCAAACATTATTGTGGAAATCTTCTTGTTGGTTTCGATCGGTTCACACTAGTTCCACTCTTTCTATGATACTCGCCGTGTTACCCGATGTTGCATCCGTGAAACTTTCCAATTTAGACGTATCATTGAATAATTACTTTCGATTTGTAGCCTCCAGTCAAAAATTATCTAAATCATTGCCTATTTAATATTCCAAAATAGGTTAGTTAGTCATCGTCACTGAAACACATTCATGTTAGTTGGGTATAAAGCTGTCTGACCTTTTCCACTGTCATAAGTTAAATTTCATTTTCATTTTCTTCTTAAAATTCTATCTAGTCAACAAAATATTGGTTTTATCAAATATTTATTTATCCCTTTTCAATCACTTAATCATAGTTGCTTTGACATCAATAGTCGATATATCATTTTGGCAAATGAGCAATTTTGTGTTACGTTCGTGTGAATCGCTTCCCTTAAATTTCATTTCATTGCATCTGGTTATACCTCTTTCTTTCTTTAAAGGTAAAGAACAAATTTTAATCTGCATTATCTAACCCCTATGCTGACATACATGTATGTCTCATTAGCTCTAAAATTCATAGTTTTAAGACTAGGAATGAGTTTACTTGATTTATGCTACACTCTGTCAAACCTTTCAAAGTCTCCGGCCAAGTAAATGCACTCTAGGTTTATAGAGTAGCAAAAAATGTCTACTTTTAAAAAGTTCCCTCGGATATGAATCTCCAAATTTGGTGTTGCAAATTGCATTAAACAATGAATTACCAGTGGTTTCAATCTCTTCTAGATCTAGTAATGTAAAATTGCAAAAGCTAAATATTGCACAAATGCTAACGAATGGGATGCTGTCTGCGGAAAGTGGAGAGAAGGAAAAGATAGAAATCGTTAAAAGAGAAAATCAACACGTAGAGTATTGAAATAAATTTCCTAACAAAGTGAAAGAGGTATGAGTAATGAGTGGTGTTCCAATATATTTGTTTCCTATTCCTCATCTGGGTAAGAGGAGTGTTTGTTGTTGAATTAGATTGACTTCTCTTATTGAACGGATTGCCTTAAGATGGATAGATAGCCTCTTAGGTTTAGTAGCATGTGGCAGGAGCATGTTATTAACTGTATCCATATGGATATTTGAATATACAGTAGCTAAAGTGAACTACCAACTTTAAATATCATCGAGCGTAAATCCTAACATTTTGTACGACGCATCTGTGCCAAAACTTTTGAAAAGAAATCAAAGATCAAAATATATTAAAGAGCAAAGGGAAGGGATCTAAAAAGATTCCAAACAGTTTATTGGGGAAGAAATGAGTACTACAGAGGTATTCTATGAGTAAGTTAATACCTTTTAATCACTAATAGTCTAAGGATACTACAAGTCTTCAATAACTTAAAGTATAAATAGTTCTCTAGTTTCGTTATATTTTATTTTTCCTGGTGTTCCAAGATCTCTTCCAAAATTAGCCATTCTAAATTTTATGAACTCGTGACTTTAAACGTATAAATATCCATAATTTGGTTCGTGACTTTATCTTCCTTCTTGAAAATGATAACAGTCATTATTTAGAAAATGAAGAAAAACCCTCTATGACAATGAATCGAGTTTTGATGACTGCTTTGAGTTCTTCCAACTTACGAGAGTAAAATTAATCCAATCGCGGAAACAATGATTTTCATTTTAACAATGTACTTATAACAAGATTTCTTGTTCTAAAATTTTACGCTTTAGGAGTAAATACTCTAATATTTCAATTATTGCAGGTTTAGTAAAAAGTCAGCATTTCAAAAATAATAAGAAAAAGCTGCATTCCTTCGCTAAATCCAAAATCGTACTCTGGTCTTGTTCCTGTAGGAAGTGAGTTTCCCTCCCTGGAGCTTTGAAATTCTATCATAAGGGTAAAAAGATGACGAATATTGGTTAAATAAATAATTTTTAAATTAAATTTTAAAATCATTTTTAATTTGACAAATGGTGCTTTCCAAAGAAAAGCAGTGCAACCATGTCTGCTCTTCATCTTACTGCCATTAAATGCAAGGAGATAGTTTCTTAGGGTATTGCATCAAAGAACACCATCTTTGGATCATTAATGATTTCAAAATTAGTGCTTATACTCCTGTAAAAAAATCTTCTAAAAAATCTTCTGGACGCCTAAGAGCTTAAAATGAAAGTCAAGATCGCCTCATGGTAATCCCCTCCCCCCTCCCCAGCCAGTGCCAAACTTGCTCTCGATTTGAAAGAACGCTTCAGCGCGCGCAATGAGTAGGAGACTTTTTGACGAAGATTCCAAGTCGAGGAGGGCTGCGAACAAGCCTCGTCTAACCAAGAAGAACCTTACGGATAGGCTCTCATAATGGAGTAATATTAGTCAACATATCATCAAAAATTTGGTCTCTAGCATGCGAAAATGAATGCAAGTAATCCTGCAGAACAAGGAATATCATTGTAAATATTGAATGCGCGCATCAATTTACTGTATTTTTAAATAAAATATGTTCCTAATGTTTTACTTATTTCACCTTCACATTATGATGCAAACATACGAAAACAGAATTCAACGTTTGATTAGTTCTATTAAGTTTTATATGAGAAAAATATAGTAGTGTCAAAACTTTCGAACATGACTACATTGGCGCTATTAATGTGTTTTCCTTCACTGCATAAGAAAATGTGGCATATAAGCAGTAGCAAAAATTGGAAATGAAGTCAAATATTTTAAATCGAGCAATTTCTTGTATTTCAGGTTAGAGATAGCTAACTGTCTCATTAGGTTCTTCTGCAAGTTGCGTTTGAGGTGGGATTTTTAGGCAATTTTTAAAGTTAAAAGACAGCAAATAAATATGGCGAAATGCCCTGTAGTAGTTGTTACTACGCGCATAAACTGTATATATATATATATATATATATATATATATATCACGTAAGAATAAATGAAAGACTGGTTGGAATTAGTACTTTCGTCGTCTTGAGATTTACAAACTCACAATGGTTTACAAGATTGAGATACACCGTATTTATACAGAGCAAGGTTCCCTATGAGGTCAGATTTTTTATAATCTTTGATAAGTCAGATTTAAGAAAGAAGGATAGAACTGGGTCTAAAGATTATATTTACATTTTTAGCCTTTTTGCTGGAGATTAGGAAAAATTCAAGAATATTTCTGTTGCTGAAATGATTGATATGATTATGGTATCTGCTATTGACCAGTTAATCCGATGACTCATCTCTAGCCTATGGACGGCCAGAGACTGCGTTTTGGTGTTGCTTGGTTCTTAAATAAATATATTTAGATGTTTGACCTACATAGAATAAGTTATAATCGAAACAGGGTACACTATCTATTACATTATTATCGTTCTTTGAACTGTGTTTTATTAACATATTTTTTAATTATATAATTATATTTGAAAACTACACTTATATTAAGTTTTTTTAACATTGATAGTGCATACAAAAAATTATCATGGTAAGGTCAAAGTAATATGTCGTAATGATGTTCTGTTTTCCATAACTTGCGATTATCGAATGTCTTTTGATCTTTATTCATGCAGTTTTCCCCAAAATATTTCGGGTATCATAAATTAGAGTCAATCTCTTCAATTTCTGTCAATTAAAGAGCCTACTAATTATAACAAAATTTCACTTTTGTCTTGTCGTTAAATTATAAGTGTTTTTTTTCTCAATTGTTTGTGGCTCTATTAAATAAAACAGTCAATTTTAATCCCAAAACTTTGCTTTTGTGGCTAGGACATTGAATTTTGAAATGAGCCCATTTATTGTAAATAACATTATATTGATTCAAATAGTAAAAATATATATAATGTTTCAAGATTATGTATTTTCAGTTATGGTATTAACATGGTATACTGTATTTAAAAAGTTATAGAAACAGTCATACAGTAGTAATATTTTTTGCTACCTGGACAGCAATGGCAGTTCTGTTAGATTCCACATAGATTCAGAACTAATTTGGTGCAAAATAAACTGTACAGCTTTCTAGAACTTTCGAGATTTTTTTAATATGTTTTAAGAATTTCTAGAACATTTGTCAACGATGATGACTGTATAAATACAATGAATGTCTACTCAACAGATCAGTTTAACTCTAGCCGTCACAGCGCAGACATTGTCACTCGTCATTAATAGAAGCATTCGTCACACACGGTATCAAGAGGTTGTAAGCATCCGACAGATGCATACCTTAATGTCTGCGGCGAATTTATTAAGACACGAGCTAAAAATAACTCTGTAGAAAGCTCAGCTAAAATATGTCAGGCATAAAAGGTATATTTCGGTATGCCAGTCGGAGATCAAGACAAACCTTGGGCACCTCATTTCATCTGCGAGATCTGCAAAAGAACTCTGGTAGGTAATATATATATATATAAATATATATATATATATATATATATATATATATATATATATATATAATCGAAAATCGCATGACACGTGAGATATAGATGTATTTAAAGTGCTAAGGAAAAGGCAATTGGTAACACAACCCGGAAAAGCGCCAAGGATAATATTACATGAACCAATGAAAGCTTAAGAAGGAAAATGGGAGATGTAGAGAACGGAAAGATAGGGCAAACTATTTTAACCGTTATATGAAAATAAATAAAGAAGTTAGATTTGAACCTGTGTCATTAAGCGCTCATCGCTTATATGACCACGACCCTCATCGCCAGAGCTACCATGGTAGATCTGGCGATGATGAAATGAAGGCAGCAATGTCCTGTTGTCGATATCGTGAAAAGAGCTGAAGACACTGCTTAACATTAAATACTGTGACAAGGAAAATGTGGAAAAAAACGAAAGACAACACTTCACGATAACAAGGCTCTCATTAAGAATAAGGTGAAGGATCCCAGAAAAACCAGTAAAGACCTCCAGAGAGATTTATCTTTAGTTGTGGTGAAAATGTTTCTTCTTCAACCGTCCGGCAAGGGCTAATTGAAGTTGGCAGATTTTCTAAAAAACCTGTACGTAAACTGTTATTGACTTCTGCTATGAAGACAAAGCGTCTTCGCTGGGCACGCAACTATGCCTGAAGGACGGCAGCTGACTGGAGGAAAGTTATGTTTCCAGACGAATCGCATTTTGAAATGGTAGTAAGACGAAGCAAAGATGAATCACTTCAGCCAGGACACATTCAACAGGCACCAAAATACCCACCTAAGAAGATGTTTTGGGGTTGTTTTAGCGCTAAAGGCCTAGGGCGGCTTGTTATTATTGAGAGAATGATGAACAACATTAAATACAAGACAATATTGCAGACTCACTTGCTTTCCGCGATGCAGAAAATCATTCCTGATGAAGGTGGCATTTTTCAGCAAAATCTAAGTCCGCGCCATACTTCCCAAATAATGCGCACATTCTTCGAAAAAAGTGGACTTACCGTTATCGATTTTCCTGGGAATTCTCCTGACCTAAACCCTATTGAGAATCTATGGGCTATAATTAAACGTAAAATCGAGAAAACCGACTGTTTGACGATGCAGAAGATGATTTGTGCTGTTATCAATGCCTGGTACCATAACGAAGAACTGGCAGAAATGTGTTCAAATTTGGTTGAATCTATGACAGAGCGAGTGAAGCAGGTTTTAAAACCAAAGGGCGGTTATATTTCATATTGAATGTACCATTTATCTTATCATTGACGTATTCTTTTTAAATATAAACAACAATTATCAAATAATTGTATTATTTCACCACTGTCCAAACTGATTTGCATATATATATATATATATATATATATATATATATATATATATATATATATATATATATATATATATATATATATATATATATATATATATATATATATATATATATATATATATATATATATATATATGTATATATATATATATATATATATATATATATATATATATATATATATATATATATATATATATATATATATATATATATATATATATATATATATATATATATATATATATATATATTTATATATATTTATATATATATATATATATATATATATATATATATATATTTATATATATTTATATATATTTATCTATATATATATATATATATATATATATATATATATATATATATATATATATATATATATATATATATATATATATATATATATATATTTATATTTATTTATATATATATATATATTTATATATATTTATATATATATATATATATTTATATATATTTATATATATATATATATGTATTTATATATATATATATATATATATATATATATATATATATATATATAATATTGAGGATAAATCCCAGAGCCACGAGAAACGGATGTAGCATCTTTTAATTTTTCACTACGTTTCGAAAACTACAAGTTTTCATCTTCAGGCTAGAATAGGTTTACAAAGTTAATATGTATGAAGAAAACTTGAAAAGGCCAACAAGACATTATTTTAAAGGTGACCAATTACAAAATATCAGTAGAAAGTACTACAAGTTAAATTAAATATGACTTGGCAACAGTTAAATTTGCTTTAAGACTGACTCAAAAATTAGTTCATAAATTTAAGGATTATTGCAGACATTAATTACAAACTATAAGAGAAATTGACCTGGCATTATTTAAAGAAAATAAATTTAAACTTTTTTTAATTTTGTAAAGACTGTAAGAGTTAAAAACATTTAATATAAAAACGGAAAATTTGGGTACTTACTAAAGCGGATCCATCCTAGAGAGTGAATGGTAGGTTTAACAAGGGGCTAGTATATATAGGTTACATTGACGCTTGGTTTATTAAAAGGCAAACCAACTAACAAACTGTAGTTAAAATTAGTTAATTAATAATGATATTGCACTTAAATCTTCATTGAGTGTAGGTTTGTAGTGTTTTATATAGAGAGAACAGAGAAGGATCACTGTGTAACACAGGCGATCAGGTAGTCGTGAAGGAAAAGGGTATGGAAATAACTTGAAAGGGAATGGATAGGAAGAGTTGATAGGTCTGGGGCTAGACACCGATGCGTGGATGTGTCTCGGGGTGTTCATGACTGGACGACGGTTGGGGAATGGTCAAGAAGGAGATCGTGTCTGCATAGTTGGAAACGTGTTATTCCTGATGCTCTTAACTTATGCGTAGAATGGTATGGATTGTGGGTGGTCATGGGCTGCGGGGTATCGCAGTGCCATCGCAACATACAGTCTTCCGTGTAGTGCGGTGTATATGAGATCTTTGATGAGTTTCTCGAGTTGTTTTGTGAGTCTAGTGTGAGCGTATGTGCTGAGGGGTGCTAATTTGTTGTTGTCGTGTAGTGTGGACATTCTCGCGTACATGAGATAGCGGCAAGTGCGCTTCAGAGCAGAGTTCTGAATGCCCTGAGCCTTCTTCTGCCACGTGACCTCGCAGCTACGAGTGACAGTGGGGCATACGTGAGAAGAGGTCGCACGAGTGTTTTATATAGGTGTAACTGTAGTTTCTTGCCCGCAGGGTAGAACCTGCGCAATATTTTGTTTGTGCGTGCGGCTTTTGGTTGTATTAAGTGCTAGTGTATATTGAACCTAAAGGACTTGTCCAAAAGTTACCTCAATGATTTTTGTCTGTTATGTGTAGTCGAGCCTTGCTGGGTTTAGGTGGTTCCTGTCTAGGGGGTGTGAGAAAATTTGTAGGTTATGTATGTAGTGATCTCTTGCGCCGAAAAGTGGCATTGTGTCTTCTGAGGATTCGTGGCGATCAGCCATTTATCCTCGTATTCTGTCTTTTCGTCCTGTATTATTTGTGCGTGGTTCGCGATCATGTCTGGTCCGCGACCGCTGACGAGAATGGTCTCGTCATCGGCTTAGGACACTGTGTAAGTGTGACGGCAGTTTTCGGGTGGGCGTGGGGTGTCATTTGTGTACATGATGCAAAGTGTGGGTGCCAGTACGCTTTCTTGGGGAACGTCTGAGCGTGGTGTAAAAAGTTGTGATAGGGTATTGTTGTATTTTATGTGGCATCTCCGTTCAGTGAGGTAGTGCGAGAGGAGCCTTCTGGTGCAGAGAGGTAACTCCGTATTGTTGGCGAGTTTCCAACGGATTCCCTTGTACCAAACCTCATCAAAGGCCTTCTCCAAGTCCTTGCTGATGGAAAGTGTATTTTGTCTTACCTGGTGATTTTTTTTTTTGTATTCTGTCGTAAATGATGGTCACAGCCGCCTGAGTGGACCGGCCCCTCCTGAAAACATATTGGTGGGGGGAGAACCAGTCCCTCTCTTCCAGGTAGTCCGTAGGCGGCAGTTGATCATACGTTCGAGTATTTGCCTAGGTGCTCTAATAGACCAATAGGCCTGTAATTGTTTGGGTGTTTGGGGTCTTTGTTCATTTTGTGTAGAAGTATGTTTTGAGAGACTTGGAATATTTTGGGGAAGTGGCCTGAAGCTAGTGAGGCGTTGGACACGTGTGCAAGTGTGGGTATATGTTTGCTGGGAGATTGTGTATTAATGAGGCTGGTAGTCCGGAGGGGCCGGGTACAGATTTTGGTGTTTTAGTGTAGTGTTTTGTTTCCTTATGGTGATGGAGTGGTCAGTGTATATGTGTTGTCGAGTAGCTCCACTCGTATCAGGGGGGCGGAACTCAGCTCGCGAGCGTAGGCCCAACACCACTCATGGACTTTCTGGAAGTGCTCTTGCGCGTGTGGTTTAGGTGGGTTTTGTGTGTGTGTGTACTGTGTCCCAGTGAGACCTAAATGCGTCGAGGATAACGTTGGTGTCTGTGAGTGTTTGGTTATTTACTTGGAGGGTTATGGGTTTGGGTGGATCGGTGCCTAGCATCCTTTTTACGCGCCACCAAAAGAAGGAGGGGTCAGTGCAACGAGTGTCGGTTCCTATCTAGTTGCAGGCACTGTAGGATGCGGGCACTTAGGTGATTGATGTTGTTTTGTCGTGGGCCTCTGGTGTAGTGATTGTTGTATTGTGTGATGAGTCTCTGAGTGTGCATGGAATATGTGAAGAGTTTTATGCATGTGTGAGTTTTGTGTGATGCGTGTAGGTCGCGTGCTGTTTAAGATTGAGCACCAGTGGTCGTCTAACAGAGCTGAGATGGTGTGGTCTAGATCGAGGTTTTGTGGCGTAATTTTTGTTATGTCTGTCTTGAACTCTTCCCAGTTCGTGTTTTGGATGTTGAAGAGAGGTGGTGTGGGTATGATTATGGGAGATGTGGATATGATAAGGCATATCGGTATGTGGTCAGAGAGTACGTGAGGACCCGGTGAGATGTGAGTGTAGAAGTGTGAAGCGTGGTCGTTGTGGAAGACCACGTCCGGAGACGTGGTTCCTCCGCGAGTACCGAAGAATGTGGGGAAGGCCAGGCCGATTTGCTCGCAGCGATAACGCGGCAGGGCACCAGCCAGATACCTTCCTGCATCATTCGGGTTTCGTGTGTGTATGCTCGACGATTAGAGCGAACACCTTCTCAGGGAAGGCGATCTGCTCTATTCCGTGCGAGGAGAACAGTGTATTTAGTATGTTTGCGTACATATAGTCGGGCATCGCCCTTCGACATGTCGTTTGCCACCCTTGAAAGCAAGGCGGCCAGGTGTAGCTTTGGGTGTGTGGTCTCGTTGGGTGTGTAGTGCGGGGTAGGAGTAGTTGTCAGAAGTAGTGGGGCTCTCTGAGTGTCGGATGTTTGGGTGGGAGTGGGTGTCGGAACATGTTGGTAAGTCTGGGTTGCTGCTGGACTAGGGTGTGTATGGGGTAGGACAGGGGGCTGGTGTGGCCAGCGTTGTGCCGGCAGCAGCAGCGAATGTTCTTGTTAGGGAGGAGGGGTGGGGTACGGTGCCAGAGCGGCCCATGGTCGCCGCCGCAGTTTGTGCAGAGGGGTGAGGTGGCTGTGCAGGTGGTGTAGTGGTGGCCCACTACACTACACCTTGAGTAGACCAGATCTGCTTGGCTGTTTCGTGTCTCGTGTCCGGTTTTCTAACAACAGTGGCACTGTGTGAGTTTTGTGTTTAGCTGTGGCTTGATGTTATGTAGATGTGGTAGTGTGCCGCAGACCTTGATGCCTTTGTCTAGCAGCAGTGTTTTATTTTGTTCGTCGGACAGTGTAATTACTGCCCATTGTTTGTACGGTCGTACTATAAGTCTCTGATGCCCCCTTCCCCCTTCCCCCCGCATACTTCTGTCTGAGGTGTGTGTGGAGGTCATCGGTGGAGAAAGCCAACTATAGGGGTTTTGTCTTGAGGACTCAGACTTGGTGTTTCTTGTGTACACCGTCGGCTAGTTTTGTGTGAAGGTCTTGTGCGGCGAGTGTGTCAGCCGCAAGTTCGTGCAACTTATGTTTGTGGTGTGGGTATCATATGTAACGGCTAGGTCGAGAAGTGTGTTTTCATTGTTGGTAGTGGGTGTTTTTTCTGTTATGTGTAGGAATGTGAGTATGGATGTGTTGTGTAGCATGATGAGGATCGCTTTTTAAAACTTTGTTTTAAAGGGGTCCCCCGCCCCGCCGATAACGACCCCGTGAAAATGACTCGGATGTGATGATGATTAGTGAGTGAGTATGGACCTGGTTGGGCTCCTCAGAGCGTGTGAAAACATGGCGGACTTAATGATGACTAAAGCCCGAATCAACTGACTTCAGTCGGGGTACTGCCCCCTCTATTGGGTTTTGGGTATTTCTCAGTTACGTCTAACTTCTCACAGAGACGGTGGTATCTCCCTCTGTGGTCTTGGTCGGTCCCGCAGGGTAGGGTAATAATCCTCCCCACGTTCGTAACTGAGTTTGCTCCTTCCTTTGGGCTCTCCCAAAAGTTTGCAATTATGCCCTTTCTAAGTAGAAGGGCATCGTTGCAACGGAGCTCTGTATGTAGAGTCACATTCACAGGGCCAAGTCACGGCGGGGCAGGGATGGGGAGGGTTTAGCACGTCGGATCAGTATGACGAGCCAGGGAAATAAAGAAATGTTTATTCAGGGGTGGGGGAAGGGGGGGATTTCTGACTCTCGCGTATTCCTTTCGAGATGATACCGTCCACGGTATGACTTGCCGAAATCGCACTGTTCTCAGTAAGAAGCGTCGAGGGAAATATCCGCCGGGCATTGCCTCCTGTATCTAAAAGAGAGCAGGGAAACGCAGAGAGATTCGTCGAGTCATCGCAAGAGGAAGGATATACATTGCCTTAAATAGTGCGAAGGGGGTTTAGACTACCAACCTCTGAACCCTAATTAAGGGGTACAAAATCTTAATTAGGGTTCAGAGGTAGGTAGTCTAATCCCACCTTCCACTATTTAAGGCAATTTATATCCTGTCTCTTGTTCATTAATTGGATAAACTATAAATTTTATAGTTTATTAAATAAAAAACAAAAACAAAAAATTCATCCAAAACATAACATAACAGAGCTACCCTTTCACCAGGGACCTATTTATTCTGTCTCATACACATCATCTATTCTTTAAATTCACTCTATTTCACCACTTTCATCTCTTACTTTTTCTCTCTAACTCTCCCTAAATCTCACCACTTTTCTATGTCCAATGTCCAATGCCCTCTTGTTCATTCTTTGAAAAGAGCTCGGAATCGTTTTTCACTTTGTGAGCATTTTTTCATATATATATATATATATATATATATATATATATATATATATATATATATATATATATATATATATATATATATATATATATATATATATATATATATATTATATATATATATATATACATTATTTTTTTTTTTAACTACATGAGCGGTGTGTATTGGGACATTGTCATCTTGGTAAATGCACTCACCATCAGGGAATAATGTCTGGACCATGGGATGGACTTGATATTCCAAAATATTCAGATATTTGTTGCTGTTGATCCTACCAAATAAATTCCAAGATATGGCTGCCCAAACCATCACTGACCCTACTCCGTGCTTCACTGTAGGAAGAAGGCAGTCATGATTAAAAGCTTCTCCGGGCTGCCTCCACACATAAACTCGCCCTGTAGTGTGGAAAAGAGAAAAACTGGAATCGTTGAAGAATATTACTTGCTTCAATTGGTCTGTCGACCAGCCCTTGTGATCTCTACACTAGTATAGCCTTTTCTGAGTGTTTAGATGAGAAAGCAGATGTCTCTTAAGGGCAGTCATGAGGCGCATGGAGATCTCTAAGTATTTCACACTGTCACTATGGGATAAAGCACCAGCTACAAAACCACTTAAGAACTTAATGTTCGACTGATCATTTTCACAAAATTTATTTATAGAAAGGAGATGATTAAGGGAAAATGAATCACTATTTTTGAACGTGAAGGATAACCCATAGCCGAGGATAATTTCTTGATCACGTGAGAGCTCATAACAAGAAAGATTGAGACCATTCTTGGCAGGATTTTAAGCCTTCTTCCATGGGCTATTTTGGAATAACCACTCTACTTTGTTATGAAAGTGGTGTTGACACTTTCGATGAACGCGGGTAAGGGTTAATTGGCACCGTATCAGTGTGTAAGGAAGTTGGGTTATACTTACGTTTGCTTCGAGATCCCCAGGCCCCTCATGACTGCCCTCAAATTACTGAATTCTAACAGAAATATCATCCTAACAAAATCGGACAAAACTAACCAAATCGTGGAATTAGACAAAATTCTTATACTAAAAAATTATAGGATTTACTCAATGATATGAATATTTACGAGAATTTATCTTCCAACTCATTGAAAAATAAACCGAGATCTTCAACAAAACTCTCACAAAATTGCTCAAACGATCCAACCCAGACTTTCTCCATCGTTTTAAACCTACCAACCCATCACTTCCCCGTATGTATGGTCTGCCAAAATCCGACAAAAGAGGAACGCCACTCCGACCTATTATATCGTGTATCGACTCTCATGAATACACACTCTCGAAGTGGTTAGTTTCCGTTCTTGCTGACGCTGTTGGATTGACTTCTCCTTCACACATATTCCATTCCTCTAATTTATTTGAACAATTTAGAAAAGTCAACATAAAAGGAATCCACTTAATAAATTAAGATTTGATGTAGAAAGCTTGTTCACTAATGATCCAGTTAACGAAGCTCTTGATGTTTTATCTAAGGTATTAGATAATCAAAAAATTAAACCTCCCTCTAGGCAAAAGTAAAATTATAAAGTTTAGCGATATGGGTTTTTTCCGTCAAAAATATGGTCTTAGAATGGGTCATCCTTTAGCGCCCATATTATGATGTAACCTTTTTATGGGGCATTTCGAAGTATCCTTACTCCTTTTGTGATTCCCCATCATAATTTTGTATGTAGATGATAGCATATCGATTTGGCCTATAAATAGTTTAAATATATTTGATAATTTCATTAAAAATCTTAACGACCTCCATCCCACTATCAATTTTAAAGTAGAGTGGGAAAAGGATAACTGTATATCCTTTCTTGATGTGAAAATTGTTAGAGTCATTGACTTATTGACAAAATTAGCTTCACTGTGTACCGAAAACCAACCCATTCTAACTCTTATTTCCATTTCTTTTCTCATCATGATATTAACATTAACCGAGCCGTTGCATCAGGTATGTTTTTCAAGAGCACTTAGGATATGTGACCCTTGCTTTCTAGAAGACGAGATTACATATACAACCTGCAGTTTCATTGAATTAAATTATCCCCTCCACGTGATCAATGAAAGTTTATCTAAAGCAAAATCTACTCATTACCGTCCCAAGGATAAAAACAAATTTAGTAATACGAAGTGTCTATCCCTCCCTTTTTATCCCCTCCTCAAAGGAGTGAACAAAGTTATTTCTCCAGGCCTAACCACATTTATATACCCTTTTTCTATCTTTAAATCTTTTTCCTTCGGCCAAGCCCGTGGATCAGCCAAATGAAGCAGGTGCATATTTAATCCCGTGTGGCTCTACAAATTGTCCTTCATTCTCCATAGAAGAGACCGGAAGAACCTTAACAAAACGAATTTATGAACATAAAGGTGATGCCAGACGAGGCAGTACCACATCTCGTACTTTTAATCATATTGGCAATTTCAACCACCAAATGGACTATTCAAAGGGACAAATAATATATAATTGTAAATATTTCCGTAAAAGAAAAATAGTAGAATCTATATTAATAGGAGAAATTTCAAATTTTAATTTGTAAGATGGGCAATTAAAATGCAGCCCCCATTCCCGTAACCTCATCGTAAACAGCTTAGTCAACGATCTTAAGCTCGCACCCCCTGATTAATTACCTTTTTCCCTCGTTTTGCGTTTCTTTGTGTTTTTTCACGATCTGTACGCTATTTATATACTTTCGTAACAATTGCATTCTCAGTATACCACTGAAGAGGGTATGATAAACTACATACAGAAACTAGTCTCCTAAATTAAACTTTTGGCTCCTATGCAGTTGTTTCACTTTTATATTATCATATATATATATGAGGAATTAAACCACATTCTCCGAAGACAATTTAATTCAGAACAGTTTCGGTGTATCTCACACCCTTTTTCAACTGGCACTGGGCAGAAAATATAAGAGAAATGCATATAAGCATAACACTGGATCCCCTCTTTTTCCCCCAATCCCCTATTTGGGGCTAATCTGGGGGGAGGGGGTTAGGCCTAAACATATTGAAGGGCTGACATTTTACTATTTTGTTTATTTGCGATCTTATTACAGAATTAAAAGAAAATTGAGCCTCAGATAGATTTAAATTAGGAACTGACGATATCAAGCTCGATTCTATGATTCTTCTCTTAACATAGTTAGCCGATTTAAATAACATTTTACTTCCATTGAAATCGATCGTATGATTCTTGTCTCTAACATGGCAAAATATTCCACTACTTTCGCTGCCCCCTCTAATATCTCTTTTGTGTTCGTACAATCTCTTGTCTAGATTTCTCCCCGTTTTCCCTATATAAACTTTATGGCAATCGTTGCATGGTACTGCATATACTCCTATGTTATGATGTTCTTTGGGTTTCCTGGCCATCATCAATTGGTTTAAGGAATTATTATATTTAAAGGCTAGATTAATACCCGCTTTTCCAAATATGTCCTTTAAACTATTTAATTTATTGTTAAATGGTAATGTTATACATTTGTTGAAGTCGTTAGTGCGGGAAGGCTTATTACCATAGAATGTTTTCCTAGCTGCAAAATGGGCAGACGATATGAACCAATCGGGGTAATACAAATTAGAAAAAATGGTCCTGATAATGACAATTTCTTCATCTAAATAGGAAGGATGACATATTTTGTATGCTCTAAGGAAAAGGTTAGAAATTACTGATTTTTTAACAGTATTATCTTGAAACGAAAAATAATGTATATAGGCATTCGAGTGGGTTGGTTTCCTATACACGTCAAGTTTTAATTCATGGTGATCTTTATTAATGAGGACATCTAAAAAGGGTAATCTATTATCATATTCCCATTCATATTTAAATTTGATGGAGACATGCAAATTATTCAAATTATTAAAAAAGGTATCAAAATCATGGCCATTAGGCCATACAGAAAATACATCGTCAATGTACCTTAACCATATAAAGTTAGGGGGAGAAATTGTGGGAAGGAGTTCAGTCTCAAAATATTCCATGAAGAGACATGCCAATATCGGAGATAAACTATTTCCCATGCTAAGGCCAAATATTTGTCTATAAAACTCATTATTTACTCGAAACACATTGTCAGAGAGACATAATTCAACTAAATCGATAAATTTACTCGTAGAAATGGGAAGATCCAAATTAAGTCTAGGCATGATTTCCCGCAGAAGGCCCATGGTTTGGTCAACCGGAACTTTGGTAAACAAAGAGTTTACATCAAAGCTCACAAGTTTTCCCTCCGGTAATTGCAAGTGGTTGAGGCGGTCAACGAAATCTTGAGTGTTCTTAATGTGTGCAGATGAGATTCTTCCTACTGCTGGAGATAAAGGCTTGGCGAGCCATTTGGAGAGCTTATAGGTGGGAGAATTAATATTGGAAATGATTGGGCGTAATGGACATCCCTCTTCGTGGGTCTTTGGGAGCCCATACATATAGGGAAGTGAAGGGTTCGTACTCCTGAATTGTTTAATTAAATCTGCGCTTTTCAATATTCTCTTCAATTTGTTGTTGAAATTGCTTGTTTTGTTATTGAGCGGATCACTTTGTAGCTTTTCATATGTGTTCACATCATTAAGAAGTTCATTTAGTTTATCATTATAACTATGTTTGTCCAAAATGACTAACTGATTCGTTTTATCGGATTTGGTTATAACAATGTTGTTATTAAATTTAAGTTTATTTAACGCAATCTGAAATCTCTTAGGAAAACCAATTTGGTCAGATTTTTCAGAATATAGGGCACTAAGCATACAGACACTAAGAAATTCACCACTTATTTGCTCATGTGAGGATTTGGCTATGGATACTAAATGGTCTAGTGGCAACTCATCGCATGACTTAATTGAAAAGCTTAAACCGTATCCTAACGCAAATTTTTCATCATCAGTCAGTACATGGGATGATAAATTCAGAATATTTTTAATGGGGTTTGAGCCTGTAATCCAAAGACTGTTCATAAAAATTCGGTTAAGTTTCCACTTCAAATAATTGCTATGATGCAAGATTTTATTCTGAACACTTAATTCAATCACAGAAACTGCATGATGCCCTAAAAGTTCATCGCTCTTATCAAACAGATTTCTTCTTGACCGTCTCACTTTGAATAGGAAAGTGTTCACTTCTCGCTTGGCGTTTTCTACACGTTCTTTTAATATACAGCTGTGTATAATGTTAAACAGAAGATCACTGGACTTTCTTAAAGATGTTGTAAGTAGGGTTGTCGGAACGATTTGTTCTTGTAAGCAGTTATTTAAAAAGTCCCATTGAAGTTTGGTCTTCTTAGTACGCAGTAGGTTTCTCTCATATTCTCTAAACAGAGGAATATGCTCAGGATGGAGATGGAAAAGATTCCTGAGTTGTTTGTGTCTTCTCGTGGTATTCATGATGAAAATTAATGCAATATCGCAAGAAAAGATGAGGAATTAAACCACATTCTCCGAAGACAATTTAATTCAGAACAGTTTCGGTGTATCTCACACCCTTTTTCAACTGACACTGGGCAGAAAATATAAGAGAAATGCATATAAGCATAACACAAGATCCCCTCTTTTTTCCCCCAATCCCCTATTTGTGGCTAATCTGGAAGGGGGGGAGGCCTAAACATATTGAAGGGCTGGCATTTTACTATTTTGTTTATTTGCGATCTTATTACAGGATTAAAAGAAAATTGAGCCTCAGATAGATTTAAATTAAGAACTGACGATATCAAGCTCGACTCTACGATTCTTCTCTTAACATAGTTAGCCGATTTAAATACCATTTTACTTCCATTGAAATCAATCGTATGATTCTTGTCTCTAACATGGCAAAATATTACACTACTTTCGCTGCCCCCTCTAATATCTCTTTTGTGTTCGTACAATCTCTTGTCTAGATTTCTCCCCGTTTCCCCTATATAAACTTTATGGCAATCTTTGCATGGTATTGCATATACTCCTATGTTATGATGTTCTTTGGGTTTCCTGGCAATCATCAATTGGTTTAAGGAATTATTATATTTAAAGGCTAGATTAATACCCGCTTTTCCAAATATGTCCTTTAAACTATTTAATTTATCGTCAGTTCATATTGTAATATATAGAACTTTTAACTTAATTTAGAAATAGGGGACGAACTTAATTGTGGGGGATTCCTCCCCCTCCCCCCATGCAAATGAAAAAAAATCAGAAATATTCCTTAGTCGAAAAAAGCCTATCCCCCTAGTTTCGAATTCAAAGGCGCGAGTGCCAAATCTCGTTAGTTCTCTATTTGTTATTAACGTGTTACGTAACCCGTTTGCACCCATATGTATACAATTATAGCATCTCAATTAAAAGAGAAATATTTAAAGTGTTTTTTTCAAAAATAAAAAACTAAACTATATAAAACCCTACGTAACCGATTCTTTTTAGGCGAAGACTACAAAAATAAAAAAAATTAAACTAACTAGATTCTTTCAATTCGAAAATGGCGGCTAATCTACTTTCGTCATAACATGATAATTAGAGATTTGCGCATTTTTTTTAAAATAGCGATATTTTCACAAAGCGTCCTCGAAATTCCATTCGAGGGCGGGCATATACCGAAAAATTTCCGATGAAGTATGGTGGAGTCAGAATCTGATATACTAAATTCTATTTTGATAGTCTGTACAGACCAATTATCTGTACAGTGTAGCTTTTATGCCTTTTTCTGCGTGTTTGTGACGTAATTCTTGTTTGGGTGTCTTTTGAGTCTATTTCGTCTCCCGTAGCCTTTCCTCGGCATTATTATGTGTAGATTGGGTGGTGATTGTGCTGTGCAGCAGCCCTGCTGCTGGGGAAACTTCTCTTTGACTCGTTCAAGAGGTGGTTGGGAATACCAAAATGATTACTGATGAAATCATGGTCTGTGTTCTCTTCCACTTTCCTCCAAATCTTGAGTGCTCTGGTACCCAGCTCTTTATTTGCCGCGGTAATCTGAGTTTCTTCGTGGAGTGTTAGTTGACGCCTCCTGTCCCTTCTTCTGATATAAATAAATAATAGAAGTGCTTTATTTTGCACTCTCTGCAATTTAATAATCCAGGAGTTTGGCATAGCCGCCAGAGACATTGGGGGATACAGAACCTTCGGGTGGATGTACGCAGAGTATATTTTTCTTTGTTTTTTTATCTTTAAGTTCCTGAAGTGTTATAGCTCTTTGAGGTGCTTACTTGTGCGTGCAATTATGCTGCACATTTAATCCCTATATCCCCTGCTGTTTATTTTCAGGTCTAGCACGGTGCCTGCCCTCTTGTACGGATACCTCTCCTCTCCTACATAGATTGGCGTAATCTTATTCCGAATCTTGATTGGAATAATGGTAAATTTGCTTGTATTTGTCGCAATTTTTCATCGTCCTTCATAAATATTTTTGTATTTCAATTTCGTATGCCGTCATCCTCGCCATTGTTCTCTCGTTTTTATAAGGGAAAACCACAATCTGTAACACGTCATCGGCGAACTGGATATACATAGATTTCTCGAGTCTAGGGCGAGGGAGGTCTCTAATGTATATGGAGTAAAGCAATGGGCTCAGACATCCACCTGAAGGGACGCCCTCTTTCAGTAGAAATTCCAGCCCCTTTTGCTCGCCGATGTTGATGTAAGCTCGTCTATCCTAATTAGCGCAATGTTTATCTCTGTATATATTGTGGAAAATACCTTCCCTCTATCAGGTTTTTCCCTGGTGAGGGCTTTAAGAGGTATCCTGATTGTCTCCCTCATTTTGGTAAGCCTTTAGTGAGTGGAAGGAGATACCATAGTTAGTGGAGGGGGGGAAATAAGGGGAACCAATTAAGGTGTTTGTTTTTTTTGTTTTTTTTTTGGGGGGGGAGATAGAGAGGATGTAGGTAGAATAGGGAGAGTAGATGAAAGAGAAATAATATCTGTCCTTGTCCATGTACCTTACTCCTGTTTTTCTTCTATATGTTTGCGCGTAAGTCGACTAACTTGTCGCAATTATTCTTGATGTTATTTATATTTTATCTTCGACTCTTATTTACATACACCAGTGCATCCAATTAGTTGAGTGACTTTGTTCAGTTATTTGGATTTAGCCTCACTGAGATCGGGGCACTTTTGAAGGGGGGTTATATTAACTTATTTACACTTGTGTTCGATTTGGATTGTTTTTGAAACAAATTCGGGAAAGGCACTAAATTAGTGAAAGCGTATCGAGGAGAGCACTTTTTAAATTAATTTGTTCACACGTAGAAGAGTTACAGGTTTTGGGGGGCGATAAGCTAGTCACTTAGGGGTAGTAATTAGTTTCGCACAGAGAATATATTCACTTTTGTCGTAATATCTGCACTTATTTTCGTTATAGCTGACCTTTGGGAACTAGGTGAGCACTGTTTCGTTATTGCTGGTTTAACTTGTTCGTAAATAAGTAAGCTTCCAGTTTGTGGCAAACCACTGGGCACTTATGCACTGCTAATCAACTTTAACATTGTTCACTTTTACTGTATTTTTGGCAAAAGCCGGGGTTCTTTGTTTGTTTATTCCACTCTTTAGTTACTAAGGCTGTTTTTCTTCGAATTCCCGTTGGAATCAGTAGTCTATTTTTTATAAGTCTAACTTTTGTAGAATGGGAGTTAAAGCATACAAATCACTTTATCGTATCCTCCTTTATCGAAAAATCAAGTTTCACGAGATCCGAATTGTCCACAGGCGTATAAAGCAGTCTACTAAAAGAAAGCGTTTTTTAGGGGATATTTATTGCTCCTCGCCGAAAAGTAACGTTTCAAAGGAAACGAGCCAATTCGGTGAGTGGAATTTTAAAACAATTTTAATGTTCTATTCTAGCTCGTGGCCTGAGTGTGATGGCCGGCTTCTCTTCGTTTATTAAGATGACTTCAAAGATGTTCAGCCTGGCTTTATTTCCCTGTTTTCTTTTAATTGTGATGTCTTCAACTAGAAAATCTCTAGCTAGGTTGATGTTATGCGCGTTCTCCATATGATTTTTAGGCCCTCCGCATTGTAGGTGCATGGTTAAACGCCTCGAAAGGGTGGTGGTTGTCATGGCAATATATTTTTAGTTATTATAAAGTTTGCAGTCTTTATTGGGGCAGATAAACTCATAAACAATGTTGGTTGACCTTAGATTCGAGGAGTTTTGGCAGCTGTTGTTTTTCATAAGGAGATTGTTGACCTTTGTCGTTTTATAATATATAATAAGTTGAATTTTGTCTATTTGATTCCTAATCTTGATGTTACGGTTAACAATCTCCTTGATGTTTTTTTCGTCTATTTTATAGTCCCTAGACATTTGATTTTTTTAATACAGTTTGATGATATTTACTGTTTCTTGATTAGTTTCCATTTTATCCGTATCTTTGAATTGCATACTTAAAAATGATTTGAGTTAATTTTCAATTATGTTGTACGGGAAGACCATTGTTCACGAATATATGTTTTACGCGGGAGATCTCTTGATGAAAACAGCTCCCACATTGAGCAGCATTTGTATGCTCGGTCGGCGGATGTATGAGCTGATTACACTTTTTTGTATCTTTCAGGACATTCACTATCCGCGTTGAGGCATCTACTCATGTCCGTATTTTTTCTATATACTTTTGTGGTATAGCTTCCATTGATGTTTTGTACCTCAACGCCCAAAAAAGGGAGTTTATTGCCCGTGCTCAATTCATAAGTGAATTTTAACATGGAGTTCTCCTCAAATTGCTGTTTGATTTTCTTTAGATGTTCTTCGTTTTGGACATATCGGCAATATGTGTGTGGATTATTTTCACTGTTGTCAAATAAGCTCTCTTCAAGTTTGCCCATATAGTAGTTAGCGAAGGTCGGCCCCAAGGGTGATCCCATAGCCACTCCATCCACTTGCGTGTATAGATTACCGTCCGGTGTCCTGAAGGGAGCCTCTGATGTGCAAGAACGTAACATATTTCTTAAGATGTTAGGGTCAAGATTTGGAGGAGACATTGTAGGATAGTGATACACATTTTGTATAATGATGTCGATGGTCTGAGCGATAGGCACATTCGTAAACAGGCTTTCCACATCAAGGGATGCTATTACTCCTGCCGGTCTTATAGAGTGGAGTATATCAATAAATTCTTCCGTAGACTTTATGCTATATTTTGAAGGGATATACGGTTTTATTATTCCATTTAGGGTTTTAGCTAAACAGTACGTTGGTGTCAGACTTGCGAACTGATAGTCCGCAATGGGTTGATCGGCTTATGAATTTTACATTTCCATACAGATATACTGGTTTATAATCGCCTATGATCTTTTGGAAGTGAAATCCACCTATGAGTGCATTTGCTTCAGTTATTTGTCCATTTATTTTCTTTTTTAAGTCTTTTTTTGTATCTTTTTTCATACATTTAAATTTATTGGTGTCGCTTAGGATGGTATTCAATTATTCTGTTATATTTTCTTTGTTTAGAATGACGTATATGTTAGATTTGTCAGCTTTTCTTATGACTATTTCTTTGTTGTTTTTTAGAGAGCTGATGGCCTTGCGTATCTCTGGTGTTGCTGCCATTAAAGCATCTTCGTTTGGTAGCTTCTGCGCGTAGTTGGTCTTTTAGGTTGGAGTTAATTTCAATGATGGCTTGATTTTGTAGTTTGAATAAGGATTAGAAGAGGGATTATAGTTCAACCTTCTTTTGAAATTGGATCAAATTTGGCTTGTAGGTGGCAGTTTAAACCGAGGTTAAGCGCTTCTATTTCACTAGTGGAGAGCCTATGCCGGGAGAGATTGATGAAAGATGTAGTTGATTCTGGCAATGTTATACGTCCCTTGTATAGTTTATTAAGTTTTTTGGTCTTTTATGCTTTTTTCCGAGTTTTCCGTTTGTACAGCGCTGTTGGACAGAGCTTTTTTGATAGTCTCGTGCTGCATGTGGGATTTCGAAATCTTCAAGTTGTAATTGCGTTTCCTCAACATCACGTTCTAGTTTGGGGATGGTTTTCTTTAATAGTTTGATTTTCCAGAGATTCAGTAGCTCAGCAAAGATGTCAGAACTCCTAAAGAATTCCTGGTTATCATTCAAAGATCTTACCAAGAACATTTTGGGAAATACACGAACAGAGAATTACACGTAAATTGTCCAGAAACTATTGAATTACAACAAGACGGTCTGTTTCAACATGAGCATCAAGTTGCATTTTCTGTATAGCCATCTTTCTAACTTCCATGAAGACCTTGGTGAAGTCAACGGTGAGCAAAGTGAAGGATTCTAACTAGATTTGAAGGTTAGGGAGGAAGGGTATCAGTGTAGAGGAAATGTAAATATATGGGCTACTGTTAGAATATAAAGCGATATTGTCCACATATTGAACACCCCAGGAAAAGTTATAGGCGTAAATATTTGCCTTAACTACTTGCATACAATTTGAATTACTTTAATAATATGTTTTGTATGAACAAAATGAATTTGTACTTTATCAATGTTTTATTATTTTCCAATGTATGAAAATTGTTAAAACATTCTATAAAATAAATACAACTTTGTTAGATACACTATCTTTAATTTTATACAAAGCAATGATATCCTGTAACTGCAATACAGAAAACTGGGGTCATTTTTGGATTCAGATGCCAAAAGTTAGTCAACAATATGTGTCAGATCTAATTCAACAGTGTAATTTGCAAACTTGATAAAGGAAATAGAATTATTATGGATCGGGAAGAATAAACTAACAAAATGATGCTGACACTTCCAGACACAAATAAATTTTAAAAAGTAAAAGAACCCATTATTCCTCTCTGATTCATATCGAAGATCGCATCAACAGATTCTTATCTAAATTGAAGACGAGTCAATATACAAAGTGCGGCAGATAATTTATCGCCTAACTTCATTATAAAATAAAATAACACAGTGTTTATTAATACACATATATTTACCAAAAATTACATAATAAAGACCAGAAGGATTTTACTATTCATTTCTTTTTAATAACAGCACCGTTGGCCTCAACCAAGGCCTTCTCTCGTCGTTGGAAGCTGCCGCAGGCTTTCTCAACGGTCCTCCTGTTTAATGGGCATGAAAACTGATGATCTTAGACTTAAGTTCCACCTTGGTGGTGCACCATGACTTGTTGATCTCTCTCTCAACCACGTCCCACGCAATATAGTCAAGGGTTTTACAGTCAGAGGAGTTTAGGGACCAGATGTTCGGAATGATGTGGTCAAACAAATTGTATGACAGCCAAGACTGATTCCTCCTGCCAGTGTGGCACACGTACAGTTTTCTAGTGACCATCTCGATGCAGAGCAACACCATCTCTTCCAGGCCCTTGATGTATGTCTCCGTATTGAGCTTAAGTCCCCCCTCCCAGGATAATAAATGTAAGAATAACGTGACCCTCGCTAATGCCCAGCCCAAACATCATGATGTGAACCGAGAACCTGGTCTTCAGGACTTTCGGTACATCGTTGGGAGATTCAGCAAGCCATCGGGTATTTTCTTTTGCATCACACTGAACCATGTTGCGAGTGAGCCCCAAAATGGACTATTGGGGTGCGTGTTCTGCAATGAAGGAAGAGAGATTCAGAAATTGGGTAGAACAAGTGATGAAAAGAATTGGTAACTTTTGTCGGTTAAGGGTTGTAGGAGGTGCAACCGCACGCATAGGTGGCATGGAGTATATAGAATGAGAATAGAGAGACAGAAAGGATGTGGTTTATTTAACATCCGAGGAAAACGTGTATGCAGCAAGCTCAGTCTTTCTGTACAAAGATGTTCATAAGTATGCATGGGTTTGGCAGAGAAAAGAGATTTGTTCGATGTGAGAGCTACTAGAATTATAAGAGTGAAACTATATGGTTGCGTTGGGCAAAGTTAATTCGGTATGTGTATGGATGAATAAAAGTGAGAAAGGTAGCAATGAATTAAAAATCAGAAGTATCAACCTGTTGGAACAGCAATCGTTTAAAGACTATATGAGCTTATTTAAGAGTATGAGATAGAATGTAAGTGCGCACATGAAGAAGAAGTATATACATACCAGCATTGATGAAGTAGTAAGGTGTACTGCACTGGTAAAGGAGGGAAGGGGGAATTGAAGAAACTTCATACAGAGTATAAGTGTGTCAGGGAAATGAAAATAAATGCAAATGGCAAGGTAATAAAATTTTGAGTAGAAAGAAAATGGGAGACGTATTTACTGACGCTTCATAATGCAGGTCATCATATTTGAAAAATTTGTATTCATGCCTACATTGTGTATTCATTCTACATTGTGTATGCATGGCTATATTGTGTATGCATGGCTATAGGCAGGCAAAAAGTGGAGTTAAATTGTGATTAGTCAGATTAGGAAGACAGCAGATAGGAATGGAGAGGAATGAGAATCGTAATGAGAACATGAAGAAACTTTGTAAGGAAATGACAACAGCGAGGCTATGAATGAGGATGTACATAAAAGTAAATGGCAGAATAGTGGGATGAGCTCTATACCCTAGGCGTGAAGGAGGAATCCCTTGTTAAGATAATTGACTTTGAGAGTGCAAACCCGGTGCTGTATCGGGGTGTGTAGCCAATAAGCACGTTGCAGGTTGATACCGGTGTAAGAGAGCAGAAGCATGGGAAGGCAGCTGGAGTGAATGAAATACATAAATACATGCATAGTAGCCGAGATGTTACAAAATCGCAGTCATTTTGTGAATAAAATGTGTGTTTGTTCTTTGCTAGCGCTTTTGATTTGAGATGTACGTGACAAGGGAAAAAATGTTTAATAGTATATTATCACTATTTAAGGGAAAATGAAAGAAAGAAATTTTCAGCAAATACATTGGTTTAAAGATGTTGTGCTAGAGATAACCGAGTAAAAATGTTGTATTTCAGCTTGCAAGAAGGAATAACAAAGTATGATTAGAATATCAAGTGTTTGATTTCAGACATAGAAAGCATGGAAGTGAAATGTTTTAGTGAAATGGGAAAATTGTATGATCGTGTCGTTAGAGGCACTTTATGGCAAGTTATATGTAAATAAGCAATATGTGAAAACTTTTAAATTTTGTATAAAGTTTTACTTTTGACGTGAAAAATCCTTCGGTGTGAAGGAGAGACGATGTCTGTGGTTTGATATGTGGGGTGTGAGGCAAAGTGTATGATATAGTCAAAGCTATTTGTTTTTCAGAGAAAGGAGTATTAAAAAAAGTACGAAAAGAGTGGGGGCCAAGAATGTAAGGGTCATGAAGAATCGTGAAGGCTATGTTGCTGTATGATGAAGATTAACTATGCTGCATTGAAACTCCATTGCAGGGCCATGAGAGTATGCCATTGCTCTCGGTTTCACGTATAGTGAAGCTTGTTCTTGGAAAACAAATAGGGCTAATCCTAAAAATAATTTCATGTAGTTGGTAGATCTAAGGTCCTGTTGGTAAAGCGAAGGTTCTTTTGCTGATAGAGAAAATCGGGATCATTCCTGTAGTTAGTAAATCCGAGGTTCTCTTGCCTACAGAAGGAATTGAGATATTTCCTGTAATTGGTAAATCCAAGGATTTCTTACGTACAGAGGAAATCGAAATGATTAATTGATTCTTGTAGTTGGTAAATCCGAGGTTCTATTGCCTAGAGAAGGAATCAAAATATTTCCTCTAGTTAGTAAATCAAGGGTTCTGTCGCCTATGCAAAGAATTGAGATGTTTCCTGTAGTTGGGAAATCCAAGATTCTCTTGCCTATAGAGAGAATAGAGATATTTCCTGTAGTTGATAAATCTAAAGTTCTCTTGCCTCCAGGGAAATTCTAGATGTTCCCTGTAGCTGGTAAATCCAAGGTTCTCTTGCCTATAGAAATACTCGAGATATTTCATGTAGTTGGCAAATACAAAGTACTCTCGCGTACGGAGAAAATCGAGATATTTTCTTTCTTTAGTTGGTAAATCCAATGTTCTGGTGCATACAGAAAGAAGCAAAAAATATTTCGTGTAGTTGGAAAAGCCAGAGAGAATCGAGATATTCTATGTAGTTTGGAAATCCAAGGCTCTCTTACCTACAGAGAGAATCGAGATCTTTGCAGTAAAAAGGGAAATCCAAGGATTTCCTTTGTCTAGAGAGAGAATCAAGATATTTCCTATAGCTTGCAAATCCAAAGTATTCTCGTGCCTACAGAGAGAATCGCGATATTTATGTAGTTGGAAAATCTAACGTTCTCTTGCATATAGAGCGAGTCGAGATGTTTCGTCTAGTTGGAAAATCCAGAGAAAATCTAGAGAGAATCGGGATATTTTATCTAGTTTAGAAATCCAAGGCTCTCTTACCCACAGAGAGATTGAGATATTTGCAGTACATAGGGAAATCCAAGGACTTCCCTTCTCTAGAGAGGCGAATCGAGATATTTCCTATAGTTGGTAAATCCAAGTTTATCTTGCCTATAGAGATAATCGAGATATTTTCTGTAGTTGGTAAATCCAAAGTACTCTCGCATACAGAGAGAATCGAGATATTTCCTGTAGTAGTTAAACCCAAGGTTAACTTTCCTACAGTGAGAATCGAAATATTTCCTGTAGATGATGAATCTAGGAATATCTTTTTTACAGAGAAAAACGAGATATCAACTATAGTTGGTAAATTTAAGGATATCTTGTTTACAGAGAGAATAGAGATATTACATATAATTGTTAAATCCAGGGGTTTAGCCTACAAAGAGAATCGAGATATTTCCTGTAGTTGGTTAATCCAAAGTTCTTTTGCCTACTGAGAGATTCGATATATTTCCTGTAGTTAATGAATCCAAGGTTATCTTGGCTACAGAGAGAATAGGGATATTTCATGAGGTTGTGAAAGCCAATGTTCTTTTTCCTACATTGAGAATCGAGGTATTTCTTAGATTTGGTGAATCCAAAGCCATCTTACATACAGAGGGAATCGAGATATTTCCTGTAAAAATGGAAATCTTATGTTATCTTTCCTACGGTCAGAATTGAGATATTCCCTATAGTTCATAATTAATATAAGTATATCTTGGCTAAAGAAAGAATCGAGATATTTTCTATAGTTGGTAAATCGGAGAATATCTTGTCTACAAAGAGAATCGAGATATTTCCTGAGGTTGGTAAATCCAAGGTTATCTTGCCTGTGATTCGGAAATCGAATGTTCTCTTGCATACAAGATAACCATGGATTTACCAAATACAGGAAATATCTCGATTCTCTCTGTAGGATGAAGAATCTCGGCTTTACTCACTAAGAGGAATATCTTGATTCTCTCTCTAGGAAAGAGAACCTTGATTTACCAACTAGAGGAAATATCTCGATTCTCTTTGTACAAATGAGAACCTTGTATTTCCCAACTAAAGGAAACATCTCGATTGTATTTTGGGGCAGGAGAAACTATGATTTAACAACTACAGGATATATCTCTAGTTTCTCTATAGGCAAGAGAACTTAGGATTTACCAACTAAATGAAATATCTCGATTCTCTCTATAGTCAGGGGAACCTTGGAATTCACAACTACAGTAAATTTCTCGATTAACTCTGTATGTCTCTAAACCTTGGATTTACCAACTAAATGAAATATTTATTTTTCTCTGTATGCCATAGATCCTTTGATTTACAAAGTACAGGAAATATCTTGATTCTCTCTGTATGCCAGAGAATCTGCGATTTTCCATCCACAGCAAATATTTCGATTCTCTCTGTAGGCAATTGAACCTTGGAATTACAAACCACATGAAATATCTCGATTCGCTTGGTAGACAAAAGAACTCAAGATTTACCAGCTACAGTAAATATCTCGATTCTCTTTGTAAGCAATAGAAGCTTAGATTTACACACTACTGGAAATATGTCGATACTCTCGGGTGGGACAGAGACCATTGGATTTAAAATTAGAGGAAATTTCCCAATTCTCTCTTGAGGCAAGATAATCATGGCTTTACCAACTACATGAAATATCTCGATTTTCTCTGTATGCAAAAGAATATTGGATTTACCAACTACACGAAGTATCTTGATTCTCTATGTAGGCAAGAGAAACTTGGATTCACCAACTACAGGAAAGATCTCGATTATCTCTGTATGCAAAAGAACATTGGATTTACCAACTACCCAAAATATCTCGAATCTCTTTCTAGAAAAGATATCCTTGGAATTACCCATAGAGAAAATATCTTGATTTTTTCCGTAGAAAAGAGACCCTTGGATTTTCCAGGCACAATATATATCTGATTGACTCTGAAGGTAAGAGTCCCTTGGATTTGGCAACTCTAATAAATATATGGATTCTCTAGGTAGGTAAGAGACCAATGGTTCTACTAACTACAGGGAAAATCTCGATTCTATCTGTAGGTAGGAGAGCCTGGGATTTTACAACTAGAGGAAATATCTCTATTCTTTTTGCAGTCAAGAGAACCTTGGATTTATCAACTACAGGAAATATCTCAACTATCTCTGCAGGAAGGAGAGCATTGGAAATCCTAGCTACATGAAATCATCAAGTATCTACATTCTCTTTTTAGGCAAGATAACCTGGGATTTACCCACTATAGGAAATACCTCGAATCTCTCTGGGTTAAAATAACCTTAGATTTGCCAACTACAGGAAATATTTCGAATCTCTCTGTGGGTAAAATAATCTTAGATTTTTCAACCACAGGAGATATTGTTATTCTCTCTGTAGGCAAGGGAACCTTGGATTAACCAACTACAAGCAATATCTCGATTTACTTTGTAGACAATAAATTCTTGTAATTACCAACTATAGGAAATATCTCGCTGTTCTCTGTCGACATGATATCCGTAGATTCACTGAAACAGAGAATATCTCAATTCTCTCTGTAGATTAGATATCTACGGCTTTCCCTTTTTACTAGATATTTCTTTATTCAATGTGGAGGCAAAAGAACCTTAGATTTTACAATTACACGAAATATCTACATATATTCTCTCTGTCGGCAAGAAAACCTTGCATTTATCAACTACATGAAATATCATGATTCTCTTTGCAGGCCAAAGAACCCTTGCATTAAGAACCTAAATCAAATATTTCATTCTCTCTGTAGAAAAGATATCCTTGGATTTACCAATTGCAAGTTATATCTCGATTCTCCCTGTAAACAAGATATTCCTAGATTCATCAACTCATATTTCTCCATAGACAAGAGAACCTTGGATTTCACAGCTACAGGAAATATCTTGATAATTTCTGTAGACAAGACAACAATGTACTTACCAACTATAGGAAATATCTTGATTCTCTCTGTAGGAAAGTGAACCTTAGATTTCTCGACTACATGAAATATCGCGATTCTCTCTGTAGGTAAGAGAACCTTGGATTTCACAACTACAGGAAATATCTCGATTGTTTAAGTAGACAAGTGAACCTTTGAGGTACTAACAACATGAAATAACTCGATTCTCTCTCTAGGCAAAATAAACTTGGATTTATCAAATACAGGAAATATCTCAATTGTCTCTATTGGTAAGAGAGCGTCGGGTTTACTACCTACAAGAAATACTACGATTCTCTCTGTAGGCATGATAACCTTTGATCTAGCAACTACTGGAAAAGGCACCATTCTAAAACTAGGCAAGTGAACCTTGGATTACACAGCTACATGAAATATCTCGATTCTTTCTGTATGCAGGATAACATTGTATTTACCAACAACAGGAAATATCTTGATTCTTCCTGTAGGAAAGTAAACCTTGGATTCCCCACCTTCATGAAACATCTCGATTCTTTCTGTATACATGAAATATATCGATTTGCTATGTAGGCAGAAAAACCGTGTATTTACCAACAACCGGAAATATCTCGATTCTCTCTGTAGGTGGGAGAACTTTGGATTTACGAAGTACAGAAAATATCTCGATTTTCCCTATGGGCAAAATAACCTTTGATTTCTCAACTACAGGAAATATTTGTATTCTCTATGTAGGAAAAAGAACCATTGATTTCCCTACTACATGAATATCTCTATTCTACCTATGGGTAGGAGAGCCTTGGTTTTACCAATTACAGTAAATATCTTGATTCTCTCTGTAGTCCAGAGAACCTTCGATCTAGCAACTGCAAGAAAGATATCGATTCTGTTTCTAGGTATGGGGAGGCTTGGATTTATCAAGTAAAATAAATATTTCAATTCGTTCTGTAGGCAAGAAAACTTTAGTTTTAGCAACCTCAGGAAATATCATGGTTCTCTCAATAGGCAAGTGATCCTTAGTTTCAGACCTACATGAAATATCACACTTCTCTCTGTAGTTAAGAGAACCTTGGATTTCACATTAACATGAAATATCACAATTCTGTGTAGTTAGAAAACATTGGATTTACCAACTACAAGATATATATCGGTCTCTCTTTATGAAAAACAACCTGTATTTAGCAAAGACAGTAAATAACAAAAATCTCCCATTAAGCAAAAGAACCCTAGAATTAACAACTATATGAAATATCTCGGATCTCTCTGTAGACAAGATATTCTTGGATTTAACAACAGCAGGAAATATCTCGATTCGCTCTCTAAGCAAGTTAAGTCATGTTCCACCCTACAAGGAAATAAAACAATTCTCTCTGTAGGCAAGAAAACCTTGGATTTAACAAGTTAATCCAAGGTTCTCTTGCCTATAGAGAGAATCGAGATATTTCCTGTAGTTGGTAAATCCAAGGTTCTCTTACTCACAGATAGAATCGAAATATTTCCTGTAGTTCGGAAATCCATGATTATATTTCCTATAGAAAGAATCGAAATATTTCTTTTAGTTGAGAAATTCAAGGTTATTTTGCCTACAGAGAGAATCTTTATCTTTCCTATACTTGATAAATCAAAATTTCTCTCGCCTACATAGTGAATCGAGATATTTCCGGTAGTTTGTAAATCCAAGGTTTTCTTGCCTACAAAGAGAATCGAGATATTTTCAGGAGTTCTGAAATCCCATCGTCTCATATCTAAAAAGAGAATCGAGATATTTCCTCTAGTTAGGTAAACTCCTGGTTCTCTTGCCTACCAAGAGAATCTATATATTTCATATAGTTGGTAAATTCCTAGTTTTCTTGTCTACCAAGAAAATCGAGATATTTAATGTAGCTGCGAAATCCAAGGCTCTCTTACCTACAAGCCAATTGAGATTGTAGAGGAATTATAACACAACGCCACCCAGAGGGCCAAGCGGAGATATATATTAAAATTTCTCTTCAGGGAGAGCGAGAGAAACGTACCTAGAATATGGGGGGCGTAAGAACGTTAGTTGTCTGACTAACAGTCCAACTGCCGAAGGGGTCTGATATCCCCGCCGAGTGAGTAGTCGAGTCAGGCTGCAGGACCAAGGTAGCTGCAAAAGGCCATTAAGCAGATCTCAAAAGATCCGATTACCTACAAGGTCAAGAGGCCCGCAGTCAGAGAGCCAAAAAGCGGTGTCAGATAAAAAAAAACACCGAGGTGAAATAATGTGACGGTTGTTGGTGCCTCTCATTAAGAAGCAGACCTGTGCTCCGCGGTGCCACCCCCCCACCCCTCACCCCTCGCGCTTCTCTCAGTGGCTGTCTCCCTAAGGTGAGACGGTCTCCAGTCTATAAATAAGCCCCTTAAGGTAAGAAAGGGATAATTATTTTTCTGGCAGAGACGATAGAGGACTAGATTATTGTGATCAGTCCCTCGTCCAGTTTCGAACTCGACTTCTAAGACTTAGAAGTTCGTCTCGTTTTCTTATCGGTGCCATACCGAGTTATCCTTCACAGACTTAACAAGATGCCTGGCTGGATCACAATTCCTAAGTACCAAACAGGAACTTCGGGAACAAGACAAAAGAAGATCCGTTCACCATCGAGGGACTCTTAAATTTCAATCTCAGTAATTGTGAGAGAAGAAGAATTAATCCCCAAGGAAGTTCCATATAAGTACTTTCGGAATCACCTCGTAAACCCAGTTGGGCAACCCTGCGAATAAGACGAGGATACTAGAAGAACTCAAGAGCCACGAAGAAGAGTACTCCTTGAGCTAGAGAGCACAACTCCCCTCTACGTCTTTTAGACGTATAACCGGATAGATAACGTTAAAAGAAGAATTAAACATCGTTTTCTACCGTCTCCGGGACAACCACAATCCGCCCTCTGCAACGTGAAGAATCGTGAAAAATCCAATATAGCGACATCCGTCAACCCCTGTTCCTTTCAAGGTCAGGTAGGTCCAAATGACTATATATATTTGTTTTGATTAAGTAGGATTTTAATGCTGTACCAAAGCTAACTAAAGGGGAGATAATATTTAGTGACTCCTGTCATATTTTTAGTTAGATTAGTGGAACGTAAATTGTGGCTAAATGCTGTACTAAAAGGTGACCATAAATTAACTAATTGGCAATTGGTTTGTTTACGTGGAGCGTACTTTGCTTTGATCAGGACTCGGGTCAGAAATAGGCCCTTATTCAATTCTTGCGAACCATGTTAAACTTTCAGAAATTAGTGTAAATATTTTAGTTAATTGAAAAATTAAAAAGATATATTTTTTTAGTTAATTCTTGGTGTTTTACTGGATCCTTACATGTTGACCGGCTCTTTCCTTAAAACCGATTAAACGCTGTGGTACTCTCATAAATACAGTAAATAAAGAGTCCACTCAGCCAATAGAGGAATGGTTTCCCTTCCTAAGTAGTAGTATCAGACTGGCGCGCTAAAGTCATTAAATATATAATTCTCTGACAAAAAGAGGGAGCCACAATTCATCGACAGAGATATTTTCTGTATTTAATAAATCCAAGGTTATCTTGCCTACAGAAAGAATTGAGATATTTCCATGGTTAACTTGCCTACTTTGAGAATCGTGATATTTCCTGTAGTTCCTAAATCTAAGCTTCTTTTGCCTACATAGAGTATTTAGATATTTCATGTATTTGGAAAATCAAATGTTATTTTGCCTACAGAGAGAATCGAGATATTTCCTCTATTTTGTAAATCCTAGAATCTCTTACCTACAGTCAGAATCGAGATATTCCCTATAATTCCAGTTGGAGAATCCAAGGCTCGCTTACCTATAGAGAGAATCAAGATATTTCTTCTATTTTGGAAATCCAAAGTTCTCTTACTTATAGAGTGAATCGAGATATTTCCTGTAGTTGGTGAATCTAGGGAGAATCGAGATATATCCTGCATTTGGTAAATCCAAATATATCTTTTCTACAAAGAGAATGAAATATTTCCTATAGTTCTTAATGCCACGGTTCTTTGGACTACAAAGAGAATCGAGATACTTGATAAATGCAAGATTCTCGTGCCTACAGAAAGAATATAGATATTTCGTGTAATTGTACAATCGAAGGTTATTTTGCTTACACAGAGAATCAAGAAATATGCTGTAAAATAGAGAATTGAGATATTCTCTATAGTCGGTGATTTTACGGATATCATGTCTACAGAGATAATCGAGATATTTCCAATATTTGGTAAATCCAAGAATATCTTTTATAGAGAGAGAATCAAGATATTTTAGGGTAGTTGGTTAATCCAAGGTTCTTTTGCCTACAGAGACAATAACTATATTTTCTGTGGTTGAGAAATCTAAGGAAATTTTGCCCACAGAGAGTTTCGAGATATTTCCTTTGTTGGGAAATCTAAGGTTCTCTTGTCAACAAAGACAATCGAGATATTTCCTATAGTTGTTAACTCCCAGGTTATCTTGCCTAAACAGAGAATAGACATATTTCATGCGGTTAGAAATTCCAAGGTTCTCCTTCCTACAGAGATAATTGAGATATTTCCTATGGTTTATAAATCTAATGTTGTCTTGACTACAGAAATAATCGAGATATTTCCTCTAGTTGTAAAATCCCAGGCTCTCTTACCTACAGATAGAATCGAGTTATTTCCTGTAGTTAGTAAAACCATTGGTCTCTTTTCTACCTAGAGAATCAATATATTTCTTGTATTGGTAAATCCAAGGCACTCTTACCTTCAGAGTCAATCATATATTTAGTGTAGCTGGCAAATCCAAGGTTCTAATTTCTACGGAGAAAATAGATATATTTTCTCTATGGGTAATTTCAAGGATATCTTTTCTAGAAAGAGATTGAGATATTTCGTGTAGTTGGTAAATCCAATGTTATCTTGCATATTTCCAGTAGTTGGTGAATCTAAGGACCTTTTGCCTACAAGGAGAATCAAGATATTTGCTGTACCTGTCCCTGTTGTCAGTGTTTGGCTCATCTTTGGATAGTGGTAAAGGAGGAAGATGATTGAAGTGCAAGAAAGTTGGATGTTTGCAGAGAGGTGCAAGTTGCGTGGAGGTCACGCTAATCTCAGTACTATAAACTAATTTTAGAGTTAAGTTTGAAATAAGTTACAGTGAAAATGTGTATGTTTGTTTATTTATGTGGTTGTTTTGTTATTATGTTATGTGCGTATGAGATAGGCGCTCGAACTGTTGTTAGCGTTATTTGTTTTCCTGCTATGTTAATAACTCGAGTTTCTATGATTTTTGTAGCATAATGTTCGTATCTCTATCTGTTGTGTGGGCTCAATTTCCTTGGTTATTAATTTGTTTAATTCTCTTCTTTATTCATGCTATTTTTACTTTTTCATTCCTTTGCACTTTTTGGTTAGTTTTATCATTCCTTGTGGGTATCAAGTCCAATCCAGTGAGTTTGTCATTATTCGGGAAATTTATGTCACAATCAGGTTTTCTTATTTGGTTTACACGCAAATCTCCTCCACTTCCCTTCGGTCCGCTTTGTTTTTTATAACTAGGAAACAGCATATGTTGGCCCCCTCCTGCCCCTCATGCTATTTGATTATTTAGTTCCTCTCCTATTTCTTCTTGTTTTTTTCTATAATTTTTTTTTGCTCTTCTTTCAATTATTTGCTTATTGAGAGAATGATAAGATTTCCTGTAGTTGCTAAATCTAAGGTACTTTTGCCTTCAGGAAGAATTAAGATATTTCCTGTAGTTGGTAGATCCAGTATTCTCTTGTCTACAGAGAGAATCGAGATATTTCCTGTGGTTGTTTAATCCTAACTCTTCTTGCTTAAGGAGATAATCGAGATATTTCCTGTACTTGTCAAATCCAATGTTCTCTGGCCTACAAAGAGAATCGAGATATTTCATGTAGTTTGGAAATCCACGGTTCTCTTGTCTACAGATAAAATCAAGATAATTCCCTTAGAGGTAAATCCAAGGTTCTTTGCCTACAGAGATAATCGAGATTTTTCCTGCCGTTGGTAAATCCAAGGTTCTCTTGCCTACCGAGAGAATCGAGATATTTTCTGTAGTCGTGAATCCAAAGTTCTCTTGCCTACAGAGAGAATTGAGATATTTCCTCTATTTGGTGATCCAATGTTCTCTCGTCTACAGAGGAAATCGAGATATTTCCTGTAGTTGCTAAATCCAAGGATATCTGTTCTACAGAAAGAATAGAGATATTTCCTGAAATTTTTAAATCAAAAGTTCTCTTGCCTACAGAGAGTATCGAGTGATTTCCTGTAATTAGTATATCCAAGATTTTCCTTCTTACATTTAGAATATTTCCTGTAGTTGGTTAATCCAAGGTTCTCTTTCCTACAGAGAGAATCGAGATGTTTTTACTCTGTACCTTTTTTAAAATAATTCCGTATACGAATTTGACGAAGAAAACTAGTGAATAGTTTGTTTTTAATGGTCTTATTACTAACGTGAATTGTAATTTGAGAATATTTAGGTTATTTGCAAAACGCTCGAGTTGTAAAAATTTGTTTGCCATATCTGCTTACGCATCTCTTTACTGCCACACCATTCTTTCCCGGAAAGAGACCTAGTCAAGGTCGTTACAATCTTACCTTTATTGGAAATAATGGCTTGATATTGAGGTAATGTAGGAATTGTTTGTTTTACGAGTTAATGGAAAACAGCTCTCTCGAGTATAACAAACCGTAACCCAACTAGTAGAAACAATAACGTTTGGAATGTTATCTTTTTTTAGTCACTGTGTTTTTGTTCTTCGTATTCTAGTTCCAGAGATTGATTATTTTGTTAATCTTACTGCAACAAATTTACTCCTTGTTTATATTCCCACCTTTTGACTCGTGATGGTTGGCGTTTTTTTACTAGTACTTGAATTTTTCTAACAAAAATATATATGTTTCATTACCTGGATTTTGAAAGGGTCTTTACTCCATTCCCCGTCCGAGATCGATACGGAATTTTGTTACAGATGCTGCTCGCATAAATTGGCTGGAACCGATTGGGGGTGGTTTGTCCGAGGGGATTAATTAAGAATCGCATTTACCGGTTATTCGTCGGAATAGAGATGAGTAGTCAATGTGGTTCCACAAGGATAATTTTTGGTACGAAAAGTGTTCATTACATATTTCAATGATACCTATTAGTTCCGTGCACTATTTAAATAAATTTGAGGATGACATGAACTTTGGTTAGTCTAAAATCAACTAGGTTTCACTGGTGCCTGGATAATCAGGGAATAAAATTTCAAACATGGATGTTTTGAGTATAACACTAGGCAGTGTGTGGAACATTTGAATAGCGGCAACAATGTACATGTTCAAACCTATTCACAAAACCCCTATTTTCAATCATATAGCACAATTTGACTTCTGGATCAATCTCCGGTTCTTCTTTCATAAGGCCAACCAGAATCTAAGTGGGTCAAATTTCGAATCGTTCTGTTAATCTCGAAAGTCAAAATAACTGAAAAAGTGATGCCAATAATAATACAGACTAAGAGAGGTTAAGTAATTATCCAAATTAATGCTAGCGTCGCGCCCCCAAATCTAGACTTAAAACGCAATTCCTATGAAAAGAAACCTAAGAACTAATGCTACAATCACGAGAAGAAGAAAAAGACATCGATAGGTAAAATATATATTGTATGGTAATCTTTCTTTTACATAGAGAAACAAATCTCACGCAAAGAGAGGTCATGTACCCAAGCTCCCTGGGGCAAGATTCATAAATAGCATCATAACATTTTTTTTTGCTTATCGCATCTTTACCTACCACAATATCCCTGCTAACGATGCTGTTAAGAGCTACTCTAGCAGTAGGGAACTATATCAAGAGGTTGAACATTAATTAAAGGAGCCTGGTTCTGAGGGCACCTATTAGACTTTGTCTACCATAATTTTTATATAAGAAGCGTTGTTTCTGGTAATTCTTTTTTTCTTTTTCTTGCGAATACAATTTTTGCACATTAACCAAACTTCAAAAGATTTCCAACCTTGCACCACTTCATATCTTTCGTATAAAATGTAACCTGGCAGAATTTTAATACCTATATCCTTATTGGTGAAAGTATTTAATTAACAGAGATCCACAAAAGGCGAATGCGATAGTAAGTCGTATGTTACTTATATATGTTAGTTGCAATCTTTCCCTTTCTCAACCAAAAACATCTTAAAAGAATTTAATCTTTTCTTTAGAACATCTCATTCATGCCTTTTCTCATCACTTTAGCTTTAAACGAGATGTAATTTTATCTCTTCTGATCGATCAGGATTTGAATTTGAGATATCTCAGAGAGAGAATTAAAAAGAAGTAAATATTGCCGAATTTTGGGCCCGTAAGATCATGCACTATTGGATACATCCTCGCGAGCCAAGGAAAACTCAGGGCTATGCGGAAGAAAAACAAAAAAAACTTGAACAATTGTAAGTTCGAAAGAAATGCTGAAAGTAGGTAAAGGTGGAATGGAGAGACGTGATAGAAGAAACGTGAGTAATATTTTAAGGTAGAGTTATGGAAAACGTTTAATCAAAACATTTTTGCGATTTAAGGAAATACATTGCAATAGTTTTCTCTACTGATTGTGGTTTTTATTCCTGTGCGAGTCTAGTCGCGGGCGACTCTACATCTCACTATGTCGGTCGGTCGGTCAGCAGGTTAGTCAGTCGGCACCATTTTTCTTTTATTTTTTTTGTAATAACATTGTAACTAATCGGCCGATTCTAACGAAGTTCGAAACCATTATGTTGTTTTACATTCTCTTTCGAGTAGTATAACATCCATGTTCCTCCCAAGTTTAACCCATGGATTACTTTGTTTTGGCAATAAAATCATAACTATTCGGCCGATTCTAACAAAATTTGAAACCCTTATGTTGAATTACATTCCCTTTCGAATTATATAACTTCCAGGGTGTTCATAAGGATATTCTTTGAATTATTGGAAGTTTTGCAGGTTGTAAGGTCATAAATCAGAACAAGTGAGGGTATGCGACTTTTTGGTTAGCAGACCTTATTTCTCTTTGGTCCACACATCACCATTAATCTGAAAGTTCTTTCGGTTATTTTTTGGGGGTGAAACTGGTGTGCTCCATCAAATTCAAGTTTCCTACTTAGAATGAATGAAGGAAAAATATAAAAAAAAATAAATACTTGAGAAAACATAAACGGAAAAGTACAGACGACGTAAATAGGATTATCAATGCGCAAGAAATGCAGTCAAACTCACTTGGTCTAATCGCTTTGTTTGGTCACATTAAAGGTTAAGTTGCGAAAACATTAGAATGAATCAGGGGCGATTTATTTTCTATATCTTGGTCTTTTCAGGTATTCCTGTGTTAACGACGTCTTTGTGGGCTGGTGTTATGGCCATCTGGGACTCGAACGAATTTTGCTGGTTCGGTTACTCCTTCACTGCTTACTATTGGATTTTGGAGGGACCAAGATTCACGGTGATTGGGGTGAGTAGTTTCCAAAGGCGATTTCAAGGACAGAGACGTCAGTACCATTGGGAAGTTGAAAGTACATAGAAGTCATGAAAGGCTTCCTTCCTAAATATCTCCTCTCATATTCTCACTTGCTTCTCTTAAACATTTTAACTCTCCTTTCAACACTTCTGACTTTTTAAGGACTTGACCAGCTATATCATACCCTGACGGGAGAGAAGTTAGGAAACTCTACAACAATTCTTTTTATGACTCACTAGTTATAAAGACTAAGGTTGAGAGATCCTGTTTGGGTGCGATTGAGTGAATGATGACTCGTAGGATTCGTGCCCCAGCCACCCATTGCCAACTCTGTAATTGGCTGACTGTATCCCTTCTTATCATTCTTTCGTTCATAAGAGTCAACTGCGTAAAATTGCCATGTTACCTGCACTGGCAACTATAATCCTAGTATCTTCCTACTTTTAGTTGTGTTATTTCATCTCCACAGATCCTTATATCTTGGCCGCTCGTTTAACAACTAAGAATAGTTAGGGGCACCTCTCCAGACATTTTTCCTGGCCCTTATGCTGGTAACCGGAGCTTTTTTTATTTCGACCTGGCAATGGATGACCACTGATCAGTTTGGTTGTGTTGTAGTGACCGTGACACGGCTATCTTCTTTTCCGCACCGGTGGTATTAACTCTATAGAGAAAAAATCCTACACAAGATTGGCTGGAGTGGTCGGATACATCCTACTTTACTGCTCCCCAACTTCTTATATCTTTTCACGCTTAGGAGTTTTAAATGTGCACGTTTATATCACGGTTTTTTTCCTTTCGTATCGAAAAATGTCAAAATGCATCCTGCAAGTCAGAATTCGTCCCATCTGGTGTGTCATGATGAATGAGGATAGAAAACAGCTCTTGAAGGTGGAGTCGTTCCTTTACCGTCATATTATCCAGTAGAGCCCCCCCCCCATCCCCTCCACACACACACCATACTTCCAACTACACAAGCCTCCTCAAATCAGCACCATTTATTATGGAAAACATGATTCTCCAAATCTTTCTCATAAGGAGCGCCCATATCCCGACTCACGTAAGGTATGGGCTCTGGCTCTGACTTACTCTCTTTTAAGGAGATGAATGAAAACGCCATTTGGTCTGTTCGGGCTTACCAAGGCCATGAAAGATTATACAACATGTATGCACTGCCCAAAATTTCTTATGCCAGTTTGTAGCTTTTACTATGGCTACCCGTGCCACACTCTCAAGAGAGTTATTGCTATAGTGAGTGAACAACGATTAAATATAAACATCGTTTAGGAAGAAAGGCCACTCCTGTGAGGAAAACAGAGGAAGCAATAACATATTTTCCTCCACGAGCAAAGACCCCTCTCCCAAAAATTCTTAATGACGAAGCCGCATTCACCAAGACAGAATCAAATTAGGAAGGAGGTTGATGCAAAGGGGCTACATTTTTAGATATCTTTTCTGTAAAACTATCAAATATATTGATTGTTTTCTATTATAGTAACTGTCTACACTATGTATTCTTAAGAGTGTATTTACTTTGATACAATTCTTCCATTTGGTCACGGACTAGGGTATCTTACAATAAAATCGTCTCAGGGTATATTTTATAGTAAAAGGAAATATAAATTCAAGGGTCAAATTCTATTAGACAGAGGAGAATACACAAAAGAAAACACAAAACACTAACACAGATAGGATTAAATGAAAGAAGTACTGTCATCGATAAGTAGCACAAAGTTGTGAACACCTCTCTCTGAAACTTGACAGTCAATGTAAAATCAATAACTTCTAAATTAAACTAGCAAACAAATTTAAAGAACTTAATAGGAGGTTCGCTCAAGAGCAGAAGAAGAAGAAGCTAAGAATCCACGAGTCTAAGGAACCGGTTGACGACTTGGATGGTCTCAAATGATATTAAGCTCAATGAAATAGAAGAAGAAATTAAGAGGTCAGAATAGAACATCATTGTCATCGGCAAAGTAAGAAAGAGAGGAGAAGTAACCATAGAATTGAAAACGACCCCTTCCATTTACTTTGTCGTCCCCTGAGTTATCCCTAGTCAACCCTGACTGGGCTCAGAAATGACGCCTAATCTTAGACGGACCTTAGAAACTGAGGGGTGTGAACGATCTGGTAAGGCGCCCAGACTGTAATAACGTCCACGCTATACAATCCTGTAACCAGTAGACTGCTTTCTTCGCAGTAAAGTCGAAGTGCTCTTTCCACCGATATGTGGGGACAATTATTGAGATGACGCCACCAGAAGATTGATCTAACTTCAATTTGATCTTCGTAGAATAAAAAGATGCTTCTGATTTTAATTTTGTTCAGCTTGGAAGACGACTGAACACAGCGATGTAGACGATGATAACTTCAGTTCTTTATTTTTATTCCTTAAGTCCTTCTTTTATATATATATATATATATATATATATATATATATATATATATATATATAATTTTACAAACCATATACAACAGACACTCTCTTACTCAGCGTTAAATCTGTACATAACATAAAAATTCTTATTACAATCAATAATTAAATTATCTTACATTGTTAACTTTATAATAAGAGTAAAACAAAAATAAATACATTTTAATATTCATATCTGACTTCGATTAGATTAGGCCTAATATAAAATAGAAGTTATCTTTTAAATTCACAGATGTCAACACCAACCTTATCCAAGTTCGTTTACTTACATGGAATAACATATTCATGTTACTTTTCTATTTTAATATAACCATCTGACTACATATATGTACATATTTATTCACATATCTCTCCTTATTTACACAATTATTTTTACTCCAACTCCATTTCCCTCTCTCTGAAAGTGAATTGTGTATTGGGAAAAACATTTTACTAGTCACCAGCAAAGCTAAAAATGTTTAATTAGAGTCAACAAATAATTAGACCACTAGATGTCATATTTCGGCATGAATCTGTTAATAAATAATTCCCTGCAGGTCATGTGATCACCGACTTTTCGTATTCTATGAAAAAGCACAAAGTTAAAGAATCTTGATTATTGTGACGTCAACAAGAGCAGCAAGGAAGGCGGTCCCCCAAACAGCAAAGGAGATCTTGAATTTATATAGATACGAGACGAGATGGAAGACTATGTATGGCCAATAGCGATAAATTCGTAGTGATACCCATCAACAGGAGGAAGGGAGAGAACATAAGGGTTAAGGGAAAGAGATATGAGTATATGGACAAAGCTAAGATATTTGGTTTTAAAATAGGTAAAATAAGGTACAACATACATGCAGCGGAAAGGACAAGGAATACCTAGGGTAAAGTTGGCTCAATTAGGGCGATTTTCAGGACTATCGCCCAGATACAAAAGTAAACTTTACTTGGCGAGGGTCAGAGCCAGCTTATTGAGCCCGACGTTTCCGCTACATGCTACTTCGAAGAGTGCTATGACCAAACTCCAGAGAGTAAAAAAACGGTGCACTAGGTGGATTACAGGTACTAGGAGGTTAAACATGAGAAAGTATGAATAATTACATAGAAAAATTAAAATGAAACCGGTCCATAGAGTGCTACATGAGAGGGCACAGCAGGTCTGGAGGAGGAACAAGGAAGAACTGAGTAATGGTTGGAAGATAGTTTGAGATTAAGAGAGGGAATTGTGACTGAATCACAACTTCCTAGCAGTAGAAGAAAGATAGGAATGAATATATTCCCACTGGTTTTGTAAGCCTACATGTGGTAAGCAAGAAATAAACTGACGACGCAATAAGTCAAAGTAAAATAAATAGTGTAAACGGCTATAATATCGAGTGTCTAGATAGAGACTAGATCATATTCGGTATGTGGCAGAATCTAAGATAAAGAAGGTAAAGGACCAGCCAGTAACCTGAAAATTATACACACATCTTCTTACAATACATCTCTCTACACTTATTTCAATTTCAAAGCTTTTCTATAACTTTTAAGACTAATTTCCACCTTCATACATCTTAAGAACCTTAAGATTATTCGGGATGTGACTGTTAACGCATCCACGGTCTTTGTCTTTGGGGATAAATGCATGCACGTTGCGGACGATCTATTAGTTTGAATGTTAGCTGAACTTAGAGCTTGCATGTTGCAAGTACTTAAGGACAACATGAGCTTAACTATCGACCCATACAAAGAACGGGTCGCTTTAACGACGTGGGGGAATTCCACGTGGAATTTCTTTTCCAGCACGGAAGTGATGTCCTTGCGCTGGAGAAGATTCTAGAAGTTGGTTAGGCTTAAATTTGTAAGCGTCCCCCACGCCTCCGACAAGCAGTAGCCTCGAACCGCGTCCAGCATGGACCACCTTTACGCGGTTAGAATCTCCTCGGCGTGAAGATTCGAGGCCATTCGAGAGTAGCGCTGTTTCCCCCCCCCCGCGGGAGGGAGCCTCCGATATATATATATATATATATATATATATATATATATATATGTCTCGTCTTCCATGTAGCAGACACAGAGTTGAAGAGTCTCACTCGGACCCAAGAAGATTACCCTAGTTCCAATTGAGGTGCTAACAACAAAGCAAAGTGACGGCTGGACTTTTTGTGTGTTGGAATTAGCCCCAGCCAATGAGGTAATTCCATTTGACGATCGCTACCGAGCGATTTTTCCGACTCCACTCATTAACTCCTGTCGAAGCCCTCCTCGTTCGCCCCTCGTTTTCAGGTGGCCGAAATACTCTCCCCTGGACACGACGTTACCGCTTTGCCCCTTTTTGGAGAACCGTCAGTACATTAACTTCCCGCTCAGAAGCTCCGAGCGCCCTCGCCTCACGTTTATTGCCTTCAGAAGACATCCGTGAAGCCTTACCCTGACGTCCCAACCGGAATCCTCCGTAAGCCAACCTCTCTTCCCCTTCAGCAACCCAATTGAGTTAATCTTCCTCATTTGAATAGTCTTCTTCTGTAATACATTAAATTTTAACTTCAGAGTCTGATGCATAACTACAATTCCCCCCCCCCCTCGTTTACCGATGTAATTTTGCCCATTAATTCTCTGATGTAATTTTGACCATTAATTCTCTGATTTAATTTTGCCTATTTAATTCTCTTATTTTTATGTAAATAAAATTATATTTTTGTACATCCCTCTTTAAATAACCTTGAGCTTTTCCATTGCCCAAATTTTACCTGACTTCGTTGCACTCTTATCTCGTTGTTCCGCGCGTCGAAACTCGTGACGTTCCGTTCCTTGTCGGTTCGCCTTTAAGTTATTGGTCCCTCCCCCATAGATATAATATAGTATTGATATAATGTAATGTCATACCACGACACCGACACCGTCTCAACTTTTATTATAAAATGCTTAAACATATAAATTTCAAAGTAGAAATATATTTGGTTTTCTAAACTTTAATACTTAAGTGAACGTTTGCACGCAGTAGCAAATACTCTCACTGCGAACAAAACATATTATTATTTATGGAGTCCTATCTGTGTGCACCACAAAACTCTAGTTCAGGGATCTTGAACAGCTTCGGATTTGAGAATGTCGAAATAACTTGTGGTAAGACGTTTTGCGGCATGCTGGTAGAGTGTATGTTTTTCATTGTATTCTGATGCGATGGGGGTGGAGGAAGGTACGCGAATAATTGGGTGGTTTTTTGTAGATCTTTTTTGGGAGTAGAAAGGTCGTAGATATCGTGTAAAGGACATTGCAACTTGAAGAATTGTGGACCTATCATTATTTATATGGTCTGCTATGGGTATAATTTTTGCTTCAGTTCGGAGGTGGTGAATTAGGAGATTTTGGGCAGTCTGTTGCGCTGCGCAGAACACTGTTTTGGACCCTTTGTATCTTTTGTAGGTTACTTATTGGATATGGTTGGTTCCAGACTGAAGGTGTTTAGTTTAGTGTCGTGTGGACAAGCACTCTGTAAAATCTGTGTTGAAGTCTGTGTGTTTTGAAGGTGTTGAGTTTAGATATGGCCTTTGAGCTAAAATTGTTTGTGTTGAACGAAGGTGATATGTGGGTCCGGGGTTACACCCCTTTGTGTGAGGTTACGGTTTAGTTGAAGGTTTGGCTGTGAAGCAGTGTGTGGGTAATGTGTTGATTTGTGGTAGCCTTGCATTTTTTGTGGGAATTTTGACATTCTGTTTGGCGTGACGCTGTTTCGGAGATATTGCAGATACAGTATTTTTCAGATTGTTGAGACGAGTGAGGTACATCTGTAGGAGGTGTGGAGGTAAGGAAATTGTTTGGTTTGATGATAGTGATTATGTATGCGTGTTTCCATGTGACATGGGTGATGGTTACATAACAAGGAGTGGTTTAAGATATCTGTTTGTGCAGATACATGTAAATAAGTGTGGGAGCAAGATATTTTAGATGGTTGTCACAGATGAGTACTATGCCTTCAGTATGTGATGTTATGAATGATTTGTTTGTGAGTAGTATCTTGGGGGCTAACCGAAGGTTGATTAATGGAGTATGTATGAATTTGCGTAGATTTGTTTTGGGGGGGGTTAATTCGAGATACGAGTAAGGCACCTAAATTCTTTCACTTCAAGAATAGGCACCTCGAACAACCTCATTTCAAGAATAGGCACCTGTGCTGGAATCAATTTAAGATAAATTTTCTAGGGCTGTTAAATTCATCAATTTACCTTGCGCAGATAAAAGGCGGCTATCGCCTATATAAGACTTTAAAGATTAGGTATTTTTAAATCATGAGTAATAGGCAGGTTGCATTATTGGTGATTTGGGAGTCGTGAGTCATTTTCAAGTTGCATTTTTTTATGATTTTAGAATCGTGAGTCGTGAACAAGTTTCATTTTAGTTGTCGGAAGTCATGATCAAGTTGCCTTGTGGGTGTTTTGGAGACGTGAGAGGTGAGCAGTTTTCAGTGGGAGTAGTGAGTTATTAACAGGTTGACTGTAGATTATTTTGTAGTCATGACTCATGAGTAGGTTGAATCGTGAGTGATTTTGGATAAGTGGGTCATTAGTAGGTTGCTTCGTGGGTTAATTTGAGTCAAGAGTCATGAGCAGGTTACATTATTGGTGATTTGAGAATCATGAGTCATGTGCAAGTTGCATTGAGGGTGATTTTAGAGCCAAGAGTCGTAAGCAGGTGGCATTGTGGATAATTTTTGAGTCGTAGCTCATGATCAGGTCACATGTAGACGATGTAGGTGACATGAGTCATATGTATTGTGGACGATTTGGGCGTCATGAGTCATGATCATGTTGTATTGAGGGTGATTTTGGAATCGTCAATCATGAGAAGGTTGTATTGTTGGTGGTTTGAACTGGTTTCAATTTGGATGATATTGTTGATTTTGTGCTCCCTTCTGGCCTTGTACGAGGGGGCGGTCAATCAGTTTTGCGAATCGGTAGGGCAAAACAGAGGAAGGGGGATTGCTGTTTGTGGAGGTGTTAGGACAAGTTATTACAAGTCAGGACCTGCAGCCGCACGCTTCTGCCTCGTCTATTTAAGAAGCAGTAGCTGATCGCAGATCGTCAGTCACAGATTTTTTTAACAATGGAGAAGGTTGAGCACCGCGCAGTGATCAAATTTTTGACCAAGGAACGCAAGAATGCAAAAGAGATCCATGAACGCATGGTTGCAGTGTACACCGACACCGCCCCTTCCTATGCAACCATTGCTCGCTGGAATAGGGAGTTCCTCCATGGTCGTGAGTCTCTTGAAGATGACCCCCGTCTAGGCGGCCCGTCAGACGAGACCAACGAGGACAATATGGCCCGTGTGGAGAGGAGGATCCTCGAAAATCGACGCGCGAAGGTCGAAGAAATCGAGCGAGAACTTGGAATATCACATGGAAGTGTTATGAACATCATCCACGACAATTTTGCCATGACCAAGGTCTCTACCCGTTGGGTCCATACAAATCTCACGCCCCATGATGACTTCAACGTCGTCAAAAAACACAAAGCCAGAGTTGCACAAGCTGCCCTGCGCGAGGGCGGATTCGAGGAGCTCAACCATTTCCCCTACAGTCCAGATCTGGCCCCCAGCGACTACTTTTTATTCCACCAGCTCAAGGCTGCACTGGGTGGATGTCGGTTTGGGGACGATGAAGATGTCCAGCTCGCCGTCCAGGAGTGGATTGAACAGCAGTTGGGAGATTTCTGGTTGACGGGAATTCGAAGCCTCAGGGACAAGTGGCGCAAGTGCATTGAAGTGGAGGGTAGTTATATTGAAAAATAATAAAACACTTTTCCTCATATCTCGTTTCCCTAATATCCGAATTGCAAAGCTTATTGACCACCCCTCGTAACTCTAGCTATGGCGCCAATGACCCTCAGTCGGTAGATTGGGCACAAAGTCAAGGTGATCAGGCGATCGGCGCAACGGAATCCTTCTTTGTGAGATTGGACTGCCTTGTAGTTTGCTACACGATGCAATCTGACTTTGAGTGATGATTCTTGCAAGGCGTTTGATCACAGCAACTCAACGTGATTTGCTTTTTCATCTTCAAAACCAGATACAACGCAGTGGCGGAGAGCAAAAGGAGCTATATGGTTTTAGCTATATTCAAAGTACCAGATTTGCTCAGAATGCCCCGATCTAAAATTTACAAAGGTTTTACCTATATGAGAAGAGGTGGGGCTCACCTTCAAAGCAGTTTACCAATAGGATACTACTTAGGAGGAGCTATTGGCTAATTTAATGGAAGTATTTCAATCCTAGATTACGCGGGAGGAGTTTTCCCAGGTTTTACTGACCTAAGAAGGGCAGGTCACTCTCCAACACTGCCTGTTTAGATGCAACCTTTACGACCAGTGAGCGAGCATACACTTCTCCTAACTTATCTTAAAAAGTGGGTGATGACGTCAACTATAAATGGTTTTTGATCATATAACAAATTCCTAAGCTTTTTTTTGTGGGGGGGTGGGATTATTTAAGAAGAGTCGTTTTTTCCGGCACGATTTCTGCTCTACATCGTTAAGATTTCGGGCAAATGAAATACAGAGTTTGGTCAGAAGATGAGAGAGTCAGATACAAAGAACAGTTGAACTTTTGAAAAAAAAGTAAACTTTGTGAACTGCTAAGCGTTTAATTCGTAACTATTTGTCTATTTGTTATCTATCGATCTACCTATCTATCTAATTACATGCAAATGTATGTTACCCAAGTATGAACGTAGGAGGCGGGCTTTTCGTTCCATGTATCATGTAACTATGCTATAGTTACCTTGTTTTTAAGGTACTTAACACTATTTAAGTCGTGAATAATGAGCAGATTGCATTGTAAACGATATTGTAGTCGTGAGTCATGAGCAAGTTGTATTGTGAGTGAATCCAGAGACGTATGTCATGAGCAGTTTGCATTGTGGGTGATTTTGTAGTCGTGAGTCATGAGCAGGTTCCATTGTTCGGTTGCAACAGGAATTTTGTTTTCTCTGGCTATTATAGACTCGTGCGCTGTGGTGACTGGATGGGTAGTGTTTTTTTATTGCTTCTCGAACTAGGAGCAGTTTGGAGGTGGGTAGTTGTTGGTAGAAAGCTATTAAGCCCTCTCATGGTGGTAAAACGGTAGTCTGAATAATGAAGAGTGCATGTAGGTCAGAATGACAATCGCTAGTAAATCCAAAGACACCAGTGGTCGGTCCTCGTTGAACTGGAGGTGTGAGTTTAGAAGATATCCGGGTCGTTTTGTGTGTTTTTAACACAGCCAGTGTAGTGGAACCCTTTTATTGTGCTCCCATAGAGAACAGCACCACTCCATCAGCTTTGTTCCAGAACGGCCAAAAAAGTACTATGTTCTCCTATGATAGAGGAAAGGGAAAGAAAACGGTGTTGTGGGTGCAATGTGAGTGATGATAAATGTGTAGCTATGTACCTACCTATTGTGAGACGAGTATCACGGTATCTGCCCTTTGAGTGGTTTACTTGGATTCAGTCCCTTTCTTCCCCTAAGGAATCTAACGACGTATCTAGCAGGCAAGCGAGGAGCACTCCTTGGTTAATTGTTTGAAAGTATCATTTATAAGTCTTTAGGAAATATGATAGTAGTGATTTGTTTGTTAAGGTCGTTAATTTCTCAGAGATATTGGCGAGTGGTGGCTCAATTTTGTGTGAGTGTGTTGTGGATTTCAGGAGTGAGAATGGTGTTGAAGAATCTTTCCTGTCCCCAGAGGACCTATTTATTGCTTGCAGAGTGGATTCTGTACACTGTCGTTGTATAGCCAGGTGTACGTGGTTATACGCACACTGGCCTACCTGCCAACCGAAATTAAGGCTGCACCTGGGGATGGCTTTAGGAGTACTTTAAATACACAGTTGCTAGGCCAAAGAATATTCAAACACGTCTACAAAAATATACCTTAATAGGACTAAAGATTACATACACATATAGGGCAAGTTAAATGGCAAAGCAATTAAATATTGACGATTCACTGCTAAGATAATTAACATTATCAACAATTAAGTTTGAACCGAGGGATAATCAATTAAGTAATTATTTTACAATTATGCAAGTTCTAGAGCAAAGCATATCCATAAAGTTCGACGCAGTAAAGGTGGGAGGAGCGTGACGAAGCGTGGGATAATTCCTTTTACCTTGATGTGCAGTGAGTAGGACCAGCTAGGTAAGTTCGACCTTGAACTTGCGGGCGTCTCACGAGACGCTCAATTCAACCTCGGGGAACTAAGTTGAGGGGCCTCTTATCCTTAAGAGGCAAACGGTGGATGCTTCGGGATGGCTTTTCCGATCCTTAAAATTTGAAGACGTGGTGAGAACGGTTGAAGCGCGCCTAACTAACTAGACTAACGAAGACGTTACGACTAACGTACTAGACGGTGGCTTCAGACACAATATGCATGTAAACTTCGAAGTCTCGAATATATACTCCGAAATTATCTAGACGATGAGAGAGATTCATCGCCAACTGACTTGCTCAATTGCTTTGGGTCTCGATAAGGGACCATAGCGAAAGTTCGTGATGCACCCTTAATGGTCTTTTCATTCTTCTAATTTTCGCAGTATATAGGGCAGACGAATTTAGAGCGGTCAACGGCGAACTGGCGATGTCAAGAGGTGGGGGGTGATTCCTTCTCTCTCTCTCTCTCTCTCTCTCTCTCTCTCTCTCTCTCTCTCTCTCTCTCTCTCTCTCTCTCTCTCTCTCTCTCTCTCTCTCTCTCTCTCTCTCTCTCTTTCTCTCTCTCTCTCTCTTTCGACACTCCTTCCTTTTCATCAAGACATTTTTTCCCAAAAGTCAGGTGCGAAACAAATGTCTCAAACTATTTTTTTTTCAAGGGAGAGATGCTATAAAAATTGGGAGATACAAATAAAATTCAGACATGAGTGGGGTTAGCAAATAATAATAATTACTTTAGACTATACGGACAGGTACAATAAAAAAAAAAATTAAGCCATACAACACATTGAGTATCTAAATAAAATAAATGAACCATTACTAAAAACACACTACAACCGAATAATCATACAACAGTTAAAACAATTAACCTATATATATATATATATATATATATATATATATATATATATATATATATATATATATATATATATATAAATCAGCAAACATATTTACAAGGAGATACGCTAATGGTATCTTTAATTTATGTCAATATGGTCTTCTAGAGGATTTCTACTTAGATTAACCGATAAACAATTTTAAGTAACCTTGATATAGACAATATGGAATTGATATTCCATCAGCAACAGACTTCAACGCATTAGTCGTCCATTTTGACTCTTTAAATTAGGAAGGTATGACAATGGCTTATGGTCACTCTCAATTACGAATTCGGTTCTTATAAGGTACATTCTAAAATGTCGAATTGACCGTACTATAGTTAATCCCTCGAGTTCAATGGTGACGTAAGCCTTCTCGTGAACAGACAGCTTTCTTCTCGCATACGCAACGGGATATCCACTTCCATCGTTTTCTTACTGCAAGAGGGCACCGCCTATACCATCACGATAGGCATCAGTACGAATTCCATACTTTTTGTTCAGATTCGGGGGTCTCAAAATAGGAGCAGAGATCAGTTTCTCTTTCGGTTGGGGGGAGTCCAACTGACAGAATCGGGTCCCGTTTTCTTTAACATACGAGTATCATTAAGGGGTGAAGATAAAGTGGCGAAACTAGGAACGAAGCGCCTGTAAAATAAAGCAGAACCCAGAAATTACTGCAGCTATGGCTTTAACTTTGTCTTCTTGGGGTACAATCTGGTTCTTTCCGATCTTAAAACCAAGATATTTAATCGTATCATATGCGAAATGACACTTTAACTGGCCTATCGTGATTCCGTGTGTGCCCAAACGGATTAACAGAGCGCGAAGGGACTGTACGTGTTGGTCCCATGTACAGTTGGAACGTACAAGTTGTTAAAATAAAAGGTTACTTCGGCGTTAAACGCGGGGCGTAAATGAACGGGAATAGGGTAAGGTTTGTGCTTACTGGTTCTTGCGTTTTTAAAACAATCTCATAGGTGAATTGGGTTAAGCAACTAGGGGTTTCGGAGACTACTTCCGAGAATTCACTTAGTAGGCTCGCCAATTGAGCCTTCTCGATGGGTCGGAGACGGGGGTTAAAATCGATCTTGGGGTCTGAGAACGATTGAGAGGAAGGAAGAGACAGCAAAGAGTATTCGTCGTCTGCTTCCACGCAGACTGTTTAAACAAGGCAAAGCTGTTCGACCGGGTAAGTTGCCTCTAAGACGAGTTCTTCGTCTAAAGCGACCCCATTATTAACGCATGCGCATCGGTAGTGCCTTTTTAACAGGTTGACGTGGTACACTTAACCTCAGGGCGTCTGAATTAAGTAGTCGACCGGGCCTCGGGGTTCTACTACTGAAAAGGTCCTTTCCACTGAAATAGGAGCTTATTAGACTCTGAGGGCAACAGAAGTAGTACTTCGTTGCCGGCTTGGAATTTCCGCGCTTTGGATTTGATGTCAAAATACGTTCTGTATTTTTCCAAATTCTTGAAGTCAAGGTCTGCACAATTTTCTAGGCGAGTACGCAAATCCAACACATAAGCTTAGGAGGACTTAACTTCCTTATCAAGCTTGGGGTTTGACCATAATTATTTTAGGATGCCTATCGGCCAGTGGACGTTTCGTCCGTACAATAGCTCGAACGGAGTAAATCCAAGTGTTCGGTGTGGGATTTCTCGACAGGCAAATGAAGCCACAGGGAGGTAGCGGTGCTATTCTCGCGATTGAGCGTGGCACAATTTCATGAGAACTGATTTTAAAGTCCCGTTTATTTTCTCGCACATCCCATTTGAGGCGGGGTGATAAGGGGTTGAGAAAAGAGGCTTGACTAGCAGGAGCTTTCCTACATACTCCATCAATTATGAAGTAAATTGACGGCCTCTGTCCGATAGGATCTTCTTCGGGATTCCTAATCAGGAAAAAATAGAAATCAACGCCTCTACACACGAAATACTATCAATGTTCTTCAAGGGAACCGCATCCGGTAAACGAGTAGCACAATCAATGAGCGTCAAAATATTGGAATGTCCCTCACTAGACGGTGGACAGAAAGGGCCTATCAAATCGATCGCGACCCTGAAGAAGGGTTCCGACATGATTAGGGTCTTCTGAAGGGGAGCGATGGCAACATGACCTTTGGCGGTGACCTTTTGACAGATGTTACAGGACTTGCAAAAGTCGGATATTTCTTTGGCAGCGCCTGGCTAAAATAAATATTTGAAGACGCGCTGGGCTGTCTTATTACGACTAAAGTGCCAGGCCATTAATCCGTCGTGAGCTATCTTCAGAACTTGGCGTACATACATCCTGGGTACACACAGGGTAGTTAGTGACCTGGACGTTATCTGGTCCTACAAAAGATTGATGTTGCAACGACTCCTTTTCTATGTAGTCAATTCTTCTATTTCCTCGAACGGTTTTGGGTTCCTTTTTTCTGGCCTTTGCCCACAGGGGTTACAAAGAAGGGCAATTTTTTTTAGCTTCAGCAAACTGATCATTGCTGGATGACTCGACGTCCGGGGTTGACGAGGACGTTAAAGATACCGAGGTAACGGTACCTTTCACAGCTTGGGCCCTGGTGATCACTGGTTGCGCAATGAGTTCTAGGGAGAGCTGCGCGCTCTGTCCGATAAGAAATAGAGCAAAACTTTATCAGGGTGGCGACTACATCGGCCCATCCTGTGAAATACTGACACTGTATGTAGCATTTTACCACAGAAAATTTAGTGGCACGACCTAAAAAGTTGTAAACGATCGCAAATCTCTTATGCTGGGGACTTACTGGAGGCAACAGCTTGTCCGAGACTACTGTGCATGTGCAACCCGTGTCTCTTACAAGGGTTAACACTCGGCATCCATTTATCGTGCGCTTCACAAACTTGAGCCCACCGGTGGAGCTCTTATTGAACAAGAAATTTACCTGTTGTTCTTAGTGAGAGGGAGCAGGTGGCGACTGCGGTGACGAGGCAGAAGAGTTAGGAGGGATATAAGCGGTTACCTGATGGACCTGTTGATTAGAAGTGGTCCTTAGCTGCGAGTTCTGGGCGCAGTTATAACTAAGGTGACCAGGGGTGCCACACGTAAAGCATACGATGGGTTTACGAGGGGTCGTGAGACGTCTTTTTGTTCACGTTGAGGATGAGGCTTGGTCTTATGGGGCGCCTGAATCTTCACGAAGCTACCATTATTCTTATCATGGGACTTATTAGGCCAAAACCTGTGTTTCGTGGACGGGGGGTGAGTCTTCTTGATCATCTTGGGATATAAGTCGTGGCTGGAAGGGTGAAGGTCGGATTCTTCTACACACTTTTTAAACGACGAAGAAGCGCTTATATATGTTACGAAAGCATTCAATTCCCGAGTAAGTGTAGCCATAAGTTGATCCCTTAAAATAGAGTCGACTAATGACTCAGTCTTTAGTCACTTGTTAGGACAATCCAAAACTGTAAATTGCTGCGAAGGGTGAACCCAAATTGCTTAAACGTTTGTCCCTGCTGTATCCTATCCGAGCGGAATCTAACCTGATAGAACTCCAAATTCATATTAATAGCAAAGAGGAGCTCTGCTTTTAGGGTGGAATAATCCAGAGTTGCTTCCGAGGGCAGAAAAATGAAGATTTCACGCAGACAAGTGTTTAAGCGGAGGAGTAGACGGGCAGCTCCATCTGATTTTAAATCCCAATTGTTGACTTCGAAAATCTTTTCAAAGTGGATCAGATAAGAACAAGAATCTTCTTTGTCTTTATACGCGGGGATTTTTAACGAGGGTGGTTGTGGCTGATGGTTACGTGATTCCACAGAAGTCATTTCGACATGATCACGGCTTAATTCTTTCTAGTACTATCGTATCTGTTCTCTCTCTTTCTTCTGCTTCTCTTTGTGCTTGATCTTTCCTTTCTGCCCGTTCGTTTCGTTCTTCCTCGTGAACGTAAGCGATTAAGTCATTTGTTTATAGTCCTAGGTAGGATCTGTCCCTGTTTATGAAAACGATCGAACTAAGACATCCTGAATATGCTGCGTTCATCTTTTGGCAGACGAGAAAACTTACCGAAACAAGTGAGGCTCTTCCTAACAAATCTAACCTAATTGTAATTAACAATTAACACACAAAAACTTACTAAAGGTTCCAATTATTGATGGACACCAGAAAAAGGAAATAACTAACGAGGGAACCTGACTCACGACTGAGTTTTCTGTAAATTTTACTACAGCCAAACAAAATTTGGCGGCTATTCTTGCCGTTTAATTAGTGGTATCTTGACTCACGTAAATACGCTCAAATAAACTGCTATAAACAAAAAGAATTGTCCTATTATTTTTGCTTGAATATTCTTGAAACTTGCAACTGTATAGTTTGGGAATAATGATCTTTACGGAAATAGCAAAGTATCAGGTAGGGAGGAATCTTTTACAAACCCCACACCTAACACCAGTTTTATGTCGTGGTATGACCAAGTGTACGTGGTTATACGCACACTGGCCTACTGGCCGACCGAAATTAAGGCTCCACCTGGGGATGGCTTCAAGAGTCCTCTAAATACATAGTTGATAGGCCAAGGAATATTCAAACACATCTACACAAATATACTTTAATAGGACTAAAGATTACATATAAATATAGGGCAAGTTAAATGGCAATGCAATTAAATATTGACGGTTCAATGCTAAGATGATTAACACTATCAATTAAGTTTGAACAGAGGGATAATTAATTAAGTAATTATTTTACAATCATGCAAGTTCTAAAGCAAAGCGGATCTTTGAGGTTCGACGCGGTAAGGGTGGGAGGAGCGTGACGAAGCGTGGTTTAAATTCCTTTTACTTTGATGTGCGGCGAGTAGGACCATGTAGGTAAGTTCAATCTTGAACTTGTGGGTGTCTCACGAGACGCTCAATTTAACTTCTGGAAACTGAAGTTGAGGGGCCTATCCTTAAGAGGCAAACACTGGATGCTTTTGGGATGGCTTTTCCGATCCATAAAATCCGAAGACGTGGTGAGAAGGGTTGAAGTGGTCCTAACTATCTCCACGAACAACATTGAGTGACAACAAGCTCTTCTTTGCCTCTTCGATAATCACTCAATTCTTCTTTGCATGAGAATGTAGTCGATTTCCTCTCGACTAACGAAGACGTTACGGCTAACGTACTGAACGGCGGCTTCAGATACAATCTGCATGTGAACTTCTAAGTCTCGAATATATACTCCAAAATTATCTATGTAGACGGGGAGAGAGATTCATCGCCAACAGACTTCCTTAATTGTCTTGAGTCGCGATAAGGGCCCATAGCGAGAAGTCGCGATACCCTCTTAATGGTCTTTCCATTGTTCTAATTTTCGCAATATATAGGAAAGATGAATTTAGAGCGGTCAACGGCGAACTGGCGAAGTCAGGAGGGGGGACACATTCCTTCTCTCTCATTCTTTCACATACACCTTCAGTTCAAGACGACTACGGATACCTAAAAGCTAAGACTAGAATAAAGACATGACACCCGGGGAAATGAAATTGGAAATATAAATGTAGGTAGAATATATACAAATGTACATAAGGAGAAACTATTTACCTTGCGAATTCCTTCTTCAATAAAGTAGAAAAGGGATTTAGTTGAGACGATTGGAGACGAAAACGAGACTGTTACTTACTCACATAAAGGCAAATTTCACCTAGGAACCATCGGTAATAAGCTCCTTCAGCAGGTGTAGGACCTCAAATTAGTCAGGAGCAGGAGAAAAATACAGTTAAAACAAAAAGCGCCGATCTCATGACACCGAGAGTAAACCACAATTACCCTTGAGAAAGTAAAACAAATTCCTTCCAAATGACATATAAAGAGTTAAATAAATTAATAATTAAGTGTTAGAATCTGCATTAAAGACCGGCAACAATGATATAACAGAAACACTTTTCTCATGTAAAATTTTGATAATTACCAATAAGAGAAGGTCATTTAAGGATATCGCAATTAAAGAAAGGATCTTCATAATAACAATGTCCAGTGAAGAAAATACAATAGAAATCTTGTTAAAATATATTGAAAAATAACAAACAAATTAGACAGATGAAAAATATTAAAATTGGTAGACAGTAATTGACAACAACAAAGATAAAAAGGGAACAAAATTACCAGCAAATAAATATTAGGTGGCAAGAAAGTCTTGACTCACTTAGAGAGCGAAAAGAAAACAAAATTTTATGGAGCAACACCAAAATTTATTCTTCAAAATAAAGTCCATCAATTTCTATAATCTTCTTCCAGCAATCAACCAGCATCCGAATCTGTCCAAGATACCAGGTTGATTGGTCGGCCGGAATGTGTTTGATCGTCAAGGGTAAGATCCCCGGAGTTGAAACGTCTGTACCACCTCGAGACCTTTGCCTGACTTACTGTGCCTTCTCTTTCAGTATCGCAAATTGCCTTCAACTCTTGTAGAAAGTTGTGCTTGTAACAGTAGAGAATCAAAACTCTAATTCCACTTTCGTCTAAACTCATTTCTTTCAGTTGAGGCTTACACAAAGAGAAATAAACTGCGCAGGGACTTGGAAGAAAACTTGAAATTTTTACGCTCAGCAAGAAGTTCCAGCCGGTAAAGGAGTTAAAGTCGAGGGACAGTCACCTCAAGAAACCGTCAACGGGTTTTGGCTTCTCCCCACGGGGAGAACATGATAAACTCTCTGCAGAAGCAAGGATAGCCGACCTATGTCTGCCCCCCCCCCCCCCGGCCCCCTCATTGGGGCAAGGGAGTTGAAGTGAACTGAACTGCCATTCACCTAGTCTCGCTTCAACTATGTCGGTCCACTTGGATAGACATAAATGGGGACGTAAAGGAATGCAGGTTTGAGGATTAGTCCACTGTGGAACTATACGGAAGAGAACACCCGGTTACGAGGCGAATCTGAAAGCTTTGGGGAAGAGTTCGCTCTAATCTCTAAGGGTAGTTTCCGGCCAGCACCACAGGGGGACAAACAACCGTCCCTGTGTAAGTTGAAAGCAGCATCGATAACCAAACCCCAGACGGGGTAGTGGTAGTTGATTCGATCATCACCCATCATTAAGTCCGCCACATTTCATCCGTCTGAAGGGCTTCCCGGGGTATCTCCCCCCACCCATCCCCCATCATCCATCCATCCCATCCCACAGTTCATGTTCATGGAGACTCGCTTGCAACGAGGAGGGGGCGGCTTTCAAAGCGCTCTAACAAGTACAACAAGCTGACCCTACAAGAAAGGAAAAACATACAATATAGCGACGAAAAAACAGAAGCCGCATATTAGACACAAGAAGAAGAAAGACAACCCGAGCGGAAAAATGGAACAAAATGGGACCACTCGGATCTAGCTGCGAACCATCAGCGGAAGCAGCAGGCCTACCCGAGAGAAGGTTTTCGTAGTGGTTTATGGAAAATTGAAGATAGCAATGCTACGACTGCTCAAAGTAATAATAGGCTATGTTGCGGTATGTGAAAAGGAGAAGGACGTGGAGTGTATTACAAAAGAAGAAGCAGTCGAAACACTTCGTGGAATAAGCCTACAACTGGCAATTCCACCGCAGATCATAACCCACAGGAGCGTAGTCTGTCGACGACTGAACCCTTGGATCGGGCAGCACTCTAAGGAAGAGATAAGAGAAGAAATTTTAAAAAATCAACCGTGGGCTAAAGTATCTGAAATTATGAAGTTTTGGAACATGAGGAACAGCACTGAATACACTTCCGTGTTTAATGTGGTCTTCGCCGCCACCACAATGGCGCAAAAAGCAAAAGAGCATGGATTACTGCTTTTTACTGCAAAGATCAGTGGGGAGCAGATTGAGGGGAAGGAGTTCACTCCTGTACAATTCTGCTTCCTATGTTCTAAAATAGAGGCGCATACAACACAAGAATGTACAGAGCCACAGGAACTATGTTCCAGGTGCAGCGAGCCAGAACACCACTGGAAGAACTGCAAAAGTCCCAGGGAGAAGTATGCAAACTGTGGTCAAGGACACCGTTCCATGGCCAGCCCAATGAAAAGGGATATTATAAAAAAGAAGGTGCAACTAAAGAAAGACGAGCAAGAACGCAGAAACAAAACATCATATGCTCAGGCGGCCAATGCAGTTTTCCCAGAAAATGAGAACAAAAAGACATACTTGAGAATCGAGAACGAAAACTCGACGAAGATACTGACCTGCATTTTATACGCTCACGTCATGAATCTAACTCAACCGGGAGTATTCGCAAAGAAACTAATTCAAATGCTCGAAAAAATAAGCATGAGTGAAATGTCGTTCCCCGATAACCCACCTTCAGGGGTTGTACTGCAACTCCAGCTGAATCTCAACCAGATGGCAGGAAAGAGCAAAGAGAAAAGAAAAGAAAAGAAAATGAAAATAGACGGCCTTACCCAAGAATTGAGGCCAAAAAAGAGAGTGAGGCGGCCGCAAAAGCAACACTCTCGAATAAACCAAAGGACGAGGAGCAGGTAGAAACTGAGTCCTCTGAAACCTCGGACACCTCAGACTCAGAGAACACAAAAAAAAAGAGATAAGACGCAAAAAAGGAACAAAGAAAAAGATAGATGCAGACCAGATTAACCTTGACATCTACGCAAGAACAATTCCCCTTCCCGAAGGACTGCGTGAGACTAAAAAAGAAATATTATAAATGGAACTTCGACGCTCAATGTGAGGAAGAATCGGTTGAGGAGGCCCTATGCAACCAAAACGTCGACTACTACCAGGAAATATTTATTGAACTCTCCCCAGCGGAGTTCAAAAAGAAGAGGAACGGGAATCGCAAGTCAACAACCCGTAAACACTAAGACATACACCTAAGCCAGAACAGAGAATGGAAAACCAGAACAACAGGTTAAGGATATTGACACTCAACGTGAATGGATGGGAGGGAAAAGCCGTGGTATACGGAAACATATTCCGTGTGCTTGATCCCGACATCATATTAATCACGGATCATGGTATCGTTACGACCAACAAGCAGTTAAAGATACCAGGCTACAGAGTGATCTCAAAAAAACATTCTCAGGAAAGGTACGATGGTGCTGCCGTTGCCGTCAGAAGGAATTTCTCGTTCAGATACCTTCTGAATATGGACGAGTCCTTCGTGGGGGTAAATTTGCACATTCTAGTCGGCAAGCTCATAATCGCGACGGCATACTAACCATCACGACGAAAGTACCTTACTCTCACAAACTTCTACACCCTGTTTGGCCACGGCAGAATGGTATTCCTTGGGGGCGACCTCAATGCCAGATGCCGAACGGCTGGCTATGGTAACACGAATGAAAGAGGCGAACTTGGAAATGATTATGCGTAGGAAAAACATCCAGCGGATAGGTCCGGATTTTCCGACCCATTTCACCGTAAGGTCAGCAACAAAGCCCGACCTACTCATGACAAGCGATGGTTTCCCCTTCAATTTCCGTAGTGAGCCAGGCCCAACAGTCACCAGCGACCACATAGCGATCTTGACGATTATTTCTCTCACGCCAATACAGCTCCCAATCCCTCTTTCAAAAAGCTACGCTTCCGCCAACTAGGAACGCTATAAGGAAATCCTTGTTAGGTTCGAACCAGCGGACCTAAACGGAGCAAGGCTAGAGAGGATCGATGAGAAGCTGGAGACGATAACTGCCTACATCATCGAAGCAGATCGCGGAAGTGTACCGATGAAGAGGTACAAAACTCTCCCACAACCCAGATGGACCGAAGAAATGAGAGAGATCGCTAGATTGCACAGGGAGGAGTACGAAGAGATCAGGAGAGAAGGTACAAATCTGGAGAAAAAAAACACGCTACTACGACGCCTGAGTGAAGAACTTAAGCAGGCGATTAACCAGCAACAGGCTGAAATCTGGGACAGTCTAATTGAAAAAGTAGACAGCTAGGTGCGACCCGATGTGTTCTGGCGACTTGTGAACAAGTTAAAAGGTCTTACAAGTAGAGAAAAGACCCGCATTAAGGAGGGCGCTGACTACTTGGAAGATCCGGCGGTATTGAAAGAATGAGGCCTTATTCGCTAATATACATTAGTAGGATAAAATACGTTGGCCTTATTCCTAAAATCCCTTACCCCCCCTTCCGACCCCAGCTCTTTCAAGTACCCAGCTCTAGTTTGTAGGGCATTTTATGTTTTATTTAAATCTGACCTTTTATTATTTTGAAAATGCGTAGAAGTCTAAAAAATAAAATACTAACTTTACCGGACTTCTGTTTATGTGGACAAAATAAATGAGCTTAGATTTAAGCAAAGCACATCAAATGTACTATTTAAATGTATTTTTTTCTTTTATCTAGCTATCCTATCCTTACTGAACCGGGACAAATGTACTGTCGTATTATACGTATTATAGGCAAAACAAATTCTTTTTCGATGCTCTTTCAATACCCCCAAATACCCACATGCGCAATTTTCTACCTCTATTATATTTAAATTTTAAAAACTTGCTTCCATTTATCTCGACAATAATCTCATTTCCACCAACTATGGGTTGGTGTCATAGCGAAAATCTACAAACTTCTGAACACATTGACTTCCAGTCAAATCAATACTTGTGAACCGATATCTAATTGCGTTTGGCATAATATCAAAATATTTACATTTTTCATATACATAAAATTCCTCTATTTACGAATTTATGATGCATCATGTGACTAAGTTTCGATCGTCTTTTGTTTTTGTTTATGAGGTCACTTCTTGCTTATTTTGAATTTTTTCTCTTTTTTTTCTTCAATTTTCAAATTAACAGTTTGTGAAACAATGGGGGTACTTTCCTTAACATTTTCGCAATTAACTCTTACTATACACAACTTGAAAGTAAAAATAAATATATTGGAACATCACGTTTGAACAGAGGACGTAGTTCCATGGTATGAGAATTTATTAAGTTATTAAAATATTCAATTATATTTAGGACTTAAATTTGCATTTGCACAAAAAAATGGATATCAGATTTAAAGAAAGCACAAAAAATGGATTTCAGATTTAAAGAAAACACATAAAAGTCATTCGGATCAGTATGCTTTGTATTTTAGTTACTCATTCTGGTGACCTGTATCAAATAATAACCGACAAAAGGTTATTATTTGTGATATATTATAGTCATAAATAAGACGTTTATGATCAAATTAAATTAAATTTAGACAATTTCTATACGTTATTATGGTATTGCAAGTCAAAACATTTGATATGGTTTGTTTCAAAAGAGTACTGTCAAATTTATGAAATCATGAGTTTGCTAACTTATTTAGCTATATATATATATATATATATATATATATATATATATATATATATATATATATATATATATATGCAAAAATACCACATAAAATGAAAGGCGGATTCAAAGTACTTTCGAACTTGTTCAATTCATTCTCAAAGAATAACGAATAACTTTACAAAGGTGGTATATATATATATATATATATATAAGAAACAATACAACGAAAGGACGCAAAATAGAAAAATATTATCAAAGATGAGTCTATATAGCGCATATGAAGGATAAAACCAAATAGATAAGGTCTACTTCCGGAAATTCCAACTGTGAGCAAAAAATGTAGACATTTAGGTCACAAAACTAAGTACATACACACGCAAGTATGAATACATAAAAATAAATAAGAGAAATATAACTAAATTAATAAAATGGACAATTTTGTTATAAATAAGACTTTTAAATGCAGGGTCTAGTTTAAAGACACTGGGGGAATATTAAAATTAGGCGAGGAATTAATGAATGAGCATTCGACAATAGTTCTCTGAACAAATTCATAAGATTTGTAAATAAATTTAGCCGAATTCCAATTAATAGGGTGATCCTATTCAGATAAATGGACAAAGAAAGCACTATTACTTTCCCCCCTCCTAATATTTAATTTATGTTGCGTCAAGCGTATACACAATGATTTACCGTAGTGCTTAGGGCAAACTGAACAATCGACAGAATAAACCTCCCCTATACTATTGTTATTATTAAGAATCAACTTTTTTCACATGGTAGACTGATACATGAATATGACAGAAATATTTAATCTATTCAAGAGGCGGGGAAGCAAAGCAAAGGACTCAGAAAACGGTAAAACAAGTAAGTTCTTAAAATTGTATGCGGGAGGGATTTCCGTTCTATAAAAGGATTTTTTTACTAAATCTAGGCATCCTGCAAGAGATTTTGAGGGTAGCAAAGATTGTTATCTATTTTAAAGATCTTAGAAATCTCAATATATAAGAATTCCTGGCTGGCGACCCGCAACCCCCGGAGAAACATTGAAATAAATACAAACCATTTGACTTTATCATTATGACCTGAGTAAAAATAAATATAAGAACCGGCGTTGGTAGGCTTACGGTATACGGAAAATTTAAATCCGGATGGAATCCTATGAATAAGTAGATCTAAGAACGGGAGAACACCATTTTGTTCGAGTTCAAGGGTAAATTTAATAGAGGCAACCAGAAAATTAAGTTTAGTAAGAAAACCATTAACATCCTTACAAGAAGGTCACAAAAATTACCCCTTGCGTCTCCCTCGTGCTTTAGCTGCCATTCGAAATAATGCTTCTTTACACATTACTAAAGCAGATAAATGAGGTGGAGTCGTTATTATATATAAAGTGTCTAATATTTCTAAAATGGATCTATTACTAAGTGACCATTCTACCTATGTCCCCCTAGAAAAAGATCCTGCGATTCAGGTTAATAGTGATTTCCACAAAAAAATGCGTTCCCATCTTAAACATTCTCCCGATTTAATTGCTAAATTTAAATCTAGTAATGCCTCTCTTCTATATCTATATGGTCCTGTTAAGACTCATAAGCCTAATAACCCTAAGCACCCTATTATTAATTCTATTGGTTCAGTTTCATAGTCTTTATCTAAATGGCTCACTTCGTACCTCCCCCTTGTTGGTACCATTTCTGAATCTCATATTAAAAATAGTTACGATCTTATTGAAAAATTCAACTCCAACCCTTTATCTAATAACATGTCCCTTGTTAGTTTCCATGTTTTTTTTCTCTTTTTACTAAAGTACCGGTAAACGAGCTTTTCCCCTTTCTTAGTGATAAAATGCGTAACTTTGATATTCCCTTGCCTGTTAATATTTTCACTGAACTCATCTCAATGTGTCCTCAAAACAATAAGCTTTCTTTTAATGGCAAATTTTACATTCAAAAGTTTTGTTAAGCTATGGGAAATTGCTTATCACCAGTTCTTTCTCATATATATATATATATATATATATATATATATATATATATATATATATATATATATATATAAATATGGAATTTTTTTAAACTACTCGTATCTTACTCCCCAACATTATCGATTTTCCCCTTGTTTGGTTCCGATATATAGAGGATATTATTTATTTGTGGCGTTCTTCTAAGGATATTAATGGTTTTCTTACTGAACTTAATTCTCTGTGTCAAAGATCAGAGGGAGAGAGAGTGAGCTACAAGGAGCTACAAGGATAAAAAGTACCCTAGAAGACCTTACGGTGAATTTAGAGAAGGTACCTTTGGGCTAGTAGTCGAGCAGGCACAGTTCTGCTCAACGGCTTACGTGCCTAAACGGCCACTTTTCAAGACTTTGTCCAGTCTTGACTTGAACTAATCAACTAAAGTGCTGTTGACAACTTCCACTGGAAGTACGTTACAGCTACCGCAGATGCTGTATGTGAAAAATTTACTACACAGATGACGGTTATAACGCTTCAATTCAAGTTTGTAGCCGTGATTTCTCGTTCTGCCCTCGCTAAGTTGGAAAATATCCGTGTAGTCTACATTATCGAAGCCTCGAAGTATTTTAAACACTTCGATAAGTTGACCACGCAGTCTCGATGTCTCCAACGAGAACATATCTAATTCCATTAATCTATCATCGTAACTTTTGTGTCTGATAGAGGAAATCAGTTTGGTTGCCCTGGCTTGCACACGTTCCAATCTCGTGATATCCTTTCGAAACGAAGGACTACTCGAGGTGCGGTCAGACAAGTGAGTTGTACAAACACAGTACTGTCACCTTGTTCCGATATCCAAACTGGCGCTTTATGTAGCCTAGCATCCTTGGGCCTTTTTCTCCGCCTCAATGCACTGTTTCGAGAACTTGACGTCACTAGTGATTGTTATACCCCAGTCCTTCTCAATGTCGGTGGATTCAATAGCAGTGCCCTTAAAAATATACTGAGATTGGGGGTTTCGGTGGCTGGTATGAGTCACTTTGCATGTGTTCACGCTAAATGGCATTTGCCACGTGTCCGACCACTCTCCAATCATCCGAAGATCATCTTGAAGGAGAGCAGTATTTCCTTCCTTTGCGACGTTCATACCAAGCTTGGTATCATCGGCAAATTTATAAATCTTGGCAACCATGTCACCGTCCATATCGTGAACGTAGATGGTGAATAGCAGTGGTCCCAGGACAAAACTTTGATAAACACCGCTACTAACGAGCACCCACTCAGAAGCCTGTGCATTCAACACTACCCGTTGCCGTCTACCGTTTAGACAGTTCTCTATCCAACTTGCTACATTTTCGTTTACGCCCAGCGCACGCACTTTCCGAAGGAGGTAGCGATGTGGTACCTTATCGAAGGCTTTTTGAAAGTTTAGGTAGATAACATCCACCGCTTTATCCCGGTCATGTTCACTAAAAACGAATGGAAGAATTCCACAAGATTCATTAGGCATGATCGGTGCCTTCGGAACCCATGCTGGGAACTCCTCACTCGCAAGTTGGACTCTAAATATGACGTCCGGGGTCCACCAAGATGAGAGAGAGAGAGAGCGTTACAAGGAGTTACAGGAATAAAAAGTACCCTAAAAGACATTGCGGTCCATTCAGAGGGGGTACCTGTGGAGTAGCCATCGAACAGGCATAGTTCTGCTCAACGGCTTACGTGCCTAAACGGCCACTTTTCAAGACTTTGTCCAGTCTTGACTTGAACTAATCAACTAAAGTGCTGTTGACAACTTCCACTGGAAGTACGTTCCAGCTACCGCAGATGCTGTATGTGAAAAATTTCTTACACAGATCGCAATGGTAACGCTTCAGATCAAGTTTGTAGCCGTGATTTCTAGTTCTGCCTTCACTAAGTTGGAAAACATCAGTGTAGTCTACATTATCGAAGCCACGAAGTATTTTAAACACTTCGATTAGCTGACCACGCAGTCTCCGAGTCTCCGACGAGAACAGATCTAGTTCCCTTAATCTATCATTATCATCGAGCGAGAGAGAGAGAGAGAGAGAGAGAGAGAGAGAGAGAGAGAGAGAGAGCATGTGTGTGTCACAAGGAGTCACAAGAAATAGTAGTACCTCAAAGCACATTGCTGACCATGCCGTGGAGGTAATATTTTGGGAAAGCCCTAACCTATAGCAAAGAGGAAGTATAGCATTGATGAAAGCTCTCCCCGTCAACCTCTCACACCCACATTTGCGGGCTAAGAAAGCTGAAACGATACCTAAATGTGCTGAAAAAAAAGAACACAAACAGGAAATTTTTATAGTTGAAACCTATCTACTTTACTCAGATCTATAATTTATACTAAGGTGGTGCCATCTAGGTCATGGTGTGGATTATCTTGTCAAGTCGAGATTTGAACTGTTTGACGGACGAACTGATCACCACTTCTGGTGGTAGACGGTTCCACGTTCCGCAGATTTTGTACGAGAAGAAGTTCCCGCAAATGTTACTATGGAATTGCGGTAATTCCAGTTTGTAACCGTGGTTACGTGTAGCATTTGCGGTCAACGTGAACAGCCTCCTGTGATCTACGTTTTCAACTCCTCGCATTATCTTAAAAGTTTCAATCAGCTGACTTCTTAACCTGCGCGTCTTCAAGGAGAACATCCCTAGTTCTTGTAGCCTTTCCTGATAACTTTTATGTCTAAGAGAGGGAATCAATTTTGTGGTTCAGGCCTGTACTCTTTCTAGCCGTTCAATATCTTTCTTCAGGGTTGGGGACCCAGAATTGTTCGGCGTATTCAAGGTGTGACCGGACTAGAGAGTTGTACAAGTGAGAACAATCTGCTTATTTCGGAAGCGAAAATGCCTCTTTATGTACCCCAGCATTCGCTGGGCCCTCTTTTCCACCTGGAGGCACTGCTTCGAGAACTTTAGATCACTGCTGATTAGCACGACTAAATCTTTCTCAAAGTCAGTGGTATCTAGTTGTTTGCCTAGCAAGGAGTAGTTTTCCCGAGAGTTAGCATAGTCGATTTGCATTAAATGGCATCTGCCACCTTTCTGACCACTCGCCTATCCTGAGAAGGCTATTTTGCAGGCGTTCCACTCCTTCTCGCGAGCTCACACTACCTCCTAGCTTGCTATCGTCGGCGAACTTAGCTATCGAGCATATTAGTCTATATCATTTCTTTTTGTGAAATCAGCGGAATGATAAAGGAATTTTGCAGAGTTCCAGGTAATGGGGTGATTATTTTCGGATAAATGTAAAAAACTTTGTTACCCTCGTCAATTTTTGCATACTTCATTAAACTTTGGTAAGAGAACTTTTTATAGAACTGATAAACCAACGGTTTAAAAAAAAGTCATCTTATCTTGCCATACTTTGAACCATTAATTTGTCTCACCTGTATTTGTAAGCAACTTAGTATCTCTATAAATTTTAGATATGAATCCACTTTATATAAAATGTTAGTCCACAATAATACAAGGAGAAAAAGGTGGAGTATATTCTATAGAATGTTCTATTTGTAGTTTACTTTACTTGGGGCAAACTGGTAAATCTTTATCTACTAGAATTTACCAGCATAAGTATAATATTAGAAGAGGTGAAATAAACAGCGCTTTATTTTTACATTTACCCGAAAATAACACCCCATTGACTGGAACTCTGCAAAATTCCTTTATCATTCAGCTGATTGCACAAAAAGAAATATTGTCGAGTGTTCCTTAATTGGCATCTTGCCTAATATAAATATTTCCCCTAGCTTATTTAAACTCGACCCTGTTTCAAAAAAAAAACTTGTACTAAATGAAATAACTTCATAATGCACACTGTCGTCACTCTTTATTAGTGTAATATCATTCGCATTGCCTCTACCACCACGTGTCTCTGCTATGATCGCGGATTAACTCTTAACCCTAAATGTTTTCGTTCTAATGATAATCCTTTAAAATGTTTTTTGTTTTTTCACTCACCATTTCCATTCATATACACGGCGTTGTTGTGTGTATATCGTTTTAGAGATGCATATGTCTGTTATTAGTTGCCGGTGGTTCTTTTTATTGGTATTTTTCTGTCTTGGTTAGGCGTTTTTCCATTGGTTTTTACTATGTGATGGGCGTTCCCTTCGTATCTTTGTACCCTATATAAGGTTATCTTCTCCATTTTCATGCTATTCCTTGAAAATGAACTTGCAAATATAGTTCGAAGTGCTTGGATTCATCTTTTCATCCTTCTGTGGGTTAATTTTCATATATATATATATATATATATATATATATATATATATATCATAAAAATATTCGCATTAACCAAAAGCCTATTTTTTATAGCTATAATTAATTTTACAATCTAACGTGCGAGGAAAACTATTATTAGTTACCAACACAGTAAGTACATCAAATCTTAGCGGCAAAATGCTTAGCTATTCGAGGATTTATAAAACATATAAATAATTATATCGCATTTAATTTACTTTTGTCCGAAACATTTTAATAAATGTGATATGGCTTATTTGAGCAACTGTAAATTGTAAACGCATTTAGATATTGTCAAAGTTTTCTGTAGCTCGATGATTTGAATTCGGCGTGTAGCGAGAGTTCTCTCATGAAAATTCCACCCACGAAAATTCCACAAAAGTATTTGTAAAAATAATAGGTCTGAACTAAAGTTAAAGAATATATCTTTATTTAATAAAAAAAACATTTGTTAGGTTAGGTTGGTTGTCTCTCGTTTTTCGTTTTTTCCTTCCCTTATAACTAATAATGAATATCAAGACCATTATGTTGGCGTACACGAAAAAGCAGTTTTAACGTTTTAGAAGCAACCCTAGAATTGACAAAAATAAAAAAAAAACATTTCAGCTTTAAATTAATGTTGAAACAATGCCTGGGGCAAATTTCCGTTAGTGGAGTTTTCGTTGGGTGAAATTTTCTGGGGGAAATCTTCCTGGGTGCAATTTTCATGGAATCATATTCAACCGTTTTGGACCTCGGGGAAATTGCTTTTTGATCGGTAACTTGGACTATAAATACCTTTATTTTTACTGTCGTAAAAGCCCCTTAAGAAGGTGGTAATTTTTCTGTCGGCTGTAGTCAGTCTTGCTGAAAATAAAATCTGAAGGAATTCATTTGTTATTTTTTAAATGATCTAATGATCTTTCCCATCTCTTCCAAACTCGGCTCTGCCATAAGGAGAATCGTGATGTTTGAATATTAAAAGTGTTCGTTTTCACCCGGAGCTGACGGTAACATGGATTTGCGATCTTTTGAATCCTTTTAGAAATTCATTTGGAGTGAGTAGAATAATAGAAGTTTTTCACGTGTTTTATATAAAAGCCGGATAGTTCAAGAAATTGTTTCAGTAATATAAAGGTGGACGAAAAAGAATGGGCGAGCAGATAACAAAGATATGCCATCACAGGTAAATAAGAGGTTAAAAAATAAGTTCATTTTTAGAAGACAAAAAAATGCTTCTTAGATTTGTTCAAATTATTCAAAATTAAATGATAGATGTTTAAAGATAGGTTTATAAATAACTATACCTTTTTATTTAAGTTGTAGTAAACCCTCAGTCTTTTTTATGCTATCAAGGCCTATAGACTTTGGAAAAATTAGCAATGTCTACAAAAATTCGAGAAAAATGGTGTTTATGCGCCAATATATACTGAAGGACAACGTTTACAACGTGTGAATATCACTTTATTTCTATTGGCTCATCGATATGCACGTGAGACATTTCTGGGCGAAATTATCACGAGAGATGAAATGACATGGGTTCCTTACTGCATTGTTAAAGAACAAAATAATGGCCTGATGGCAAAAAAAAACCATTCTTATTCTTAGACGTAATCGACAAAAGCTGAAGGGTATACTTTGCATTTAGAAAGATGCAAAAGGGATTATTCATTACGAGTTAATCAATAATAAGCAAACAGTTTCTGTAGATGTTCAACAATTGCAACTTTTAAGTGAAACACTTGAACAAAACCGTACTTCATCGGTCAACCGCAAGGGTGTCCTCCTCCTTCATTATAATGGTCGTCCACACATGATGACACCTAGGGAAAAATTATTACTTTAGGTTGGGAAGTTGTGCCAAATCTTCCCGATTTTGCACCATTTGAATAGAATTTATTTACTTTCATGATAACATCACTTAAATGGCAAAGTTGCCTCTGATATGAAGGAAGTGGAAAAGGGATAGCATATGGGAGAATATTTACAATAAAGACGGAAATTACTTTGCTGAATAAATGTATATTCTTAGCTTAGTAAAGATTGTTTTTCTCTCCTTTTAAAAACAACTATATGAATTTCTTGGCAGCCTAATTAAGAGCATAGGTACTGCAATTTTTCTAACCAAAATTGATATTTATCACGAATCATTTAAAAATCACACAAGCGTTTTATGACAGTGTTTGGCCAAAAGGAATGAAAGGGAATTTTAAGAGTCCCATTGGGTAGTCACAGCAATTTGGGGCACAGGTTTATTTTCTACTGATGGTAGCAGGTAAAGGATATATGTAAAAGACAAAATTAGGGAGGAAGAGAAAATAAATCTCGGCTGCACAATCAAAAGACAAACTCTTTAAACGACAAATCCGATAACTTGCAGAGGAGAAACTTGCACAAAAAATACATGCAGAAACATGTACACAAAAAGCAAGCAAAAGGTATGCAGAAACTTGGACGCAAACAGAATTGAAAACTTGGACGAAAAAAACATGCAGAAAGTTAGAAGCAAACAACATGCAAAAACTTGGAAGCAAACAGCATGCAGAAACTGTGACGCAAATAGCATACATAAGCTTCGACGCAAAAAGCATTCAAAAACTTGGACACAAACAGCACGCAGAACTTGGATGCAAATAGCATTCAGAATCTTGAACGGAAAAGGCATGAAGAAACTTGGATGCAAACAGCAATCGGAAACTTGGACGCAAACACATTTAGAAACTTGGACGCAAAAGGCATAAAGAAACTTGGACAAAACTCGCATTCATAAAATTGTAAGTAAACAGCAGGCAGAAACTCGGAGGCAAACCGCATGCAAAAACTTGGACAGTAACAGCGTGCAGAAAAATTCATGCAAACATTTGGCAGAAAATTGGACACAAACAGCATGCAAAAGCTTCGATGCAAACAGCATGTAAAAACTTGGACACAAACTGTATGCAGAAACTTGCACGCAAACAGCATCCAGAAACCTGGAAGTAAACAGTATGAGGAAACTTGGACGCAAACAGCATTCAGAAACTGGACACAAACAACATGCAGAAACCTGGACGCAAACAGCATGCAAAAATTTGGACGTAGATGGCATGCAGAAACTTGGAAACGAATAACATTCAGAAACTTGGACGCAAGCAGCATTCTGAAACTTAGACGCGAAAGGCATGCAGAAACTTTGACGCGAAAGGCCTGCAGAAACTGTCGACAACTCGAAGAAATACGAACAAATCCGCCGGTGACAAATATTAAAAGGAAAAAAAAAATTCCCGTTAAAATTGGAGAGGACTCCGGGGCACGATAAGCGCCGGAGGAGCTCTCGATACTCTAGCATACAATGCGTTGGATTTCCATTCTTTGGTAGCAAGTTCGATCCCTAGCTATAGGATAGAGCAGTAAATAATACGAGTGGTCGCAGTTGGAGCAGCCGATGAGGCGGTGCAGTGAGGTGACATACGACCACACAGCTTCACGTACCTCATCGCACACATCGTCAAACACAACGCCGTTGTTTCTTCCTTCTTCTTTCTTCCTCTTCGTACCCACAACACGTCACTCTTCTGTCCTTGGATCTCCCGAGAGGGGGTTTATCCAAATTTCCCTGACGCGGAATATATGGTCTCCCCACGGGAACGTCTGGTTCCGTGATCGCTGTTCTATGTCAAACTGAAACCTCAGCTCTGCCTACACTTTTCTTTCCAGCTAGAACCGGTGCCTGGTACCAAAGGGCTTGTCAGCGATTGCCATGATGATCTTTATGTGTATTTCATCATCCACTCAGAGGACCTCGTTGCCGATTTTAAAGGAACGGATGGTGCAATTAACTACATAACGAGTCCTAGAAAGGTGCGAAATGAATTTCGACCAATAGCGAGGAGCAACGGGGGCAAGTGTGGCCCCTAAAATGCCCCGATTCGTGTTTGTCTCAATTTCAAAGCCCAACTTTACTCTTAAATTGCGATGGTTCAGATAAAACCGTGAGAGTGGTATCTCTTCGGACCATAAACTGTTGTTTTGTCTATTTGTGACCACCACAAACTTATTTTTTTATTAGTTTATTTTAAGGTGCATGGCAACCACATGACTCGTTGGCCCCAACCCCCAAAGTGAAACTTTTCGTTTATGAACACAACTTCACATTTTCAGTTGATTAGTCATTATTTAGTGATTTACTACGGGTCTTTCTACACTATCTTACATTCAATTCTGACTACGCCAAGAAAATTGAATGGTAATACTTGAGATTATGGACGCACGCTAGGGAGCGCTGTTTCTGGGCTACAATTTAGGCTTCATGACGCCAAACGGTAAACCCCACCTTTTCAAAGGTCACTAAAAAATTTTAATTTGGGGGGAAAATAGCCTAAAGTAGGCGGCGCTATCGTCTTTATGATCTCGATAAACGTGCAGAGTCGATCGCATTAATTGTAATCCGAAAGTGTAGCCCAGAAATTACGCCGCCGAGCGTGCGCCCATAAACTCAAGTATTACCAATTGAATTTTATTAGAGACCTTCAAATTTTCAATTCCTCGCCATCACTTGTGGAGAGGAGCGGAAAATACGCTGGTTGTACTCAATCTCACTTCTGAATCGATAAGTTTCTAGTGTTGTCTACTGAGATTGAATTACTTGATCCTAACAAACTTGTTATTTGATTTAGCAGTTTGGAATCAGATACGTCCTGTTTTTCTAACTATTTTATCTTTCTGATTAAATTATAAACACTGACAAGTTCAATTCTTAGCTAGAAAATGACAAATAATGTCCATTACAAACATTTTCCATCAAACGTGCTTCTAAAATTTGGCTTTATCACGTTCACATGTCGTCATAGAGTTTGCTTCTTTATCTCATAAATGAAAATCAAAATAATATCTGCAGGCCAGATGTTGGACGCGCTTGCTAATTTTAGACATGATATTAATTTTTCACTGTGATGAAAGTATGACATTTACGAGTAAATCTTTGATCTTTTATACGAGTTGATTTGTATAAAATATCACTTTTCTATAAGATTGAATTATGGACCGATATAATAGGTATCAATTTGCTCCTCTATCGTAATTTATTCTATATAATTGTCTCCTGACAAAAACAAAATTTATATAAATGCTTTGATACTGTATTGTGGGGATATCATCGGACCTAGAGCACAAAACACCTCTTTTATTACCAAAATAACTACCGTACCATGGTATTTAGTGAATTGACTCTCCTTAATAGGAGCTCTTGCTAGCCGAGCGGACACGGCGTTAGTCTGCCAACGTTGTGTTACCGGGTTCGATCCCGGCAAGAGCAGACACAAACGTCAGCGCACGGAGAGATCTGGTTACCAATTGGTGGACGCGCTGTGTTCACCCCTGTATTCGGGTGGGTAGATCTTGCACGTCTCATCACACACATAGCCAATTACAACACTGCTTTCTTTCCTCTCTTGTCTTCGCAGCACAACACACACACACACACACACACACACACACACACACACACGCACTGTCTCTTTGCCCCGGGGCGACGAAGGTTCCACCTGAACGCTGTTTGGTGTCAACACATAATACTCCCAGACACCTCTCCCCCAGAGCCAAAGAGAACCGGCCACTGGTGCCCTCAGGCTCAGCAGCGATTATCATAATGACCTTTATGTCTATTTCATTATTCGATCGGGATCCGCCTGGATAAAGGCAGGTTGGCGAACTAATGCTAATACTACTATCCTTATTACTTATCCTCCTTACGCAAAAGCTGGTCTATAGTTTCAAGTAATTGCACAATTCAAACTACAAACTGTCTGGGCGTGTTCCGGAAAGTTTATTGTGCTATTGTGTCAATTCAAACTTTTTTTCTTGTTGGCTACATCAAGCTAAATCTCTCAATTGACCTCATTTGTAAAAAGTTCATAAACTATTAGCAAAAATGATGTGAATGTGTCTACATTCCCTATACGGAGCCATCATGAACCTTTGTGTCTTTTAATATTATTTCTTTTAATTACCAACTCAAGCATTAAATTTATAATACAAAATTCGAAGAAATTGTGTAATCTCATATTTATTATTTGGCTATTTTTCTATGTGGTCTATAATTTTTTCCATTTAATGGCTGAACTCTAGTTTTATGTCAAGTAGATTTACTTTTTAAAAATAATTATTGTTGGTCCGTTAATGTACATTGTGCTCGGTTTTCAACAGAACCTGACCTACTTCAGGAGATGTTTTGCTGTAGAGCGAAAACTGAAGAGTGCAACTATTTGTAAACGCACTCTAAAGGAGCAACGAACGATTTACCTTTAAATCAAAGTAATCATATGAAATAATGCTTGTCAATAATTCGAAGAATAAGGTAGAGACATGTAATAAGTTCCATTGCTAAAGAAAAAAATAATTCCAATGAACCCTAACCTTAATTAAATTCAATAAATCTATAAATACAATTTTTCTCATCTTATTATTGTTATTGTTGAATTCTTGCATTTCTAAACTTCCCCAAGCGTGGTCTTTGTTGCTGCAGCTACTCCTTCCCTACACACGCACACAATTTGACATCCACTAGCCTCATTGCCTTTATGAGCCTCTTTTCAGCAACTTCGCTCTTTGTTTTTTTTCCTTTGCAAAAGAAATAAGTAATCCAACAAATAAAAATAAATGTTACCCATCGGCCTTTCCCCAGATCTCCCTCGAGAAATTGCCCCTAAATGAACTTAAATCCCAAGTTCCCCCTATTTGACCTTGAGCCCAGCAGTGCGTTGATTTTCATGGATCGACTTTCCAAATCTCTGCATAAATAATTCATTTGCAAACAAAACATAATTTATTTTTTTACTCACGAACGTTTGTAACTTTAAATGGCTATTGGAAAAATCACTATATTTCGCTACCACAGTTGCCTTAGGGAAACAAATGTCACTATTTTTCAAGCTGAAATCAAATTTCAACTACTTGCACCTTTCTTCTGATACCCAAAGCATGAAAGTAACCAACGAGAAAAGGCCAGATGGAGGAGAGGAAGAAAAATTAAGACAACCTGATTATTGTTGTTTTAGCTTCTGGCGTAGGGATCTCCAACTAATGGGCGGGGTCCTGCTGAACGTTCAACGTCTCGCGTATCGGTAATGTTGTCTACGTCGTGTGTGTTGTAAATATGTGTCGAATATTGGCTGCACCGATGCGTTGTTTGGAGGTTTGAGGCAGAAGCCGCATCTGAGCCTTTCGAGAGTGAAAGCTCAGCAGGGTCATTGACTGATAAAGTGACGTATATGAAAGGAATCGGTTTCGAGGATTTGGCGAAGATGGGCTGGTTAAAATGCGTGGAAGATATATGTAAAGCCGTTAATCCTACACCTGTCACCCCCTCGTAGTGGTAGACAGTAGTAAAAAAGAAAGATGGAGATAAGAAAATGGAAAGTGGGAGGAAAGAAAGTGGACACATTTAATACCCCTCCAATAGGAGCAAAGATAGAGGGATGAGCCACTTACTCTTTCACAGCACCAACGATGGAAGAGTGGACGAGTGCTAGTTGTATTCATTCAGATGCCAAGCAAGAGTAAAGGTTTACAGATGTGATAAAGGAGTGTCTCGAATTTGGACGGGTATTGTGACACTGCACTCTGTCGTGCAAGGCGTATTACTTTATTTTCTGTTTTTTATAATGTTTAAATGTGTGAGTGCAAGTCCGGATGTCAAAGCTCTATTCACCTAAATGAAGGTACGGTAGATGTCGGGATTGTAAATGTGAGAAATAGATTTGTGGTGTTTATTTTACCGCAATTTTCCCCATCGAACGAAGGAAATCGCCCTCGCATAGCTCGGGGGCTGGCCATTCATTTTGAGTAGCTAAGGACATGGCCAGATCCTTAATACACACAGTGAATGGCCAGCTCCCTCGCTAAACCAAAATGAACGGCTAGTCCTAAGGTTACACAAAATATGTACATGGTCAGGTATCTAAGTACAAAAAATAATGGCCAGCCTCTAACTAAGCAAGATGAATGACAGCCCCTTAGCTACACAAAATTAATGGCCAGCTCCCTATCTACACAAATTGAATGACCAGCCCCCTAACTACACAAAACTTAATGTCCAGACACCTAGTTATACAAAATAAATGGAGGCCAACTAACTACAAAAATATAATGGCCATGCCCTAGCTTAACAAAATGAATAAAGGCCCCTAACTACACAAAATGAATGGCCAGCACACTAGCGACACGAAATGAAAGGCAAGCCCCTTAGACCCATAAAATGAATTACCAATTCCTAGCTACAGCCAATTATTGGCTAACTACACAAAATGAACGGCCAACTCCCTAGCTGCACAAAATGAATGGCCATCCCATAGCAACACAAAATGAATGCCTAGCCCCTAGCTACTCAAAATGTATAGTCAGGTCCCTAACTACATAAAATGAATTAACATTTCCAAGCTATACCAAATAATTGGGCAGCTACACATAATAAATGCCTAACTATACATAATGAATATCGACTTAAACATAATGGTTGACCAGCTACCTTGCTTCACAAAATGAATCACCAGCCCCCTAGCTACACAAAAAGAATGGCATTCTGCCTAACAACACAAAATGAATTTCCAGGTCCCTAACTACACAAAATGAATGGCTATCCCCCTAGTAATACAAAATGAATGGCCATCCCCCTAGCAATACAAAATGAATGGCCAATCCCCTAGCTACACAAAATAATGATTAATATATGTTTATTTACAAATATAAAATATGGATCTATTTGCCCCTAAAGGTTCATAGCAGATTTAATAATTCTATTGCAAAAATGATCCTAAACATAATGCAACTAGAGCGCTGCTCCTATGCTAGAGTGGAAGTACCGAAGAGACAGTTGTAATTAGATGCGATTCACAATTAGAGTTTGTAAATTCAAATATACATGAAAAAATGACTAAGCTTTAATGTGTAAAAGTAAAATTTTAAAACTTCAACAAAAAATCTCCAATTTAGTGATGCAATAAACTCCCAACCTGGCGCATAGTCACACATCAAGGCGGAAGAGTTGGGTGTTGTTTTTTTCTTGCGTTGAAAGTACGAGAATTGGTGCAGGTATCATTTTTTTCGGCCTCCACAACGCATATGTGATATGCTAAATGGCTACGGCTAATGAATGAGTGCTTAAAAGATTCTGGTTGCGATGCTGAATCGGGTTAGTTACAGAAATGCAGACCTGCAGACCTAGGATCCCCATAACGCCAGCACATGAAAAGAAAAGAAAAGAGAACTGAAGAGGAGAGAGGCCTGAAACGGAATATAAATTATAATATACACACCTATATCAGTTACTCGCAGTTTTTCATTTTGAAACAATTTTATATGATATACATGGTAATATTTCCCAATTCTATTTTTACACATTTCCTACGAGGGTCAATTATTGTATATTTAATCAATTTTATACGCAAGAAGTTGCGTTATTGCAAGGTCAAATCTTTTGTTAATAAACAAGAAGCCGTTATTTCAATTGCCACTCTGTTATCTCATTCAAATTACAATCCACGAGCTGACTGCACAAACATGGATTAGCCAGACGCATCAAATTAAGATTTGACTATTTCGTTGCTGTTTGGATGAACGCGTTCTAAGGGAGCTTCATCAGAGAATATCATTTTGCTCCAATCGTCAATAGTCCATTCTATAAATTTCCTACAAAAGTGAAGTATATCCGTAAGGATCTTCGTGGTGAGATCAAGATTCATCGCAGCCTTTTTCGAGTTGTGATACTTGCAAAGAAACATTTCTGGAATTGAAAGATATTCAAACATTTAATTTTACCTTTATGATCAAATAGCAAAGATCGAGGAATGAAACTCACCGCCTGCAGAAACAAGACCAGAGAGCGATTTTGGATTCAGCCACTTTTTTTTCTTATTATTTTTTAAATCCTTACTTTTTAATAAACCTGTGATAATTTAAATATTAGAATAATTATTCCTATCAAGTAAATTTTAAAAACGAATGAAAAATAGAAAAAATACATATTAGTCTCAGAACTTTGGGCCATGACTGTATATATATATATATATATATATATATATATATATATATATATATATATATATATATATATATATATATATATATATATATAATAAAAATGAAGTCTGTCTGTGTGTGTGAATGTTTGTCCATTTATTAGAAGAAAGGTTAGAAAATATACATAAAAACTAAAAGTATATTCTTATGTATAGTTCTCCGAGGAGGACGAAGGATGCGGTTTCGAATCTCTAAATACATCCCAAATGGAGCTACTGGCCCTTTTCCAAACTTGCTCTGTCTATTCGATCGAGGGAACGTGCGCTGGACTTAGACCCTCGTTAGTCAAAATAATTTTACCCTACATCATTATTCACATGGAAAAATTAAAAGCAACCTGTTTGCTCATGCACCACGAGGAAAGACTAAGACATAGACCTCTTTAACATTGGACTGGCCACTGCGCTATATTTTGAATATCACCTGTGCATGAGGGGCCCTACTGAATTCAAACGTGCCGCCGGCCGCAGGGAACGCCAGTTTGAGTTCATCAGTGAGTTCAGCCACAAATCACGCGTGTCTGTCTCCGTAAGCTATGGTAAACTTACATCATTTTTGTATATTTGTACCCAAAACTGCATCATTTTTGGTCTAATGTAAGGAGGTTTTAAGAGGTCTTTGCCTTGTTCATTCTGTTTTTCTGGCAAAATTGTTTTAAAAGTTTTAAGGAAGAGACTTTTGCTTTTGAATCCCCACCACAACAATGTGTGTGGGTGGGTTCGGTAAACTACTATTGTTGCAAATTGTAGTAGTAGTAGCTAGTACATAGTCATAGTAGTATTAATATTGATATCACCATTTTACGCTATTGTAGTAAGAATTGATAAGTATCAGAATATTTTATATATTTTAGCACTCTTCAATAATAATAATTTTATTATTAGCATTATTATTCTCCGTCGATTCATGGAGGGGGAGGCAGTGGTAAGAGCACGAAGTCCAGTTTGGCTGTCTAGTTACAGCTTGAGGTCACTGGACTCCGAGATGGAAGAAGCGAGGCAGCAGCGACACCTTGACGATGCCAGGGTCACCCAGGAGCTGGTGAATGCAGCTATTAATGCCAAGCATGACGACCTGGGTGAAGGGAAGGAATAGGCAATTGTCCACCTGGCTGGTTACCTGAAACACAAGATCCTGCGTACTCACAGGTGCTGGTCTTTTCAAGACATCCTCATCGACAGTAAGGTCTCAGATAAACTTACCCGTGTCACCGAACAAGTGGACAAGGACATGGAGATATCCCAACAGGGCAAACTCAAATCATTCACAGACTTGTTGTCGCGTGGTAGGCTTGTATGTCCCTCCCACAAGACTGTCTGTCTCACCAAGAATGTATGACACCTATACAGGTGGCTTACGAAGGAGGAAAAAACATGGTACTCCTTGTTTAGGTGTAACAACCCTAAGGAGGCCTTCTAAAAGATCGTTGTTGCACTTGGAGAAGAAGATGACCAGCTGGCTACATTGAGCTGTGCTAGTAGTCACAGCTTCTTGAAAATATTGTACCCCAAAATGGCAGCCAGTCTGTTCAATATCTTCCCATCTAACTCCAGCAAAGAAAGAAGCAGTGAAGTGCATTCTAAACGCAAAATTGATTCATATGCAGCTCGCAACAAGAGCACTGATAAGAAACTAAAATTGAATGGATTCAAGAAATAGATACATTTTGTAAAACAATAACATTGTTTGGGGAAAATTTCAGTATTAATCTTGTGTTCATTTGGGCAATGCAAAATTACAGAAGTGCCAGGAAGATTCAATACGTGGGTACGTAAAGAGGACAGTGATTTTGTTTCTCGTGACCAGAACTTTGAAAAAATGTCACGGATTAGTGTTGGAAGTCAGTATGATTTGTATTGTTCATTGTACTGATATTTATTGTTAATTCATGATCTGAGAATCTTTGGAAACCATTGAGAAGTTAAAACTAAATAATATATTGGTTTTTTGTTTTCATTCAGCAGCAATGTAGCAGAGATTAATAAATTAAATACAGTTGACCTTTTTTTCTTATTTCACCAATTACCATCAATAAATTTCGTCTATACATTGTCATGACTCAATATCTATTATGAAACCTACAAAACCTGCAGCAAAAAGTTATTACCCTTGGTTTTCTATTAACATCAAATAATGTTGAAAATGGTATTGGGGCCTGTTTGCATTTGGCCAATATTGTGAGCTAAGAGTTTGGTTTTAAGAGGTCTGTGACTGAGAATATTGTTTGTATACCAAGAAGCGTTATGATGTAGCATTGGTTAATTTTTTTAATAAATATAAGAATTTCAACCTATATCTTGCTTATGTTGTTCGGGGTTTTTTTTTACCCAGGCAACGCCAGGTACCTCATTCAGTAGCTCATAAGTGAACCTTAGAAGCACTAAGCAGGACAATGCAAGACATCAGGGATTGTGAAGTTTCTATGGGATGTGTCACTCTTTTGAAGTAAGCTGATTTAAAGCAGACACTTCCAGTCATCCATAAATTAACCAGGTCAGATGAGGTCCGGGCTTGCCTAAAATCTTCTTTGTGTAGAAATATTAGAACACTGTCTCTAAACACAGAGCTCTTTGGTGATCAACTGTCAGCATAATTTGCCAAAAACATTCTTACACTAGGAAATGACAGAGTACTTCTTGATGCGGATGGTGGAATAGAAATATTTCCTGTCTGCATAGTTATTAATATTATTAATAATCTCAAAGCAAAGCAAACTACAACTAGCTTTGTGAAAAAGCTATATTGGTTTCGAAGAAAAACACTTTCTTCAGAATTAATAAACATCTACTGCTTTCCCTTATTTAATGACCTTCCGGTTTCTACGTGGGAGAAACCGGAAGGTCATTAAATAAACGCATATATGAACATAGGGAGGACATTCGTAGAGAGAGCAATGCTTCCAGTCTTTTTAACCATGTAAAAAACGCCAATCCTATAATAGATTTCCCTAGTGCCCAAATAGTTTACCATTGTAGCGATCATAATAAAAGAATAATAATTGAATCCTTACTAATCAAAGAAATTCCAAATTTCAATTTGTCAGAAGGCCACCATAAATGCAGCCCCTATATATCAAATCTCATTCTAAAGGATATTGTTAATCACCTTAAGCTAACCCCTCCAGATTAAAGTCAGTTGCCCTTTTATTGTATTTTCCAATATTTCAGTTTTCTTTGTTAATTTCTCTTAGTTAACGGCTGAAGATGATATGGTAAACTACATATCGAAACTGGTCCCGTTTTAATAACCGTTTTAATAATAATAATATATATATATATATATATATATATATATATATATATATATATATATATATATATATATATATATATATATTGTTTGAACCAATCAGATGTGATAAAATTGATAGAATTTGAATAAGTCGAATGAATGTAAGTTTGTTTGTGTGTGGAGGGGGAAAAAAGCATGTGTGGATAGATAGAACGAAATAAAAGTAGTGAAAAGAGAAAGTATTGTAGGAGATTTGCAAAGAGATGCAAGGCCCCTGGTGAGCCGGCTTATCTCTTTTATTATATTTTTGTGTATCTTTCGTTGTTGTTCTTGTTTTAGTTAATTTAACGGCGTTCAAGCCTTTTGTTTGAAACTGTAATGATTTTTTGTATATATAATGAGCATTTGCTGTTGTTTTATTATTTTAATAAATTATTACTTTTAATACTTAGTATTTATTGTATTTAATTTAATTTGTGGCGTATGTTGGTTTTTGTGTTTTGTAGTTTACTTTCTTCTTTCTTCTTGTCATACTCGGTTATGTTGAGTCATAATAAATTGGTTTTTAGTAGTATTTGGTTCAATTTTCTTAGTTCGGTGAGTTTCTTTATTTGATATAGGTAAGTTTTCTCTTCCAGTGTTAAACACTTTTCTCATCAGTAGAATGGCACTTCGTCTCCGCTAGGCAGGAGGCTAGCGTCTGGGCGTCTGCGGTGTATATTGAGTAAAGAGTAGAGGGACAGACACCTTTGCAAGAGGGCTGCAGTAAGCATGAGTTAGCTCCGTCCATGTTCCCCAAACTGATATACGCCGCCTCTCCATGATATAGGCACAAAGAGTTCCTTCTAAGTTTTTACTTAGTCCTAGCTGCAGGATCTTGCACTGCATTATCATTATGTACTGCATTCTCCTTTGCCACACTTTATCAAATGCTTTTGGTATATCCCGACATACATTGTTCACCTAAATCCTCTCCGTTTTGGTTTGGGCAAGCTTTTTCCTGATGACACTTATCGCCATCTCCGTACCTTGCTTTTCCCGAAAGCCAAATTGGTTCGGATTGTACACGGAGTTCTCTCCACGTGAGACACCAGTCTTCAGTTGAGGATTTTCTCGAAGAGCTTCCGACCAAATTCCAAGAGTGAAATTGGCTGGTACCACTGTCTCTCCTCATTCAATCCTTCACGGGCTTTGCTAAAAAAAATCATTTTAGGTGTCTTGAAAGCATAGAGAAAGTATTCTGTATTTAGATAGGCGTTAAAAATTCTTCTCGCTCCTTCAATGACATTTGTTGGTACATTTTCAAAGTGTAACTTTTTTAGTCCCAATTAACCTGGGCAACCCTTTCGTAATGAGCTTAGCGCGCCAAATAGTTTCCCCTCGGTTACTCGGCTCCTCCGTGGTGCTCTCTATTCACCTGGTGGTGCGGCTGAGTCCAATGTATTTGTGTTTTAGCTCGTCTATAATTTCTATTTCAAACTCTATATCATAATTTTTTTTCTCCTCTTCAGTTACACTGAATATTTTTCCAAATAACTTCAGAATACTGCTTCTATATTTGCTTCTTCTGTTTCAATGTTTCCATCTTCGTTTCTTATTTTTATTTTCTTCCCTCTTCTAGTCGATCATTTAAGACGCCTGATTTTTTGCCAAAAATCTTTGGGAGATGCAACATGATAGAGTCTTTCGATGGCATCGTCCCAACGTCTCCACTTTTATTGAAGGATCAACTGTGACGCATTGGTTGCACCACAGCTTTCCTTTCTCCGTGCAGTTTGTCAAAGTGTTGTGTTCGAGTTTATAGTATACAAAACACGTATGTACGCTATGAACTTTTCCTGTTCAATATTGTCTCCCGGAATATTCATATTAAAGACCAGGAGACCTTCAGTCATCGTTTTTCGGGGCCATTTCCGTGGATATGAAAGTAATTTTGAAACATGGACTTGGTCACGAAACTTAACTATTTCTCTGACTTTTTCCCAAGTATGTCGCTTATCAATTTCTTCTCTCGATTCTTCGGCCGAGTGCTCGCTAACCCAACTCTCCACTTTGCAGCAAATAACGCTGCGGTTGGCTACCACTTGCGTGGGGGGTGGGGAGGGGGTGCTCAAGGCAGATTGTTTTCAGGGTGCTCCCTCTTCAGATAGAAGCTCGTCAACATCTCTGATCTCGGCGCAATTAGCCATGGAGTGGTGTTTAGTCGTCGGGGGTGGTCCTCAAGGAAACCCTTTTAGTGAGGGTCTCCATGATCCTTTTGAGTCTTTGATTCTCTTCTTGCTATATCTTCTTTCTTCGCCTAAAATTGAAATGTAAAGTTATATGTCTATGTATGTGTGCAAAAGGCGTGATGAAAAAAATGAAGGTAGCAGCCGAATCAACTTCCTCTACCCTACCAAACTCCTTGGGTTTCTTATATCATAACTGCTGCCAACATGCAGAGAGACGGAGGCTGCTTCCCACTCTGGTCCTTGTTGGACTGAGGTGTGATAATTACTCTATCACCCGAAGGTTACTGTTAAGTCCAATACCGGAAAAAAAATTTACCAATGATTCCGCTGTCGGTTATTCCTCAAACCAGTTTCCTAATGAGCCCCTAATTATGTCCGTACCAAGTGGCGAGCATAATTTGGACGAAATTAATGCATAGTAGACAGCTCGGGCGAGTTTTCATGTTGGTCAGTAGGCGGGAACAACGGGAATTTTTGAGCATACATTTGATTGTCACTCTCAAGAAAAAAAAAATTATATCACTTTTTTTAAAGTGAAGAAACTTCACTTGTCTCTCCGGGTAAGCTGTTATTTTAGCAGGCTCTTCGAAAAAATTCCTCAATGGAAGACATGTGTCTCACCTAGAGGAGAACTCCCTCTACATCCGTATCAGTTGGGATTTCAGAAAAAGTTTGCCCAAAATGGAAGAGATTACAGAACTACAGAAACTAGGAACAGCAAAGACCCTAAGGTTCTTCAAGGCCAGTCCCCTTACAGAAGATGTTAACTATCACTTTCTAACGTAATTGTATCATGCTTTCATTTTTAGTACATGCGTTTTTTTAACTATTTAAACTCTACAGTACACACTTATTTATATGTATACCCTTTATATATATTTTTTACATGCTATTTTTTTAATATTTCTATTCTACTGTACACATTCATCTACATGTGTACCATTTGGCCTTTTTTTACATGCCTTTTCTAACTATTTCACTTCTTTCGTACACAATTATCTACATGTGTACCTTGACATGCAGGTTCAGCTATCTTTCAAATACACGAACACGCTTCTTCAAACCAGAGGGTGGGGGGGAGGGATAGGACATTACTCTCTTCTCCGGCAGGCTTCGCCTGCTAGTGGTAAAAATAATAATAATCATATACTTATACAGAAAAAGAAAAAGGAAATTCACATTCACTCCATGCAGGGGGGCGTCGCTGGCATCTTTTTATTGCTCATTTCATTTTATTTCCAACTCTATATCTCGTATGACGTTTTCTTCTATTTTCCTGCTATGTTATACTTACACTATTGAAGTACGTGAACAATGTATGTCGGGATGTATCAAAAGCATTTGATACGGTGTGGCAAACGGGAGGGCAATACAAGATCTTGCGCCTGGGTCCAAGTGAAAACTTAGAAAGAACTCTCTATCTCCTCCCATGGTGCTTATAATTGTCCGTCGCTACGACGATGATGTCTCTTCATGCCCTTAAAAATAATAATTTGGGTATAGAGAGAAACTTGCGCAGATGATGTCTAGAGTGGGAGAGGAGTGTGCATCCCTCAGCACACTATCTTAGCACTCCATAGTTGGGCTAATGGCAAGTTAGAGTCCAAGACGGCCTGCCATTGGAAGGGGCGGTGTTGCAGAAGACTGCCGAGTCGTCGGTCTAATAACGCTCGCCAAGTGTGGGTCGCCACAGCAGATTTTGCATTAGGGGTTGACTCAAGGATATCCACAAGACAGTGAGTTAAGAGTTGACGAAAGACCAGGGCGTATCCACACGTCGGTGGGTCAAGGTCCAGCACCTCTGGGGCCTCCTGCTGCTCCATATTTTTTGTTGGTTTGGCCTGGAGCCGTAAGGCTCCAGCGATTATTAGTTCAGGGAGCATACACTGAGCTAAGTTCTTTCTTACTTCAGCCCTCTTGCAAGGTGCGTATCTGTCGATCTACTCTTTACTCGATATAAACCGCAGATGTCCCAGCCCCTCGCAACACCACTTGCTTCAACATTCAATTTGCAGATGATTTAAGTCCGATAATAGAATGTCCTTGGCAAAACAATCCTATGCAGGCCTGTATGGCGGCGGCAGAAAATCTAATCATCTACGATGGCAAATGGAAGATTAAAACTAACCAAGAGAAATTCAAGGTAGTCCATATTGGAAGGAGACTACTCTCAGGTGTTATGGTGGATGATAGCGCTATCCCTACACCACGTAGGGTAATGTACTCGGAATGGAGATTACTTCATCCAGGTACAAGAAGCACGTCGCTGATACGATTTTGAAAGCCTCGCTTGCAGTTAGAACTCTATCCATGTTCAGAAATCTACGAGAGAGCATTAAGAAAAATATCTACACTGCTCTAACCCGCTTCCGCAAAGGACCCTCGAGGACGCAAAAGAGGAGACTACAAGTCTTTCAGAACAAATGCCTGTACCTAATGATGGGTACACGCAAGCGAGAAAGAAGACGCCAAAACGAGCTGCATAAGACGGTGGTGATAAGTCCCATCAACATAGTCATCGAAGAAATGACTAAGAATATGAAAGAATTGGTTAATCAAGAAGTGGGAAAGAAAATCGTCTAAATGATTAAATAAAACGGAAGAACCGAAAGCCATCCAAGAGTCTTAAGTCGAAGTGTCGCCCTACGCATTATATACTGTGTACAAAATCCAGGATATAATAATAAATAAACTATCACTGAACAATGTAAACCTACAAAATGGAAAAATTAACAGAAAATGACAAAAACAAACCTATTATAACTCATCCAAAACCAATCGTGCCCAAAGAAAAAAGAAGAAGGAAAAAAGAAGAAACAAATCATCAAAATACACAACACAAATTAAATGAAAAACAAAAATATACTAAGTATAAAATTAATAATGATTAATTAAATCATAAAAACAAGAGCAAATGCTCATTTCATATACAAAGAACATTAAAGATTTTTTATAACAAATGGGTCAAACGCCATAAAAATATATATATAAGAACAACAACCCAAAATTCACAAAAAAAAAATATAATTAAAGCGATAGGCCGGATCACCAGGCGCCTTGCATCTCTCTGCAAATCTCCTACACTACCTTCTCTTTTCACCACTTTTATTTCTTTCTCTCTATTCACACTTGATTTCTTCCCTTACACACACATACACACACTTACACCAATTCAAATTCAAATTCGAAGGGATCGGTGAAGGATTTATTTTGATTCATTAAAATTTCTTACAGCTTTGTATAAGGGATTTTTCAAAACGAGATTTACGGTTGAAAAATATAATACAAAGAATTAGAGAGAAATGCGTTTACTAGGCAGATTAGAGAGAACTCCTGTTCGCTAGCAACGAATTAATACATCAAAGCGGTTTTACTCTTTTCTATCACACGCTTCCTTCGGCACTATTGTCTACTACGTGCTTTAACCAACTAGCGTAATATAACTCAATCACTGGCAGTGTCTTAGATACAGTTGGAAAGTAAGGTATAGTGAAGCCTTGCAGGAGACCCTGTTAGGGAGACAGAAAAGGGGTCGATTATCGACCACGAGCCTGAAACCAACTAGGATTATCTTGCTAGGGTGATCGAGGAGTGTGCGTATACAAATATGTAGGAGAGATAGTAATAGGCATAAATAGTAAAAGCTTCCCACTAGAGAAAAATAATAATAATTGGAGACATGGATTTTTTTCACACAGAGAGAAAGATAAATTAGCAGGGGTACCTCGGTGCTACGAGATAAAACTGGAGATGGAGTGTAATAGAGTTGCACTCCGGGAAACAGGAGATGCCCCCCAAACCAGAGTGAAGTAAAGTAAAATAACTTTTTACGGCGAAATTAAACTGGCCCTAGTAAAGCTTATAGATATACCATCAGGAAAGAAATTCTGAACGATTTGTATCAAATAAAGGAAGCGAAACCCTTAGGAAAATAGGACTAAACGCAGCTATTCCTCCTCAAATTATAGCAAATCGAAGCGTAATTTTCAGACCAGTAGATATTTGAGTTGAATCGCACTCAGCGGAAGACATAAAGGAAGAAATAGAAAAGAGCAACCATAACATAAAATTCCACCAAGTAATCAAATTTAGGCAAAACCGCCACATTTTCAAGGTAATGTGTAGTAATAGTGAAATTACAAATAGAATAGCAATAAACAGGTTACTTACTGTCAACATGAGAATCCCGACTGAGAACATTGAAAAAGAAAAGTTCATAAATATTCAGATGTGCTATAATTGTTATGCATTTGAGAATCGCACAACTAAGAACTAAGCCGTCGAGGAAAAGAAATGCCCAGAATGCTCAAGAGAGCATGGATGGAGGGTGTGTAACAGAACCACCAAAAAATGCCTAAATTGTGAGGGTAATCAGCATACCCTGGCGATGAGCTGCTCCCAAAACAAAGAGATAATCGATAGGAAAGAAAAGGAGAAAATTCAAGAAAAACTAAGAGTACAAAATTCCACATACGAGGAGTGGCAAAAGCTACCATCAATGAAATGAAGAAAGGACGAACAAACGATACCATACCGCAAGGATTGAGGTTGGACCTCCTGATTTGCATATTAGATGCTCATTTGGCAAACATCGGTAAACCGGAAACATTCGCAAACATGCCCAATCAATTAATTTGGAAAAACGGAACTGTGGTTTCCTGTAAACCCAGAATCATAAGATATAATACGTATGAACATAGTAAAAAAGAAAAATAATACTATGCAAATGGAATTAAAATCTAAAGAAAAAGAAACTGAAAACAATGACAAAACCCAAGACAACGCGACAACCTTAAATGACTCAGATGAAGAACAACAACCTGCAATTTTAAACTTAATCAAAAAAGAATGAATGGTGTGCGAAGCAAAAGATCTCCGGTTGACGATCTAAGCGAGCGCATCAATTACAGTACCACGGAAATTAAAACAAATGGACCTAATCCGTGCATTTGCTGAAAATAAGTGCAAATGGTATAAAAGGAAGAGGAAAATGAAAATAAGTCGAAAAACTGTTGATGAAAGTAAAAATTAAAGTTTACCCATGGGATGTGCTAACTCTCTCAAACGGAACTTATGATCAAATTAGAAATGATAAATTTACCTCCGACGGTGAAACCTTGGAAGGAGAACCACAAGAAAAAAAAACTCACTACATACGAGGGGCGGTCAATAAGTTTTGCGAATCGGAAGGGCAAAACAGAGGAAGGGACATAGCTGTTTGTAGGGGTGTTAGTACAAGTTATGACAAGTCAGGACCTGCAGCCGCACGCTCCTGCCTCGTCTATTTAAGAAGCAGTAGCTGATCGCAGATCGTGAGTCACAAGTTTTCAACAATGGAGAAGGTTGAGCACCGCGCAGTGATCAAATTTTTGACCAAGGAAGGCAAGAATGCAAGAGATCCATGAACGCATGGTTGCAGTGTACACCAACACCGCCCCTTCCTATGCAACCATTGCTCGCTGGAATAGGGATTTCCGACATGGTCGTGAGTCCCTTGAAGATGACCCCCGTCGAGGACGCCCGTCAGACGTGACCAACGAGGACAAAGTGGCCCGGTTGGAGAGGATGGTCCCCGAAAATCCACGGGTGAAGGTCGAATAAATCGAGCGAAAACTTGGAATACCACGTGAAAGTGTTGTCAACATCATCCACGACAATTTTGCCATGACCAAGGTCTCTACCCGTTGGGTCCCTAGAAACCTCACGCCCCATGATCGATTTCAACGTCGTCAAAGTCCACAAGGCCAGAATTGCACAAGGTGCCCTGCGCGAGTGCGGATTCGAGGAGCTCAACCATCCCCCCTACAGTCCAGATCTGGCCCCTAGCGACTACTTTTTATTTCGCCAGCTCTAGGCTGCACTGCGTGGACGCCGGTTTGGGGACGATGAAGATGTCCAGCTCGCCGTCCAGGAGTGGATTGAACAGCAGTCGGGAGATTTCTGGTTGTCGGGAATTCGAATCCTCAGGGACAAGTGGCGCAAGTGCATCGACGTCGAGGGTAGTTATATTGAAAAATAATAAAACACTTTTCCTCATATCTCGTTTCCTTATATCCGAATTGCAAAATTTATTAACTGCCCCTCCTACATATCAAGAAAAATAAGATCATAAACCAATAAAGCAAATCTTATTGAAGACAAACACGGAAAATTGGGAAGTGAAAGATAAGCATTCTGCAAATAAATACAAACGGCTGGATTGATAAAGAAACATCAATTGGAAATAATATCACAAATATTAATCCAGATGTTGTACTCATCTCGGAACACGGATTTAGCAACTAGGCTAAAGCAATAAAAAAAAACAATAATTTGAAAGAAAAACAGTAGGGAAAGGTGTACATCGTTCTTTCATAATTTCTCAGTTGATGATGTTAGAATATAGATAGTGCTCACGTATGAGAATGATTTACATTGTAAATTCCACGCAATCTTCAAAATAACGTTGTCTACGTGTGTGGTAAAAACTTGATATTTCATTAAATAGGTTAAATTATGAGACATGACGATTTTTTTAAAGACTTATGATATATGCAGGAGTTTCTGGAACGATAATATTGAAGTTCATTTTATTGAAACCAAAAAAGTAAAAGTGAATTCAGCAAATTACCTAGAATTTTTATGGACAATGTTGTTGCCAGACTGTCGTTGTCTTTATCCAGAAAATGACTTTACATCCAATTTGATTACGAAGCATAAGCGGCCGCCGCAAAGCCCAGGCAGCAAACCGATGGGTTATTCGATCTGGAAATTCTGAAAGAGAAGGTTTATGGTAAACAGCGCGCAAAATTCACGGAATCTGATTTAAATGGCAAAATACTACAATCATGGCAAAAAACTGGCATTAATATGAAAAAACGAAGCATCTTTGTAGGTAACAAGTTCTTCTGACCAAAGTTGTGTGCTCTCACTTATTCGAAATCTTAAATAATTCCCGGACTAACCTTTGGAGGACCTTGGGAATTATATCATTCGAAAGAGAATGTAAAACAGCATAAGGGTTTTAAATTTCATTAGAATCGGCAGAATAGTTATAATGTCATTACCAAAAAAAGTAAAGCGGGAACCGACCGACATAGTGAAATGTAGAGTCGCACGCGACTATAAATATATAACTATACCGTCATATCAAAAAGTACGTCAGAAGAAATAAACGACGGGGCGGCTATAGCCATCAAAAAGGGACTCAAATTAATGGAAACTCCAATAACGGGTGAATCATACATAGCCGTGAAAATAAAATTAGAAATTACTCCATTAGTAAAATTGACGGGCTATCAATCAGCAGGGTGAATTTTTTGGCCAGTCTATAACTTCATTAAGATATTCGGTCATGTCATCCAACAATATTCATGAGACCTAAACACAGGATGCCACGCAAATGGATATAGAACAACAAATAATGCTAGCATAAATCTCGAGACGATGCTAGAAAAGAACATCTTATAAAGAGTGGGGCCAGATCATCTCCCCCCCCCACTATATCACAGTAAACACCGCTACCAAACCAGACATAGTACTAAACAGTTGTGATATGGCATTAAATTTTCATATGACACCGGTAGTGATTGCGAACCGTGACCATATAGGAACACTGCTTCAAATTAGCCATAATCCGATACAAATACCTGCAACCAAAAAGAAACAATATCAAAAGGCAAATTAGGGGCAACACTAGCATACCCATTAATGACACTGCATATGATGTCTAAACCAAGCAAAATAGATATGCAGCGAGTACAAAATGAGGTCTTTAGATTAATTACAAACACACAGAAGAGAAAGACGGAAAATAAGAGACCTTCACATAGAGGCCAACTTACCATCAATCAATAAGGGCGTCAGAAAAAAACGGCAGACGATATAGGGGAGAAAATTAACAATCTCCCACAAAGATTTGCAGATCATATCTAAATCCATGAAGAGTAACGCACTTAATTTCAATTCCAAAGCTCAAGAAATCAGCTGAGGAGGGAAGAAGAGCCCATATATACGGGACAAATTCAGAACTAGGAGCAAACGGAACATTTAAAATACAACAGAAACAGATAAGAAAGTGTACAGAATACGAAAATACCACCGAACAAATAAAAATATTTCTACGGGAACAACCAAAGAATAAAGAGATTAAAAATAAGACATCCAATATATGAGAACCGAATTAAGAGAACCGATAACGACATACATGAACATGACAACCGATCAAGGAAAAACAAATCAAATAATCAACCGAAAAAGGAAACAAATTAATACAAAATAAGACAAATAATAAGATATACAAAGCATTCAAAAATGCATCCAAAGGCATGAATGTTAATACAAACATATCATATAGGCACAAAAAACAATAGGTGCAAGAGAATAGTCTGATCTCCTAATAGCTTTATAGCACAGTAACTTAAGGACTCTGAGAGTGAAAGGGAAAGAAGGAAAGATGAATACATGCAGTATGGTGGTTCGGAATCTACATTAATCAACAGGTCCCCCATGCCCTTTGGGCGTGGATATTCCTTTTTTCACTTAGGACTACCGAGATTGCTCATTTTGCCTCCTCACTAAACTTTTTTTCAATTTTTCATCTTCTATGTACTATAAGCCCTTTACTAAACCTTGCTCCGGACCTTTCCCTAAGCAAATCTCCATCGGCTCACTTGAACTGAAGGACAGAAGTGTGGGAAGTTTCTCCAAAAGCAAGTCGGTCGGCCTCCTACTCTTCTGTCCTTACCCGTTCGCGGGTGAGAGAAAGAGGGGGAGATATAGATTCAGGGTAAATTGCGTTTTGTAGAGCAGTCATGCGGTTGTTAGCAGCGGTTGTGAGACTAAGTGTCGTCAAGTTTCAGCGCATACTGAGTTCACAAAATAACAACTCTTTACTAAAAGTGCTGTATTTCAAGTAAACCTATAATGACTGCGAAGAAACAACTATCAAGTGACAAAAGAGGTGCTATGTTGCATTATATAATGCTGGAAAAATCACAAAGACAAATTTAAAAACATTTAGAGATACCTCAAAGTACTGTGAATTTATGGGTTTCCTGCCATATAAGTGATGATGTTTCTAGTACTCCTTCCGAAAAAGTCGTAATGGGAGACTTAGTAAAAAGAATTTACATACTGATAAATTAATAAAACGTACTGTGTTAATAAAACCACAATAACAGCAAAAGAAATTAAGTCTGAGCATCATAATTTGCTTAAAGATGTATCTGAACGCACAATTCGACATCGGCTGCAAAAGGAGCCAGGGTTGCCATCTCGGCATGCTGCCAAAAACACTTTCTTGAATGACGAAATGCGCAAGTAAAGAGTTGAGTTGTATAAAAAGCAGCTCAATTGGCCTGTTGATGATTGGGAGACAATTCTCTTTACTGATGAATCCTCTTTTGTAATCATTCGGAAGCTGTCCAAAAATGGTGCGTCGCCCGCGCGGCTCAGATTGGATGGATCCTAAATACACTACCAAGACAATGAAACACCCTCCAAGTGTGATGGTTTGGGGTTACTTTAGCTATTTTAGTATGGGGCTTTATTTTTTCTTCCTGAGAGCACAGTCATGAATGGTGAACGATATTTAGCCATACTAAAGGAAACCTTCCACCGACACTGGCATTACATGAGAAAACAACTTTTATGTACGATGGGGCACCTTGTCACAAGGAAAAAATCGTTTGTAAGTGGCTCAACCATAATGAAATTGGTGTTCTAGATTAGCCTGATAATATTTCAGATCTCAATCCAATCGAGAATCTATGGCTTATTATAAAAAATAAGGTTGACTGTCACAATACTGGCTGGATCCCCAACCTCACAGAAGCCATCAAAAAGGTCTGGTGCACTGAGATATCACAAGAAATATTTGCCAAAATTTGATCAAATCGATACTAGAACCTCTCAAACAAGTCATCAAGAACAAAGAAGATATGTCAAAGTGCTAGTATAAGGTAAAAATGTACAGAGATTAGGTTTAGATACTTTTAAATATTGATTGTGTATAAAAAATAGGTACAATTCTCATGGTGATCGGATTTTTTTGCCAGCAGTATACATTAGGTTAGCTTAAAGTTGGTTATGTTACGAGGGGCGGTCAATAAGTTTTGAAATTTGGATATAATGAAACGAAATATGAGGAATAGTGCTTTATTATTTTTCAATATAACTACCCTCAACTTCAATGCACTTGCGCCACTTGTACCTGAGGCTTTGAATTCCCGACAACCAGTAATCTCCCGACTGCTGTTCAATCCACTCCTGAACGGCGAGCTGGACATCTTCATCGTCCCCAAACCGGCGTCCACGCAGTGCAGCCTTGAGCTGGAGGAATAAAAAGTAGTCGCTAGGGGCCAGATCTGGACTGTAGGAGGGATGGTTGAGCTCCTCGAATACGCACTCGTGCAGGGCAGCTTGTGCAACTCTGGCCTTGTGTACAGGGGCATTGTCGTGGAGGAGCAGGACACCACGTGTCAACTTGCCGCGCCGCTTCTGACGGATGCACTTCTTCAACCCAGCCAGTTCCTCGGCGTAATATTGGCCTGTGATGGTCCTTCCACGAGGCGCATAGTCCACCATCAACACCCTCTCAGAATCCCAAAAGATGGTGGCCATGATCTTCCCGGCTGAGTGTTGGGTCCGGAACTTGATGAGGGTCGGAGAGCCCCTGTGCTTCCAGACCATGCTTTCGAGCTTGGTCGTCAAAGTATACAAGGCCAGAGTTGCACAAGCTGCCCTGCGCGAGTGCGGATTCGAGGAGCTCAACCATCCCCTTACAGTCCAGATCTGGCCCCTAGCGACTACGTTTTATTCTTCCAGCTCAAGGCTGCACTGCGTGGACGCCGGTTTGGGGACGATGAAGATGTTCAGCTCGCCGTGCAGGAGTAGATTGAACAGCAGTTGCGAGATTTCTGGTTGTCGGTAATTCGAAGCCTCAGGAACAAGTGGCGCAAGTGCATTGAAGTCGAGGGTATTCATATTGAAAAATAATAAAACACTTTTCCTCATATCTCGTTTCATTATATCCAAATTGCAAAACTTATTGACCGCCCCTCGTACTTATCTCTAAATTTTTCTCTATATATAAATCTACCTCACCTTCTGACGCTACCTCTACCTCTCTCTCCACCTCCACCTCTCTCTCTATCTCTATCTCTCTTTTCAGCTCTCTCTTTCTCCCTCTACCTCTCCATCTCTCTCTTTCTATCACTACATCTTTCTCTACCTCTCTCACCACCTATAGATTTCTCGCTACCTATCCATCCTTCTAAGCTCTTTTTTTCTACCTCTACCTTTCTCTAACTCTTCCTCTCTTTACTTCTACTCGCCGAGGTAAGAGGGCTCTAGCCGATCTCATCGATCAGAACGCCTTCTGGCTGATAACGGGTGCGTGGGCATCACCGGTCGAATGCCTGGGGACCAAAACAAGGTTAGAATCGAGAGGGATAGGCGCTGGCGGAGGCCGTCACTGGTGAGCCCACCGCACCTCTAGTCGAGGGGAGTAAGGAGAACTCCGCCGCCGAGGAGGAAATGAGCTCCCATGAGAGGAAGGCAGGGTTGGAGATTCGGGCGATAAACTTCTGCGCGCCCGTTTCTAATGACCATGCTCTATCGGGAAATCGGGGGGGGGGAGTACGGAGCTTTCTAGTGGCCAAGAAGATCCGGGTACCCACGGGGCAGGTCTCTGCAATTCAGATATCGCTCGAGCTTTTGTACTCGCCTCAGGTTACAACAACTTGGCCGTACCTTAAGGAAACGCGCAAGGCAGGGAAAGTGAGGAATGGCCCGTGTTGCATTAAATGCCTGCTCTTCAACGCCAGGTCAATACGAAACAAGTCAAACGACCTTGTTATCCTATTGCCCGGTGACACCTGAATAGACGTAGTTGCCATCGAAGAAATCTGGCTTCGCAATGACACTCTATATTTCGATTGTGAGTTTATGATTACCGTGCACACGATGTTCCACCAGGATAGAGCCTATCGAGAAGGTGGCGGAGTATTCTTATAAGTCCGTAACTGCTTTCCCGCGGTTAATTGCAAAGTTATAAGTGTCCACAAAATCCTATAAATAAACGTAAATCTTGGCAGCTCCCCATATTGACTTATAATGCTATACAGGCTTCAAAGGCAGCTCGAAGAAGCAGACTCAAACCTGTACGCTAAACTCGGCGAGTCGGTGGAAAATCGGCTAAGACTGATTATGGGCAATTTTTTGCTTCCATGGAGTTTACTGGGGTAATATATCGTGCCACCAGGAATGGAGACGACTCATCGACTTTGTTGATAACAACATTTTGACACAGTGGGATGAAGAGCCGACGAGAGGTGAGAACTTGTTAGACTTGGTGTTCACCACCGATGATGATATGGCTCTGGAGTGAACGTGGGTGAATGTCTAGCGGTAGTGATCACCGAATAGTCTTATTCAATATACGCGCCCCATGCGGCCGTCCTTCTTGCGTTGCTGTCTACAACTCAATTACCACCACGCGAACTTCAACGGTCTACGAGATGCAATAGGTCGACTAGAACCTGCGAGTGGTGAAAGTGCCTCAGCCAACTGTCTGCGATTCAAAGACTGCCTCATGAACCAGCAGTCCACGTTTGTTCCCCAAAACGAGGTGAATGAAAATTCTGCTCAACCGAAGTGGTTCAATCGCAGCATCGCCTCAGCAATTCGTAACAGAAAAAGAACTATGTTAATTGGAAAATTAATGGTAGCACAAAAATCTAATGCAGTAGAGAAAATTATTAGAACTATTAAAACACTAGTGCACCAAGCTATGCGCATTAAACTTCGGGTCGCGTCCCTCTGCAAAAAGAACCAAAAGGAATTATAGGTACAAACCAGTTTACCAGCGCATATACCTTCTAAGACATAGGGTTGGCGTGTTGCAAGAGTCAAAACTGGCTATTGCTAACGTGTTGAAAGACTACTTCACCTCTGGGTTTACAAGGCACAAAGACGGTCCCACTCTGAGGCTGAGTTTGCATCTCAATGGATCGGAGAACCTAAGCGAGATAATACTAGAGGATGAGAAATTGGGAGCTAGAATAAAGAACCTTAACCCGTACAAGTCTCCAGGTTCAGATGGCTTTCTCCCTACAGTCCTTCGGGAAGTGAGCATTGAGGTTGCGACACAAATTACTGCAAAATTTAACGAATCGCTAGAAATAGGGAAGATGGCAGATGACTAGACCCCCCATATATAAAAAAGAGAGCGCAAAAACCCGGGTAACTACCGGCCTATATGTTTGACTTACGCTGTGGGCAAAATGTTAGAGCAAAATACCAGAAAAAGTAGTAAAGCACCTAGAAACAAACCAATTGATTCTGGATTCCGAACATGGGTTTTGTAGGAACCGATCGTGTCTCAGAAATCTACTAGAATTATTCCATTGCATTCTGGGTAAGTACGGATGAAGTAGGGCTGTAGCAATCTTATACCTGGATTTGGTCAAGTCGGTTATACTGCATCAATGCGTTAATGAGCGTCAACCTATGTTGTGGTATATCTTTGCAGCTTAACGAGTATATTGTATCGCCTCTGTATTGGCCTCTGTCTCCCTGCCTATCAATCAGTAGTCTAAGCCAATGATTATTTATGTTTGATAAAATGTTGTGGTCTTCTGGGTTAAACCGTTTCAAGATCAGCGGTTAAAAATTGTACTAGCTAAATTTAATCGTGAAATGGGCAGTGGTACAACGTTAATACCACATAATAAATGATTAATCTCTTCCTATGCGTCAGCTTATAAAACGTATCACAATCCCAGTAGCCAACAAGAAAGTCATGTAAGTATGTAACAATGGTTTGAGGGACTAACGTGCCATATCTAGCATCATTCAGTGCAGAAAAGCATCAGGATGTGTTTGCGAAACAAGTGTGAAAATAAATTACAAAATACCTCATTCTTGTAACAAAGAAGCATGCCATATTTTACATCGTAAGGAGCGGGGTTGGTGTTTGCTCACGAAGCTAAAGCGGGACGCAACTCATTTTGCGTAAGCATGCCATTGAGAGATTCTTCGCATTGTGAGATAAAGTCCAGTCGGCGGCCTTCAGAAATCTCAGGACGTGCAATGAATACTAGCGGATCAGCATTCCGGCCAGAGAATGTGAATAAAGCGCTCGCGAAAGAATCTGCCGCGGACCCAGAGTCCGTGTTTACGGTGCCGTACTCATGGAAGACGGGAGGGGAGGTACTGCGAGAACTTTTCCTGGATTCTTTTGACTCCCTTCTACACTTGTGCAAAAGAAGTTCCGTTAAGTGAAGACACGGACGCCCATCAATAATAGCGGTGGGTGTGCGTCGAAACATACATGAACCTAACCCTAAATGGACGGAATTCACGGGCTGTGAAATCGTTCGGGCGGCGCTTATAGCACATTTAAGCATATCAGTTCTCTCTGAGGATCGTCTCACATCCGGCTTGTTACCAAAGATGCGAACGGAGTGCAAAACGTGAAGACGTTCGAGGAATGGTATTTAACCCCACGGCGATGAGGTTGCTAAAGAAAATCCCAGAAGCCTCATAACCTTATCCGTTCCAAGCACCAATGAAGTTGCTCTCAGACAGTGATTTGTAAACTCATCCATATCAAAGCCACCTATCACCACCTCTTACATCAGATCGAGAAGGACATGACCCCTGAAAATGATCGTGTAGTTACTCTAAGACTGGTACCTACCGTTTAGTTTTCAGACGAAGAGTAATGGCATCGGCAACCGTACCATGAAGTGGCGGAATTCTCATGCGTTGAAATTGGCTGACAGTGGAATGTACGAGGAAATAAAAGTGTATCCTAACTTGATGTAACTGAACTGCCACTCCCTAAAATGAAGTAGCCAAAGCGAGTAGATAAACGGGGACAGCATGTTGGGTGTAAATCGCACACCCAACTGCCCGGCCCCCATCTCGCAGTTGTGAGGTCCCTAAAACCGTATACCCTGGAAAGGTGAACCGGAAACACACACCCAAAATTCCATTCTGTAGGCAGATAGGAAACATGAGGACAGAATTTCCCGCAGCTCCTCGTAGTTACCCAGGAAAATGCCTTTCAGCTCTGACTCGAAGGAGACACGGGGACCCTTTTTGCAGTGAAGACCATCACGGGAATGGCCGTTCGGACGCTGGAGGCAGAAGTCAGGGAGCTAATAAACGTAGAAGGTATTATCCCTTCGAAGCGTTGCAGGGGGATGTTGTACCCCCGCATGCGATTCTTTTCTTCACTCAACCTTGAAACTTTTGGCTAGTTTCGAAGACGGGGTTCCGTCGTCTTTTTGAGGATCCGGCGCTTTATTGTCACCCCGTCTATTCTTGGACTGGCGCATGGGAGACGAGGCTCCCATAGTGTTGTCCTCCTTTAGGGGGCAAGCTTAAAGGTCCCGAAGACGGTCCCACGACCAACTTCAGAGAATAGGAAATATGACCGGCAGAAGGTTTCTGAATAGACGCGGAAGTTGACTTGCTCCTAGGCTAGGAGGGGTCAGAAACAGAGGGTGCTTTTGACCTAAGAGGCGTATTATGTCCCATTTTCCTCATGGTGCGGTAGGACTCAATCCCAAGCCTCTCGAAAAGAGATCCAGTCCTAGCCTCTAGCCTCTTTCTAGAGGAGCTACGCGACACAAGGCTTCCAAGAAGTACGGCATGGCTCTTCACAATTCGCACACTTGGCCATGCAAAATAATGGCATATTGTGTATAGTCTTGAAGAAATTGGTACATATTTCAGGTAAGTCCGACTTTGACACGGTAACGATACCAACCGGCAGGCACCGACTCAGGCTGCTCTTGGCTGGGTCAGCTCATCTGAGAGGTCTTTTAAAGTGTAGTCCACGAATTCCATCATTTAACCCGCCTCCTTTCACAAATCAATGGTAGCGTACGGTGTCACCTACACAAGTGCCTGAAGAGTGCAATAATGGCCGCCGGGGCAGCTTTCGCGGCATTCAACAGAGATTCGTCAGGGAAACGGTTGACCTTGGTTCACTATCAATTACCATAGCTAATGCCACTTTATGACAGAACATGTGACCTTTGGACAACATGCTGCCATCGGTGAACAAAATTATAGGAAGTGTTTGATGCCAGGGACTCTAAAACGCTGGGTAGCCTCTCCATGAGATGCTCCGGCGTCATCGAGGCTTCGCTCAGTTTACCTGCAATTTTGGTCTTTTGGGATATACGCCCTCCTCCCCCCGGGAAGGATATAGGGTGACAAGGATGCCCCAACCGAAAGAGATGACTTTTCTCCTCGTGCGTCCGCGAAGACCCGTGCTGTCTCAAGAAGATCTTGTACAGGGGCAAACTCTGCCTCGGAGTCATCCCCTACCGAATGACTGTTCGCTGTCAGAGAAGAAACTGCCATCTAGGTCTGGAGACCTTCCGGGCCATTTCAAGCTCAGGAGAGGGCTCCAAATGGTCATCTCCAAGGTGTTGGTTACAATTCTATAGGAGAGAGGGAAGCTCCATCTCAGCTAGGATATTCTGTAGCATGCGAGAAGTCATTTTTGGGACTCGGGATGACCGAGTGGTTTAAGGCTCTCGCTAACGGCTGTCCAGCGACGCGGGAAGCGCGTTCGAAACTTGTTTCGCTACCTTTCTTTCTTTATTTTTCTTTGCTTCCTTCCCTATACAAAGTGATCTACAATTCTTAGACATGTCCCTTAAAAAGCACAGAGAAGGGGCACCTCTATCATAGAGGTGAAGCTGCCCGAATGTGGCTCAAATTGAAAGCCGGTTTGCCGCAAACAAATGATTAGAGGTAAGCCCCTCCAACAGTTACAAGGGTTTTCGAGCTTTTCCTCGCCCTCCCTAACACTAAAGTTGAGAGAGGTTTTAGAATTTAGTTTGGTGTACGAAGTTTTATTAAAATTTACTGTAGAGGAATTGCAACATAAAGCCTCCCGGAAGGCCAGGTGGACGGATACATTAAAGTCTCCCCCCTCCTTGTGGAGAAAGCCGGAACGAGCCACATGAGGAGAATCGTAGGAACGGTAGCCGGCGAATAACAGTCTAACTGCCTACCCTGTTTGATCTCCCCGCGGCATAGGTAGTTGGAGCGACCATCTGTGTTAAGGTAGCCACCAAAGGCCCTTAAATGGCGTTCAAAATATCCAAGTACGTACGAGATCCGTAGGCCTGTGGTTATATCCCAAAAAAGCGGTGCCAGTCAAAAGGCACGCCAAGGATGGTGACGGTTGGTGGTGTCTCTAATTATCAAGCCGACTTGGGCACCTCGGTGCCAACCTCCTCACTCCTCGCTCTCCCAGATGCAGCCTCACCCCTCGCTATCTCCTCTGCGGCCTCGCTCCTTCCCCCTTAGATGGGGCGGTCGCCAACCTATAAATAAGCCCCTGAAAGAAAGTAAAGAGGATCATTCGGTGAGAACGATAGAGGATCAGTTTGAGAAGATCGATCCTTCAGCCAGTCAAGATTATTCGAGGAGAGACGATAAAGGATCAGTTCGAGAAGATCGATCCTTCCCCCCTGTACCGAATTAACATAGAACGTTAAGGTTTGTATCGGTGCCATACCGAAGAATCCTTTACAGACTTAGGAGAAGTCTGACTGGAGAAAAGAAAACCCGCTCACACTCAAGTGACTCTCAAAGCACAAGTTCCGTAAGAGTGAGAGGAGAGAACGAATTCCACAACGAGGTTCCATTTGTTAAGTACGGTAGAAATCCCCTCGTATACCCCAAAACTAGTTGGGCACCCGGCGTTAAAGACTAAGATACAAATAGGCTTCAAGAGCTTCCAGAAGAGGACTCTTTGAGCTAGGAGCACAACAAGTCTGTGTCTTCTAAACGTAACAGGAGGCAAAGTCGCAATAAGAAGTTGACATCGCCCCCCCCCCCTCACCTCCATCCTATCTCGAAGAAAATCTACCATCGGTCACTCCAACTCTCGGAAGCGCGAGAAAAGCCCTCTAGTTAGTATGAGTTTATTACGTTATTTGATTTAACGGAAGTAGAAACCATTGTGCGTGAACCCCGTCAGATTTGCTAGTAGAAGATTGTTATAAATTTGATGTTTAACGCTAATCAAAAAGGGTCACGGTAAAATAACTAATTGGCAATTTATTTGCTTACGTGGAGCCTATTTTTTATTTTTGTCATGAATAGATATTGTAATAGGCCCAGTTGCCAATATGTTTAGCCTCGGTTATCTTAGTAGGTGGATATAAATATGTTTACTGTTTTTTTGTAGTTAATTGTTAAATTTAAAATATATGTTTATTTGGGGATAATTCCTGGGCGTTTCTCTAAATCCTTACGTGTTTGAGACGGCTCTTCATTAAAAATGGATTAAACGCTGTGACACTCTCTCAGCAATAAAGTACTTAAAAAGTCCACTCAGCCAATATTGAAGTATTTTTGTCTTGCATAATTAATAGGATCTGACCGGCTTCCTTAAAACAACAAAAATAGCATTCGTCGACACTTACCAACACGCGAAATTACTAAATTCTTGTAACCATTAAGAGATAAAAAGAAGGTTGATCGCCTATATCCCGCGTCTAGCCCCTCCGCCTATCTCATCTTGGGTTTTCGGACTTTTCATTTATCTATCACTGGGTGCGTTAAAGAGTGGTTTCGCACCATTATAGCGATTAAAGCTAACCAGAAGTCGCCCAGTATATGTTTACTCCCCAAAGACTGTAACTATCAACTAAGCAGCTAAAGAGGGAGGGCGAAAGAACGGATTTCCTTACCTGCTCGTACTAATCCTCGACAAGACTACCAAGAACTGAAGATCTGTTATGGCAGGCCCAGACACGACCCAAAACTTTTCGTTGGCCCGGCAGCATAAGTCAGTAAGCCCGCCCGCCATGAGCAATATAGCCTTATTCACCAGACAACGGCCGTGGTAAGGCGAGCTAGTCAGTCCATTATACGGGAGAAAGGGAATATTGGGCTTAAACCGCTCCTTCCATTAATCGCGGTCCTGCGAGCGTTGAATGGCATTGTTCATAAGGTTTCCAAAGCCTCTCTTGTGACAAGGCATGAGGTAGCTGGCCAGTTCCTTTAGAGAAGATAAGCAGGGTTAGTTGTAGAAGAAACAAGGTTTGCTGACCAAAAAGTCGCTTGCTCTCGCCTATTCGGATTTATTAACTTACGACCTTCAAAACTTTCCATAATTCAAAGACTAACCTTAGGAGGACCTTTTGAATTATATCATTCGAGAGGGAATGTAAAGAAACATAAGGCTTTCAAATTTCGTTAGAATCGACCGAATAGTTATGATGTCAATGCAAAAAGAAAGTAATTCCTGGGCTAACCTAGGGAAGACTTTCGCAATTATATCATTCAAAAGGGAATCTAAAACAACGAAAAGGTTTCAAATTTCGTTAGAATAAGCCGAATAGTTACAATATTATTACAAAACATATTGCGAAGCAAAATGGGGACCGACCGACCAACATAGTTAGATGTAGAGTCGCCCGCGACTAGATTTGCAAACGACTAAAAATGGAGGCAAAGAGCGAAAAGGGGAACGTACCTGCTTCCCTAGCCATTGCCAAAGAATTCAAGTCAATAACTGAGCCAGGCCTTCCCCATTTGCATTCAGGCCTGGTTAACGTGCTTTTCCTCCAGGAACCAGGTGTAATCGCTAAGATCATTATGTGTTTTGCTCCTCCACCTCCACTACTTTCTTACAGATCTTCCCTTACAAATTTCAGTCCTTAGAGCGCAAAGGGTTGGAGGAACGAGTAGTTTTCGCGGCAGTGATGCACTTCGAGACACTTTGAGGGATAAAGGTGCGAGATGTCTTTTAAGAAAATTATCTTTCTGCATTTTATACTTTTATATTTGACCTACGCTCGTTCTCTATTCCAATGCTGTCATTTCCTCATCAAATTACTGGTTCTGTTGTCTCTAATAGGCCCACGCTCATTTTAAGGGTTGCCTTTTTCCCGTTTCAGCATGAATAGTAATCTAAGATTAAGGGTAGAAAACATTTTTTTTTTTAAACATTTGTATATTCATACGTATCTGTGCCTTCGCACTTGACATATGCGTATGTACACACCAACCTACGTTCAGTTTTTGTCTTTCTGTCTGAGTTGCGGGTGATTTCTGCATACTAGACTATCTGGGCTTAGGTGTACAGTACGTTTCAGGTATATCGATACAAAGTTGAGAGTGTGCCAAAAGGCTAATGACTTCGTCATTTTAGTCATGGCCAAAAGTTAGGAGAATAATATATTTTTTTATTTTTTCATTTTTTTTATTTACGTAATAAGAATAATTATTCTAATATTTAAATGATTGCAGGTTTAGAAAAAATAGTTAGCATTTCCAAAATAATTTTTTTAAAATACATTCCTTCGTTGAATCCAAAGTCGCGCTCTGGTCATGTTCCAGTAGAAGATGAGTTTCACTTCCTGGAGCTGTGCTATTCGAGCAAATGGGAAAAATAATCATAAATATTGTATGGGTTAAATAAATGATGTTGAGTAATTAAAATCTATTTCGTAATATTGTTTTTAAATAAATCTGGAAATCTTTTTCAATTCCAGAAGTAGTAATTTACAAAGAAAAGCTTTGCAACCTTGTTGATCTGCACCTAAGTGGCCCAAAATACAAGGAAATATTTGCTAAGGGTATGGCTTTAAGAAGCAGAATCTTTAGGATCATTAAAGGCTTTAAAAAGACTGTTTACACTCCTGTGAAGAAGTCTTCTGGACGCCTAAGAGTTTCAAATGAATGCTAAGATTCCCTACTGGTAAGGTACCAGCTCAAAGATCGGGCTGCATCCAGGGCCAAGCTTACTCACGATTGGAAATAAGCCTCATTTCACCAAGAAAAACCTTACGGGTAGGTTCTACTTTTGTAGGGAATATAAAGAATGGACTGTTGAACACTGGGAAAAAGTGATATCCTCTGATAAAGCTTCTTTCCACTAGTTTGAAGTTTCTGGAAGATATCTCGTTAGGAGGAGAAAAGTTGAGCGCTTTCACGAGTGATGTGTCGTGCCCACGGTGAAGCATCTGGACACACTTTATTTCTGGGACTGAAACTCTAACAATTTTGCCATGGTACCAAAACGTGCTTCACCAGCACCTTTTTCCAATAGTTCAGGACCAATTTGGGATGATAACTGTATTTTTCAGCCTGATGGCGCATCTTATCACAAAGCAAGACCAATAACAAAGTATTTGGCTGAAAATAACATCGAGCTTTTGCGACCCTGGATAAGAAATTCGCCAGATTTGAACCAAAAAGAGAAATTGTGGGCGCTTATCAAACTGGCGGTTGATAAACAGAGGCCATCTAATTGTGGGCAGTTTCGAGTTCTTATTTTAACATAAATGGAGCAATATCAGTCAAGATATTCTCACAAGTATGTTCTTGTAGAGGTTAAAACGGATTGAAGAACTCCTGAAGAACAGGGAACATCAATGTAAATATTGACTAAGCGCATCAATTGACTACATTTATTAGTAAAATGCGTTTGGGCTCTAAATATTTGTATTTTTTACCTTCAAATTATGATACAAACATAATAAAACATAATTCAACCTTTCATTATTTCTATTAATTTTCTTATAGGAAAAAATATAGTAGTCACAAAACATTTTGACATGAATAGGTTAATTGACCTCGGACACGCTGGAAAAGTTTAACTTTCAACAGCTTACGCGAATTCTTCTGAGAATGCGATTGAAATCGAAAAATGGTACGCGTTACTCGCGTTCCTCCACACCAGGAGAAACATGAATTTGTATAACTGCACGAGAAACCTCGTTGACAAAGTGAACGGCATTATGACGAGGCTGAGAATGCGAACGAGTTACGTAAATACGTTCCATGCACAGCAAATTTCCCCCCTCTTGGATGGTTCTGGTCGTGGTCAGAAGCGAGAGCCACAATATGCCTCCTCACATTTTTCCCCAGGGACTCAAGGTCAATGGGGAAAAATTTAGGAAAATCAACATAAAAGGAAGCGGCTTAATAAGCTTTGATGTAGATAGCCTATTAACTAATGTCCCAGTTAACGAAGCTCTTAATGTTCTATCTAAGGCAGGGGTCCCCAACCCGCGGCCCGCGGCCACTTGTCAAAATTAATATTGCGTGCGGCCCGTAAGATCATTTCCTGAGTCATTGGTGGGGCTCTCCATCATTCCAAACGTGTGTTGAAACATCTTTTTTTCTCAAGAGCATGTTTTAAGATAGGCTAATTTAGGGTAAGGTTAGGTTAATTGTTTAGAGAAATGTCATTAGGTGTCTCATTAATAAGTTCTTTAAAAAAATTTGTTATATAAAATATGTGGTTTTCAGAGGGTTTTTATTTGTGTGGCTCTCGTGCTCTCTCAGACTTGATGCGGCCCGCCGTATTATGCGGGTTGGAGACCCCAGATCTAAGGTATTAGATAATCCAAAATTAAACCTCCCTCTAGGCAAAAATAAAATTAGAAATATCAGCGATATGGGGTTTTCCGTCAAAAATATGGTCTTAGCATGGGTCATCCTTTGGCGCCCATATTATGATGTAACCTTTTTATGGGGCATTTCGAAGTATCATTACTCCCTTTTGTGATTCCCCATCATAATTTTGTATGTAGATGATGTCATATCGATTTGGCCTATAAATAGTTTAAATATATTTGATAATTTCATTAAAAATCTTAACGACCTCCATCCCACTATCAATTTTAAAGTGGAGTGGGAAATAGATAATTGTCTATTCTTTCTTGATGTGAAAATTGTTATTCATTGACAAAATTAGCTTCACTGTGTACCGAAAACCAACCCATTCTAACTCTTATATCCATTTCTTTTCTCATCATGATATTAAAATTAAGCGAGTCGTTGCATCAGGTATGTTTTTGAGAGCACTTAGGATATGTGACCCTTGCTTTCTAGAAGACGAGATTACATATATAACCTGCAGCTTCATTAAAATAAATTATCCCCTCCACGTGATCAATGAAAGTTTATCTAAAGCAAAATCTACTCATTACCGTCCCGAGGATAAAAACAAATTTAGTAATACGAAGTGTCTATCCCTCCCGTTTTCTCCCGTCCTTAAAAGAGTGAACAAAGTTATTTTTCCAGGCCTAACCACATTTAAATACCCTTTTTCTATCCTTAAATCTTTCCCTTCGACCAAGCCCGTGGATCAGCCAAATGAAGGAGGTGTATATTTAATCCTGTGTGGCTCTACAAACTCTCCCTCATTCTACATAGGAGAGACCGGAAGAACCTTAACAAAACGAATTTATGAACATAAAGGTGATGTCAGACGAAGCAGTACCACATCCAGTATTTTTAATCATATTAGCAATTTCAACCACTAAATTGACTATTCAAAGTCACAAATCATATATAATTGTAACGATTTCTGTAAAAGAAAAATAGTAGCATCTATATTAATAGGAGAAATTACTAATTTTAATTTGTCGGTTGGGCAATTGAAATGCAGCCCCCATTCCCGTAACCTCATCGTAAACAGCTTAGTCAACGATCTGAGACTCGCACCCCCTGATTAATGACCATTTTCGCCTATTTTGTGTTTCTTGGTTTTTTTACTTTTGTTTTTCTGATCTGTATGCTATTTATAGACACTTGTAACAATTGCCTTCTCAGTATACAAATGGAGAGGGTATGATAAACTACATACTGAAACTAGTCTCGTAATCGTAAATTAAACTTTTGGCTCGCCATTGAGTTCTTTTACTTATATATATATATATATATATATATATATATATATATATATATATATATATATATATATATATATATATATATATATATATATATATATATATATATATATATATATATATATATATTTTAAGTGAAAGAACTCAATGGTGAGTTATGGTTTATGATAGTGAAACAACTGTATAGGAGCATAGAATTTATTTACGAGACTAGTTTCGGTATGAAGTTTACCATACCCTCTTCACTCGTTTACTGAGAATGGAATGGACACCAAAGTCGCTACACAGCTTCAAAATCACGACAAAAGGAAATAAAACGGAGAAAAGGGGTCATTAATCAGAGAGTGTGGTTCCAGGAAGAGGAGCTACATTTAAATTGACCGTCAGAAAGATTGAAATTGGAAATTTATCCTATTAGTATCGATTCTACAATTTTTCTTTTACGGAAATTTTTACAACTGTATATTATTTGAGACTTTGAATAATCTATTTGGCTGTTGTAGTTTATAATGTGATTAAAAATACTGGATGTAGTACTGCCTCGCCTGACATCACCTATATATTCATATATTCGTTTTTTTTTTAATGTCTCCCAGTCTTTTGTATATAGTACGAGTGACAGTTAGTGGATTCACACGGGATTACATATACACCTGCCTCGTTTTGCTGATCCATGCGCTTAGTCAAACTGAAAGATATGAGGATCGAGTAAGGGTATTTAAATGTGGCTCGACCTGGATAAATAACTGTTTACTCCTTTGAGGAGGGGATAAAATGTGAGGGATAGACCATTCGTGCTACTCACTTTGTTTTTATCCTTGGGGAGGTAGTATGTCGATTTAGCTTTAGATAATCTCTCATTGATGACGTTGAGGGGATGATTTAATTCAATGAATCTGCAGATGATATATAGAATCTCGTCTTCTAAAAACCAGGAACACAGATTCTAAGTGCTCTCAAGAACATACTTGCTACAACGGCTTTTTTAATACTAACATCATGATGTGAAAAGTAATGGATGTAAGAGTTAGAGTGGATCGGTTGAGGGAACACAGTGAAGTTAATTTAGTCAATGACTCATACAATTTTTACATCGAGAAAGGCTATACAATTATCTTTTTTCCATTCCACTTTAAAATTAATGGTGTGATGGATGTCGTTAAGATTTTTAAGGAAAGTGTTGAATAAATTTAAACTTTTTATAGTCAAAATTGATATGACATCGTCTACATACCTAAACCATACAAAATTTGGATGTGGAATAAGAGTAGGGAGTAAGGTAACTTCAAAATGTTCCATAAAAAGATTACATAATATGGGCGATAAGGGATTTCACTATGCTTAGTCTATATTTTTGAAGGAAGAAAACCATACATTGTCAGTAACATAATACTGCAAGATTTGTAATGTTATTTTTGCCTAGTGAGGGGTTTAATATCGGATTGTCTAATACCTTAGATAGAACATCAAGGGCTTCATTAACTGGGACATTGGTGAACAGGCTGTCTACATCAAAGCTCACTAGGCGGCTACCTTCTATGTTCATTTTTATAAATTTTTCAATGAAATCAGAGGAATGGATTATGTGTGAAGGAGAGGTCAATCCAACGGCGCCAGCAAGAAGGGAGGCTAACCACTTCCAGAGTTTGTATGCATGAGTTAATAAACGATATAATAGGTCGGAATGGCGTTCCTCCCGTGTGGGTTTTCGGTAGACCTTTCTTACGGGAGAGTGATGGGTTGGCAGGTTTAAAACGATGTAGAAGGTCTGGGTTGATCGTTTAAGCAATTCTGTGAGAGTTTTGTTGAAGATCTGTTTTATTATTCAATGGGTTGAAAAATAATTTATCATAAATGTTTGTATCATTGTCGTAGAAAAGGCTCCCGACGATATACTATATATCTATTCTTTGTAAGGATTATTCTATATTCGAGTGCGGGGATTTAATCAGATGGCCGAGTATTATTCTACGTTAATAAATAGGCCTGGAGAGGGCTTATTTATCTTCAATATACTTAAAAAGTGGAACGGAGCCCAAGGATAAATAATATTGCAAGCATTAATAAAATAGAATTTTATTAATTAAACTAACAAAAATAACACATGGAAAATATTTACATGACCGGGGATTAAAATGGGAGATGCACATGAAATGAAAAGGTCATAGGATAAATTTGACTAAGCGGTGAATTAAGATTTGGAGGGATTTAAATGACAAAACAAACAAGAAGGGAAGGGTTCGGCTAAATCCGTGTTAAAGCACGGAGTTACGTTGGGACAAAGTTAAATAATTAAATGCAATCCGTAGCTTACGTATTTATAAGGTCGGCGAGCAGGCGAAGGCGATTTGAAGGAATGGCTTTGGTATGACTGGTGATTACCTTCCCAGGAGGAGGGGTTTTTAGGGGGCTTTTCCTTAACGAGGGGGGAAGGATAGACTTCGAGGAGTGGGAGCGAAGTGGGGCTTGGAAGTACGAGCGATCCTTGAGAAAAGATACCGGAGATGTTCTGGATAAACAATTGAGGTTATTGGGGTAACCAAGAGTTCTCTTGAAGAATGTTAAAAGGGGGGGAATTAAATTACCACTGACGTGATATCAGGGGAGCGAGAACTGTTTCTTGTCGAACGGGCTCGAAGAACAATGACTGTCCTAAAGTTGTTCTCTTCTGAACAATTGAACAACAAGGGGGCCGTGTTGAATTGGCGTCTCGAGGGGCACGAACCTTGGCACTCAAGGATATTGTCCTCTTCTGGACAATAAGGGGGTTCTCGAGGTAGAGAGTTCCTAGGTGCACAAGGGAGACCGGATCGGCGTGATGCTTGACGAAGATAATCGGGATCTGATTCAAATGCGAAATTCTATCGCACAAATAGCCTGAGCCAGCCCCTCGGGGTATGGGGCAATGGGAGACTTCCATGGAATGTCCCGCTAGCGATTCGACACTTTTATCTTCCCATAAGCCTAACTCAATCTGGTCAGATCGATGCCTGCAGGCAAACAAGGGATTGAACCTCCTTGATTAAACTTGGGCGGGGGGAAGATAAGACTCGGGAAATGTTAGGGCGATAAGAACACCATGCTACTCTCTTCTCGCAGGATACACGTGGGAAGCATGAGTATAAATATGTGATAGAAGCGAGGCGCGGCAGCCTCAGGCAATTCTATCACAATCATTGATTAAATTCTATAATTTTCTAGTGTTCTTCTAATGTCCCTTTCTCTTGCCTCTAAAAAACTCCTGTTTCCTGTCTCATTATTCATTCGCGTCGAATTTTCTCTTTTTCTTGTACTATATGTATATATAGTTTGCTATACAAGGTTTCTGCATCTTTCTTCCTGTCTTCAAAATTGTTTTCAAAGGCAGAAAATAAAAATTTGGCGAAAGCCCTGTGGTTGTTGTTGTTATTACCAGCAGAACTTGTATTTGCTCTTTCTATATATATATATATATATATATATATATATATATATATATATATATATATATATATATATATATATATATATATATATATATATATGTATATATATATATATATATATATATATATATATATATATATATATATATATATATATATATATATATATATATATATATAAGGGGACAATGGCTTGGTTTGAATAGTTAGGGAGGGGATAATGAGAATGAGAGAGAAATTCGTCCCCCGAGTGTGTGAGTATTATTATCAAAATAAGTGAGTGCAGATTAGCTTAAAGGTTAGTTATGGCCGAGAGTCGTTCAGGGTTAATTAAAGGATGCTACAAAATTAAGTTTAATACAAAAAAAGAAATATTAAATATATATACAAAAGATAGTTAGGTGAGATACGTGATCAAATTAATAACGGACACATTTGGTTAACTACCTGACTTGGATCAGAGGCTTAAAAGAAGCTATACTAAATCACAATGTAAATAATACCAATGGTTTGGGGGATACCAGATTATAACGAGGTCCGCAGCGTCGAGGTCTTGCACGGGGTAAGCGTCGGAGGGGAGGTAACTAAGGGAGGCGAGGATGCAACAAGGGAATATGATTTAACTCAAGGTTCTCGATGATGGGGGTGGTACTGGTTCTACCTCAGGATGCTGATGAAGGAAAATTGGTTTTACCTCAGGGTTCTCGATGAAAGAATACTGGCGCGAATTCACGAAAAATGGCCGTTGTAAGGAACTGCCAATTAACTAGGGCGATGTCCACGGCGGAGAGATTCTAGCCGTCGGTACGCGGATAATCTACGGAGGATCCGACTCGAGAACGTGATGTGTCTTCGTGCGCGAGCGTGCTGTACTGCCTATCCAGCAGGAAACCTCTGGTTATATAGGTCATCGGAGGGTGGCGAAATTGCCTTGGTCCATGGCGTGTTCCCCTGGGATCTGAAGTGGCCAGCTTCGGCTGAGGAGGGGGGCGTCCGAGATAAGGAGCCAGTCGAATACCTTCGGGATTTCTCTTGTGTCACGAGTATGGGAGGCGAGCTTAAATTGCCTCTGGCGCAGGAAATAAGCGTGGCAATATAAACACAGCTGATCTGATAAAGCCATGTTACCCGATTCCTTCCTTGCTTCTCATCCACAATGCTATCTAACAAGTCTAATTCCTCCAGTTTGCAAAACGGCGTTTCTTGACTGATGGCCTTCTTCATGTGGAAGAATATGCGCGGTATGACTTTTTTTGCTAAGCACTCTTGCCAAAATTTTAATATTAATTTTGATTTGTCTGCACTAATCAGGGGTCTGATGTATTTGCGTAGGTCTGGAGTATAATACCAGTTCTCTTGATCCATTGTGGTTTTGAGGCTGTCTAGACTTTAGTGTACATTCCATTCTTATTATACGACTAAAGCGGGTAGGGTAAACTTCATACCGAAACTAGTCTAGTAAATAAATTCTATGCTCATATACAGTGGTTTCACTATCTAAAATATGTATATATCTATATATACAAGAGGCAGTCAATAAGTTTTGCGAATCAGTAGGGCAAAACAGAGGGAGGGGGATGGCTTTTTGTGGGGGTGTTAAGGCAGGTTATGACAAGTCAGGAACTTCAGCCACACGCTCCTACCTCGTCTATTTAAGAAGCAGTAGCTGATCGCAGATCGTCAGTCACAAATTTTTCAACAATCGAGAAGGTTGAGCACTGCAGAGGTATAATCAAATTTTTGACCAAGGAAGGCAAGAATGCAAATGAGATCCATGAACGCATGGTTGCAGTGTACACCGACACCGCCCCTTCCTATGCAACCATTGCTCGCTGGAATAAAGAGTTCCGCCATGGTCGTGAGTCCCTTGAAGATGACCTCCGTCCAGGACGCCCGTCAGACGTGACCAACGAGGAAAATGTGGCCCGTGTGGAGAGGATGAGCCTCAAAAATCGACAGGTGAAGATCGAAGAAATCGAGCGACAACTTGGAATATCACATGGAAGTGTTATCAACATCATCCACGACAATTTGGCCATGACCAAGGTCTCTGCCCGTTGGGTCCATACAAATCTCACGTCCCATGATCGGCTTCAACGTCATCAAAGTCCACAAGGCCAGAGTTGCACAAGCTTATCTGCGTGAGTGTGGATTCGAGGAGCTCAACCATCCCCCCTACAGTCCAGATCTGGCCCCTAGCAACTACTTTTTATTCCGCCATCTCAAGGCTGCACTACGTGGACGCCGGTTTGGGGACGATGAAGATGTCCAGCTCGCCGTCTAGGAGTGGATTTCTGGTTGTCGAGAATTCGAAGTCTCAGGAAAAGTGGCGCGAGTGCATTGAAGTCGAGGGTAGTTATATTGAAAAATAATAAAACACTTTTTCTCATATCTCGTTGCCTTATATCCGAATTGCAAAACTGATTGACCGCTGCTCGTCAATATTGTTTTGACTGGTAAAATTTGTAGCGATTTACCTGAAACCCCCTATAGATAACATCTTTATGTATTTTTGTCGATATGTCGGTTTATTTAAACATGTCTGTGTACATATACATATTCCTGTGACTGTTTCTTTTATACATATTTATCTGCGTTCATTTTTGCCTCTATGTATGCCTGATTAAGTGTTAATCTCACCATATCGCACTGTCTGGGATTATGTGTATATAACATCTTTGCATTTCTCGTACATACATGGGGATATTTATACATTTATCGGCATTCTCATATGTGATTTAAATATATACACACACCTGTATACGTTCTTTTATTTGTCTGCATTACATGAAATATTGCAACAGTGGCTTCCTTATACGTAAGGTCACATTTTTTGACTGATTACTCGAAGTGTCAGACAGTATCATTCCTTCAGTAGACAACCTGCCTTTCGAAGGATTCTTTTAACTTTAACTCATCTCACTACGCAGATCTGCGTTCGAAAATAATTGCTCTCAAAATCTGTCATGTATTTTTTTTTTCAATCAAGTCAAGTTTTTTGCAACAACCATTTTTTCAAAATATTAATATATCTTATATTTAAAGGGTAATTTTTAAAGGTACAATTTGAATAAAATTCTGAAATAGAACACCTTTAGTGATACAATTGCTATAATTTGTGATAACTTTCAATGATAATGAGAGAAATAAAAAAGGAAGAAATATAACAAATTTAATGTAAATGTAAAATCTTTATATATGAGATGCCATTTTTTGTCTTTTAAATGGAACTTATTTGAAAAGTTAATTAATTTAAATAAGGTGAGTGTTTTAGGATAAAGTAACTATAATGTTCTACTAAAAAATGTTTTTTTTAAATAAATGGCAATTATATGTATTTCTTACATTTAGATCTCCAAAAATCTTCCATTTATGAAGATTAAACTTAATAGGATCCAGTAAAGTCTTCATGGTTCCATACTTCTTAATTAATTAAACAGATGCTACTTTATTTTCTATATGTAAAAGCACAGGCTTCAAACTTTATTTATCTGATTTATAAGGGAAGCCTAAAACTTCAATTAATCCATTGACATTTTTGCAATATTCCAGCATAGTATTTTCGTGAACTGAGCAAATCCTGCGAAACTCTTCATCTCTGCTGCGGTACCAGTAATGGGTTATTTCTGGAGCTAGTAAATTATTTTTACCAAGTCTTGAACCAAGTAATTGAGCTGTCTCTGGTCAAGTCGTTCAGTTGGGCTTGATTTAAAGGATTAGGTCGATTTAATTCTAAACTTGAAGGCATAAATGATGAATAAGTGTCCATTTCTCCATATTCCTCATCACTCTCTTTAAAAATATCCAGACTAACTGGTGATGCTGGTATGGGTGTCTCTCGGCCTAGAAGAACTGGTCGTCTGGCAGAAGAAAGATCAGGATAAACAACATTTTGCTTGTTTTTCCTGTTCACTCCTGAAATAAAAGGACTAAAGGTTAAAAATGACAGAGTAAAACATACTCATACGATCTATATATTAAAATTATAAATTAAGAAATTAGTATAATTAAGTATACAATACAAATCTTACCTATTAAGTCAGTGAGGCAAAAATAACAATCTGTCATATGATCTTTGCCTTTTCTCAATGTATACCAAAAGGCAATGAATTGATTTTGCCTTTACTCTATCTTCTTAGATTTTCAATACTCCTCTTACAACAGAAATGAGGAGCAAATATTTTATATTGATCCCCTAATTTCATCCCAAACTATGTGTGGTAACTTGCTTGCGCAAATGACGTTATTTTCGATTGATGTCCCAGCGATGTTACTTGCCCGCAGATAAAACAAAACCTATTGGGTCCTATTTGCATTTTTTTATTCCTTTTTAAAATCTTCTGAAATAACTAGAAAAACATTTAAACATCTATATTTTTAGAAATCAATTGGGAGTAAGGAAAGTATTTAAAATAAAATCATTTTAGAATAAAAAAAGTAGATTTTTACTAAACTAATAATTGAAACTATATACACTAAATAAATGAAAACCAACATTGTAATGGAAAAATAGATTTTTTTATAACACTTTTAACATTTATTTTGAATACATATTTTTTATTACGTCTAGGGGTAGGATTTGCTAAAAAAAACATACGTAAAAAATCACACAGAATAACATTTTGCATATTCATTACCAATCACAAGGCTTAGAAAAAAAATTGATAGTAACCTTATCAATGCTAATTAGGAATCTAATTATGATTGCCAATGCTAATGAGTTAAATATTTCTTTGTTTCTCTCAGAGAGATGCGCTCTTTATATACAAACATATTCGTGACGTCAAACTACATCTAAAAAGTTCTAGAATTACCAAATATGATTCAATGCTAATGATTTTTGTATGCTATAGTAATAATATAAAATGATAGTCAAAGTTTGTAATGAATATATTTCTGAAAATAGCACATAAACAAGATTTGAATTCAGCGCATTGAAATAGATAAGAAGCAGTTGAAAAAACCTTGACAGCAAAAATATCAAACCAGTTCTAGCCACTCACCGCATTGTTAACAGGAAGAGGTGTTTCAATGCAAATAGACTCATCGGGGCCAATGACTCACTGGCTACTTAAGCTTGCCATACCCCACAGCTCTCCGTACGAGAGCGCAATAATCTTAATAATTCCCGGGCAAGCGTCCCTGATGTAGACGAATGTACTGGAAACGAAGATTAATCAGGGTATTTTGTTCCCTTACCTAGGCAAATCTTCTGTTCCTGCTCAACATCATGAGGATTCTTATTACCAAGCTCCGGGAGGCGAATTCACTCGAGGTTCATCAGATAAGGTAAAGTACTGTCATGGAAACCTTCTATGTAGTATTAGTAGTAGTATAGAGCAATTTCTTTCTGCGTAGACTGTTGAGTTGGAAAGGCAATATTACTGATGAAAGTACCTTTAGGAATAGGAGGGACTTCGCTGTGAATGCTGTAGTTATGATGATGGGTGAGAGGGAAAATACCCACTCAGCACTACTGCTACACTACCACTGAAGAATGCGCATCGTTAGTCATGAAGAAGCTGCCAGATACTTGTTACATTCCGCACTCGTCCTAGTTCGGACCTTTTCTCACTTGGGGAAGTTGAGCCTCTAGTCTCCCACCCCAATGAGTTGGGGGGGTGTATGGGACGTTGTTATAGGACAGCGAAGATAGTAGGTACATATTTTACGGCATAAACCTGGGGGAAGGTTCTTCCTTCGATCTAGGGGATTTCTCTTTTATGGAGGCCTTTCCATCCGTTACAATTAGAATTCAGAACGCTTCGAGGTTTCATACATCAACTCTCCCTAGTCTCGATATCTGAGAAAGGTAGAGATCTCCACTGAGAACGGATCCAAATAGTTCAGGTTTACCCCCTCGAACAACTTCAAACTTCCCCTATTTTCATCTGCATTTTGAAACCTTTGTCTTTACACTTTTCAACTTTTGCATTCGAATGTATTAAGTATTTTTACTATTGTGTATGTTAAATATGTCATTAAACTCGTATTTAGCGAAGAGGTAAGCGCTTACTTTTGCATTTATCATGTTATCTCCATGATCGTCAAACAATCAACTTTATAATTAGCTATTTTGCTGCTCTAGTAACAAACTTCCAATCGTTCAAACTCTATCCAGGCTTTAATCGCGCAGACTTTATTCCTATTTTAATTGTATTTTTACAGCAAGGGAGTCCTGAAACTAAAGCCATTTTTGTTATCCTTTGAAAAACCAAAATTAATTCATTTTCAAGTGTTTATTCCTTTTCCATTGTCCAACTCAAACATTAGCCTAATATGTTGGTGACGCCCATCAAATCAGAATGCTTCTCTTCAGGAAAGTTTATTTTTGTGTTTCTTCTTTTTCTTCAACTTTTTAGGTTTCTTAAATTACTTGTGCTATAAAGCTCTCCATTACTTTTCTAAGTTATTTTTTCAATCAAAAAGGAACAAGTTTGCGTTTGTATTTACGATTGGAAAATAGAATTCTGCTCGAGAAAGTATGTCTCTTCATAGAAGTTCCTTCTTTGGTTTTTTTCACTTTCTCTTCAACTATTGAAGTTTCTTAAAATTCCGTAAAACTCCTCATCTCTTTTCTAATTTAATTTATGTATCAAAATGGAGTGCAGGAATTCCATCTCTTTCAATTCCGAATTCGAGCATTCACTCCGCGGATCTTTAATAACCCCATTGCAAAGATAAAATTTGTTTCCATCTCTTAAAATGAATTGCGTGAAAGAATGGATGCCGAACAAGCCCTTCTTGCTTCTGTGGATGAATTGAACAAATAAATCAAATTTATCTCTCATTCAATATGAACGAATTTAATGACTTCTTGTTCAAAGAAGCATCGTCTTCTCAAATTGACTACGAGTTAAAAAGTAAAAATTAAATTAAACTGTCCTTCCCAGGAAGGGAAAATCCCTTCACCTAACTATTCCAATTCCTTTTGCGCCTCGAAATCACATCTTAAAGAACCTGCTGATAATGCCTTACAAATCAAGCTCCAATCAATGTTCAAGATCCCTTTACTTGGTCCCTTTTCCACAGCACCCTTCAACAGCGAACTTTTCAAAGAAGCCTCCTTCATTTCAAACTGTTAAAACAAGCATTTCAAATTTCTGGAAAGAGCTTCTAATGTTGAAATCTCAAAATTCTCTACCCCAGTCAAACTTCATGATAAAATAAAGGGAAAGTGGTGTCGTTGGGGTCGGTGGCAGAATCTGTTGAGGGTTTTAAATCCCCATCTAAAGACGATACAGCTTTTCTGATTCCGACTTTGACTGAAAACCTTGGATTGGGTAGCATTAGAGCTCCTATCGAATTATTTTCATTTCAAATATCATCCCTTTTACAAACCAGCGACTTCTTCATCGAGTGCCAAATTTGGACAGCTATCCTAACACTCTTGCACAAGCAAAACTTTTATCGACACTCAGAGCAAACACACTGAGGAAAATGAAGCCATTCTCCTCTCGGAAATTATCGGCTAAATTTATAGGCAAATTAACAACAGGTTGAATACGTGGTGACGGCTGATAGGATCCCTTTCGCAGATATGGCACTCTACATTCCGTTCAATTTGAAAGATCAAATTATTAGAATAAGTTGTTTTCTAACCCAAGATTGACCGCTGGGCCTCCTGAATTATGTACGGTGATCCCAGCAAAGCCTATTGGCATCCTCGTTAAGCGGAAACAGCGATTCCCGATGACGAACCACAATAGTATGGCATGATGGGCAGCTTCCTTTCTCGCAGCCGAGTTCGGTTTGATTCTTAACGGAAACAACAGCCTATTTAAATAGTGATACCCAGAAAAAAAAAATCAGGGGACCCATGCCCCTACGTTGGGCGTTTCGAATCAGAGAACAGCTATCATGCCCCAGTCGGAGATAAACAAGCTGGTTGCCTAAGAAATTAAATGGTTACTTAAGGTTGGTGGGGACTAGGAGATTAAGCTGCTTTATGATGGGTGAATAGGAGAAAGAGGTACATTATTGGAGGGTCCTTTTATTCTCTTTCGTCACTAAAACCAAATTAAATTCACACAAATCTCTGAAGGACAGCTACACTGGGTACTGAAATCGTTCATAGCAAACGAAATACGAGGTGCCGCGGATGTGTGGGTTCGAGTTGACCGCGTTCGAAAACCTCTAGTGCCTTAGGCAGGCCCATTCCGTGTTATCGAACGCGACGACGAAGTGAATAAATTAGAATTCCTTAATAGATGTCAAAATACGGTATCGATAGACAAACTAAAACCAGTGAAATTACCAAATCTATTTAATATCAGAAAGGAAAATTATTCGCAACCTACAAATAGTCAAACAATTGAGATTAGACCAATTTGTGATAGAACGAGTTGAATCTGTGTTAAATTCAACTCCTATCCCATATTAGTTAAAACCTCGAGGAGGCCCACGTGCATCTTCGATTCGAGGCTTGGAGTCTTATCAACAGCTACCGGATGCCAATGTTTAAACAAGGAGGTTATCGTCCCCCCGTTCGCCCCCATACGCCGACCTCGCCAAATCGAGTTAGGCTTATGGACAGATAAGGCATTTTTCTCCGGCCCAGCTGTGCGTTCCCTCGAAGCTTCCACCCCATTCTCCCCCACGCCAAGGAGATGTCCTGGCTATTTATATGGAAACTTTACCACTAAGATCAGATTGGAGATCCAGATTTTCGTCGCGAAACATCACCACGACCCTCTCTCCCTTTGTGCGCCAAGGGACCTCGACCTCGAGATTCACCATCACTTGTCCAGAAGGAGGACAATATTCCTTGAGTGCCAAAGGTTCGAGCCTTTAGTGACGCCAAGTCCCGAAGGCATCCCCCCCCCCTGTTGTTCAAGGAGAACAACATTAGAACAGCCATTGTTCGTTTTGAGCCCTTCGCCAAGAAACGGTTCTCACCCCCCCTGTTGTTCAAGGAGAACAACATTAGAACAGCCATTGTTCTTGAGCCCGTAGACAAGAGACGGTTCTCATCCCCCCCTTTGTTCAGAAGAGAACAACCTAGAACAGCCATTGTTCGTTTTGAGCCCTTCGCCAAGAAACGGTTCTCTCCCCCCCCTGTTGTTCAAGGGAGAACAACATTAGAACAGCCATTGTTCGTTTTGAGCCCTTCGCCAAGAAACGGTTCTCATCCCCCCCTGTTGTTCAAGGGAGAACAACATTAGAACAGTCATTGTTCGTTTTGAGCCCTTCGCCAAGAAACGGTTCTCTCCCCCCCCTGTTGTTCAAGGGAGAACAACATTAGAACAGCCATTGTTCGTTTTGAGCCCTTCGCCAAGAAACGGTTCTCATCCCCCCCCTGTTGTTCAAAGGAGAACAACATTAGAACAGCCATTGTTCTTGAGCCCGTAGACAAGAGACGGTTCTCATCCCCCCTTTGTTGAGAAGAGAACAAAGTAGAACAGCCATTGTTCGTCGAGCCGTTCGTCGAGTAACGGTTCTCCTTTCCAAGACGCCTCGTCAGGATCCTTTTATCCCCCCCCCTTCGGCTGGAGCTCGCCAGCGGACCGAATATTCCTTCAAGTACCTTCCACTGCACCCTAATGAAGTTACGTAAGCCAAGCGTCACCTTTTGAGTATTGATCCCTTATTTGTCAATTCTATCCTGTGCTTTAAATGGTTTATCGAACCATCCCATCTCTTTAACTCCATATTAGTTTTACCTTTTTTGATCCCTTAAATCCTTGGATTAGCCCGAGTCTCCACGACCCTTTCCATTCGGTTTGTCAATATTTTCCGTTTTTGTGTTTGCTGATAGTTATTATTAATAAAACTCTATTTTATTAATGATAGCAATATTATTATCCTTGAGCTCAGTTCCACTTCTTAAGCATTTTGAAGATACATAATATCGGCCACCAGACAGTAAAACGCACTCTAGAGATAATTAAGGAAGTTCCCTCAACGAATAGTGTTATATATAGTATCGTCGGGAGTCATTCTACGACATATATATATATATATATATATATATACTATTTAATTTGGTATCAGGTGTGTAAGGTTTAACGCTATATCTTTGCAAACACTGGTCTCAGTCAAGTAAAGCATAGTGTTATTCGTTACAATAATAGAATATAGTAGTTCCCTTTTGTTTTAACGATTGCTATCCCCTTTTTTTTTTTTTGAAACTTAAGAAGCTGGAGTAGCTCAAGGAACGGTTATAATAATTTGTTTGGTTTTTTTTTTATTTTAGTCAGTGTTTATTTAGATTGAGAAACCAAGTACGAATAGGTCAGTGCCCATATTTAGGTAGGCTAATTCTATAGAGGCATAATTCTTGTTGCGAGGAATTTTAGTTGGTTGACTAGTGCGCCCCCAAGTGCAAAGATGACTCCGTTCGAAATCTTTAAAGCGCAAGGAGAGTCCTGTGGACTTTCCGGAAAAGAACTAATTAAGTACATTCAAGAGGAGCAAAAAAGAGAAAGAGAGGAACGGATAAGACAAGCTGAGCTTCAGATTGAATTAGCTCGGATTAAAGCAGAAGTTCAAAGAAAAAAGGTAGAAAAAGAAAGAGAAAGAGTGGAACGGGAAAGAGTAATCCAACAAGAAGAAAGAAGGACGGACTCGCGCCCCTTCCCAGGAAAGCTGACAAAGTTTCCGAGCCCCGTAAAACCCCCAAACTTCTTTCCCCAAAACCAACAACGGGACTCCAAACCTCCCGTTAAGACTTCTCCTCCATCTCTCTTCCCGAAGCGACCAACCATATGCTTCACCTGTGGTGTAGAAAACCACATGAGCTGGAATTGCCCCCAAAATTCTAGGCTTAAAAGCGGACCAGCCCACCAAGTTCACCAGATTAATGCAACCCCGGCTCCCCCGGTGGTGCAGACCCAAGCAGAAACTTCTCCCCCTCCGTCAGGCCACCAGGTAAATTTTGTTTTTGGTAAAAGTTCATCGGGAACTTTGAAATATGAGGAGGGCAGCGTGGACAGCTGTCGAGTATCGACTCTCGTCAGGGACACAGGATGTACATGCTTCATCGTGTCCGACGAACTCCTCCCAGTGGCCTCTAACCACGAAAAATTTGCGGTGGTACATGACCAACTTGGGCGGGCGAACCGATTCCCCGTCGCTAGATGTTACCTGCAGTGTCAATATTATAATGGCTGGGCTGAAGTCATTGTAGCACCAATAAAATTCTGTTCCGTACTTATAGGACAGAGCCCCCAAGTAAGTTTCGACCCTGTGTTTCAGGCCGCCCTTCCCCAAGGCCGAGATAAGAAAGAAGCCCAGGAGCCCGTCCCCATCAGAACCCCGATACCGTCCGATTTCTCGGAAACCTTTAACCAGGACTTTAGGACGGCACAAAAGGAGTGTAAATCACTAACACCCTTAGGTGATAAGGCCCCAGACAAGGACACGGAGACTGTCCGTGGACCCCAAGAAAAAAAGAACCCCCAACGCGCCCATGGAGATACCTTCGTAGAACTGGACGAAGCATCGGCGCTTGAAGAGGATTGCCCCGCGGAGTCCCTTAATGTAATTCAGACAGTGTGCATCCAACCTGATGCCGATTACCCTCCTCATTCCCTACCAGGCGAGTCTTTGGAACCCTCTGACCTGAAAAGTGACGCGCAGCTGACACCACGTCAGAAGAGTCAGATACAAGAACTAATTAAATGGAATCACCATTTACCCGCCCTATTAGTTCTTTTCGAGCAACTGCGTGAAAATTGCCTCACCATTGGCCCCAGCAAATACTATTTTGCTCACGAACCCATTAAATATTCGGGTTTCAAAATAGGACCAAGCCAGTTAGGTCCCCAAGAGAACAAGATTAAGGCAATCGCCGACATGCCCCTCCCGATTACAAAGAAGCCATTAAGATCGATCCTAGGATCAGCTTCTCCCTATCAGCGATTTGTTCCGAATTTCGCTGCAATTTTGGCCCCCCTATGCCCCCTTCAGGAAAAGAATTTCCCCGATCGTTTACGTTGGAATGATGTCGCTGTTTCCCATTTTAATCAGCTCAAAAATAAGTTCATTTCTGCCCCCATTTTTAAGTTGCCCAACCCGGAAAAATCCTTTGGGGTTAAGACCGACGTGATCAACGAGGGCATTGGAGGTGTACTCCTTCAATACGTGGATGACAGAACGAGTCATCCAGTTGCATATGCTAGTCGTCAATTATTACCACGCGGAAAGAGATATGCCACTAGAGAAAAGATAGCTCTATCAATTATCTGGGTCATAGACAAATTCAAGCTGTACTTGATATGTAAAGATTTTCAAATAGGAACCGACCACCGTCCGTTAGCCTATATTAGGAATTTGAGACACTCAAACGGCCGCATCATGCGCTGGAGTTTACTCTTGCAAGAGTATCAATTTAAAATAAATTATATCAAAGGTTCCGATAACCAGGTCGCTGACGCACTCAGTAGGAATGCGTTACCGAATAGCGTAGAACAATTGTATTCATAGGATTAGTATCTCCATGTAGGTATATACCGTCTTGTACGACTTAATTTAAGATTCTTTTGTAATATAGTTAATTAATGTATATGTCTGAATTTTGTAATGCTCAATGTCTAATTTTTTTTTGATGTATATATATTTGTTCTTATTAATTTACGTATAAATTATTTTGTCCCGTATGTACTAAGTTTATAACATTTCATTGTTCCATGCCCTTTTTCTTTTATTAAGTTGTATTAAAGGTTATTTTCCCCTGTAATCTAAATATCAAAATAATCATGTATTGAGGTAATAATAGTTAGGTGCAGGAAGATACGGTTGGTACAAGAAAACGAGTTCCCTACAACGGAGCTCTATCGTTGTCCCTTCTCTCTTTTTTTTTCGAAGTGACAACTTCCCCTGGAATGGAGGGGTGTGATAGAACGAGTTGAATCTGTGTTAAATTCAACTCCTATCCCATATTAGTTAAAACCTCGAGGAGGCCCACGTGCATCTTCGATTCGAGGCTTGGAGTCTTATCAACAGCTACCGGACGCCAATGTTTAAACAAGGAGGTTATCGTCCCCCCGTTCGCCCCCATACGCCGACCTCGCCAGATCGAGTTAGGCTTATGGACAGATAAGGCATTTTTCTCCGGCCCAGCTGTGCGTTCCCTCGAAGCTTCCACCCCATTCTCCCCCACGCCAAGGAGATGTCCTGGCTATTTATATGGAAACTTTACCACTAAGATCAGATTGGAGATCCAGATTTTCGTCGCGAAACATCACCACGACCCTCTCTCCCTTTGTGCGCCAAGGGACCTCGACCTCGAGATTCACCATCACTTGTCCAGAAGGAGGACAATATTCCTTGAGTGCCAAAGGTTCGAGCCTTTAGTGACGCCAAGTCCCCAAGGCATCCCCCCCCCTGTTGTTCAAGGAGAACAACATTAGAACAGCCATTGTTCGTTTTGAGCCCTTCGCCAAGAAACGGTTCTCACCCCCCCCCCCTGTTGTTCAAGGAGAACAACATTAGAACAGCCATTGTTCTTGAGCCCGTAGACAAGAGACGGTTCTCATCCCCCCCCCCTTTGTTCAGAAGAGAACAACCTAGAACAGCCATTGTTCGTTTTGAGCCCTTCGCCAAGAAACGGTTCTCCCCCCCCCCCCCTGTTGTTCAAGGGAGAACAACATTAGAACAGCCATTGTTCGTTTTGAGCCCTTCGCCAAGAAACGGTTCTCATCCCCCCCTGTTGTTCAAGGGAGAACAACATTAGAACAGCCATTGTTCGTTTTGAGCCCTTCGCCAAGAAACGGTTCTCTCCCCCCCCTGTTGTTCAAGGGAGAACAACATTAGAACAGCCATTGTTCGTTTTGAGCCCTTTGCCAAGAAACGGTTCTCATCCCCCCCCTGTTGTTCAAAGGAGAACAACATTAGAACAGCCATTGTTCTTGAGCCCGTAGACAAGAGACGGTTCTCATCCCCCCTTTGTTGAGAAGAGAACAAAGTAGAACAGCCATTGTTCGTCGAGCCGTTCGTCGAGTAACGGTTCTCCTTTCCAAGACGCCTCGTCAGGATCCTTTTATCCCCCTCCTTCGGCTGGAGCTCGCCAGCGGACCGAATATTCCTTCAAGTACCTTCCACTGCACCCTAATGAAGTTACGTAAGCCAAGCGTCACCTTTTGAGTATTGATCCCTTATTTGTCAATTCTATCCTGTGCTTTAAATGGTTTATCGAACCATCCCATCTCTTTAACTCCATATTTGTTTTACCTTTTTTGATCCCTTAAATCCTTGGATTAGCCCGAGTCTCCACGACCCTTTCCATTCTGTTTGTCAATATTTTCCGTTTTTGTGTTTGCTGATAGTTATTATTAATAAAACTCTATTTTATTAATGATAGCAATATTATTATCCTTGAGCTTAGTTCCACTTCTTAAGCATTTTGAAGATACATAATATCGGCCGCCAGACAGTAAAACGCACTCTAGATGTAATTAAGGAAGTTCCCTCAACGAATAGTGTTATATATAGTATCGTCGGGAGTCATTCTACGACACAATTATTTTAGATACTCCGGAACAGAATGAAGGAGAATTAACATAGAGTGATGACATTAATTTCAGTAACGTAGAATCTTTTGGAGATACCCAAAAGAATGATAGAAAAGCGGAAGTTTTTACTCGTTCCCGTCAACGGGTAACATTTGCAAAAGATCCTTTATACAGTTATTTCTAAATATTTGTTCATGTAGACCAAAGGTAGTCCATAAAATATTCTTAGCGTTAAATTTATTTTAATTCCGTTTCCTAATATCCGGTTAGTTAAAGAACAAGGTCTACTGAGCAAAACGAGTGCTCTAACTCGTTCTGAACTTACGACCTTCAAAACTTTACATAATCCTCAGACTAACTTTAGGAGGACCTTGGCAATTATATAATTCGAAAGAGAATGTAAAACAACATAAAGGTTTCAAATTCCGTTAGAATCGGCCGAATAGTTATGAGGTTATTAACAAAACAAAATAAATCCCGGCCTAACCTTAGGAGAACCATGGCAATTATATCATTCGAAAGAGAATGTAAAACAACATAAAGGGTTCAAATTTGGTTAGAATCGGCCGAAGAGTTACAATGTTATTACCAAAAAATAGCAAAACGGGGACCGACGGACCAATCTATATACCGACCGCCATAGTGATATATAGTGTAACACGCGACTAAAAATCGTGCGGTGGGCGCGCGCACACACCTACACACACACACACACACACACACAAACAAACAACATTTTCTTTGCATTGAAGAGTTGTAGGTCCTGCGTCCGAACGTTTCAAAGAACTTCTTGAGTACCGTCTAATATATGTGTGCGTATCTATCTATCTATATATATATATATATATATATATATATATATATATATATATATATATATATATATATATATATATATATATATATATGTAAAGTTGGGCAAAAATATTTTCATCATAACAAGTTTTGTTGAAAGCGACGGCTAATTTCGCATTCGTGATTTTCTTTGCACATCTTTCGATTTACTTAATATTTGCTTTTATGTCTGGGTTGAGCTCGTGGCTAAATTCTAAATTCATTAAAAGTTGGTTTTTAAATTTAGAAAGAGAATAACAAAAGATTCCTTGAATAAAACACTGCTTATCTTACGCGTTTCGATACACTTGTACCAACTTCAGAGATTAAAATAAAAATACAAGTAAAAAGAGAAAAAAGTCGTTTATATTTCAATGAATTATATATAACAAATGTACAAACGAACGGGGAGATCTGCTAGTGTAAACATAATGACGAGCTTATGAGCATGTTAGGAGAGGGTCTGGAGGGTTAGGCTTAGAAAAGCAGGTCAAATTCTTGGTCACATTCAAGGCGATGAAGAGTATTGATATGGGAGGGGTAGGGGCGCGAGTAGGTATGCCTCGTAGTTCGGCTCCTAATTTTGCCGCTTGGTAGTATTCCGTTTGAATTGAATTAAATGTAATATATGGCTTTTCATTTTCTTGTATGTGAATGGTTTCTAGAAAAAGTAGTTGCCGGCGATCTGGTGCATGGTCGATAATTTTGATGTTTTCTTCTAACATTTTTCTGTTGAGAATAGTTCCATGTTTTTTTTGTTTTTTTTTTTTTTTTTGGGGGGGAGGGTACCGTTGCTTAGGTGGTAGGTCAATCTTCTCGATAATTTAGTTTCCGTCATTCCGATATATGAGTGGAGAAGGAGCTGACAGTCTCCTAGGTTGCATTTGTACTCATATATTAGATGGGTCCTTTGTTTATATTCAGGTATGGGCTTCTGATTATTTTACATGATGGGGGTGGCGGTGCGTCTAGTTTTATAATATATAGTTAATGTTATTTTCTGTTCTGTTTTGTAGGCTTTATGGATCGGTTAATAACTTCTTTGATTACCCTTCCATCGGTTCGGTACTCCGTGTTCATCGTATTCTTTGTTTGGGCTGCTCCTGTAGAGCTTCAATTTAATTTGTAGGAGGATAAACGAAAGGACGTACAGGGGGAAAATTCATTTCATTTCTTGATAGTATACTACCCTCCCGGCTAGTATAGTGGTTAGCGCGCTTGCCCGGCAATCGCCCGGCCATCGTTGGTTGGGCAGTTCGAATCTCCGTCCGGATTCTTTTTAAGCTGACACTATTTACTAGAGAGGTTATCACTGTGACTGGGCATCACGGTCGGGAGTTTGGGGCTTGCCCTGGCTAACGTCCGCCTGAGAAGCAACATATTTAGTTTGATATGAGGACTGAAACCAGCAAACTTTAACAACGATGTTTCGGGTGTTTATTTCTCCTGGAAAATACAGATTCGTGAAAAAAGTAATATTTTAAGTTAAAATTTAAACATTCAAATTATGGATGTAATGAAATATTTAGACCTTTAATATATGGAGCAATGCAGAACTTACAGGTTACTGGGTTGTTTTTATGATGGGGAATTTAATTAGTAAACTAGGCTATATAAATTTGAGAAAACACTAGATGCACTTCGAGAAAACACTAACCTTCTCTAAATTCCGATTCCTCTTTCCATCCAATACTTTTGCTTTAAAATATAAACCAACATTCTATCTTCTCTTTTTTCTTACGCTCCCCGCGCTTTCCCTTCCAGTCTTCTTTAAAGAGCTGATTGTACAAGTTTAGACTTCAACGAAGCCCTACAAAGAGCACAATCAAAGTTGACGACAGGTAGAGTAAGCCAGAGATTTTTAAAATATCAATTTAGAGATTATAGCGCTAGCGAAACGTATGACCTATCTCGGATTGTAATTATATATAATTCATTTATGTACTAGACGAGAGGTTTGGGCACGACACTAGTGATAGGTGGTAGTACTCTATCAAATTAGAGAGAACACCAAGTGGAAATTTTTTCGGAGCACAAAGAGGTCACGTCTTTGCGGGAGAGCGGCTGGGTAGGAAATCTCGATAGACAAAGAATTTGAAACTAGACCAGGTTCTTCTGTCAATAAGAAGAGAGAGGAAGCGAAAAGGTCTCTTATTTTCAACCTCAAGTGTAAATTTAAAGACGTGACGAGTAAATTCAGCTTAATAAGAAAACAAATTCCATTTTTTTAATTAGGCCACAAACAATGCTTCCGTACCACACGAGAGGGGAGTCAAGGATAGTAGGGAAGAGTCTTGATTGGAAGAACTGCAAATATAAGTTAGAAAGAAGGGATGAAATACAATTTTTCATGGCTCATCAAAACTTTTGAGAAAATAACTATCTCTATCCAACGAAAACTTTCAATTTTCGGTATACAATGAATTGATTCGCAATGAAAATAGGAACAGGTAAAGGAGAAGGTCGACATTGCGCAATTTATCATTAAGAAAAATGAAAACATCTTCAACCGGCAATTTAGTAAACAAAGAACAAACATCAAAACTAACAAGGGTGAAGTTACTAGAATACGAAATATCATTAAGTTTAGTAATAAGGTCATAACTATTAGTTACCTCTGAATGAGAAATAGTTTACTATAATGTTACTTGGTTGCACCTTCTTATAGGCGCATGATTAAACGTCGGCTGAGAATAGTAGTGGTCTTCTTTTTTATTATTAAATAACCCATCTGGCGACTGCCTATTAGGGCAAAGGTCGCTGTAATGTAGTAGTGGTCATCCCAATGTAGTGGTTGTTGGGATAAGGCTTGCAGTCCTTGTTGGAGAATTTGAATTTGTACACTACATTGGTAGCCTTCAAGTTCAATTGCTTATGTGCGAGGTTATTTTTCCTCAGTAGGTTGTAAACTTTTAAGTTTTTGTAGTGAATTCGTAATGATAATTTGACGTCAACTTCTGGGCTAATGTTTTTTTATCGATTTCTTATCAGCTCCTACATATGAAGAGCCATTAAAATCTGTTCAACATGGTTGCACTAGGGGCAGAATTTATACAGTCCAAACAAGTCTAAATTACAATAGCTACTCTAATCGAAAGTTTAGCATAATACAGAAGAAAATATTCAATTCCTAGTTCAAGGTAAAAGAGGAAAATGGAAAAATACTACCACTCTTTTACAAGAATCAGATGACGGACGCCTACAGAACAGACGAGCGAATACTACAAGATATCGTAAAAATCAACAATACCCCAGAAGCTGACAACAAGTTATCATTACGAATCCACTAAAAAACCTAAAAGTTAGCACCCATCTGATGAAAAATAACCTAGCACCTATAGACGAGTTTTAATCTAAATAAACAACGCAACAACTCCTGTTGAGTCTTCCAGCTCTTTCACTAATAGTAAGCGCTACACTTGAATCCGAGTTATAAAAGCACCCCAAAAACGATACCAAGTTTCATGAAGGTCTCATTTTGATTCAGATTGTCGCATCCGAGGCGTAAAGTTACCACTCAGGTAAAGGAGACTATTTTGGAACCCACTCGAAATCTACTTCAAGAAAGAAGAAATATATGCATCCACTGGATTGATTAGAGCTTCCTCCTATTTTCGGTAGACGGGATAGCCACCCTAGACGGGGACTTATCCATATATTCTCGCTTACTTTCCTACTACTCTTACACACGTTTCACACACTAAAAAAGTCAAGATAATTTGGCTATTAGTGCGCTCAGAGGTACTATAATGTATGGCGTAGTCAATCGGGGAAGGTATATTCTATATAAGACGCGAAGAAAAATAAGGAATAGTACTAATTAGGTAGGGTTTGTGAGGAGTGGTACTATAATAGAAATGTGAACATGGTCACATCTCGTCGATCCGTGTTTCTTTTCCAGATACAGCTGAGGAGCGAGTAGTACAGAAATAATCAAGAAAGAACACACAGAAAGAAAAGAGCGCCCTGGACGCTGGATCAATTGATGGCGGGGACACCAGCCACGAATGGGAATGGATTTAGGCTATAATGCTTCCGAATACCGCTACGGAACATCGAACGAGGAACATCAAGACCGGGCGAGGGAAATTATGTGAAGCAACAATCTATGGAAGAATGAAGGTTGCTTTGGTAAGAATTCTAAACGTCGCAAATTAATACGTCATGATCCCCAGCACATAGAGCGACATGGAAAAGCTACTGTCAATCAAATTAGTGGAAACGCTACAAAAGATCGGACTAGAACCAATGAGGCCACCTCAATAGTATCGAACAGAAGCATAGTATAAAGAAATATCGACATACAAAAGAAGAGACCAAAACCGAAATAGATAAAAAACACAAGTAAATAAAACTAACAGAGGTCATTAAATTCGAAAACCAAATACATGCATTCCAAATAGTGTATGCAAACACTAGACTAAAATGGCTAAATAAATATCACAAAACGGGCTCTTTTATTCAACATGAGAATCCCTCCCTGAACAAATAAAACGGGAGAAGCACAGAAAAATTCAGATACGCTTCAACTGTTACCAAAAGGATGATCACACAACAAAACAGATATAAAAGCTTAGAAAATCTTCAATTATACCGTCACGAACGCTAATCCAACAGGTGATAAGTTCGAGGGGGAGTCATAGCGATCAAAAGAGACATACTCGTATATTACAAAGAATTGATTGCTTAGATAAAGACTATTTCGCCGTTATAATTGAAACAGAAGTATCGCCAATAATAGTAGCCACAGGATATTAACAGCCAAGACTGAATCTCATTCCTATGCACAATTTAATGAACATCTTCAGCAGAGGACGCACAATAATATTCATGGAAGACCTGAATGGAAGTTATAAAGCGAATGGCTACCAAAATTGTAATCGAGATAGAGAGAACTCTGAAATGTTGGTCGAAAGAAACATATTCAAAAGATTAGGTTCAGATTTTCCTACGTCCACAACTGGCAATGCTGCTACAAAGCTAGACGTCTAATTAAGCAGCCATTAGATTCCAAAAAAATTCAACATGCAGCCAATCAACATTACATGTAGTGATTACGTGGTAACAATACTGAAAATCAATCAGAACCCGATAATACAAAAGAAACAACTGGGGCGAATATAAAGAGGATCTTAGAAGGCTTGTCCCAACCGATCTTAATGAACATAATCTGGAAGAAATTGACCGTTTGAAGTCAGCTCTCATTTAGGTCAGAAAACTAAAATATACAGAGGAAAAGACGCCACACACTCCCACATCAAAAATGGACAGAAGAGATGAGGGAGACAAACAAACAACTAGGTAGTGTCCATGACGAAATAGAAATACTCGAACCAACTAGAAAAGGTAAATGGCACTAAGAAGAAGAAAAAAAGAAATGAGGCATCTCATAGAAGAACAACAAGGAAACATATTGGATAGCTTCATTAAAGAGATCGACATGGAAAAGTCACCAAAATAAAACTGAAGAATTATCAATAGAATAGAAGGAAGACCTCTAAAATTAAAAATAGCGCTACAAAATCAACAAGGGGAAAAAATAAGAGAAAACAGAACCATAGAGCAGTAATTTAGACGACACTGGAAGTCCTTGTTTTTAATAACAGCAAAAGAAATTGCAGACTTTATTCTAGCGAAAGAATTAATGGTTCACGAAAATATCCGCAACAACCAAAAAAATCTCCCCAGCACTTGTTATTGATCAACAGAGAGAAGAGAATCGGGGACGAGGGGCCTCAAAAATCAACGAAGAAATAAAGAGCGCTATACTTTTATTCCAACAGAAGGCGCCAGGCCCCTCAGGAATTACCAGATTCACACTTACTAAGGAACTGAACAACATCATTGAATCGATTAAAAACATATTTAATGTGTGCCTTAAAACCGGATATTTCCCAGATGACTTCAAACTAGCCAAGATGATTGTCGTGGAATGGTCAGACTCTATATATGTATATACTCGTATGTATGCCCTTTTGGAGTTTTGGGGTCGAAGTTTGCCTAAGGTTCGACATGGCCGGTTCGTGACGGCAAATAGTTATGAATTCAGTGGTGATGGATTACCTTTAAAATTGCGGGGTCCTTTTATAACAAATAATTCTGAGTGCAAGTTGACTAAAGATTAATAGGTAGCTGGTACACGTCTAAGCTTGTAAAATAAAGACAATAACGAAAATATACCTTGACTAACAACAAAAGAAATAGAATTTGAATGTACACATATATAGGGTTTAAAGGGAATGATCGCACAGGCGAAATTAAATGTCGGCACAAGACAGGAGAGATAATTATATGATTAGTGGTCGGGTTCAGGTCGGCGATTAAAAGGGGATTTTAAACAGGGGCTCTCACACAAAGGATGGGACAATTCGGGGATTCGAGTAGGTCAGATTATAGAATAATCTGTAGGCGTCAACGGTTGCAACTGCTTACTTGTTCATTGAAAGGAAGGGCCAGTAGGGATACGATGACTCAAATGGGGTAGTTGGGTTACCTAAGCAAATACAGCTGAAGAGCAATAAAACGGCGTGGATCACCTCGTCGCCATATATCAGCCGCGCTTTTAAAGATCCATGCGGTGATCTCGAGACTATGTTGGTACAGAAGGGCACGTGCTTGCTCTTCGACCTTATTCTTCTACAATGATCTTCATTCCAAAACCCGGCAAGTTACCGAATCTTCTCTCCAGCTAAAGACCTATATCACATCTAAACTTCATCCTAAGACTTCTAGAAATAATGTGTCACTCAAAACAACCGACAAAAAATAGCAGTTCGGATTTTGTAAAGACAGAGACACCACCACAATGACATTTGGCATCATCAAAGAAAAGATTGCCAAGGCCAAATCAGAGAAAAAATAAATCAATTTACTAATATAAGATCTAGAAAATTCCTTTAACAAAGTATGGGTTAGAAGAATGCAATACAACATCTTGAACCTCCAGATGAGCAATAATATGAAGAGAATTCTCTGTGACTATCTGACTGCTGGAAGAGCATACGTGGTAGTCAATGATTACGAATGGCTGAGTTCGAATTCGAACACGAACTCCCACAGGGGGGCTGTTTCAGTCCCAAGTTTATTCGATTTATATAGCGGACCAACCAACACCTAGAAGGCTTGAATGCCTCAATCTCATGCTCGTTATAGCCATGTATCAACTAGTCATCGACCAATACAGGAATGCGAGATCTCAGTCACGAACAGCAGTCATAGAGATTGAAAACATCAACCAATTCGAAAAGATCTGGAAAATAAGAACAAACATGAAAAAATTCACCGTACTCCCTATCTCTAGACTAAAGGTAGAGGATATTGATTTAAGAGGACAGCTCTATCGTATTATCCGGAAGCCAAAGTACTAGGGCTAAAGATAACCTCAAGCGGGTACATAAAATATTTAGCCTAAAAAATAGCAAAAGAAAACCTGTGGTAAGTGTCCTATTTCCAATAGGAAGCTAAATCACCAGTAACAAAATAAAACTCTAGCTAGCCCTAGGAAGGGAGAGGCTCATCTTCCCTCCCATTCCATTAAACACCTTATCAAAAGCAAGCAAAATTGAACTCCATAAAGTTCAAAACAAAGCCCTCTCTCTAATCAAAAATACCAGAAGAAACGATAGGAGCACCCAGAGAGCCCTACATAGAGAGGAAAGGATCGAACCCTTCAACATTGTCAGCAGAAACAGAGACAAAAAAATCTGGAGGAAAGTCGTCAACCATTCTCTGACCTTTGAAAAAAAAAAAAAAACACTATGACCAGAGTAAATACTGCTTTCATCTACAGATTCATTAGTAAAAAAATTCAACAGGAAATAATGCAAACATTGTACACATAACTAATACAAACAACGAATCAAGAACAGTAATCAGCTTCCCAGGAGCTCTACCGAATGTCACAACTCCTAATCAAGCATGACAAAAAATCGCCTAATAAGTTCACCAAGAAAGTGCCCCTAAAAGTAAAAAACAGAATAAAAAACCCAAAGTGGCCAAAATCACCAAAGTGAATGTATTCGAAGTGTAACAAAAAGTGAGGTGAAACAAATATTTTTCTTAACTATAGTGAAGTGATACAAAAGTGCTTATTTAGAGTAAAGTGAAAAAATAAAGTGCTCAACTGAAATGAAGTGGAAAAAAGTGTCCAGTGGAATATTTAATAAACCTTCAATACATACACAACTGAGTAGTAACAAGGCAATACATACACATAACGGATTAAATGCTACAAAACTTAAAAGATTGAAAGAAAGAATAAATGAGTGGTCGGTTCACCCGACAACTTTACAGAAGTGATTACATACCAGTAGAGCAAAAAGTAACGAATGAATAGTAAAGGAATAATACAGGTCGTGGTTCCGATTCGATGTTAATCAATAGGTCCAAACAGAATAGAACTATTCCATTCTATCCTTCTACCCCCAGCTTAAAGAAGAGAGTCCCCTGATATCAACTTCTTCTCTTCTACTATAATTTAGAGTAATATGACACTGTCGTCGTATAGGAACGAGTAATGGCTGGAGTTCGTACATATGGGTTTGTTACGTACTTCAAAAAACTCCGCGATTACGTTTTATCTCTAAGAGGGCTATATTTTAAATTATGATTAATGATTATTATCTGATTATTACTTCTTTAATCTTGGGGGGTTCCTAGTGGCTTGTTTAGCGTTTCGAGAATTGAATACAAATTTGTTTCTAAAAAAAAAATAAAACTTTAATTAAAAAAAACATGAACCAACGAAATTTAACACACTAAATATGAAGAAATGAATTAAACAAATTTAAGTGAGGCTTTATAAGTGACATACTTGAATTTATAGTAATGCTTGACCCACAGCTTACTTTACTATAAAAATGCAAAATGACCTACACTGAAACGGATACTGGGGTTTAAATACCTTTATAGTTTCCTACTAGAATCGGGTTTGAGTCATCCCGGCAAGAATGTTGTTGCTGGAATGACGCGTGGATCCGCGCTTACAGCTGTGTTCTCAAGGGGGAAATTCTTTAAAGCCACAGAGGCCTTCAGAGCATGTGGCAGAGGGAGAGACGCACGCCTTCTGGAGGAAATGATCTCGCCACAGGACAGGGAAAGAATGTTTCTTTTTCTCTTCAGGATACTGGAGAGAGTTTACTCGGGGGTATTCCTTAAGGGCGAGGATACAGCAAGATAGGGGGTTTCTCTAACGAGAGTTAGTTAAACTTGCTTCTTAAACCAAGTTAACTTACAGTTCGGTGTGACCACCAGGAACTGGCTCGAGTATGAGATTCTTCTTAGTTCTGGTATTTCTCAAGGGCGAGGACTATCTCGATGCTTTAGGATCCACCAGGATAGGGGGGGGTTTCTCTGACGAGAGTTAGTTAAACTTGCTTCTTGAACCAAGTTAGCTTAAAGTTCGGTGTGACCACCAGGAACTGGCTCGAGGATGAGCTTCTTCTTAGTCCCTTCTGTTGGTAGTCGGGCTTCTTGCCGGAGGTCTTCGTCGCCTTGATAACTAACGTAATATACTTCGTTATTCCAATGATATTTGCTTTTATAGGTCGCCACCCCACTGGGGTAGGGGTAGAAGGGAGGGAGGATGCGTTGACAGGCCGTATGAAGTCTCCTCCTCCAATGGTTTCTCTCAGAGCGTCGTACAGCTGGCCCTGAGGGACCTTCAGGCTTTAGGGCGACGCTCCTCTAATTTCGCATATGCGGTGAAATTGAATATCAGCTCTTAGGGGAAATCTTGCTTTTTTGACCGATGTTAGGATCTCGGGTCCAACCTGAGCTGATTAGCGCATTATGTGGTCTGGGCCGGCCACTCAGCTTCTCATCGAGATGAGGGGCGAGAAGAGAAGAGGTTAAGTGGTCGGGCTACGGCGTCTACACTGCCAGGATGTTGTGTTTAACGACCAGTGGCTCCCTTGTGAGGGGGCGAGTATCGATTCCCTTACAAATCTCCCTTCGACGAACTTAATGAAGGGGATGGGAGGAACTCCAGTGAACAACAAAAACTAATAACTAAACATAACTGACAAAAGCAAAGTTGCATGTCTTTAAACCTACTACTGATTATCACGGCACACTGGGGTCTACCATACTCTTACCTTAAGTTTCTTTGAACTTGGCGCACACGCGCCCGCGTATAAAGGCAGAGGTTAGGAATAGGCTTCGTGAGCCTACTGGGGGTATGTTTCACAACATAATTTAGCATACAAACAAACAAAACAGAATTCATCGATTACACACACAAAAAAAGGAGCCTGGATCGAAAGTGGTATCTGACCAGCTACTTTCTTACATTTCTAAACTTTTAAGAACTTAGATCCAAACACTAACTACAAACACAAAAAAAATAAAAACATGGTTTTACGATTACCGGGCGCTGAAATAACCCTCGATGGGGTTTGGACTCAGGTTATACAGCTGCTTTACTTTATCGGCCCCTTTGATATAGCTAATATTAAAGTGGTGCTCTATGACCATTACTTTACCGCGCCTGAGCCGGCTGTTCGATTTATGCAGTCTACCCAAGTACGTCACAAAATACTAGTAGTACTCCAACCTACACGAACTACCCTTTTTATGGTACTTGAATAATTTTAATCTTACCCTTATGGCTATAGTGGCCTGTTGCAGTGTTGCATAAATCATGGGAGCGTGAGTCCCATAGTCATCCTTTACCAAGGTACAATGTGAGATCGTGTCTGGGTTCGATCTAACGGGGTCGGAGACAAATTTCACTAAGGGATAGTTAATGGGCATGGCGCTCACTACGACTTGGAGTTTTAATGGTAACTCCGTGGATGTTTCGTTCTGGGGAAAGACTACTGAGGGTAGGGGATACTCATTATCCGCGTCTACCATCTGACTCTGATTACCCGGGTATACTTCATTTCCACTTCCTTCTTCCATCGTTACTCTATTTGGCTTGGTTTTCATCATAGGTACTTCCTTAGGTACACATGCTTGTACCGCTTCCCTACTTACTTCATCATCCATCGTTACCCCCATTTGGCTAGGTTTTCATGGGAGGTACTTCCTTAGGTACAACCCCTAGTACCGCTTCCCTACTTACTTCTTCATCCATCGTTACCCCATTTGGCTGGGTTTTCATCGATGGTACTTTCCTAGGATAAGGCCAGGATAAAACCGCCTCGACCTCCACCTGATCAATTGTTACGTCACCTCAAGAATGTTGATGCCGGGATGTCGCGTGGATCCGCGCTTACAGCTGTGTTCTCAATGGGGAATTTTTTTAAAGCCACAGAGGCCTTCAGAGCGTGTGGCAGATGGAGAGACGCACGCCTTCAAGAGAGAATAATCTGGCCACAGGACAGGGAAAGAATGTTTCTTTTTCTCTTCAGGGTTACTCGGGGAATATTTCGCACAGGTGAGCGATGAGTCAATGCTTGAATCCTTTGACTCAGGGGAGTGCTGGAGGGAGTTCACTCAGGGGTATTCCTCAAGGGCGAGGACTATCTCTGTGCTTTGGGTTCCCCTAGAATAGGGGGTTTCTCTCACGAGAGTTAGTTAAACTTGCTTCTTAAACCAAGTTAACTTACAGTTCGGTGTGACTACCAGGAACTGGCTCGAGTATGAGCTTCTTCTTAGTTCCGATATTCCTCAAGGGCGAGGACCATCTCGGTGCTTTGGGATCCACCAGGATAGGGGGGTTTCTCTGACGAGAGTTAGTTAAACTTGCTTCTTAAACCAAGTTAACTTAAAGTTCGTTGTGACCACCAGGAACTGCTTGAGAATGAGCAAAAAACATAAATTTCCCTCCTTTCAAAATATCACGTTGCTAAAATATAGAATTATAGAAGATATATAAAAATTAATTTTCTAAGCCTCACCATTTGTAATTCTTTGGGGTTTTAAAAAGTTCACAAAATATCGATACTTATATTTATTTCCGAACTTCACCATCATTTTTTTATATTATAAAAGAATCATTAGAAATCAGCCCTACTGTCCCATAGGCAAAGAAAACATGAATACTTGGTGTACCCACCCTGCAATCCGAGTAAGAAGGCAAGCATTTTAAAATCACAACAAACATCTCTGTCGTAGAATACGGTCAAGTTAGCCCTTTCTGCATTTACGAGTGCGAGGTAGATTTATAATATAAGCAGAGTGCAAATTAGTGAATGTAGGTTGCCCACAGTCGACTCTCTTGGAGGTTCCGGTATAACAGAAAAACGGGTACAAAAATAACTTTACTAATATGCAAATTAATATTATTTTACAAGATTAAAAGGAGTTTTAAACCGAGCTATACACCCATTAGATGTACACTGGTCTCAGTGTCTGAAGGGGGAGGGGACTTGGTGAGGACGGTCACCGCACAAACAAACGAAAAATATTGACCGAGGGACGCTCGAATGGCTTTGAGCGTATACTAAGCCGATGATGAAAGCTTTACACTGGTGGGGGGGGTATAGAGAGCACTTACACAGGAGAGTTACGCGTTGCTGTTACCTCTAAGATTTGGTCCGAGGGAGTAATCCTTGCCTTGGCGCAAAGTTCAAACAATAGTGTCTTGACACGAATCGAGACTAAGCGCGCTGTGTTCGAGGAGCGGAAAGAAGCGTGTCGAGTAGAATCACGTGAATACCGGGACCTTGAGGGGTTCTGTGAGATTGAGTACAACGGGAAGCGAATAGCGGGTAGGAACGGGGGAGTACAGACGGAGGATACAAACGATGCAGGGCGGCGGCGGATACTGACTTCCAACTCTGGCGCCGGAGTATTTATAGGGGTCAAATGGGGTTCTCCCCCTCCGTTCGAAGGGAAAGGTTCTAGGGTCAGATGCATCGTCAGACGAGAATAATCTCTGCCTTTTAGCGCGAGCGCGGGAAGGTTCTTAAGTCGGTGAGGTGAACTTTGTCCGACATCACATGGAACCTTCTGGGCTCTCAAACTTGTTGCAGCTTCCTCGGATGGCGGCATTTCAGGTCACCGCGGTGTCTCATAATTTCGCACCTCCATTAGCGCAGACAAAAAGGGTCGCCTTGGTGTCTGTTCTCCCCCCCCCCCCTGTCTCGCACTCTCTCTCTCTCTCTCTCTCTCTCTCTCTCTCTTTCTTTCTCTCTCTCTTCTATTTAATGCGAGGTCGATCAGGAACAAGTTTCTTGAACTTCGTGGCCTCGAAGCGACGGAAGAACCTGAGATGGTAGCCATAAGAGAGTCGTGGGTGAAAACCTCAAACCGAGATTTTGAAGGTGAATTCACGATTCCCGGTTACCAGCTCCTTCTGAAAGATAGGCCAGACAGAAAGGGTGGCGGTGTGATGTTGCATGGCAAGGATACTCTCAACTCGACGAAATGCAACACTCTATCCGACCATGAGCTACTAGATGTTGACCTATAGCTAGGTCCTGTCAGATACAGGACCCTGGTGCTTTATAGACCCCCTGCCCAACTCTTGTAAAAGGACAGGAGTCTGTACCAGCTGTTAGGCGAACTTGTAAAAGACAGAGTGTGTATCAACACGGGTGACTTCAATACCATGTTGACTGGGAAACCAGAGAACCCTGTGGCGAGAACGCACTAGTCCTGGAGTTCGCAAACAACGAGTTCCTGACTCAATGGGTGAGAGAGCCAACGAGAGGAGACAATATCCTCGACTTGGTTTTCACCTCTGACGATGACATCGTTGAGGACCTCTTTGTTGGCGAAGAGCTCGGTGGCAGTGACCACCGACTAATTAGATTTGTAGTCAAAGTCCCCAAGGCAGGGCCTGCAACTAATAAATTAAGGAAGCTTGATTTGAGAAGAGCAGACTTGGCAGGTTTTCGTGCTGGACTGACTGGAGTGAGGCTAGAAGTGTGCGAGGCTGTTGAAGACTCGTGGAACAGTTTCAAAACCACATTCATTAGTCTTCAATCGTGTTTAATCCCTCTGAAATGCCCTCGTCGGTCTTCTGTTCAACCAGAGTGGTTTAATTGAAAAATCGGCCAACTGCTTAGGGAGAAGAGAAATGTGTACCGGCATTTGAAGATCTTGGGTGACTTTGACGAATACCGGAGGCTAGCCAGGAGAGTGAAGTCCAGCATAAGGGCGGCTAAGCGGTCTGAGAAACTCCGATTGGCGAGACCTTGTAAAGAGAATCACAAGGAATTCTTTGGATATTTAAACAGGCATAAACCAATCCGTCGAACTATTGGCCCTTAAAGGAATGAGGAGGGCACATTAAAGCACTTAGATGCAGAAAATGCTAACCTCCTCAACGACTACTACTCTTCAGGGTTTACTGAGGAGTGTGGTGCCATTCCCCAGCCAACGGATTCCTACTCGACGGAAAAGCTGGAGGAAATGGACTTCACCCAAGTAGAAATAGAAAGGAAGATCACTGACCTAATGACGAATAGGTCACCTGGCCCGAATGGGTTTTCTACCTAAAGTGTTGAAAGAAGTGCGCGATCAAGTGTCACGACACTTGAGTGCAATCTTCAACATGTCAATCCAGACCGAATGCGTTCCTAGAGACTGGCGTAAAGCGTAGGTGACTCCTATCTTCAAGAAAAGAGACCGTAGCCAACAAGCGAACTACCGACCTATCAGTCTGACTTTGAGAGTCAGTAAACTCATGGAAAGCATGATGGTGGCCAAAATGACGTCGCATTTAGAGTTAAAGCTGCTACTGAGGAGTTCCCAGCACGGCTTCCGAAGGCAACGGTCATGCCTGACAAACCTTATGGAATTCTTCCACTTCGTCTCCAGTGAGCAAGATTGGGACAAAGCAGTGGATGTGGTCTACTTAGACTTTCAAAAAGCCTTTGATAAGGTACCACACCGCTGCCTTCTCCGAAAGGTGCGAGCGCTGGACTCAGACGGAAAAGTAGCCAGCTGGATTAAGCACTGGCTAAGTGGCAGACGGAAACGGGTGATGGTGAATGGACAGGCTTCTGACTGGGTGCCCGTTACTAGCGGGGTGCCTTAGGGTTCTGTCCTGGGACCACTACTATTCATCATCTACGTCAACGACATGGATGGTGACATGGTTGCCAAGATTTCTAAATTTGCCGACGATACCAAGCTTGGTATGAACGTTGCAAAGGATGGAAATACTGCCCTCCTGCAGGAAGATCTTGGGAAGATTGGGGAGTGGTCAGACACATGGCAAATGCCTTGTAACGTGAACAAATGCAAAGTGATGCATATCGGCCACCGAAATCCCAAATCTCAGTATATCCTTAAGGGCACTGCTATTAAATCCACCGAAACTGAGAAGGACTTGGGTGTAACAATCACTAGTGACCTCAAGTTCTCGAAACATTGCATTGAGAAGGAGAAAAAAGCCCAAAGGATGCTAGGCTACATAAAGCGCCAGTTTGGATATCGGCATACTCCGACCGCACCTAGAGTATGCTGTACAATTCTGGAGTCCTTTATTTCGAAAGGACATCGCAAGATTGGAACGCGTGCAAGCCAGGGCAATCAAACTGATTCCCTCTATTAGACATAAAAGTTACGAAGATAGATTTAGGGAATTAGATATGTTCTCCCTGGAGACCCGGAGACTACGTGGTCAGCTTATCGAATTGTTTAAAATACTTCGAGGGTTCGACAAACTGGACTACGGGGATATTTTCCAGCTCAGCGAGTGGGGAACAAGAAATCACGGCTTTAAACCTGAACTGAAGCGATACCACCGTGATCTGTGTGGGAAATTCTTCACTTACAGTATCTGCGGTAGTTGAAACGCACTTCCAACGGAAGTTTTCTACGGTGAATCTGTTGATCAGTTTAAGTCAAGACTAGAAAAAGTCTTGCGAAACCGCCGTTAAGATCCTCGCTAGTGATATTCGAGGTTACCAACGGACACCTTCGAAGATTGCGCTAAAAGTACCCTCCTTGTATGGACCGTAAGGTCTTCTAGGGTACTTATTTTATCTCTCTCTCTCTCTCTCTCTCTCTCTCTCTCTCTTTCTCTCTCTCTCTCTCTCGAGGGTTCGACAATGTTGACTACCGGGATATTTTCACACTGAGTGAGAACAGAACGCGCAATCACGGCTTCAAACTTGAACTGAAGCGTTACAACCGCAATCTGTGTGGAAACTTTTTCACCTACAGTATCTGCGATAAGTGGAACGCGCTTCAAGTGGAAGTTGTCAACAGTGAATCTGTTGACCAGTTCAAGTCAAGACTAGACAAAGTCTTGAAAAGTAGCCGTTTAGGGACGCAAAACAATTGAGCAGCCATGTGCCCGCTCAATTGCTAGTCCAAAGGTACCCTCTTTGAATGGACCGTAAGGTCTCCTAGGGTACTTACTTTCCTTGTTACTCCTTGTTACTCTCTCTCTCTCTCTCTCTCTCTCTCTCTCTCTCTCTCTCTCTCTCTCTCTCAAAGTCCCCAAGGCAGAGCCTGCAATTAGTAAATCAAGGAAACTGGATTTAAGAAGAGCAGACTTTGCAGGTCTACGCGCGGGACTGACTGACGCGAGGCTAGAAGAGTGCGATGCTGTTGAAGACTCTTGGAACAGTTTCAAAACCACATTCATGAGTCTTCAATCGCGTTTTATCCCTCTGAAATGCCCCCGTCGGTCTTCTGTTCAACCAAAGTGGTTTAATCGAGAAATCGGGCAACTGCTTAGGGAGAAGAGAAATGTGTACCGGCAATCAAAGATCTCGGGTGACTTTGACGAATACCGGAGGCTAGCCAGGAGAGTGAAGTCCAGCATTAGGGCGGCTAAGCGGTCTGAGGAACTCCGAGTGGCTAGACTCTGTAAAGAGAATCCCAAGGAGTTTTTTAGATATGTGAACAGCCGTAAACCAATCCGTCGAACGATTGGCCCTTTGAGGAATGAGGAGGTGACATTAAAGCATTCAGATGCAGAAAATGCTAACCTCCTCAACGACTAATTCTCTTCAGTGTTTACTGAAGAGTGTGGTCCCATTCCCCAGCCCACGGATTCCTACTCGGGGGAAAAGCTGGAGGCAATGGACTTCACCGAAGGAGAAATAAAGAAAAAGATCGCTGACCTAAAGACGAATAAGTCCCCTGGACCGGACGGGTTTCTACCTAAAGTGTTGAAGGAAGTGTGCGATGAAGTATCACGACATCTGTGCGCTATCTTTAACATGTCAATCCGGACCGGATGCGTTCCTAGAGACTGGCGTGAGGCGGAGGTGACTCCTATCTTCAAGAAAGGAGACCGTAACCAACCGTCGAACTACCGACCTATCAGTCTTACTTCGATAGTCGGTAAACTCATGGAAAGCATCATGGTGGACAAAGTGACGTCGTATTTAGAGTCAAACCTGCTACTGAGGAGTTCCCAGCACGGCTTCCGAAGGCAACGGTCATGCCTGACGAACCTTGTAGAATTCTTCCACTTCGTTTTCAGTGAGCACGATCAGGACAAGGCGGTGGATGTGGTCTACTTAGACTTTCAAAAAGCCTTTGATAAGGTACCACACCACCGCCTTCTCCAGAAAGTGCGAGCGCTGGGCATAGACGGAAAAGTAGCCGGCTGGATCGAGAACTGGCTAAGTGGCAGATGGCAACGGGTGGTGGTGAATGGACAGGCTTCTGAGTGGGTGCCCGTTACTAGCGGGGTGACTCAGGGTTCTGTCCTGGGACCACTACTATTCATCATCTACGTCAACGACATGGACGGTGACATGGTTGCTAAGATTTTCAAATTTGCCGACGATACCAAGCTTGGTATGAACGTTGCAAAGGATGAAAATACTGCCGGCCTGCAGGAAGATCTTGGGAAGATTGGGGAGTGGTCGGACACGTGGCAAATGCCTTTTAATGTGAACAAATGCAAAGTGATGCATATTGGCCACAGAAACCCCCAATCTCAGTATATCCTTAAGGGCACTGCTCTTGAATCGAGTGACACTGAGAAGGACTTGGGTGTAACTATCACTAGCGACCTCAAGTTCTCGAAACAGTGCATTGAGGCGGAGAAAAAGGCCCAAAGGATGTTAGGCTATATTAAGCGCCAGTTTGGTTATCGGAACCAGGAGATTGTACTGTGCCTGTACAACTCACTTTTCCGACCGCACTTGGAGTATGCCGTACAATTTTGGAGTCCTTCATTGCGAAAAGACATCGCGAGATTGGAACGCGTACAAGCCAGGGCAACCAAGCTGATTCCCTCTATCCGACATAAAAGTTATGAGGATAGACTAAGGGAATTAGATCTGTTCTCGCTGGAAACCCGTAGACTGCGTGGTCAGCTCATCGAAGTTTTCAAAATACTTCGAGGGTTCGACAATGTTGACTACCGGGATATTTTCACACTGAGTGAGAACAGAACGCGCAATCACGGCTTCAAACTTGAACTGAAGCGTTACAACCGCAATCTGTGTGGAAATTTTTTCACCTACAGTATCTGCGGTAAGTGGAACGCACTTCCAGTGGAAGTTGTCAACAGTGAATCTGTTGACCAGTTCAATTCAAGACTAGACAAGGTCTTGAAAAGTGGCCGTTTAGGGACGCAAAACAATTGAGCAGCCTTGTGCCCGCTCGATTGCAAGTCCAATGGTACCCTCTTTGAATGGACCGTAAGGTCTCCTAGGGTACCTTCTTTCCTTGTTGTTACTCCTTGTTGTTGTTACACTCTCTCTCTCTCTCTCTCTCTCTCTCTCTCTCTCTCTCTCTCTCTCTCTCTGCGTTCAGCCGTGCTCGTCTGCGTTCAGCCGTGCTCCAATTCGGACGTGTCTACTTGTGCTCGCGCTGTTTAATTTATTAAGTGTTGCTCTTTGTACCTTTTTTTTTGCCTTCACAACGTGTTTTAAGCAGAAAACATTGCTTTTTTGTAAATTACTAACCGTTTGTATCGTATGTGGTGTCTTTTTATAAATATTTGATTTTAAAAGTGAATTGTCTATATTTGGACGTTTAAGCCGGTTGCCTTGTCGGCCAATCAGAGTTTCCCATTGTGAGTGACGTATAATTGATTCGGCCAATCACAGAACAGATTTTATCCGCGTCACGCTACGTCAACAAAATCAACCAATCAGTGAATAGTATATCTCATTAAGCCTAGCTGTTCGGCGCCATCTTGGATTGGGACGGCTAAAAGCCAGCGCCATCTTGATTTAAAGAACTCGACGCTGATTCTAAATTGTCAGTTGATTTTCTCATTCATCGAGATATTTTCTTACTGCCATATTTTAACGGAAAGTATATATTCCTTCAAAGAAAAACAATGAGTATTCTTTTTCTATTTCCTTTATTTGTTCAATAGCCATACTTTAACACGTGTTGTTGTTTTTTTTACCAATTGCGCAGTTTCTATCATATTTCTATTTTGCAATTAAACTTTTCAAGTGCATAAATTATTTTGTAAATCAATTTCTCAAGTATAGAGCGAAGTTCTTTAAATATTAACTTTCATTAGTGCAGGATATAGTGTTTTAATTGATTGATTTATAAGGTGCAAATAATTGTGCTCAACGATAATTCTATATTAGTGAACAAATCTCTATTTAAAAATGCCAGGTGCAGAGAGATTAAAAGCTTTTTGCTCCAAGTGTAAGTCAGTAAAGTGGTGTAGCGACTATGAAGAACAATGCTATCAAAGAATTACAGCTGCCAGTATTTGTTTATTCTGTAAACTCGCTGAAAGACATGATAAAGAAAGAAATGAACTTATGACCATAATTACTAACATGCAAAACAAAATTAACGCGCTAGAACTAAAACAATGTGATTGCAAAAACAACGACAAAAGAATAACGAATACTGATACAAAGATAGTCAGATTAGAACAGTCAGTTGCCTTGCTAGAAAATAAAGTTGATCAAAACGACAATAATGCCAACGGTTTTTCACTTGTCAAAAATAAACATCCATCGAGACCTAAACTTCCTGAACCGACTCAATTAAAAACGCATAATAGATTTTCAGCTTTATCCGAAGAGGAGGACGATACTTACTTAATTGGAGATTCAATAATAAGAAACCAAATTGATTATTTCGGCGTAAAAAACATCAGTAAACGAAAATTCAGATGCTACCCCGGCGCAGGGATAAAAAAGGTGACTGAAGAAATTGCCAGTTTAAACCTGAAGAGTAGAAAATCCCCTGTTATCGCTCATGTCGGAACAAACGATATTTTTTGTGGTGAAATGTTTCCTGGAACTGAAACGATGATTTCCGACTATAACGAAATGGTAACGAAAATTAAATCAAAAACGGATCACGGAATAATTGTCGGAGTATTACCCAGATTATATGAGAAAAAGGAAACTATGAGTAGAGCAATTGGAATAAACGAACGACTACGAAATATATGTAAACGGGAAAATGTCAAATTCGTCGACTTTTGGATGACCTTTATTAACAATAAAAAATATTTTGCTCATGACGGGACCCATCTTAGCGCAATGGGTAAAAAGGTATATGGAGATTTGATAAACTTGAGTCTTTATGATACCCTCGAAAACAAATATCACCTTGACTCTTCACCGCAGACCTCGGGAAACGTGTCCAACGCGGAAAGACAGTTAAACAGGTAGAAAAATTAAAAGCTGTGTTGTTCAATGCCAGGTCTATCAGAAATAAAATGGTAGAATTTAAAGCGTTAGTAGCACTGGATAAATACGATGTAATAGGTATTACAGAAAGCTGGATACATTGTCACACAAGAGATTTCAGAGGTGAATTTCAATTACAAGGGTATAAAATGTTTCACAAAGATAGACTTGGAACGGAAGGTGGAGGCGTAATTTTGTATGTGCGTGATGACCTCTATCCAACAGAATGTAATTTATCCTCTGACTTCGAAGTTATAGGAGTCAAGCTAAATCTCGAAAAAAGTTTATTTATATATTTAGTATACAGAAGTCCTCATCAAGCTGTAGATTCTGATCAAAGATTATACGAATGCTTATCAAATGAGATAAAGAACAAAATATCTTTAATTATCGGCGACTTTAACTGTGGACGAATAGACTGGTCTACTAAAATTTCAGACGCGGAAGGAGCAAGACTGATAAATTTTATAGATGATAACTTACTAACGCAATGGGTGAAAGAAGCCACAAGAGGCCCTAATATTTTAGATTTAGTATTATCAAGCGACGATGAATTGATTTCAAATTTAAACATCGGAGAAAAGTTTGGTAACAGCGATCACAATATAATATATTTTAACATAAACGTGCCATCCATAAGAAGAATAACAAGCACTGTTAAGTTTGATTTTATGAAAGCAAATTTCGAAGGTCTGAGGGAAAGTCTTACAAACTATACTATAAAGCCTGAAGACATTAATAAAGTGTGGCATGATTTTAAAAACAATTTACTAAATAAACAGAGACAATTCATACCATCTAAAGTTAGTACTGACAAAAAAAATAATGAACCCAAATGGTTGTCCTCTCAGCTTAAAAAAGCCATTAGAGAAAGAGATAAAGCGTATAAGATAATGAAATCCAATATGAATATTGATAATAAAAAACATTATGTTGAACTAAGAAGAAAAGTAAAAAGTGAAACCAAAAGAGCAAAACGGAACGAAGAAATAAGAGTAGCTTTAAAATGTAAACAAAATCCGAAGGAGTTTTTTGCATTAGTAAATAGTAGAAAACCAATAAAAAATAGTATTGGTCCAATAAAAGACAAAAATGATATATTACAATATAACGATTTTGACATAGCAAATACTTTAAATGAATACTTTGCATCCGTTTTTGTAAATGAGAATACGAGTAATAAACCCACGCCAACTATCAATAATACCGGTATTAGACCACTCAAATCTATTAGATGTACCGAAATTACTACAAACAAAAGTATTGAGAAAATGAACAAATTTAAATCTCCTGGACCAGATAATATACTTCCACGAGTCTTGAAAGAAGTTAAAGACCAAGTGTCTGGACAATTGACACAGATTTTTAATAGATCATTAGAGAGTGGAATTGTTCCTACGGATTGGAAGCTAGCAAATGTGACACCGATATTTAAAAAAGGTCACAAAGAACTAGCTAGAAATTATCGCCCAATAAGTTTGACTTCAATAGTTGGAAAACTCCTTGAAACCCGTATTGCAGCTGAAATAGTGGAACACTTAGAAAAGAATAAATTATTAAAGCATTCACAGCACGGATTTAGAAGAAAAAGGTCTTGCCTTACAAATTTATTAGACTTCTTTCACTTTGTAAATGAAGAATATGATAATACCAGATCAGCAGACATTTTGTATTTGGATTTCCAAAAAGCTTTCGATAAAGTACCCCATAAGAAATTGTTGACTAAAGTAAGAGCCCTAGGAATAGAAGGAGATGTAGCCAAATGGATCGAGAATTGGCTCACTGATCGCAAGCAGAGAGTAGTTATTAACGGCCAACAATCAGAATGGACAATGGTAACTAGTGGAGTACCACAAGGTTCAGTCTTAGGTCCCTTGCTATTCATTATATATGTCAATGATTTAGACGATGAGCTCTTGTCAAAAATTTCAAAATTCGCAGACGATTGCAAGCTAGGAAAAGCAATAGTAACTGAGGATGATGTTATTAATTTTCAAAACGATATTGATAAAATAGAGAAATGGTCGAAAAAATGGGAACTGCCCCTAAATCTAGAAAAATGTAAAGTAATGCATGTAGGCCATAAGAATCCCAAAGCGAATTACAAAATTTTTGATCAAAATATTAGCATAACCAATAGTGAAAGAGACCTAGGAGTTTACATATCTAATGATCTAAAATTTTCTCAACAATGTATCGAAGTAGAAAAGAAAGCAATGAAGCTTCTCGGATATATTAAACGTCAATTTAGCTTTAAAAATAAAGCTACAATTCTAAATATATTTAATGCATTAGTAAGACCACAGTTAGAATACTGTGCTCAGGTCTGGTCACCATACCTACAAAAAGATATTGATAGATTGGAAAGAGTGCAAGCTAGAGCCACTAAATTGATACCGGAACTCCGAAATTATAAATATGAGAAAAGACTAGATATGCTAAACTTATTTACCCTAGAGAAAAGACGTCTGAGAGGTCAACTGATAGAAGTATTTAAAATAATGAAAGGAGTCAATAATGTTAACTCTTCAACTTGGTTTCAACTTTGCACAAATAATACACGAAATAACAGTTTAAAAATCGTCCCAAAGCGTTTCAGAACGAATATATGCGGAAACTTTTTTTCCTATAAAATTGTCAATTATTGGAATCAGTTGCCTGAAGAAGTAGTGGCCAGCAATTCATTAGAAACTTTTAAAAATAAGCTTGACAAAATAATTTTATCGATGAAATAACGAGTGACAAAACATTATATGTTGCTAAAATTAGGATAAAAACAGCATGCTGTAAGCATAGATGTGTAAAAGATACTGTATAATATGCAAATAATTTTCTCATAGGTTATCATTAGTTTAAGATTTTGATGTAAAATATTGCCCTCAAAGGCAGTTCTCAGACGAAATATAAAATTAAAAATTGATGTAAAAATTAAGTATGTACATATTAAGTTGTTTCTGCTTTCCTATAAAAATTCCAGGATGTGTCTTTTGTTCAAACACTTCCAGGTACATATTTTCCTTTTATCAAACCCGTCATTGGGTGGGAGAGGTGGGTGGGGAGAGACTTCATCTTTGCTATCCTATTCCTTATCATTAGGATTGTAGATATTTAATTTAGATAATGACATGAGTACTTCCAATGAAATGGATTGAATGGTCTTTTGAAGTACTTAGCTTCCTTGTAACTCCTTGTAACTCTCTCTCTCTCTCTCTCTCTCTCTCTCTCTCTCTCTCTCTCTCTCTCTCTCTCTCTCTCTCTCTCTCTCTCTCTCTCTCTCTCTTTTTTTTTTCTCTCTCTGCAGTCCTCCCCAACAGATTCCATTCATTAAGGCTGGATGCCAAAAGTTCAGCTCCTGACTTAGTGAAATCCAAGTCGTCCCTGATGAGATCATCCAGTTCACATTGATTTGGAAAGAGGGGGCGGGTACTTATTATTTGTTCAAACGTTTCATCCATTTTTGCATTGTCACAACCTTCCGATTCTACTGATGAGACCTCCATCATGCCCTCTACCTGAAAAAAATATATATAAAAAAAAGATGCATTTAATAGCTGGAGCATAAATATCGATTGCATGTGTAATCACATACCAAGAAAATTTAGCTAGATGTTTTGAATATTTCAGCATTGATTCTGTTACAAAGAATATAGCTTACAATTTGATACGATTTACTCGCATTTTCTGGTGGCCGTGGAACCAATAAGGTATCATCATGTGGCACAGGTGCAATAGAGGATGAAATGTTGGAATATGGAAGGGATTTTCTTTCCTTAACTTTCCTGTACTTTGATATGTCAATCATGCAAAAATAGCATCATCGTGATGATTTTTTTGCTCTAACCAAACTCTCGGCACAGTAAATGGCATTGTTTTTCTTTCACCTCTCAGACATGCATCTAAATTTGATCGATAACTTCCACATATCACATGAGCGGTCCGGGTTTTTTCTTGGTCACCCATACTCATTCCAAAGTATAGTCTATAAGCAATCCAGTACTTTGCACCTTTCACAATTTTATGTGATACATGCTTAGGTCGAACATAGAAACCACCCACAAAACAGAACGAATCTGGTGAATATCTGCATCCTCTTGTAGCCATAATCAAGAAAGTCAATATTTATCATATAAATCTAAAAAAGAAAATTAGCGACAAATGTAAGTGTGTTTTACCCGTACCCAATACATTTATTTATATTAGCATAATTTGTTATATCTTTCAAATGGTCCATGGTAGAGAAAAAGAAAGGACTTATTTGGAATCAGCGCGAAATTTACTATTAAAATCAATTAAAAAATAAGAGAAACAAAACTTTTGGAAAATTTGTTACCCAGTGTAATAATCGTTATCGCATTATTTTACTCATTCATTCTCTCCATGTCACGAATCAAAAGTGCCCAACAAGTAGCTCACATAAATACTTTTATTTTCCACATACAAAACTTTGAAATATATTTACCAGTTCAGATTTATGGTGTCAGTTTTGAAAAAAAAGTGTTTTTTGTACGGATCGTGAACATGTAGGACAGGGTCCGTACGCCCTTGATACCATTTTTTATCATTTTGGGGGATATGCCACAACTGAAATTGAACGATCTACTACTACTTAATGATGCACAACTGTTAGGAAAAGACATATAATATTAAAAAAATGGTTAGAGTTGTTATTTTACAACATTTTTACATAGGTATCAAAAGTAATATAAATTTAGAACATTTTTGAGCAAGTAATACACAGCTGTCATTGTTTATCATTGCATAAATATATTAATAACCTCATTGCGCAATGTAAAATGAAAAATCCCCATCTTACTAAAATAAATAATGCAACTGGAAAATTGAAAATTGAAATTCACAAAATCGAATACAAATAGCCTATAAAATGATAAATGCCAAGAAATAGAATGAAAATTAGCCTACAATACGATAACTTAAGCAATTCTAGCCTATTAAGGAGTAACAAGGAAAGGAAGTACCCTAGGAGACCTTACGGTCCATTCAAAGAGAGTACCTTTGGACTAGCAATCGCGCAGGCACATGGCTGCTCAATTGTTTTGCGTCCCTAAATGGCCACTTTTCAAGACTTTGTCTAGTCTTGACTTGAACTAGTCAACAGATTCACTGTTGACAACTTCCACTGGAAGTGTGTTCCACTTACCGCAGATTCTGTAAGTGAACAAATTTCCACACAGATTGCGGTTGTAACGCTTCAGTTCAAGTTTGAAGCCGTGATTGCGCGTTCTGTTCTCACTGAGTGGGAAAATATCCCGGTAGTCAACATTGTCGAACCCTCGAAGTATTTTGAAAACTTCGATGAGCTGACCACGCAGTCTACGGGTTTCCAGCGAAAACAGATCTAATTCCCTTAGTCTATCCTCATAACTTTTATGTCGGATAGAGGGAATCAGCTTGGTTGCCCTGGCTTGTACACGTTCCAACCTTTCGATATCCTTTCGAAACGAACGACTCCAAAATTGTACGGCATACTCCAGGTGCGGCCGAACGAGGGAGTTGTACAGACAAAGTACTATCTCCTTGTTACGGTATCCAAACTGGCGCTTTATGTAGCCTAGCATCCTTTGGGCTTTTTTCTCCTTCTCAATGCAATGTTTCGAGAACTTGAGGTCACTAGTGATAGTTACACCCAAGTCCTTCTCAGTGTCCCTGGATTCAAGAGCAGTGCCCTTAAGGATATACTGAGATTGGGGGTTTCTGTGGCCAATATGCATCACTTTGCATTTGTTCACATTAAAAGGCATTTGCCACGTGTCCGACCACTCCCCAATCTTCCCAAGATCTTCCTGCAGGCCGGCAGTATTTTCATCCTTTGCAACGTTCATACCAAGCTTGGTATCGTCGGCAAATTTGAAAATCTTAGCAACCATGTCACCGTCCATGTCGTTGACGTAGATGATGAATAGTAGTGGTCCCAGGACAGAACCCTGAGTCACCCCGCTAGTAACGGGCACCCACTCAGAAGCCTGTCCATTCACCACCACCCGTTGCCATCTGCCACTTAGCCAGTTCTCGATCCAGCCGGCTACTTTTCCGTCTATGCCCAGCGCTCGCACTTTCCGGAGAAGGCGGTGGTGTGGTACCTTATCAAAGGCTTTTTGAAAGTCTAAGTAGACCACATCCACTGCCTTTTCCCGATCGTGCTCACTGAACACGAAGTGGAAGAATTCCACAAGGTTCGTCAGACATGACCGTTGCCTTCGGAGTCTCTTAGCAAGTTATAGGCCTAGGCTTGATAGCTAAGCAAAAATATAAAAGAAATATTTACAAATTTACCAAAAAAAACACACAGGAGAAAAGAGCCAAGTTATAGGCTTGATAGCTAAGCATAAATATTAAAAAATATTGACAAATTTGCCTAAGCCATAACAGCTTAGCAAAAATATGAAAAAAAAATTACCAATTTAGCAAAAAAAAAACAGGAGAAAAAAAAACTATCTTATATTTTAACCCATATAAATAAAAAAATATTTAACAATATTAGTCAACCTTCTGGTTTGCTCCCTCACTGGTTCACGAAGAACCCCCAACGAGTAACTCTATCCACTTCCCCGAAGTCTTCAATATTGAAGAAGTAGAAGGTATCATTCACCCCAAACTTTTAACTCAACCTGAGGTAGGGCACACGCAACTCATCTCTAACACCCTGCACCTTGGCAACATAGTTCACTTTTTCTACCACATTCCTTCCATCTTCCAATGACAACTTACCGACACAAAATCACCTTCTACAGGTTCACTTTATATGGTTTTCCCCTCTTACCCGTACTGGTCTTCTTTTCTTCTTTACTCTTCCTCTTATTCTTCTCTTACTCTCGGGGTGCTGTGATTGCACCATCATCCTCAGTCAAGATGCAGGCACTCAACTGTTTCCTTCCCTTGCACCCGGTCTTGGAGGTGCCTTCGGAAAGGGCCTTGTGGACCCTAGAGTCACATCATCAACACTCCTTGAGGTCCGTGAAGTAAGGCATTGCTCAGAAAACGATAAGGCAGGAGACGGGACACAAGAAGCTGGGGCAGGAGAAGGACCAGAACAAGTTGACCCAGGAGAAACAACAGGAAAAGCAGCAGTTGCTCTATAAGATGAAGCAGGAAAAGCTGGGACAGCAGATGGAACAGCAGGAGAATCACCAAATAGTGGAAGAGGTAATGATACAGCAGACTGATCCAAAGATGAAAGCGGTGATGACGCTCCAAGACCAAACTGACCAGCAAGTGATGAAGTTGCAGCAGACTCAGAGGCAGAAGCTACTCCTTTATCTTCCTCAAAGCCTGGTCGTGGTCTCTCGCCAACCTCAGCTCCAAAGAATGAGTAGTCAGGGAAGAGCTCAGGGTCGATGGGCCATATTTCCGTTGCAGAGAATCCGTTGAGGATGCTACTGGTGGTATTTGCCTTCACCAAAGCAGTTGAGGCAAACTCAGGGAGCATCTGCTCTGAGATGTGAGTATAAGGATGCATCAACTGGTAGCTGTTGATGATGATCCTCAATGATGACATGAAGCTGGCATAGATACTCACATCTAGAGGCTGCAAATTGTCAGGTGTGAGGTAAAAGGGTCAATATTACAATACAATTGATATTACAATACTCTATTGCAGCGATGCTCTTATGGCACTCAGCATTGTCCATTATGATGAGTACCTTGTTAGTAGGGGAGCAGTACGTCTTCTCCTTTATATGCTCAAAGGTATCCACAAAGGTATCTCTGGTCATCCAGCCTGTGGCCTACAATATACGACCTGTGCATACAGGTCGAAGAAGATCTTACGGAGGTTCTGTTGAAGGCGATGGCCCTGGTGATGGACATTCCCTCCGAAGCTTTCAAGGCCAGATCTTCGTAGTGATTCATGAAAGAATAATACCAACAATTGGATGATGACTGTTCGGGCTCCCAATTGGCAGGGATACAAGGCGACTTGCAGGTCCTAGCTTAATAGTATGCCAGCCTTCGGAATTCGTTCCTTGGAAGCCCGTAGAACATCTTGGCAATCTTGACGTTCGGCTTCAGCCCCACAAAGATCATATCGTCGGACTCTTTCTTCGACCTGTTGAATGTATCCTGTTAAACGAATTAAATATTAGCAACAAATAACAGTGAATCATTTTGCATATAAAGAATACTACGGAGCTAGTAGTAGGTAGGATAATAGCTATCCTACCTAGCCGCCATCATATAAGGTAGGCTACCTATGCATTACTTAGGTTGTGTTCTGCTGAAGGCATGACAGATTGCGTGGAACCACAACAGCAACAACCTAGGTATAGTCTATAGGTACCCAAGAAAATGAAATAAGTTTAATATGAAAATTATAGCTAGCCTACCCACTTCGTCTCCGCACTGTACATGAAGGTTTCCTTAAGGGCAGTACAGTCAGTCTGTTTGATATGCTTGTCTTCATAATACGAGGCATCTTGGTTGCTGGATGGTGTCGCTTTGAGATGGGTGCTTAAATGAAATGATAGGCCATTTAATTATTTATATATATATATATATATATATATATATATATATATATATATATATATATATATATATATATATATATATAAAATGTTATCCTATGCTTTCAAAAAGTTCACACACTAGTGTAGAATAGTCAATTAATGTATACATATAAAAACACCATATACTTTATCGTAAAATAAAAAAAAGTTTGACCCAATTTTTTTTAACCGCTTTTTTCCCAAAATAGCATTAAAAGGATTCTCTATTGTTACTAGTATCATCATACAGTCTTATTAAACTTAATTCCTTCAATTTTATTTCGCATGAGAGAAATAACGAATTTCATTTTTTTTTTAAATATAAAATGTTATCCTATGCTTTTTAAAAGTTCACACACTAATGCAGAAGAGTCTATTAAAGTATACGTATCAAAAAACACTATACTCGTACTTCATCATAAAATGAAAAAATCTAAACAAAAGTTTGACACAATTATTTTGGGTGGATAATCGCTTATTTTTTTAGCAAAATCGCATTAAAATGATTCTCTATTGTCACTAGTATCATCGTACAGTCTAAATTGAAACTTAATTCTATCCATTTTATTTATCATAAATTTGGGAAAAAAGTCACTTCGTAGTACACGGACCGTATAAACCTCACAGAGTCGGCATGAATTTCAATTGTTTTCAAAAATATTTTTAAAATATAAACACTTAGCACGGCACGGTATATAGTTAAATCTTGCATCTAAGGTAAAATAATATTCGATAATAGCACAAATAACATCATTTAACACTGATAAAGGTGGTCAATATATATATATATATATATATATATATATATATATATATATATATATATATACCCTTATTGTAGTTAACCTTGGTAATGAACTGAATAAAGTTCGAAAGTAGTTGGAAGCACCTTTTTCATTTTTCCTGCGGGACATTGCATTCATATAGGCTATCAGTTATAATGATAATAATAATAATTTTTTTGTTTGCAGGCCACTGCGTCGGTCTGTCCGAAATGCTCTTTTCCTTCTCCCACTTCTGGGCATCACAAATGCTGTGACGATGATCCCCAAACCACTGGAAAGATCCGCTTTCGAGTTCGGAGTTTGGTCTTATGGCACTAACCTCCTCACCTCGTTCCAAGGTTTCGTCGTAGCCTGCATCTACTGCTTTTTTAACGCCGATGTAAGAATGCTATAGGTTTTTTACAGTGTTAGTGTATGGGTGTATCCGGAGGCCTTAGCGAATGATCATTTCCAGGTTTAGTTTTGAAGTCAATCATCAAAATCTGTGATTTGCCACACAGGAAACAGAAATTCATGAGAAGCTGGTTACTAACACTTAGACTAATAAAATCTACTGTTTGTTTCAAGACTTAAAATAAATCAGTTTCTTCTATTTATCATTATGTAAGCTACAATTTAATTTACTAAAATTTAGGGCAAGACAATGGATAAAATGTGGTACATAACATTTTACAAAGGGGTAGTAAATTAAGGGTACTTAACAGGTTTTTGATTTTTCAAGGGAAGGGGAATCTTTTTTTTCTTTACACATGTATAAGGCATGAATGAGGTAAGTACATGTGTAGTTGTTACACCTTGAACCTTGGAAGTAGCGCTGATAAGGCTTATGTATGTTTCAGTGAGTCTCTGATTCTTCCCATACCACCCCAAAACTAGCTTTTTGAGAATTTCCACAATAATGCAACCTCTGATATTCGGTTTCATACTCCTCAAGCTTTAAACTCAATAGACTCCTACGTCTAAAAGATCGTTAAAAGAGAGAAACCAACCGACAAGCAGATGGGACAACTGACCGCAGCCAACTTGTCTCAGCCAACTGACAGGTCGATACAGCAAGGTGATTGCGGCGAGTTGAACTGCAATCACCTTGTACAGGAGCTGAAGAAAGTTTTTTGACGTTGTAATAACTATTCAAGTTTACACTCACCTAATGCTTACTTCAGCCAATTTAAGTAGCAATCATTCTGCGCTAGTGAAGTTAGTTTAAGGCTTATTGGCTTCAAAGAAAGCACTTTTCCAGATTTAGTTAACAACACTCATTTCTTGAGTCTTCAATTTTGAAAGACACGGGGACATCAGAAGTGACCTTACACCAGAATTCCTAGACCCAACCAACGGCCCCACAATATCAAGGACTCTTTGAGGGTTGCCATCGTGGGCGTTATGTTCAACGTGAATGAGAACAACCTTATCCAGGTGTAAGGTCACTTCTGATGTCCCCGTGTCTTTCAAAATTGAAGACTCAAGAAATGAGTGTTGTTAACTAAATCTGGAAAAGTGCTTTCTTTGAAGCCAATAAGCCTTAAACTAACTTCACTAGCGCAGAATGATTGCTACTTAAATTGGCTGAAGTAAGCATTAGGTGAGTGTAAACTTGAATAGTTATTACAACGTCAAAAAACTTTCTTCAGCTCCTGTACACTATTATTGGCGAATCGCTGGAGAACCTTAGAAGAAGCACCAACATACCAACGACCACTAAAAGAAGGATTATAATCAGCACAGCCAGCTCCCACTAATTTAATGCGAAATACCAAGCGGTGCAAATCAACTTTGTTAAAGCGAGTCCTGATTAGGAACAAGGTCGGGTCGGGGTAGAGCCATATATTGCGGCAGAAATACACCAGCTTAGTCTTTATCAATGAAAACCGAAACTTGTGCGCTTCGGCATAGCGAGAGGTGTGGTTCAATGCCTTTTGGAGTCGAAGCTACAGAGTTAGCATCTGGGCCGCCCCAAAAGGAAGAGAAAGGTCGTCTACGTAGAGCGTAACAAGAACATATTTTCGCTTTCAACCATGGTATACCTTTGATACTCAGAGTAAAGAGTGTGACACTGAAGACACTTCCCTGCGAGACTCCCGCTTCGTGACCCGTTAGGTCGGTGATGGCTTCCCTACCCGTACACCGAACTTACGATATCTCATAAATTCAGAGATAAAAGGTGGGAGGCATATTCTAGCACCCATCGTGTGATGGTCTCCAAGTTACCGAAATGCCTATCGGTATCATATGCCTTCTTCAGATCGAAAAAATCTGTGGCGTAGTGTTGTGTACAACAGAAGTCTTTGCATATAACATTTTAAAGCTGGATCAAGGCATACGACGTTGAATATAACTTGAGGAAGCCACATTGTGCGGAAGACAGGTGTCTGTCACTGTCCAGGAAAAAGTCTAGTCTAACATTTAAAAAATTTCTCCATCAACTTACACACACAGAAGGGTAGAGTAATTGGGCGTGTACCGGCCGGGAAATTGTGATATTTCTCCAGTTTGCCAATAGTCTTAGAAGATACCCTCTGTAGAGATCCTATCAAACGAATCTAACAGAAAGGCCATGCCTCGCTCGCCTAGGTGTCGAAGTATTGCATAAGGTATATCCTCGGAACTGGGGCGGTGACCATGTATGAAGCGAGAAGGGAACGCAACTCACTCAACATAAACCTGTCGTTAAAGGGTTCTCCACCTCTGGATGTAAAGTACAGTCGTCATCCTTCAGCAACACCACGAAGTGCATTCAATGATGCCGGAACAGTATCGCAGCTAGAAAATTTAGATAAATCGGTCGTCAATTGTACGTACACGGACGCGTGGTCCAAGATTGTGGTCCCGTTCTCCTGGAGAACGGGAGGAGGATCCTGCGAGAACTTTCTCCGAATCCTTTTGACTCGCCTTCACACTTCAGCAAAAAGGTTCTTCCCATTAAGTGAAGACAGAGTTAAAAGTGTCAGATAGAGCGGCGGGCGAGCATCGATAAATACCAGTATCTAGCCTTACCTCTACCAAATTCATCAACAGTGAAATTTTCCGGGCGGCGTTTATAGCGCGTGTAGTCATATCGCTTCTGTCTGGAGGCCATTTGACACTCTGTCTCCTTTTATGACGTAAGATCCTAGGAACGCTCGGGTTGCCCTGGCAGAGTCGAATGGAGCGTTGTCATATATTAAAACTATATTGCTAGAAGTGACAACGGTATTTCATCTGGCCATGGATCCAAGACCTCCTTTAAGAAATTGAAGTAGGCAGCTGCGGTCACTTTAACCTCATCAAGCCTCCTTGATTGGCCAACAAGTCTGTGTCTAATTACACTTGCCCACAGCATGACTAGTCCTCCTTGACGTTGACGTCACAAACTTCAGTGACGCTTATCTCCAAAATAGACCCAACCAACTATCAAAGCCATCAAGAGTTGTTCTGGTCTGGTCAGTGAAGTGAGCACAACTCATGTCCGACGCCATGTAGTTCCGGTCCCAATTGAAGCCTCATATTTGTGACGGTGCGTTTAAACGGGGCTGTTTCAAAGGAGTTTGCGCAAGAGCCATGGTCCCTAGGACAAGGTTCCTGGTGCTCTTCGGTACATGTGGACAACCAGCGGCGGTGAAAATAGCTTTGCTTCTTTTGACAGATTTTCCATGTAACTGGCGGACAATATTCCTCAAACCCTTAATTGTGACAGTCTTGGAGGTACCATAATCGGATCGTTTCTTCTTTAGTGAAAAGCCCTTCATAAATTTTCTAACTGTATCCACATGGCGAATTAACTCACCAGCAATAACATGAACAGAGGTGCCTTAAACACTTTCCTTGATGATAAAAGACTTTTATTCATCGTTGAGTCCTCAGCCACGTTTCATTGTTCCTAAAGAGGATAGATGCTATTAGCGTGGTTCACCCCAAAAATGACGGATCTGAAATACAAATTTAAGTTCATAATACAGCATAATTTAAACATAACATTACTAATGCAATATTGAAAAAACCAGCTGGGAAAGGTTGCATCAAAATTGATTCACGGAGAACCAAGAAATCCAAAATTTCACTACCAAGCAATTAGCGTAGTTCAAGAGGTACCTGGTGGTGTAGTAGCCAAAGCTCATTTGGTGCTGTCCTCTTTTCGGGGAACAACTTTAGGAACCCTGGAAGAAGGCATCCCTACCAGCTTCATGGGGTTTGTCTCCTGTGAGTCTCACGATTCGGTGAAGGCATGCGGCCGTTTTGCATTAAGGAAAACGATCACACTGAAGGAAGAGGAGCGAGTCCTGATTGATTTTAGCCGAGGCTGGGTGTGAACCTTTTTTGCCGCCAACACTACCAAGAGGGCGTCTGCTACTCTCATCCCGCGGCAGTGGCCCCAAGGCTGGAACAGCCTCAGCCAGAGTTTTACCCGAGAGGTAGAAGATCATGGCTGTCAACAGGGCAACATGCCAGAGAGGGATAACCCTCTCCTTGTGAGTCTTAGAATGTCCGTACCGCCGTATGAGGGCCTTGAAGATTGGTTTGACTCACGTTCTGTGTCTGGCCCCGAGCCAAGGTTTTCCCGTTTGAAGATCCTTCCATCTAGGGTGGGGTCATCTCCAGGACAATCTCCACCTCAAGAAGGACCTCCAACTAGCCATCCTCCTCCCTCCATCAAGGTATCAGATATGTCAACCGATGACTCAGAGGGCCAATATCCCGTCGTAAACGACATATCCTTTAAGTTTGTATTTATTTATTCATACTTTTATATATAAATATATTCTGCATTATTATTCGTCCCTTGTTTTGCAGCTATGTACATAGCAATAAGTTATATGCCAGCCTTTATAATAAGTTCTATATGGAATCTCATGTTTTCTAGTCCGGCAAGTCTATAACTCTTTGGGCCTGTTATAGGATTGTTTCAGGGTAAATTTCAAATTTGCTGTGGGTAGTTTTTCCGTGAATTGCAAGTTAATTAATGAATTCGTTGATCTAGTATGATAAAATAATTTTTAATTTTATCACGAAAAAAAACAATTATTTTCTAAGATTATGTCGATGATACTTGTAAGAAATAATTTCAAAAATCTCTTCTTCAGGTATGACGATAATTCAAAATATATTTGGAGTGAGCTCGGCGTGATATTTTAGTATGATTTAGACAGGGTATTCGCACTATATTTGACGGTTTTTAATGTCTCCTTTATTCAGGAAGATGTTGTTTTGGTGAAGAGTCAACTCTGTTCAGTGAACATGTGTTAGGTCGCTCTCTATCTAAGCTCGAAAGCATTTGTCGTGTTTGTCCTTATTTTTGTAGTGATAACAGTGATAGTGTGACGTGCCGTGTAAAATATAACTTAGTGTTTGTGGTTTGCAACAGTAATGTTGTAAAAGATCTAGAATATTTTCCTTAGCATCTTCGAATTTCAACACCTACGTGCTCCCCACGTGGTATAACGCCCGAAATAACGTCTTAGTGCGTTCGCTCCGGTTTAACGAAACTCCGGCGCTTCTGATTTAAGTTCGGCTGTTTTTAAAACGTCAGACTTAGCTAGAAAACTTGAGCTCAATTCATTATACCGCCCACCCCAAGGTTCGAATGCGCTAAGTGTCTTAGTTTAGTTATCCGAGATTTTTTTTAGGTTAAACCTAAGTAAAACCCGCCAAATCAGCTTTCTGCAAGTTGTGCATTCTTCGTAAAATTTTAGACGACACTATCGCAAGTGTCGTCCCAGTGCCAAAAGTAATGATATCGAAAAGCAATTGCAAAAGATTAGTGAGGTTGAACAACGTGTAACGTCTGTAATCTCAGCTACAGCTAAAGAATTAACTTGCAAAATAGCAGCCGTAGATACAAAAGTGAAACAAGCTCAAATATCAAACGATATTAAAATTAGTAACCTTCAGGAGGATGTAGATATAGTGAGACACACGATTAGTTTAAACAATCAGTTTGTGAATGTTAAAAGGGGTGCTCGACCTAAAAATTTTCCTGATTTGGAGTTGCCTATAAGGAACTCTTTCTCAGCTTTAAATGACAGTTTGGAATGCGAAACAATTTTGGTTGGTGATTCGTTAATTAGACACATGGATAAAAAATTTGCTCGTCGAAGTGGTGCGAAAAGCAAACGCTAACGAATTCGTGTGTCGGGAGGAAAAATTGAAAACATAACTAACGAGGTAGAAAAATTAGACGTCCGCGAAAATAAACCACTGGTCATAACTTTAGTGGAGGAAATGACATTGACAATTGCACGTGCCTTCGAAAATAGGAAACTCAGGAAATTTTGAAGAGGTACAGAAATTTAATCAAAGAAATGAAAAACAAATCGAATAAATGCGCTTTATTTGGTATATTGCCAAGGAAATCATGGCCATTGCGTAAGGCGTCTAAGGCAATATTCATTAATACGAGCCTGGATATTTTATGTAGACAGGAGGGGATAGAGTTTGGAAACTATTGGGCGTATATGGATCATGATGGGCTCTATGCGAGAGATGGGGTTCATTTTGGTTTTTACGGCATAGGTCGGATAGGGCGCCTACTCGACACCACAGCTAGTAAATATGAAATAAAAGACCAAAACAGCAGGGAAACTCGCAAGTCTTGAATCTAGCGGAAGAAACATAAATATAGCAAATATTAAAGGACATAAATCTCTTAAATTTTTGTATACAAACGCTCGTAGTATCAGAAATAAAATAGCGAGTTTAAAGTATTAGTTTCAGCGGAAAGATTAGATATTATAGCAATCTCAAAATCATGGGGTAACCTGGAGAGGGACCCTTTAGGGGAGTATCAGATAGTAGGATACAAACTATTTAACAAAGATCTACGAAATAGAATTGGAGGGGGCGTCTTAATATACGTTTCTGATAAATTAAAACCTATTTTGAAACATGTTGAAGATAACGATTTTTTCGACTTTGTAGGCGTCGATATTACGTCAAAAAAATTAAATTTGAGAATCGCTTTAGTTTACAGACCACCTTCCTGTAGCGAGAGAACGATCTAACCTTGTACACTTCTCTAAGTAACTTCATACGCGATAAACAAAGCATCATAATGGGTGATTTCAATGATGGGAATGTAAACTACAAGACGTTGTATTGCGACCATGGAGTGGGGGCGAGACTCGTAGACTTTATGCAAGAAAACTATTTAATTCAGAAAGTTAGTGAAGGAACGCGTAATGGTAGAGTATTAGATCTAGTGATGACGAATAATGAAATTCTGATTTAAAAATGTGAGGTTGGGGAAAATTTAGGGACTTATGATCATAATATCATACGTTTTCAAATAAACGCGGACACCAATACTCAGGATTATCGTATGCAAATTACAGATTATATACGAGTGGATTTTAACTCAATGCGAAGAGAAATCAGGAGTAGAAATTTCAGGCAAAGTTTTGAGGGTCTTTCGGGGGTGGAAGCGTACGAATTTTAGCAAGCGAAATAAAAACTGTAGAAAGCAGAGTGTGTTTCATTTAAAATAAAGCGCGAAAACACTGAAAATAAACCTCAGTGGTTTAACAATAATATAGCCATTAAATTAGGGGATAGAAACACTGCCTATAAACTCTGGAAAAGTAATAGAACAGAAGCTAATTATAACGCGTACATCAACCTCAAAAGAGAGGTTAAGAGACTAGTTAGAAGTTCAAAAAGAAATTTTGAAATTAAAATCGCAAATCAATGTAAGGAAGATCCTAAATCCTTTTTCCAGTATATAAGTAATAGGAATCCTATAAAGAGCACGGTAGGTCTACTTTTAAATGAAAATAGGGAGTTAATTGACGAATCAAATGAGATGGCGACTATTTTGAATAACTTTTTTCAACCGTTTTCACAATCGAGAGGGATGGCCTAATTCCGGATTTGGATAATCCAACTTTTAGGGAGGCAGATCATACCGTACTTAGCTATATAACATTTTCAGTTGAAGAAGTAAGGAATTACATAGAGAAACTTAGAATTAGAAAAGCTCCAGGCCCGGATGGTATTAGTACGAGACTACTGAAACAAACTGGCAAACGTCACACCAATCTTCAAGAAAGGTGACAAAAGCAGGGTCCGAGAACTATCGACCGGTTAGTCTGACTTCGGAAATTGGTAAACTGATGTAAAAAATTGTGCGAGACAGAATTGTTGAACATCTGGAGAACAATGGCCTCATCAAGGACACACAGCACGGGTTCCGAAAGGAAAGATCTTGCCTAACGAATCTTATAGATTTTTCCATGATGTAGTAAACATGTACGATAATAATAGAGCTGTGGACGTAGTATATTTGGACTTTAGGAAGGCGTTCGACAAAGTCCCCCATGCACGGTTGATAAAGAAATATCACGCACACGGCCTGCGTGGCAATGTATTGGGCTGGTTAGAAGATTGGCTTAATAATAGAGAACAAAAAGTGGTAATAAAGGGCAAGCGGTCAGATTGGAAACCGGTTACGAGTTGCATCCCCCAGGGGTCGGTCTTGGTCCAGTTTTATCTTATTTTCATTGATAACCTTGATAAGGGGTTACAAAGTAGGTTGATTAAATTTGCGGACGATCCAAAGCTCATGGAAAGGGCACTTACAGATGAGGATAGGGCATCCTTACAGGAAGACATGGAAAATCTTATTCTATGGATAGAGAAATGGCAGATTGACTTTAATGTCGAAAAGTGTAAAGTGGGGCACATGGGTTATTTTTAATAAAAAAAATTCAGTATAATATGAGTGGTAGAAATCTAGATTCTGTGGAGGAGGAGCGGGACTTGGGTTTCCTTATAACCAAGGATCTCAAGCCCTCTGAGATGTGTATGCAGGCATCAAAAAGAGCGAATAGGGTTCTGGGTTTCATCTCACGTAATTTCGATTATAAATCTCGTGACGTGATAGTCCCGCTTTATAAATCTTTGGTTAGACCCCATCACGAATATGCCGTTCAATTTTGGCCACCCTTTTACGTCAGGGATATTGACAAGATGGAGAGGGTACAGAGCTCCGCGGTTTGGAGTATGAAGAAAGATTGAGACAGCTGAAATTACCATCTCTTAAAAAGCTTAGACTAAGGGGAGATTTGATCTAAGTTTTGAAAATACTGAAAGGTTACGATAAGTTAGACTTTGGGCGTCTCTTTACCTTTAGTGAAGTGAACAATACCCGCGGAAATAACGGTTTCAAGCTCGAGTGTCGTAGGTTCGAGACTGTTATAGCAAAGAATTTCTTCACATATAGAGTCATAGACAAGTGGAACAGATTGCCAGCTAAAGTGGTGAGAAGTGAATCATTGAATTTAAAAATCGTTTAGACAAGTATTTCGAAAATTATGGGGTAATATAGGAGAATAAACAATCGTCATCATAACTTATAAATTTTGCAAAACTTCTAGGGCTGATTCGAGTGGGTCGGTTGACCCTTGCACGCCTGTATCTCAATAAAACATACAAAGTAAAGTTCTAGCTGACATGGAGGACTGGAAGACATCTGAATATTGGAAAAGAGTTACCTGTATCAGGATGATTCGCGTTGGGTATCAAAATTCGAGATCATGACTGGTGCTCAAGGTTCTGTTAACACTGTAAAGTTTGTAAGACAGCTGCAACGGAGACTACGAAACCCTGCTCACCAAAACGGAATGGAGCAGGCTTTCTGACTGTATCCGAGTGCTGGAATTTATCTACGAACTGCAGAACAAGGTGATAGAAAACCCGAGTAAGTAAATGCGGGCTTTGGCAAGATAGATAGGTGTTGGAGTCACTTCCATGGAGTTGGGCCTGAATGAGGATCTTTGCTATCACTCTTAAAAGAGGCGCAACGGACGAATTCGGAAAGCTAAAGCCAAGGACAATCGCTTGATGAAGGCAAATAAGCTCCTGAACAAGCTGAAGCAACCTGTTGAGTCGAGGACGATCTGGTTCTTCTCAGATAAAAAGAACTTCTGCCAGGACCAGTTGCATGACACCCAGAGCAACAGGTAGCTTGCCTATAATCCATGAGCCGTTTCAATTATCATGAAGATCAAGTTCACCCAAAGTATGATGTTATGGTCGCCTTTGGCCCAAAGCGGATCCAAACGACGAAGTTGATTGAGGTCTGGATTATCATTAATTGTTTGAGTGTTGTCTAACAATTCGTAATCGAGAATTCTTTCAATATCCTACCATCTACTCAACATGAGTTTTTTTTAAGATAAAGTCGTCCTCTCTGTTGTTGATAAATTCTTCCTCCTCGACTGATCCACGAAAGAAGGCGTTCAGACGTTATAATAAAGGATCCACTTTCCATCACCAGTAACAAGCTTGCCCAAAAATGGGGCCTGAAGGTGTCGTGAAAGCAATGAGTCACAGCAAGCAATTCGCTATTTGTTGCAGATTCGCCATCGAGAATTCGTGCGGGAACCATCTTCTAATCACTGGAACCTTTCCAATCATTTTCATTTGGCATAGGATAGTCGCATAAATTATTTTAAATTGTTTTGAGAGTTCCCTAGAAGTTGTAGCTGAATTTGCCGTGACAACAACTTCCAACTCTTCAGAATCACGCTCTTCTTTTTTATTGAAATCCCCACTTCGGAAAGGGGAAAACCACCTCTTGCAACTATTTTCATTTACTTTATCATTTCCATAATTGTTCTGAATGGATTTTGCCCAGTTCTTACATTGACCCATTTAAGAAACTTATATAGTAAAACAGCTAATGTGATCTGTAGATGTGAGGACATAAGGGTGAATACCGAAGAAGGTTATGAACAATATTTTCATAATCTGAAAGAAAAGAGTATAAATTACTCATTGTAGTATTGCTAAACGATAACAAGAGGCACTACTTTAATAAATACTATCTAAAACTTTATTCTAGAAAATCAGACCTTACTCTCGTTCCACCTGATACACACCATGACCTATAGAAAAATTCATTGTTATTTATGAGTAATTGGTGTTTTTTCAGAACATCTAGGTGAGAGAGAAAAGTGGTGCATTAATCTGGGAGCGTTTAGTCGATTACTAGCACTAACGTGGTATGAATAATTTTTCATTTATCTCATGTTTTTTTTCAGTTCAAGAGGTTTTTATGTGACATTTGTAAAGCTAAAATCTCGGTTACATCTACCAAATCCAAAGCCGCGACTTTTCATCCGAATCAAGATTTTCTTCCTAACAGCGCCGGAGGACCCAAATTACATTACAAGGTAAGATGGGTTTACAATATCGATGAATTTTTAAAAGTAAAGTTAGGTAAGAGAATGAAGTATATATTACAGCATTAATATTATCTCTTTCTCTCTCCAACGAAGGCTAGGAGCAAATCTTCTGAAGAAAGATCAGGAAAGTTCACTCATCTTCAACAATTCCACGGCGAGCCATGTGTGGGAATTCACGACCGGCGGTTTCTGGATATAAACTCATCCAACAAAGGACAACCATATGTTATGCCGGTAACTTCCTTGTGACAATCAGTAAGGAGAGATTTACCACCGATGATCGTTTATACCTCGAATGAAGGATCCAAAGTGAAATTCGTATTCCGAAGTTCTCGTTCGAATAGAGCGAGGACTATGTCTTACCCTGAGACCGAGTCAACGAGTCTCTCCGAGATATTCATGAAAAATATCAGCAGCCGACCCAGCCTGGAGAACAGTAGCACTCTTGATGACGACAACCACGAGAAAATGAGTATGGACGTGTATTGTGAGCAGGATGGGACTATTTGCCCACCTTCAGTGGTCTTTGATGTCGCTTCTGCTTCACAGAAAGGCTTGTACGTGAGCCAATCCAACCGACGACTGGGTCGAAATGACTTCCACGAGGAATATTTTGAAACTTAAGTTTGACGCAGAAATGGCAAATGGAAAACGAGAGGGAGCCAAAATGGAAATGAATTTCTTTTATCATTCTTCCAAATTTCTTCAGCCTGAGGGAATCATGGGGAGGAGCTAGTATATATATTGCCTCAAAATAGAGATAAACTTGTCAGAAAAGGAAGGATTTCCACATCAAGAAATATCCCACTCTGAGTGTATTTTTTTAATCTCATTTTGTAGTAGTAGGGACTTGAAATAGCTTCCCCAGAGGTTGTAGAAGTAGGCTAATATGCAAATTCAGAGATGGTTAAGCCCTTTGTCATAACGACAGCCTCTCGTGCCGTCCGCGTGTGCCGTCCGTAAAGGGTGCTTCGCAGCTGCGAAGAAAGAAAGAAGGGCCGAAGGAACATTTTTCTCTCTATAAGAGGAGTTTTCGAGAAATCTTTGTGAAAGTTGATTCACTTTCCAAAGTACTTATTTAATCGTTTACTATTTAATAATAGTTAGAATAGCAACTTATCCAGCAAAATACGATGACATTAATTTTAAGACCATTTCGTGTTATCCGCTCTTGTCTTACTTGGATGTAAATTATATATTTTGTATGATATCTTACTGAAGTGGGTGTTATTAGCATTTTAATCTCAGGGATAAAAAATGATTAGTGAAGATGAAATGCAGTTTTTAAAACGAGTCTCGTTCAACCAAGTCGATGATCGCTAAATACTCCCCCAAAAATCAATGCCCAAACTTTTTGTACATAATTAATCTAAGTATGTGTGCGTTTGTGTTTATATGTAAACTGTGTTATCTTACTAAATGTACGACTGTTATCTTCTATTAGTTTCTGTTTCCACGAAAAGTATTAAACTAATAAAGTCCTTTTTGTGAACAGGGACGATACTAGTCTTCCCCCAGTTGGCGGAAGACACCGTCACTCTATCGCTGAATACAAAATAAATGGATCAGCCAGAACCACTTCTTTGCTACAGTTACTAAAAAGTCTTCAGATGAGACAAGTCATTAGGCATTTTGGGGCATGACTATTTGTTACTCAATCAAGCCTTATTTATTGGTCAAATTCAATCGATGCGCCATTTTACATCGCACATATATATATATATATATATATATATATATATATATATATATATATATATATATATATATATATATATATATATATATATATATATATATATATATATATATATATATATATATATATATATATATATATATATATATATATATATATCAATATATATATATATATATATATATATATATATATATATATATATATATATATATATATATATATATATATATAATATATATACATATATATATATATATATATATATATATATATATATATATATACATATATATATATATATATATATATATATATATATATATATATATATATATATATATATATATATATATATATATATATATATATTCTATAGGTTTGCTTCTAAGAAGGCTTATTTTGAGGTTGAGGATAAATCCCAAAATGAGACATGTAAAATTTCTCATTTAATTAAGTACAACGTTTCGGGTATCTTACCCATCTTCTGGTCTATAACAGAGATTTAGAACACGTTTAAAATTACAAAAATTATAATGCACACAAAGATTAAAAAAAATTATTTAGTTAATTGAAATTATGGCAAATCGTTTGAAAACTATTGAAATTTAGATATGGATCAATTATGGGTACTTTAAATATGCATAAATATAACACTAGTTGATGCAATTATTGGTTGACACAGATATTAGTCACTAAATGAAGCAGCAATAGTAATAAATTATTTAATAAAATGAAAATGTGAAAAAATCATTTGAAAACTTCACACTAAATGTGTCACCCGGCCTGATAAAGGTAACGGTGTTGTGATTCTCAACAAATTTGATTACATTAACAAAATAAATAACATCCTCTCTGATTCATCTAAATTTAAACTTCTTAACAAAGATCCCTCGAAACTTTCCCAAATTCTGGATGATAAGGTTAATCGCTTGCTTTCTAAACTTAAAACTCTTAATATCATTGACGATGGATCTTATAAACAACTTTTCTCCTCTGGCTCTAATCCCGGACTTATGTATAGCCTTCCTAAAATCCACAAGCTTAATGTTCCCCTCCGCCCCATACTAGCTGCATACCCAATGGCAACCTACAAGTTGGCTAAATATCTAGTACCTCTACTTAACCCTTTTACCATTAATCAATACAAAGTTAACAATAGTTATTATCTGGCTGAAGAATTCAGGAACTTGAAACTTCCTGGTCTGGACTTTTTGTGTAGCTTTGATATCGTCTCCCTTTTTACAAATATCCCCGTAAATGAAACCATAGACCTAATCATCCAAAAGGCCTTTCCAGAACCGGATTCGACCTTTCATAAATTCACACCGTGGCTTTTACGGACTCTTCTTTAACTAACCATTAGAGACAACTGTTTTCTGTTTAACAACTCCATCTATCAACAAGTTGATGGTGTTGGAATGGGTTCCCCCATGGGTCCTCTTCTTGCTGACATTTTTATGTCCAACTTCGAAGAAGTTGCTTTGCGAGAATGCCCTCCTGATTTGAAACCGATATTTTACCGTCGTTTTGTTGACGATACGGTTCTAATATTTAAAACAGAACAACAGTCTCTTTCATTCTTTGAATATTTCAATCATCGCCATTCAAATATAAAATTCACAATTGATAAAGAAAAAGATGGAAAATTACCATTTTTGGATTTTCTCATATCACGCTCCTCGCCCAACTTCACCACTTCCGTCTATGGTAAATCCTCCTTTTCTGGTCTCGGCATGAACTTTTACAGTTTTTGTGATATTTCTTATAAGATCAACAACATCAAAACCCTCCTTCACCGTGGCTTTCAGCTTTCATCTGATTATTTTCTTGTTCATTCTGAATTCAGTTTTCTCATGGGTTATTTTCAAAGGAATTGTTTCCAGCCCTCACTTGTACAAAAATGTATCCGTCAATTCTTTGATAAAATATACCATCCTCCACAAGAAATTTCCTCTGTCCCCAAGGATGTCCGCTATTGTCTTCTTCCTGATATTGGCCCACTCAACCTACCCTTACGCCGAAAACTTAATAAGCTTTTGAAAAGTTTTTACACGCATACCAACTTCAAAATAGTTTTCCTTAACAACTTTCATATTGGAAAATTTTTCAGAACTAAAGACAGAATCCCACCTGAAATGAGCTGTTCAGTTGTCTATAATTGTCTATATTTGCCCCAGGTGCCACCAGGGGATCTACATTGGCAGCACTGTTCGCTCACTTAGGGCTAGGGTCTGTTCTCATCTTGGTATTAGCTCTCGCACTGGCTCCACCTTGACCAATAAAGAAACTTCTCCCATTCGAGATCATTCAATTAAATGTAAGACAGAAATTTCCCACAAAAACTTTCAAATTATAGGACATGCAAAGGATTCCACTTCCCTGCGCATTCTCGAATCATTATTTATAAAACAACTAAATCCCAGTTTAAATTCTGATTCAACTGCTTTTCCCCTTCTCATTTCATAAACCACTCAAAATATTTTCACAACCTACCAATCTCTAATCGGTTCCCTCTATAATCTTTCCTCAGTCTCTCCGCTTTTGCCGTCCACTAAAGGTGACTAATATTTTTGTGTACCAATTAATTGCCCCAATTAGTATATTTTTATATTTATCCATATTTATAGCATCTACATTTAGTGTCAAGTTTTCAAATGATTTTTTCGCATTTTCAATTTATTAAATAATTTATTACTATTGCTGCTTCATTTAGTGACTAATATCTGTGTCAACCAATAATTGCATCAACTAGTGTTTTATTTATGCATATTTAAAGTACCCATAATTGATCCATATCTAAATTTTAATAGTTTTCAAACGATTCGCCATAATTTCAATTAACTAAATAATTTATTTTTAATCTTTGTGTGCATTATAATTTTTGTAATTTTAAACGTGTTCTAAATCTCTTTTATAGACCAGAAGATGGGTAAGATACCCGAATATATATGTATATATATATATATATATATATATATATATATATATATATATATATATATATATATAGAGAGAGAGAGAGAGAGAGAGAGAGAGAGAGAAAGAGATTAGGATAAGGCAAAAAGAACGATGAAAATTGCCCCTATGTTAGCTAACGAAATGTATGTACATTTGTGTACCAGATGTTACCATGTTTAGAATTGAACCATGTTAATATTGCATTTTTGCTATCATTTTGGAGATTGGGGCCGCGTTCCTATGATAATTTGTATTGTTTGGACCCAGAAGAAATCCGCTGCTCTGGACAATTCTTGCCTCCTATATCGTATTACTAACTGCATCACGTCGTCAGTTACGATTCTTTGCATGAAACCATCATCTACCTCGAAATTAATGTATTCCTTGTTGGCAAAAATGGCGCTATTTTGTAAATCACAAGAACAAATAAAAGGGAGGAATAATGAGGAATGGGGTCTGTTTCTTACCCGAGTCTTAAAAATGTTCTTACTTAAATATAAACAAATACTTCTGAGCTGTAACACTTTTCGAGCACTTTTTGACCAGCCCTTAAGCATATTTGAAAACAATTCGACAATGAGGAGCTGATCGGTTTATTTGGTTTAATCTTTAATGATTTCGGAATCTTCTTTTTGGATAAAACTAAGAAGGTTACTGTCGTTCATTCTCTACACGGCCAACCACCGTCTGGTTTTATTTTACTACTAGGCAGAACACCGACTAGTTTTCTTTCCCTACTCTGCTGAACAACGCCTGCTTTTCTTCTCTAATCGGTCACCACCGTGTGGTTTTCTTCTCTACTCGGCCTATGACTGCCTGGCTTGTTTTGAATACTCGGCTGACCACCACCTGGTTTTATTTCACAACTCGGCCGACCACGGCTTGTTTTCATCTCTAGCCGGCCTACTACCGGCCTGTTTATTTCAATAATCAGCTGAGCACCGTCTGGTTTTCTTTCTCCATTCAACTAACGACCGACTGGTTTTCGTTCTCTGCTAAGCCGAAGTCCACCTGTTTTCTTTCTATACTCGCCGATCATCTTCCTTTCTTCAGCACTTGAATGGTTGGCTGAGGTTCCACTTCTTGTCTGCAGTGCTTGAATGGCCTAAGTGTGATTGCGCTCCTTGTCTGTTGAGCTTGAGGGGCCTAAGTGTGATTGTGCTTCTTGTCAGTTGCGCTTGAAGGGTCAGGGTAAGGTTTATATTCCTGTGTGCAGGCTTTAAGGTCTTTCTGTGCTTTCTCTTCTTATCTGCCAAGCTTGAAGGGATTAGCTAAGGTTTTTCTTATTGTCGGCAACGCTAAATAGTCCTGGTTGTGATTCATCTTCCTCCCTGCCGTGTTTGAAATGCCTGGCTGAGATTCTTAATATTGTCCGCTGCACTTTAAAAGTCTAGCTGAGGTTCCGTTCCCCATCTCTCTGCCACGTTTGAAGGGCCTAACCGAAGCTCGTTCCGTTTCTTGTCTGGAGCGCTTGAATGGCTTACGTGTGATTCCGTTTCTTGTCTGTTGCGCTTGAAGAGCCTGGATAAGGTTAATCTTCCTGTCTGCATTACCTTAAGGGCCTGGCTGTGGTTTCTCTTCTTATCTGCCGAGTTTGAAAGGCTTAGCTAAGATTTTTCTTCTTGTCTGCAACGCTAAATAGTCCTGGTTGTAATTCATCTTCCTTTCTGCCGCGATTGAACTGCTTGGCTGAGATTCTGCTTATTGTCTGCTGCTATTTAAAATTCATCTTCCTCCCTGCCGTGTTTGAAATGCCTGGCTGAGATTCTTAATATTGTCCACTGCACTTTAAAAATCTGGCTGAGGTTCCTCTTCCTATCCGCCGCATTTGAAGGGCCTGTCTGTAGTTCCTCGCATGTCTGAAGTTTCTCTTCTTACCCCCGAAACTTGAAAGTTCTGGCTGAACTTTTTCTTCCTATCGACAACATTTGAAACGCATGGCTGTGATTCCTCTCTATATCTGCCGCGCATGTAGGGCTTGGCTCAGATCTCGCTTATTGTTTACTGATTTTTAAGGGCCTGACTGAAGTTCCTCTTTCTTATTTCGGGGCTATAATCACCTGGCTGAGATTCCGCTTCTCGTTTGGCCCGTTTGAACGGCCTTGCTGAGATTCCTCTTTTTGTATGCCCCGCCTGAAGGGCCAAACTGTAATTCTTCTTATTGGAAGCTGAACTTTAAGGGCCTAGCTGATGTTCCGCTTCAAATCTGCAGCAATTGAAGGGCTTGAATGAGCTCGGTCTTCCTGTTGCAACGCTTCAAAGTCCAAGCTGAGGATTCACTTGAAGATCCTGTCTGGGGGTTCTCTTTCTTATATGCAGCGTTTGAAGGGCCGAGCTGAGCTCCCTATTCCCGTCTGCAACATGTAAATGGCTTAGATAGGTTCCGCTTACTGTTTACCTGGCTGAACTCCCTATTCCTGTTCTTAACGCTTGAAGTGTCTGACTGAAGTTCCTTTTCCTATTTTTTGCGCTTGAAGAGCCTGGTTGGGGGGTTCTCTTTCTTATTTGCAGCGTTTTAAGAACCTAGTTAAGCTCCCTATTCCTGCTTGCAACACCTAAAGGGAGTAGGTAGGTTCCGCTTACTGTCTACCTGGCTGAACTCCCTATTCCTGTTCTTAACGCTTGCAGGGCCTGGCTAAAGTTACTCTTCCTCTCTTTTGCCCTTGAAGAGCCTGGCTGGGGGTTCTCTTTCTTATATGCAGCGTTTGAATGGCCTAACTGAACTCCCTATTCATGTCTGCAACACTTAAATGGCTTAGGTAGGTTCCACTTACTGTCTACCGCGCCTGTTGGGACAGAGTGAGGCTCTTCTTATTTTCTTTCCATGCTTTCGGGCTTATCATAGGTACCAGACCTCTCTGCCGCGCGTGCAAATTCAGTCTAAGGTTCTGCCTCTTATCTGCAACACTTGGATGGTCTGGCTAAGGTTTCTCTTCGTGTTACTCGCGTAGAAGGGCCAGGTTCAGCTTCAGCTTCTTGTCTCTATCGGTTGAATAGACCTGGCTGAAGTTCCTATTCCTGTTTGTCACGCTTGAAGTGCCTATCTGAAGCTGCATCGCGTTAGGCGGCGCGGTGAGGTTCCTCTTCCTTCCCGCTGTGCTTGAATGGCTTAATTGATGTTTGGCTTCTTGTTAACAACGCTTGAAATGCCTGGCTGTGATTCCTCTTCCTGTCTACTGTGCTTGAACGACTTGACTGAGATTCCACTTATTGTCTGCCTGAGTAAGCTAGCTTTTCCTGTCTACAACGCTTAACAGGTAGGCTGATGTTCTTCTTTATGTTTGCCTCGCTTGAAAGGCCTGACTGATGTTCCTCCCATGGCTGAGGCTCTTCTCCCTGCCCCCAGAACTTGAAGTTCTTGGCTGATCTTTCTCTTCTTGCCTGCAAAGTTTAAAAGTCATCGGTGTGATTCCTCTCCCTAAATGCCGATCCTAATGTAGCTAACTGATAAACCGCTTATAGACTGCTGCGCTTAAAAGGCCTGTGTAGGCTCTTCTTCCTCCTTTTAGGATTATAAGGGGTTGGCTGAGATTCCGCATATTATCTGCTGCGCTGAGAGGGCTTGGTTGAAGTTCCTCTTCCTGCCTTCAATGCTATAAGGGCCTACTGAGTTTCTTCTTTATGTCCGCAGCATTTGAAGGGCTTGGCGGATGATTCTCTTCCTGTTTGATGCATTTGAAGGGATTGACCAAGATTCTTTTCTCTATTAACTTTTGAAGAACATTGCTGAGATGCCTCTTCCTCACTGCCGCGCTTGAAAGGCTTCGCCTAGGTTCCGTTACCTTTCACCAGTGTTCGAAGGGATTAGATGATCTTACTCTTCCTGTCTGCAAAATTGAAGTTCCTCTTCTTGTCTGCAGCGCTTGAAGGGCTCTATGAGGTTCTTCTTTTTGCCTGTCCCGTTTGAAGGGCCTGGTTGAGCTTGCTTTTCCTGCCTGCAACATTTGTAAGGACTGGGGATAATTTCTCTTCCTCTCTGCCACGCTTGAATGGCCGGGCTGAGATTGTGATTTTTGTCTGTTGCGCTCGAAGGGCATGGCTGAGGTTCCTCTTCCTGCATACATCCTATAAGTGACTGGCTGATGTTCCTCTTTCTCTCTGCCACGCTTGGAGGGTTTAACTGAGGTTCCCTTTTCTTCTCCGATGCCCTTAAAGCTTTGACTGGGCTTCTTCGTGTCTGCAACGATTGAAGGATCTGGCGTATGTACCTCTCCCCCTCTGCCACGCTTGAAAGGCTTTGTTGTAATTCTGCTTATTTTATGCTGAACTTTAAGGGCCTAGCTGAGGTTCCGCTACTTTTCTTCTGCTCTTGAAGGCCTTATGCAAGATCACTCTTCCTGTCTCAAACGATTAAAAGGTCATACTGTGTTTCATCTTCTATCTGCCGCGCTTCAAGGGCCTGAATGGGCTGTATCTTCGATCTGCAGCATTTAAATGACCTGGCTGAGGTTTTTCTGCCTATCTTCCCAGCTTAAAGGGCTTTCTGAGCTTTCTCTTCCTGCCTGCAACGTTTAAGTGGGCTGGTTAGGAGGGCCTTGCTGATCTACTTCTTCCTATCTACAAGTATTGAAGGTCCTGGCTGAGGTTTCTCTTCGTGTCTGCAGCGCTTAAATGGTCGGGGTGATGTTCTTTCATCCTCTTATTAAAATGGACATTTTAATAAGAGGATGAAAGAACATCAAGCTGATATTAGAAGGTGTACGAACTCTTCAAGTCGTATTACGCACAGGCAAAAGCACGACCATAGAATTGATTTCAACCAAGCAAAAATCATTTATAAATCAAACAATTATATTGAGAGGAGAATTTCGGAATCCATCATCATTAACAAAGTTGATAATTTCAATTTATCCGAAGGGCACAACAAATGTAGTAATATATATCGAATAAAGTCGCCAATCGTATTTATAAACCCCCGGAAGCAATGGTTCTCGGAGATTAGCAACTTTCAAGTTTGTTTCCGGTTTCATTTAATTTTGTTTCACTTGTCGTATGCCGCAGATACACTTGAGTTTTTTCCAGATCGTTTCCTGCGGTTTCATTTGTTTCGGATGTGGCTTACCTTATATATATATATATATATATATATATATATATATATATATATATATATATATATATTCTGTGTTCCTTGCGTAGTTTCTTCATTATTAGTTGAAAATGGCTTTTTGTAACTTGCCGAAACTAGTCCGATAGTTATAAATAAAACCTTGGTTCAAATATTGTGGTTTACCATTATCTTTCACTGATATATATATATATATATATATATATATATGTGTGTGTATGTGTGTGTGTGTGTGTAGATGGGTAGCAGGCTTTCTTGGAAGCAAATCCTTGATCAATTTCCTTTGGCAACTTTCTATACTTCTTACTGTCTTTTTTTAGTCCACCTTGTAGATGGTAGATAACTTGTCCTATAGTCATATCTCTTTTTGATAAATGCGTTTGGTAAAAAACAAACTTAAATTGCTAAGCTTTCGATCTATTCGATCATCTTCGGAGAGTCTGTAGGTATTCTTTCCTCCTTTATCAATGAAGCATGGTGGAGTCAGAATCAGGATGAATGAAAAGAAAACGGTGTTTAGGGGATATTTATTCCTCTTCGCTTAAGCGTGACGTCAAGGGAAACGAGCCAATCCGGTCAGTGGAATTTTTAAAACAACTTTAATGTTCAATTTCAGCGCGTAGCCTGGGTGTTGAGGGCCGGCTTTTCTTCGTTTTTTAATATGGCTTCTAAGATGTTCAGCCTAGCTTTATTTCTCTCTTTTCTTTTAATTGTGGTGTTTTCAACTAGAATATCTCCAGTTAGGTTGATGTTATGCGCGCTCTTCATACGATTTTTAGGCCCTCGGCTGATAAACTCGTAAACTATGTTGATTGACTTTAGATTCGAGGAGTTTTGTCAGCTGTTGTTTTTCATAAGGAGATTGTTAACTTTTGTCGTTTTATAGTATATAATAAGTTGAATTTTGTCCATTTGTTTCTTAACCTTGATGTTATGGTTAACAATCTCCTTGATGTTTTTTTGCTCCATTTTATAGGCCGTAGACATCTAATTTCTGTAATACAGTTTGATGTTATTTACTGCTTCCTGATTTCTTTTCGTTTTATCTGTATCTTTGAATCGCATACTTAAAAATGATTTGAGTTGTTTTTCAATCATGTTGTTCGGGAAACCGTTGTTCTCGAGTGTTTGTTTTATGCGGGAGATCTCTTGATGGAACAGTTTGCACGTGGAGCAGCATTTGTATGCTCGGCAGATGTATGAGCCGATTACACTTTTTTGTACCTTTCAGGACATTCAGTATCCGCGTTGAGGCATCTTCCCATGTCCATACTTTTTCAATATACTTTTGTGATATAGCTTCCATTGATGTTTTTTTCCTCAACGTCGAGAAAAGGGAGTTTATTGCCCGTGCTCAATTCATAAGTAAATTTTAACACGGAGTTCTCCTCAAAATTGCTGTTTGATGTTCTTCGATTTGGTCGTTAATGTAAATGTCGTCAATTTTTAGGAGTTATAAACAAATTCAAAATCACTACATGGAATAATCTTAAACTAATAAGTATAACTATATATATATATATATATATATATATATATATATATATATATATATATATATATATATATATGATAAATGGAAGATAATGGTAAACCACAATATTTGAATCAAGATTTTATTTATAACTATTGGACTAGTGTCGGCAAGCTGTCATTTTCAACTAATAATGAAGAAGCTAGGCAAGGAGCATAGTATATATAAGGTAAGACACATCCTAAACAAAGTGAAACAGCAGGAAACAACCTGGCAAAAATATATATACTCGAGTAAATCTGGCGTAAATGACAAGCTAAACAAAATGAAATGGGACATGAAACAATCTGGAGAGTTGCTAATCCCCAAAACACATTGCGTCCGGGGGCATATAGATACGATTGGCGACTCTATTCGGTATATATTTGTTAAATTTGTATTGCCCTTCAGATAAATTGAAATTATTAACTTTGTTGATGATGATGGATTCCGCAATTCTTCTCTCAATATAATTGTTTGATTTATAAATGATTTTTGCATGGTTAAAATCAATTCTATGGTCGTGCGTTTGCATGTGCGTAAAGAGACTTGAAGAATTCATACACCTTCTAATATCAGCTAAATGTTGTTTCATCCTCTTATAAACAGTGGCCTGACTCTCCGATGTATATTAATTTGCAATTATAGCATGGTATACTGTAAACTCCAGCTTCGAAATTGATTGGGCACAGTCTAGTCAAAGATTTTCGAATGGTATTTTAATATTTAAATGTAACATTTATGTTATTTCCGTTCGCATTCGTGGTGTGGAGTTAGCATAGAAGTTTTTTCGTGCTTTGGAATGGCACCTATTTATAAGGTGAATTGGATATTTTAGTTCAATGAAATTGCAGATAAGGTGGTTAATTTCATCCTGAAGGAGGATTGGTTCGCACGTTCTATGGCCTTGTGAAGACCCACAAACCTAATAATCCTTTGTGCCCCATTATCAGTTCTGTAGGCTCTGACTCATATGTTTTGTCAAAATGGCTAACATCTTATCTTACCCCTCTTGTAGGATGCATTTCGGATTCCCATATAGTTAATAGTTCCTACCTAATAGTAAAACTTAATACCATCGTTTACCCTTCAGACTTCACCCTTGTTAGCTTTGACGTTTGCTCCCTTTTCACTAAAGTTCCGGTTGATGTTCTATTCCAGTTTCTTAAAGATAAATTGTGTAACTTTGAATTACCTATACTCCTTAATTTATTGTTAGAACTTATCACCCTATTTGCCAAAGACCGTGCATTTACTTTCAATGGTGAATTCTTTCGGCAAAAATTTGGTTTAACTATGGGTAATTGTTTATTTCCCGTTTTATATAATTTGTATATGGAATTTTTCGAAACGGTTTACCTCCCCTCTATTATGGATTTTCCTATAATCTGGTTTCGCTATATTGATGATATCCTTTGCTTGTTGCCTAATTCTGAAAATATTTTTCTTTTTTGAACAAACTTAATTCACTTGTACCTTTCATCAAATTTACCCTAGAAATGGAAGAGAATGGAAGTATTCCTTTCCTTGATTTATTAATAATCCATCCTTTGCTTCTCTCCCTCATATTTTAAAATTTCTAGGCATTTGTGTAGTATTTAACTATTATATGTAATACTATCTCTAAAGTATTAGTCAAGAACGCCCCTTTTCCTAGTGGTAACGTATATTGCGTAAAATGTATCAATTGCTCTAAATATTACTTTGGTCAATCAGGTAAATGTTTAAAAAAAAGAATTTCTCAGCATAAATATAATGTCCGTCGTGGGGAACAAAGAAGCTCATTTTATGTTCATATGTCATATTTTAATCACAATATTGATTGGAACTCTGTTAAAATCATCTGTCATAATAACGATACAATTTAACGAAATATCATTGAATCGACCTTTATTAGTAAATTCCCAAATTTTAATTTAAGTCCTGGCTTATATAAACGCGATGGTTATTTTTTTAAATTATATTCACAATGCACTGTTGAAACTTTTAATTTGAGACTAAATATTTATATTAATCTTAATAAACTATTTAATTCTATTTTTTTTGTGTATCTATGCAGCCTTATGTTTATGTATGTGTATATATTTTCATTTAAGTTAATTCTTTAAAACATTTGTATTTATTCTACCTTGATTTTTCAATCCTGACCTCTGAGGTTAATCTCTCGTTAAGATTTTTCTCCCTCCTTTATTCCTTAGGCGGTATTTTAATTCTCTTGTCAACCTTTAGTCTTTTGAATTTACCTAATTTAATGACCAAAGGGCGTATTTATCTTCCTTTTTTCTTTGTCTTTTTTCCCCTGTCACTCTTCGCTCCTCCTAATGTTTCCAATTCATATTAATTCATTTTGTTGATTGGTTTTTTGCTCTTTTGTGGGCGTTCCCTCTCCTTTGTTTCATCCTTATATATATATATATATATATATATATATATATATATATATATATATATATATATATATATATATATATATATATATATATTACAATTTTCAATATTTTTGTTATTCCTTGATAAAGAACTCAAAATAAAGTTCGAAAGTACTTGGAATCCTCGTATTAATTTTCCATGTGGGCTTTGTTGCATATATATATATATATATATATATATATATATATATATATATATATATATATATATATATATATATATATATATATATATATATATATATATATTTTCTGTAGGAGTGTCAGCATTTATAGGAATACTCCAGAGGGCATTGCTATAACACTACTCCCCTAAGAAGGGTAACCCCTTTCCCTAATAGAGTACTAGAAGTCCCAGTAACACCTAGGACTTCTTACGACGCGACCGGAGCGTGTCACAGTGTCGTTACTTTGGCTGCGGGTGCGGAAACACAGATTCGCTGTGGCAGTGCCAGTAGCGTCGGACGAGGCCCCGGCACGTGTGAAGGTTGATGGAGCGAAGGTGATCCACTTGCTGGTTCCTTCCGAGATGGCGTCAAGCGAGACGTGAAAGTCTTGAGTCATGTTCTCCGCTGATGGGGCGACCATTGGCGGAGAGATTGGCTACTGACTGACCGCCACTGCTGACGAGGGTCCCTGCAACCCCAAAGTAGGAGGCAGCAAAACGGAAGGTGGGGTTCGAGTAGTAGGGGTGGTGAAAAGGCTGGTTTGGAGAATCTTTTGGGGATTACTGGACCATAAAGGGTTATATTGAAAGAAGAAGGAGATAAAGGGCGTTCTAGGTGAACGTTTTCAATATAGGCGGTTTTCAGGCGGTCTATTGAAAGAGTATCCTGCCTGGTGCCAAGCTGAAGGACAAAGAACTTTTACTTCCTGCTGATGATGAGAAAGCGTCGGGCATAAACTGGTTACAAGGAAGTACGAGTTGAATCGCGACAGACGATGGGAGCATGTTGTCATCTCTTTCGGCACGAAGGTTTTATAATTGTTAGGTACTCTAGGGGCAGTTGGCTTAACTTCAGCCATCACCCGTATAAAGTTGTGTACGTATGAAGAAGGATCGAGGTGAGATGCTAGAAGTTGGTCAGAAGAAGATAAAAATTGATCAGAAAGACGAAGTTTAGTACCGTAAACTAATTCCGCTGCAGAGCAGGCAAAATCCTCTTTCAAGGAAGAGTGAATACCTAGTAGAATCAAAGGTAGCTTGTCCACCCAAGTGTTATTTGGATCGGTGGAGCGTAAGTTTGCTTTGAGGGTCCTATGTAGACGTTCCACTGCGGCGTTGCTTTGAGGATGGTAGCTTATGGTACGAAGGTGAAAGGAGCCAAGAACAGACATGAGTGCATCCAATTGATGGGATTCAAATTGTTTGCCATGATCAGTAATGATCGTTGAGGGAACACCAAAACGCGCAACCCATGCTGAAACGAAGGCTCGAATGACAGTCGAAGCTCTAATGTCCGAGATACGAGCCACCTCTGGCCAACGGGTGAAACGATTGATTATGGTGAGAAGCTTTTTGCAACCACGAGAGTAAGGAAGAGGGCCTACTAAATCGACGTGAACAGCGTCAAAATGCAACGAAGGAAGAGGAAAAGGAACCAGAGGGGGTTTTGTGTGACGATGGAGTTTGGCGCGCTAGCATAGCAGGCGTGAGCGAGTCCATTTGGCCACGTCAGCATTCATACCTGGCTAAACGAAACGTTTTGCAACGAGATTGTGTGGGGCATTGACACCGAGATGAAAGAGACCGTGAATTTGGTCGAAAATGTGCCGACAGTCAGGCAATGAATAGTCGACCAGAATGCGCCTCGAAGGACAGTCCGGTAAGTCGATCTCGAGAACGACGAGATGAGAAGAATGACGCAATGTTTGCGTATCTTCATCTTGTTCCTGGGATAGCGCTAGCGTTGCATGATCGATGGGCGCAGTGTGAGAGTCACGTGCTCGAAATCGCAGCAATGCGGGAAAGCTCGTCCGGTACGATGTTTGAAGAACCAGAAACATAGGGAATATCATTCGTCATCTGCAGGATGAAGTCAAGATGACGAGTATGAACTGCAGTGTGTACTAAGAAAGTACTACAAGACGAACAAGCTCTGACCAAAGGCTTATGGTCCGTAAAAATAGTGAAGTCACGCCCTTCCAAATGATGGCGGAAGTGGCGGATTGCGATGTATATTGCGAGTAGCTCGCGAGAGAGCGAAAGAAGAAAGCAAGAGGTTACCATTGGTCACCAATCTTTTGTTGCAAGGTTGCACCTACATGAGTTGAGGATGCGTCTGAGGAGACTCTGATGGGGGCTCTTGGAGAATGATGAGCCAATTCCACAGCGCGGGCAATAGCCTCTTTGGTGCCAGAGAATGAATGGCATGCATTAGTAGACCATTCAAGAGGAGAATTGTTTTTTGTCTTGGTGACCATAAAATCGATAGTTTGCATGAGCTGGCCACAGTTCGGAATGAATATGTGGCAGAAATTGACCATGCCACAGAAACGTCTGAGTTGTTTGTCTTCGAGTGGGTTAATCCCGGCAATCGAAACGTTGCGAGAAAAGACTTGACGAAGGTGAAAAGGGTATTACCCGAGCGAGGAAAATGTTATTAGCAACTCGTCAATGAGGTAAATGACAAAGGGAATACCTCTCAGACCCTGATCCATGAAACGCTGGAAGGTCTGGCCAGAATTTCTCAAACCATAGGGCATTCTGCATGTTTCAACTTTAACCACTGGATGCCTGCTTCCATCCTCCGTATTGAAGCTTCAAGGTCTCTCAATAGAGAAGATGTAAACCTTGAACGATCCGCCCAATCGTCAGAGGAGCTCTTCGTTCCCCGAACCTGAGAAATGGAAGTATTGTTAGTTGGGCCGTGATTTTGGCCGTTGCCCCAATTCACTTAAGGATTCACGAATAGTTTATCGGAGGCTATAGCTATCTGATCTATGCTCGAGGGGTTTGAATTGGAAATATGTGGCTCGATTCCCTTTGGGACTTATCTCATGAAAATCTCAGTGAGAAGAGGGCTAAAAGGGTTGGTTTGTGCACCTTTATACACATAAGGTCCTTCAGATGCGCTAAGATGGTCGGAGGACTCATATCTCCCATTTCCTGAGTGTTCAAGAGCTCTCTCAGGTCGTCTACTTGGGGCCTGCCGCACTTGATGTGGAAAGCTTCCCTCAGGCGGTTTAAAACGCCAGCCTGTTCCCCGTTAATTAAAACCTCCAAGAATTTAACGAAGATACTTATCAAAGACGCTGTAGACTGTTGCTGTCCTCTCTTCTTCTCTGGTGTGCTAGGTAGGGGTTGAGAAGAAGAGTTAAGACTTCTAGCTGTGCAATTGGATTTGCAGCATCGAATATGCATGGGGTTGTATGTGCGTGGACTGAGGGTTAGATGAAGATGCTTCATTATGTTGATCAGGTGGGCCGCTAACCGACGTCTTTTGTTGTTCATCCATCATAGTTACTATACTGTTTATTTATATGTACACGTGACGGTTGAATGAATGTAATGATTGACGTGAAGGAGCTGTGATTGTTAAGAGTGCACGTGTGTGTGCGAAAGAAAGCATCTATGGTCATATAAGCGATGAGCGCTTGATGACACAGGTTCAAATCCAAATTCTCTATTTCTTTTCATACAATGGTTAAATAGTTTGCACTATCCTTCCGTTTTCTACATCTCCTATTTTCCTTCTTAAGCTTTCATTGGTTCACGTAATATTCTCCTTAGCGTTATTCCGGGTTGTGTTACCAATTTCCATTTCTTTGGGCCTTCAAATACATCTATATATCACGTGTCATGTGATTTTCAATTATTATTATTATTATTATTATTATTATTATTATTATTATTATTATTATTATTATTATTATTTATATATATATATATATATATATATATGAAAGATAATGGTAAACCACAATATTTGAATCAAAATTTTGATTTATAACTATCGGAATAGTTTCGGTAAATTACAAAATGCCATTTTCAACTAATAATAAAGAAAGTAGGCAAGGAACACAGTATATATAAGGTGAGCCACATCCCAAACAAAATGAAACCGCAGGAAACAATCTGGAAAAAAATTCAAGTGTATCTGAGGCAAACGACAAACTAAAGAAAATGAAATGAAACAGGAAACAATTTGCAAAGATGCTAATCTGCGAGAACCATTGTTTCCGTGGGTTTATAAATACGATTGGCAACTTTATTCGATATATATTTATTAAATTTGTATTGCCTTTCAGATAAATTGAAATTATCATTTTTTTAATGATGATGGATTCCGCAATTCTCGTCTCTATATAATTATTAGATTTATAAATAATTTTTGCTTGGTTGAAATCAATTCTATGCTCGTGCTTTTTCATGTGCGTAAAGAGACTTGAAGAGTTCGTACACCTTCTGATATCGGCTTGATGTTCTTTCATCCTATTATTAATGTGGCCCGATTCTCCGATGTATGCCAAATTGCAATGATGGCATGGTATGTTGCATACTCCAGCATTGTAATTGATTGGACGCAGTTTAGTCAAGGATTTTCGTATAGTACTAGAATATGTAAATGTAATATTTATGTTATTTCCGTTGGCATATGATTTTAGCGGGGCCGGGGCTGGAGCATATGGGAAACTAATACATTTTTTAAAATCGTACCTTCGCGGCGTGGAGATGGCCTAGAAGTTTTTTGTGCGTTCAAATGGCATCTATTTATGAGACGAATTGGGTATTTTAGTTCAATGAAATTGCAGATAAGCTGGTTAATTTCATCCTGAAGGAAGATTGGACGCACGTTATATAGGCTCGGAGAAAGATGGAAGAAAGGCCATTATCTTTCACTGATATATATCACGCTAATGTGATATATATATATATATATATATATATATATATATATATATATATATATATATATATATATATATATATATATAAATTTCACTAGGATGGCTTTCTTCCAGGAGTCTTCTGAGAAGTTAACGAAGAGGTCGCTCCAGACTTCACCACAATTTTCAACAAGTCTTTGGAAACTAGAGAGGTGCCGGAAGACTGGAGAATAGCAGGCCTAACCCCAATATCCAAGAGAGGGGACTGCGAATGCCTCGGTAATTCCTGGATTATTTGTCTGACATCTCTCGTAGGCAAACTGCTCGAAGGAATAATCGCAGATCGAATAGTACAGCATTTAGAGTCGCAACACCTGATCTTAGATTCCCAGCACGAATTTTGCAAGAATCGTTCATGTCTCACTTGTCTACTAGAATCTATCCACAGTATTTTAGTATTTTGAGTGAGTATGATCGTAGTCGAGCTGTGGATATCTTATACGTGAATTGTACATATTTAAAACGACAATTTTAAATACGTACAATGCATTGGTAAGATCACAATTAGAATATTGTTCCCATCTCTGGTCACCATACTTAAGAAAAGATATTGACAGATTGAAGAAGATAAAAGCAAGGTCCACAAAATTGATACCAGAATTACGAAATCATAATTATGAGTCAAGATAAGAAAGGCTAAACTTATTCAGTCTAGCAACAAGAGGATTGAGAGGTCAACTAATAGAAGTGTTCAAAATCTTAAAAGGAATAGATAATGCTGAATATACTACTTGGTTCGACTTCAGCACAAATAATACAAGAAATAATTGTATGAAAATAACGCCGAAGCATTTTGGAACAAAGTTATGTAGAAACTTTCATTCACACCATATTGTAAGCATCTGTAACCAATTACCTGAGGATATAGTGTCCAGTAGTTCACTTGACACGTTTAAAATTAGACTGAACAAACTAATAAACAATATTAGGTAAAAAGTGACAAGACATTGTATGTTAAAGAAAAAAATAATTTTCTATGTTTAGATTAGTGAAATATATTTATTATCTGTTTTGATATATTAAAAATCTATTGTATATATTTTTAAGTCAAGCATACCAAATAAAACATTATTGGATGTGAATATTTCTCAAAAGATGCTATGGAATTGCATGTTGATGGAAAAAAAGCACAAAAAAAATCCACATGTTCAAAATTTACATAAGTGAGATATACTATTATTATTATTAATTTGTGTGAATGCAATAACAACTTATTGTATATATATTTTTATGTCACACTTTTAAAATAAAACTGGACTTAGTAAGAAAAATAAGTAGATAAATGAAAAATCGTTGAAAGTGATAAAAAAAATTGAAAAGAGAAAAGGAGCATGTTCTAAGTCAAGATAAGCAATATGAGTTAGTATTTTTTGGTATATATAAATGTATTCCTGTTTTCCTGTTAAAATTTCCTGGTCGTGTCTATTTTTAAACATTACCAGGTATATACGAGGGCAGGGGGCAATAAGTTTTGCAATTCGGATATAAGGGAACGAAATATGAGAAAAAGGGTTTTATTATTTTTTCAATATAACTACCCTCGACTTCAATGCACTTGCGCCACTTGTCGCTGAAGCTTCGAATTCCCGAAAACCAGAAATCTCCCGACTGCTGTTCAATCCACTCCTGGACGGCGAGCTAGACATCTTCATCATCCCCAAACCGGCGTCCACGCAGTGCAGCCTTGAGCTAGCGGAATAAAAAGTAGTCGCTAGGGGCCAGATCTGGACTGTAAAGGGATGGTTGAGCTCCTCGAATCCGCACTCGCGCAGGGCAGCTTGTGCAACTCTGACCTTGTGGACTTTGACGACGTTGAAGTCGATCATGGGATAATGTTGTGGATAATGTTGGTAACACTTCCATGTGATATTCCAAGTTCTCGCTCGATTTCTTCGACCTTCACCCGTCGATTTTCAAGGATGATCCTCTCCACACGAGCCACATTGACCTCGTTGGTCACGTCTGACGGGCGTCCTGGACGGAAATCATCTTCAAGAGACTCACGACCATGGCGGAACTCCCTATTCCAGTGAGCAATGGTTGCATAGGAATGGGCGGAGTTGGTGTACACTGCAACCATGCGTTCATGGATCTCTTTTGCATTCTTGCCTTCCTTGGTCAAAAATTTGATTACTGCGCGGTGCTCAGCCTTCTCCATTGTTGAAAAATTTGTGACTGACGATCTGCGATCAGCTACTGCTTCTTAAATAGAAGAGAAAGAAGCGTGCGGCTGCAGGTCCTGAGTTGTCATGACTTGTCCTAACACCCCCACAAACAGCCACCCACCTTCCTCTGTTTTGCCCTACCGATTCATAAAACTTATTCACCACCACTCGTATTTCACTTTTCCAAGCCTGAAAACGGGTGGGAGAGGTGGGTGGAGAGAGATTTCGTCTTTGCTATCCTATGGCTTATATGTATATATATATATATATATATATATATATATATATATATATATATATATATATATATAGTTAGTTAGTTAGTTAGTTAGTTAGTTAGAATTAAAACAAGTACTTCCTTTGCAATAGACCGAATGGTATCTTAATGGTACTTAATTTCCTTGTAACACCTTGTAACACACATACACTCTCTCTCATCTGATCTAAAGATGAATAAGTCCCCTGGCCCGGACGCGTTTCTACCTAAAGTGTTGAAAGAAGTGCGCAACGATGTGTCACGATATCTGAGCACAATCTCCAGCATGTCAATTCGGACCGGATGCGTTCCTAGAGACTGGCGTGAGGTGACGTGACTCCTATCTTTAAGAAAGTAGACACTAGCCAGCAGTCGAACTACCGACCTATTAGCTTAGCCTCAATAGTCAGTAAACCCATGGAAAGCATCATGATGGACAAAATGACGTCCTATTTAGAGTCCAACTTGCGATTGAGGAGTTCCCAGCACGGTTTTCGAAGGCACCGGTCATGCCAAACGAATCTTGTAGAATTCTTCCACTTTGTTTTAAGTGACCACGACCTGGATAAGGCGATGGATGTTATCTACTTAGACTTTTAAAAAGCCTTTGATATAGTACCACACCACCGCCTACTCCAGAAAGTGCGTGGCTGGGCATAGACAGAAATGTAGCAAGTTGGATAGAGAAGTGGTTATGTGGCAGACAGCAACTGGTGGTGTTGAATGGATAGGCTTCTGAGATGGTGCCTGTTAATAGCGGTGTTCCTCAAGGTTCTGTCCTGAGACCACTACTGTAAATTATCTAGGTCCTACGTCAACGACATGGACGGTACCAAGCTTACAAGAACGTAGCAAAGGAAGAAAATACTGCCCGCCTTCAAGATAATCATCGGAAGATTGGAGAGTGGTCGGACACGTGGCAAATACCTTTTAACGTGAACAAATGCAAAGTGATGCATATTGACTACCGAAACCTCTAATCTCAGTATATCCTTAAGGGCACTGCTCTTGAATCCACCGACACTGAGAAGGACTTGGATGTAACTATAACGGGTGATCTCAATTCTCAAGGCAGTGTATTGAGGCGGAGAAGAAAGCTTAAAGGATATTAGGTTATATAAAGCGACAGTCTAGATATCGGTCAAGGAGATAGTACTGTGTTTGTATAACTCCCTTTTCCGACCACACATGGAGTATGCCATACAATTTTGTAGTCCTTCGCTTTGAAAGGATTTTGCAAGATTAGAACGTGTGCAAGCCAAAGCAACCAAACTGATTCCCTCTATCAGACACAAGAGTTATGAAGATAGATTACGGGAAATAGGCCTGTTCTCGCTGGAGACCCGGAGACTGCGTGGTCAGCTTATCAAAGTGTTGAAAATATTTCGAGGATTCGACAATGTTGACTACAGGGATATTTTCCAGCTTAGTCAGAGCAGAACAAGTAATCATGGCTACAAACTTGAACTAAAGCGTTACCAGTGTGATCTGTGTGGGAAATCTTTCACATATAGCATCTGCGGCCATTGGAATGCACTTCTAGTGGAAGTTGTCAACAGCAACTCTATTGAACAGTTCAAGTCGAAACTAGACAAAGTCTAGAAAAATAGCCATTTGGAGATTTGAAGCGTGGCGTGAATACTCTTCTAGAGCGTCAATCTGACCCTTTAGAGGAAGACTTCTGCTTAAAGTGTTCACTTAAAGGTACTCTCTTTGAATAGATCGTAAGGTCTACTAGAAAACCTCTTTTACTTGTTACTCCTCGTTACACTCTCTCTCTCTCTCTCTCTCTCTCTCTCTCTCTTTCTCTCTCTCTCTCTCTCTCTCTCTCTCTCTCTCTCTCTCTCTCTCTCTCTCTCTCTCTCTCTCTCTCTCTCTCTCTCTCTCTCTCTCTCTCTCTCGCGAACAACGAGTTCCTGACTCAATGGGTGAGAGAGCCGACGAGAGGCAATAATACCTTCGCCTTCGACTTGGTTTTCACCACTGAGGATGACATCGTTGAGGATCTCTCGGTAGGCGGAGAGCTCGGTGGTAGTGATCATGGGCTAGTCAGATTTATAATCAAGGTCCTCAAGGTAGAGTCTGCGACTAGTAAATTAAGGAAGCTTGATTTGAGAAGAGCAGACTTTTCAGGTTTTCGTGCTGGCTTGACTGATGCGAGGCTAGAAGTGTGCGAGGATGTTGAAGATTCGTGGAATAGATTCAAAACTAGGTTCATGAGTCTTCAATCCCGTTTCATCCCTTTGAAAAACTTCGTCGGTCTTCCGTTCAACCAAAGTGTTTTAATCGAGAAATCGGCAAATAATGAGGAAGAAGAGAACGGTGTACCAGCAGTCAAAGATTTCTGGAAACTTTGACGAGTACCGTAAGCTAGCTAGGAGGGTGAAGTCCAGCATAAGGGCTACAAAGCATGCCGATGAGCTCTGAGTGGCAAGACTTTGCAAGGAGAATCACAAGAAGTTCTTTGGTTATGTAAATATCCGTAAACCAATCCATCGTACGATGGGCCCTTTAGTGAATGAGGAAGGGGCATTAAAGCACTCAGATGCAGAAAATGTTAACCTCCTCAACGACTACTTCTCTTCAGTGTTTACTAAAGAATCTGGTCCCATCCCCCAGCTCACGGAAACTTACTCGGGAAAAAAACTGGAGGAAATGGAGCTCACACAAGGAGAAATGGAAAAAAAAAGATCCCTGATCTTAAGACGACAAATAAGTTCCCTAGCCCGGACGGATTTCTACCTAAAGTGTTGAAAGAAGTGCGCGATCAAGTGTCACAACATTTGAGCACAATCTTCAACATCTCAATCCGGACTGGATGCGTTCTAAGAGACTGGCGTGAAGCGGAGGTGACTCCTTTCTTCAAGAAAGGAGACCCTAGACAGCAGTCGAACTACCCTCTATTAGCTTAACCTCAATAGTCGGTAAACCCATAGAAAGTATCATGCTGGACACAATGAGGTCATACTTAGAGTCCAACTTGCGATTGAGGAGTTCTCAGAAAGGGTTCCGAAGGCACCGGTCATACCTAACGAATCTTGTGGAATTCTTTCACTTCGTTTTTAGTGAGCACGACCGGGATAAAGCGGTGGATGTTATCTACTTAGACTTTCAAAAAGCTTTCGATAAGGTATCACACCGCAGCCTTCTTCAGAAAGTGCGTGCGCTGGGCGTAGACGGAAATGCAAGCGGCAGACGGCAGCGGGTAGTGTTGAATGAACAGCCTTCTGAGTGGGTGCCGGTTATTAGCGGTGTTCCTCAAGGTTCTGTCCTAGAACCACTACTATTCAACATCTACATCAACGACATGGATGGTGACGTGGTTGCCAAGATTTCTAAATTTGCCGATGATACCAAGCTTGGTATGAACGTCGCAAAGGACGGAAATACTGCCCGCCTTCAAGATGATCTTCGGAAGATTGGGGAGTGGTCAGACACGTGACAAATGCCTTTTAACGTGAACAAATACAAAGTGATGCATATCGGCCACCGAAACCCCCAATCTCAGTATATCCTTAAGGGCACTGCTCTTGAATTCACCGACACTAAGAAAGACTTGAGTGTAACAATTACTAGTGACCTCAAGTTCTCGAAACAGTGTATTGACGTGGAGAAAAAGGCCTAAAGGATGCTAGGCTACATAAAGCAACAGTTTGGACATCGGAACAAGGAGATTGTACTGTGTTTGTACAACTCACTTGTCCGACCGCACCTGGAGTATGCCGTACAATTTTGGAGGCCTTCGCTTTGAAAGGATATTGCGAGATTGGGACGTGTGCGAGCCAGGGCAACCAAACTGATTCCCTCTATCAGACACAAAAGTTACGAAGATAGGTTACGGGAATTAGATTTGTTTTCGTTGGAGACCCAGAGGCTACGTGGTCAGCTTATCGAAGTGTTTAAAATACTTCGAGACTTTGCCAATGTGGACTAGAGGGATATTTACCAGCTAAGCGAGAACACAAAGAGAAATCACGGCTACAAACTTGAACTGAAGTATTACCACCGCGATTTGTGTGGGAAATTTTTCACATATAGCACATGTCGTACTTGGAAAGCACTTCCAGTGGAAGTTGTCAACAGCAATTCTGTTGAAGAGTTTAAGTTGAGACTAGACAAAGTCTTGAAAAATCGCCGATTGGGCTCATAAACCGCTGTGCGTGTGTTCCTCTAGGGTGTCAATTGACACTTTCGAGAACTAGGCCTGCTCAGCCAAAGGTACCCACTATGAATGGATCGTAAGGTCTACTAGGGTACTTAGTTTCTTTGTGACTCTCTCTCTCTCTCTCTCACACACAAACACACACACACACACACACACACACACACACACACACACACACTCTCTCCCTCTCAGCCGACCCTTCTCTTCTTTATCTAACTTTGCCCCTGTTTCTCTTTATCCGTCATCTCTCTGTCCTTCAGTTCTCTCTCTATCTTCTCCCCTTATTCTCTTCTTTGGATAACTGCTCCTTTCTCCCTCTATCTATGATATCTCTGTTTCTCCCTCTCCCTCCATTCTCTGTCTCATTTCTTTCATCTCTTATTTCTCTATTTGTGCTCCCTTTCTCTCGCCATTTATCATCTCTCTCTCTCTCTCTCACACACACACACACACACACACACACACACACACACACACACACATACACAGAGAAAGTGGCGGTGTAATGTTGTATGTCAAGGATACTCTCAACTTGACGGAGTACAACATCGTATCCGACCATGAACTTCTAGGTGCTGACCTAGAAATAGGTCCTGCAGGATACAGGACCCCTGTGCTTTACAGACCCCCTGCCCAACTCTAAGAACATGACAGGAGTCTGTACCAGCTGTTAAGCGAACTTTTTAAAGACAGTGTTTGTATCTTCATTGGTCACTTCAATACTCATGTTGATTGGGAAACGAGACAACCCTGTGGCGAGAACGCACTACTCCTAGGAGTTCGCGAACAACGAGTTCCTGACTCAATGGGTGAGAGAGCCAACGAGAGGAGACAATATCCTCCACTTGGTTTTCACCTCTGACGATGACATCGTTGAGGACCTCTCTGTTGGCGAAGAGCTCGGTGGCAGTGACCACTGACTAATTAGATTTGTAGTCAAAGTCCCCAAGGCAGGGCCTGCAACTAATAAATTAAGGAAGCTTGATTTGAGAAGAGCAGACTTGGCAGGTTTTCGTGCTGGACTGACTGGAGTGAGGCTAGAAGTGTGCGAGGCTGTTGAAGACTCGTGGAACAGTTTCAAAACCACATTCATTAGTCTTCAATCGTGTTTAATCCCTCTGAAATGCCCTCGTCGGTCTTCTGTTCAACCAGAGTGGTTTAATTGAAAAATCGGCCAACTGCTTAGGGAGAAGAGAAATGTGTACCGGCATTTGAAGATCTCGGGTGACTTTGACGAATACCGGAGGCTAGCCAGGAGAGTGAAGTCCAGCATAAGGGCGGCTAAGCGGTCTGAGAAACTCCGATTGGCGAGACCTTGTAAAGAGAATCACAAGGAATTCTTTGGATATTTAAACAGGCATAAACCAATCCGTCGAACTATTGGCCCTTAAAGGAATGAGGAGGGCACATTAAAGCACTTAGATGCAGAAAATGCTAACCTCCTCAACGACTACTACTCTTCAGGGTTTACTGAGGAGTGTGGTGCCATTCCCCAGCCAACGGATTCCTACTCGACGGAAAAGCTGGAGGAAATGGACTTCACCCAAGTAGAAATAGAAAAGAAGATCACTGACTTAATGACGAATAAGTCACCAGGCCCGGACGGGTTTCTACCTAAAGTGTTGAAAGAAGTGCGCGATCAAGTGTAACGACACCTGAGCGCAATCTTCGACATGTCAATCCGGACCGAATGCGTTCCTAGAGAGTGTCGTGAAGCAGAGGCGACTTCTATCTTCAAGAAAGAAGACTGTAGCCAACAAGCGAACTACCGACCTATCATTCTGACTTCAATAGTCGGTAAACTCATGGAAAGCATTATGGTGGACAAAATGACGTCGCATTTAGAGTCAAAGCTGCTACTGAGGAGTTCCCGGCTTCCGAAGGCAACGGTCATGCCTGACGAACCTTGTGGAATTTTTCCACTTCGTCTTCAGTGAGCACGATCGAGACAAGGCGGTGGATGTGGTCTACCTAGACTTTCAGAAAGCCTTTGATAAGGTACCACACCGCCGCCTTCTGCGGAAAGTGCGAGCGCTGGGCATAGACGGAAAAGTTGCCGGCTGGGTCGAGAACTGGCTAAGTGGCAGACGGCAACGGGTGGTGGTGAATGGACAGGCTTCTGAGTAGTTGCACGTTACTAGTGGGGTACCTCAAGGTTCTGCCCTGGGACCCCTACTATTCATCATCTACGTCAACGACATGGACGGTGACGTAGTTGCAAAGATTTCAAAATTTGCCGACGATACCAAGCTTGGTATGAACGTTGCAAAGGATGAAAATAATGCCCGCCTGCAGGAAGATCTTGGAAAGATTGGGCAGTGGTCGGACACGAGGCAAATGCCTTTTGACGTGAACAAATGCAAAGTGATGCATATCGGCCACAGAAACCCCCAATCTCAGAATATCTTTAAGGGCACTGCTATTGAATCCACCGACACTGAGAAGGACTTGGGTGTAACAATCACTAGTGACCTCAAGTTCTCGAAACAGTGCATTGAGGTGGAGAAAAAGGCCCAAAGAATGCTAGGTTATATAAAGCGCTAGTTTGGATACCGTAGCAAGGAGATAGTACTTTGTCTGTACAACTGCCTCGTTCGGCTGCACCTGGGGTATGCCGTACAATTTTGGAGTCCTTCGTTTCGAAAGGATATCGCAAGGTTGGAACGCGTACAAGCCAGGGCAACCAAGCTGATTCCCTCTATCCGACATAAAAGTTATGAGGATAGACTAAGGGAATTAGATCTGTTCTCGCTGGAAACCCGTAGACTGCGTGGTCAGCTCATCGAAGTTTTCAAAATACTTCGAGGGTTCGACAATGTTGACTACCGGGATATTTTCACACTGAGTGAGAACAGAACGCGCAATCACGGCTTCAAACTTGAACTGAAGCGTTACAACCGCAATCTGTGTGGAAATTTTTTCACCTACAGTATCTGCGGTAAGTGGAACCCACTTCCAGTGGAAGTTGTCAACAGTGAATCTGTTGGCCAGTTCAAGTGAAGACTAGACAAAGTCTTGAAAAGTGGCCGTTTAGGGACGCAAAACAATTGAGCAGCCATGTGCCCACTCGATTGCTAGTCCAAATGTACCCTCCTTGAATGGACCGTAAAGTCTCCTAGGGTACCTTCTTTCCTTGTTGTTACTCCTTGCTGTTACTCTCTCTCTCTCTCTCTCTCTCTCTCTCTCTCTCTCTCTCTCTCTCTCTCTCTCTCTCTCTCTTCCCACTCCCTTTTTTCACCCGGCCTCTTATTTGTCTTTTTGTCCTTTCTCTCTTATCTCCTTTTCTGTCTCACTAATTCTCTCGTTGTCTCTCGCTCTCGTTTTTTATCTCTGTTTATTCTCCTCCTTTTTCACTTTTTGTGTGTATATGTGTGTAAATAATTGCTTTAACCATAAATATATATCTATGCATGTGTATATAGATGGAAGATGTATATTGCCATATATGTCTATCTAGCCATTTCTCTGCTTCCTTCTCTCTCAATCACTCGCTCTCTCTTATTATCTCTCTCAACATCTCTATTTTTCTAACTCTCAATTTTCTTTTCTTTTTTTGTTCTATTTTTACTTCTTTCTGTCTCTCCCAATCACTCGCACTCTCTTATTATCTTTCTCAGCATATCCTTTTTTCTAACTCTCAATTTTCTTTATTATGGTTAATTTTTACTCTCGTATCCTTTTCTCTTCTTTCTCAATTATCTATAGATCTATCTATCTATCACCATCTCACTCCCGCTCCCTCTCTATATCTCTTTTCTCCTTTCTCTTCTGTCTCTATTTGCCCACTCCCTATTTTTCTCCTAATCTTTTTTTTCTCCCTGTCTTATTTTTCTGTCTTTTGTCATTTTTCTATTATCTCTTGTTCCGTATCCTTCTCTCTCTCTCTCTCTCTCTCTCTCTCTCTCTCTCTCTCTCTCTCTCTCTCTCTTTCTTTCTCTCTCTGATGTCTCCTTATCTTGTCTCCTGTTCCCTCTTTTATCTCGCTTCTTTTTTTTCTCTGTGTCTATATGTATGAGTATACAGATGAAAGATGTATATCTCCATTTATCTGTCCACCTAGCCATTTCTCTCTTTCAGTCTCTCTCAATGATTCATCCTCTTTACTCTTTTCCTCTCTTTTCTCTCCCTTTCTCTCTTATCTTAATTTTAATCTGTTTCTTTTTCTATATCTTTGGTTTTCTTCTTTACTCTCTCCCTTGTAATCTCTAGTTCTCTCTCCTCTAACCTTCCCACATTTCCTCAACCCATTTCAATATCTAAAATAAGGGGGAGCTATCGTGTCTCTCTGCATGCTACGGTATATCTGTGTATGTGTATTAGTGTGTGTATATATGGATCACCCTTACTAACAACTCTCATCTATCATCTCTTTGCTAGTAACAAGTAAGGACCTGGCGGCTACCTCATGCACGAGAAGAGGGCTTTGGAACCTCTATAAATATCACCATCTTAGTTCACAGATTGTAAGAGACTGGGTCGGAAAAGTCTCAGGCTGACAGGGAAAGGAATAATGTGGGGAGGCTAGTATGCCCTGAAAAGCCCACTACTAACACATAATGCCTGACCAGCCCCTGTGATCGTCCTTTGATGATTTAGGCTGGCCTGTTACTGGTCACAACTTCCCCGCCTAGTTAGCTGCCAGGCTAACTGAAAGTTCTCGGGCTAGGTCACTAGTCATGGTAAGATATCCCTTGAATGCCTGAGCTACGAGTCTGATCGCTCGGTAGGGCCTAGTATGGCCCTGACCTTGGCTTTCCTCCTCCTGTCACTCCTGGCGAGAAACCAGTGGAAAATCACTTGTGGCTTCGACCCGTAAGCTGCACCACGTTTGGGACCATCTAGCCTATGGGGAAATTCTTTCGGCTAGTGTGGCGGGCGAATGGGGAGGTCTGCTAGGGAGGGGCTAGAAAGACATGCGGGGTATGCGGATGCGGCCGGCGCGAGACCCAGCAGTAAACCTTTCCCCCTCATTTTAGCGGTCACAAGCATCGGAGATATTAGCGCGCGCCTAGTCAGCTGACAAAAGCACAAAAGTAAATAGAGAAAAATACTCGATGCCAAACAATTAAAAACTGAATGTTCTAGGTGTGGAGGCATTCGTTGATGTATAGATTTTAAAGAGGAAAACTTTAAGAACATCACTCGTCATAGCGTCTGCAAGTTCTGTGACATAGAATTGGTGATAAAGAGGAAGATGAGGGAAGCGGAGGAACGTCACCAGCGCGAACAGGCCGTCATGAGAAATCAACTTGGTCAATTCGAAGAAAACTGCATTGTAGAATTGACTAACCTGAGGAATCAGGTGGGCCAACTTAAAGAGGCAGTTAACGAACTCAGGAGACGTTCAATCTCAAAGTCACCTCTAGGGAATGGGAATGAAACTAGAGGAACTGTCGTGGCGGACAGTAATGCCGCAGACACGATGCAAGAGAGCAGTTCCGCCCAATTCGGACAGGTAGCTCGTGGAAAAGACCAGGGCAGGGCTAAAAGAGGGCGTCGAAGAACAGAGACAAGTTATGCCGACGTCGTTAGTTCCGCGGCAACCCTCGAGACGGCGAGAACTCTTGTGTTGGGCGCAGCTCGAACGAACCTACAGAATATAGAGAACGATAAAACTGGGGCTGCAGGTGCTCCCATTGAAGCTGCTGCAGTAAATCCTCTGATTAATTCGAGCAAGAGACTCAAGACGGGCCGCAAGAGCAAGTCAATGCGGTACATTCTACTACAACAGGCCCTGCTGCACCGCAACCCGAAAGTAATGCAAGCCCTGCCGGTGACGAAGAACCGGTACCAGGTGGAGAAGATCCAGGCAACTCGGAGAAGCTCATGGTAATTTGTCCATTTCTGAGAACAACACTCCATCTGAGTCGTCGGGAAACGCGTTAGCGTATGGGAGCGTACGGACTAGCCAGCCTGCCCTAAAAGTTCTATTTTTAACGCGAGGTCGATACGGAACAAGTGGGACGAACTTGTGGCTGTATTGGCCTCCGATAACTGAATAGATATCGTGGCGATCGTAGAAACGTGGATCCATACTCACAAGCGAGATTTCGAGGGTGAGTTTGCGATTCCCGGTTATACAATGTTCCACCGTGACCGACCTTGTCGAGAGGGCGGCGGAGTTATGGTATACGTCCGGAACTGTTTCCCCGCTGTCGAATACAATGTGAGATCTAGTCCGAGATTTTAGGGCTAGACATAGATTTTACCAGCTCCTCATATTGAGTAGTGGTGGTTTACAAGCCACAAAGACAGTCAGAAAAGTTAGACTCAAGCCTATATGCAAAGCGCACCGAACTGATTAATAGTCACACGAGTTTGGGCATTGGTGACTTCAACTGCCGTGGGACTTACTGAAGGAACTGGAAAGGCGATGTGGAAGGGAAAAGATTGATTGAGTTCGCTCAGGATAACTTCATGACACAGTGGATAGAGGAGCCAACGAGGGGTGAGAACATGTGAGACTTAGTGTTTACCACCGAGGGCGACATGGTATCCGGACTCAGCGTTGAAGAGTGTCTGGGCGGGAGCGATCACCGCACAGTCACGTTTTCTGTCCACATTCCATGTGAGAGACGCTCTCACGTCGTTATCTTTAAACCCGACTTCCGACGCAGGAACTTTATGTGCCTTCGGGGTGCGATAACTTGGCTTGACCCGCAACAGGAGAAGGAGCCTCGGACAAATGGTTGGCGTTTAAAGAAAACTTTATGACACAACAGTCTGCGTTCTCCCTAGCAGAAGGATGAGCGGCAAGCCTCTCCAACCGAGATGGTTCAATCGAAGCATCGCCGCAGCGATAAAGAACTGGGAAACTGCCTGCAATAACTGGGAAACAAACCGTAATTAAGAAAGGCTTCTTCAATACAGGGAAAAGTGTAAGAAATTTAAAGCACTGGTGCGCAGAGCTAAGTGCAGCGAGAAGTTCGGGTGTCCTCCATCTGTAAAGAGATACCAAAATAATTCCCTTTGCATGCAAATAGCCGCAAGCCGATTCGTCATAGCATAGGACCACTGAGAGATGACAATGCGGTGTTACGGAAGTCAGAACCAGACATCGCCAACGTGTTTAACGGCTACTTCGCCTCCGTATTTACGATTGAAATTGACGGTCTAGCTCCGAGTCCGGGGGCTCATCTCGAAGAGGAAGAAAACCTATGCGAAATAGTCTTAGGGGGAAACGAAACAGTAGCCAGACTAGGAAACCTTAACCCGTATAAGTATCCAGGTCCGGATTGCTTTGTTCCTAGAGTCCTCCAAGAAGTTAGTAAAATGGTCGCTCCACACTTCACCACAATCTTCAACAAATCTTTGAAAACTGGAGAGATACCGGAAGACTGGAGAATAGCAGATGTAACTCTCATCTATAAGAAGGGAGACCCCGAATGCCCGGATAATTACCAGCCTATTAGTCTGACATCCATCGTAGGCAAACTACTCGAGAGAATAATCGCAGACTATACAGTGCAGCACTTAGAGTCGCATAACCTGATCTTAGATTCCAAGCACGGATTTCGCAAGAACCCTTCATGTCTTACTAATCTACTAGAATCTTTCAATAGTAATTTGAGTTAATATGACTGTAGTCGAGCTGTGAATATTTTATACCAGGAATTTCAAAAAACCTTCGATAAGGTACCACACCGCAGGTTAAAAAAATAAAGTCCACGCCCTTGGCATTACCGGCCAGGTAGCCGAATGGATAGAAAATTGGCTCTCGGGACGGAGGCAACGAGTAAAGATTAACTGGGTAGCCTCACAGTGGGGGCCAGTCAGTAGCAGGGTGTCCCAGGGCTTAGTGCTTGGGCCTCTATTTTTCATCGTCTACATCAATGATATAAACTAGGGACTAATATGCTCGATAGCCAAGTTCGCCGACGATAGCAAGCTAGGAGGTAGTGTGAGCTCGCGAGAAGGAGTGGAACGCCCTCGAAATAGCCTTCTCAGGATAGGTGAGTGATCAAAGAGGTAACAGATGCCATGTAACCTTGACAAGTGCAAGGTAATGCACATTGGCCATGCTAACTCTCGAGAAAACTAATCCTTTCTAGGCAAACAACTAGATACCACTGACCTTGAGAAAGATTTAGGCGTGCTAATCAGCAGTGATCTAAAGTTCTCCAGGCAGTGCCTCCAGGTGAAAAAAGGGTCCCAGCGAATGCTGGACCCTTCCGAAATAAGCAGGTTATTCTCGCCTTGTACAATTCTCTAGTCAAGTCACACCTTGAATACGCCGTACAATTCTGGTCCCAAACCCTAAGGAAGGACATTGAACGGCTGTAAAGAGTACAGGCCAGAACCAGTGGTGGGCGCGATAACGAAAAAATGTATCACGATAACTGATAAATCGATAACGATAACCTTATTGGCGATAAACGATACATGATAACTGGTGATAAATTTATCGCCCGATAAGGTGATAACCGATAAATCGATAAATCTAAAATTCCGTTACTGCGGGCATAGTCTCTTGCGACGACATTACTAATTCAATACTTTAAAATAGCAAAGCACTACACTACTAAATTACAATAAAAATAGGATCATAACTTCGTAAGTGTTCAAACTTTAATAAACGGATATTAAAGAATAACAACGAATAGTACATGCATTCATATATACGTGCACAAAAAAATAGAACGGAAGAAGCACGGGAACATAGGGAAAGAATTATCAAAGTACGCGTAAAACCGGTAGCGCGCAGGAGCAACACCTCGTGACCTCTCGTCCGACAGCTAGTGAGAAACTGAAGCTAAGCAAACGTTTTGAGAAGCCGTCAAGACCGGCCGCCCCGCACTCCGTTCAGTATACGTTCGGTTCCCAGCTCGGACTTATCTATTTCTGCTTCCAAGGCACGCGCGACTTGCCCCTGTGCTAAACTGAAATTATCGATTATCGCTAGTTCGGAACCAAAGGTATCAGCTACCGATGAATCGATAACGCGGAAAAGATATCAGATAACCGATAACCCGATATAGTTATCGCGATAACGCCCACCTATGGCCAGAACCACAAATTTGATCCCATCCCTTAGAAATAAAAGTTATCAGCATAGACTACGAGAAATGGGGATGTTCTCCTTGGAGACGCGCCGGTTACGAGGCCCGCTGATTGAAACTTTTAAGATAATACGAGGAGTTGAAAATGTGGATCACAGGAGTCTGTTCACGTTGAACGCAAATGATACACGTAACCACGGTTACAAACTGGAATTACCACAATTCCATACTAGCATTTGCGGAAACTTCTCGTACAAAATCTGCAGGACGTGGAACCATCTACCGCCAGAAGTGGTGAACAGTTATTCAAGCAAACGGTTCAAATTTCGACTTGACAAGATAATCCACACTCTGACCTAGAAGGTACCACCTTAGTATAGATTATAGATCAGAGTAAAGTAGATAGGTTTCAACTTTTTTAGAAAAAATTCTTGTTTATGTTTTATTTTTTAGCACATTCAGGTATCGTTTCAGCTATCTGGCCCTCAAATCCTGGTGGGAGAGGTGGGCGGGGAGAGCCTTCATCTGTGCTACACTTTCTCTTATGCTATAGGTTAGGGCCTTCCCAAAATAGTACCTCCACGGTATGGTCAATAATGTTCTTTGAGGTACTACTATTCCTTGTGACACACGCGTACAAGCTAGGGCAACGAAACTGATTTCCTCTATCCGACATAAAAGTTATGAGGATAGACTAGGGGAATTAGATCTGTTCTCGCTGGAAACCCGTAGACTGCGTGGTCAGCTCATCGAAGTTTTCAAAATGCTTCGAGGGTTCGACAATGTTGACTACCGGGATATTTTCACACTGAGTGAGAACAGAACGCGCAATCACGGCTTCAAACTTGAACTGAAGCGTTACAACCGCAATATGTGTGGAAATTTTTTCACTTACAGTATCTGCGGTAAGTGGAACGCACTTCCAGTGGAAGTTGTCAACAGTGAATCTGTTGACCAGTTCAAGTCAAGGCTAGACAAAGTCTTGAAAAGTGGCCGTTTAGGGACGCAAAACAATTGAGCAGTCATGTGCCTGCTCGATTGATAGTCCAAAGGTACCCTCTTTGAATGGACCCTAAGGTCTCCTAGGGTACTTACTTTCCTTGTTACTCCTTGTTACTCTCTCTCTCTCTCTCTCTCTCTCTCTCTCTCTCTCTCTCTCTCTCTCTCTCTCTCTCTCCCCCTCTCTCTCTCTCTCTCTCTCTCTCTCTCTCTCTCTCTCTCTCTCTCTCTCTCTCTCTCTCTCTCTCTCTCTCTCTCTCTCTCTCTCTCTCTCTCTCTCTCTCTCTCTCTCTCTCTCTCTTCAAGCCGTGTTCTCGCTCGGATGTGTGGCGGGCTGCCCCCGCTCCTTGATTGATAAAGTGTCTAGAATATATAATTTTTTTTTATAGTAATAAGTGTTTGTACATTGTTTTTTTATTATTCTTTAATCTTTACTTAAATACTTAGAAAGGCTCGTTGATCTTGTAAATGTTCGGTTTCGCCTCATTTCTTGTATCAAGGCGGTTATTTTGATTTTTCTTCCTGCCACCATATTTCCCAGAAAAGAAAACTGTAAGTAATACTTTCACATCTCTTTTTTTTCTCATTTGATTATTCCTGTTTTTATTGAGTATGTCAAAAGGTATTTTATTTGTCAATATTCATCTTGAGCTTTTCAAGAACTTGCGCAGAATATTGTCTTGTTTTGTCTTGTGACTGTGCGTGCGTATCTGTTTTTACCTTATCTTTCACGTCTGGGTGCCTTAACCACTCACCTACAAGGTCTTAAAGCCATCTGGCGCCAGTCTGTCGGCATTCCAAACTGGTAGATTTTTCACTTGACCTTTTTCTATTTACTTTTGGATAGGGATGAATTATTTTTCAAATTTATTTTTCGTTTGCAAGAAATTACGCCTGACATTGCATTTTTTGCCTGTTTTTTTGCCTGCGATTGTTCGTGGCTGCTCGTATCTCTGAAGCGAGACGACCAATCAATTAACTTGTCCCTCTTTCAATTCATTTTGTAAGAAATTCTTTCAAAACTTTTTGCTTATTGAAAAATAAGAGTAATTGATTGAAATATTAAGTATTAAGTAAATAAATCCCCATCAATCATATTTTGTTTATAATTTATAGAGAAAGAGCTTTTAAATAAGGAAAATGCCAGCCGCTCAGAAACTATAGCACTGTTGCTTCAAATGTAAAAATACGAGATGGATAATAAACTTCCCTGAGCAGTCCTTTCATAATATTACATCAAGAAGTATATGCGAATTTTGCAAGATTAAAGAAAACCATGAGCTGGAGAAAGCAAAGTGGATGTCAGTTATTAACCAAATGGAAAATGGTATCAACGCCCTAGAATTAAAGACATGTAATTGCACAAGAGAAGATGAAGATAGAATAGTCAGAGTTGACCAGAATATTGTAAAATTAGAACAATAAGTTGCATTGATTACAAACACAACAGGTACAATTCATACCATAAAATATTAGTACCGTCAAAAATATCAATGAACCTAAATAGTTATGGGCAGAAATTAAGAAAAACGTTAGATAAAGCGTATAAAATTCTAAAATATAATACGAATATAGATAATAAAAAGTATTATGTAGAATTGAGAAGAAAAGTTAAAGCTGAAACCAAAAGAGCAGAACGAAATGAAGAGATAAGAGTAGCCTTAAATTGTAAAAAAAATCCAAAGGAGTTTTTCGCTCTAGTAAATAGTAGAAAACCACTAAAAAGCAGCATTGGCCCAATAAAAGACAAATATGATATTATTACAATTTAACGATGTTGATATAGCAAACACTTTAAATGAATATTTTGCAACTGTGTTTATAAAAGAAAATACGATTAATAATCCCACACCAACTATTAAAAATGCCGTTATTAGACCACTTGAATCTATTAGTTGCACTGTTTTTTACTATAAAAAAAGCTTATTGAGAAAATTAATAAATACAAATCCCCTGGAACAGATAAAATATTTCCAAGAGTTCTGAAAGTAATCAAAAATCCAGTCGCTGAACACCTCACCACCTAACGCAGATTTTTAATTTATCGTTAGCGAGTAGAATTGTTCCTCAAGATTGGAAGCTAGCAAATGCAACGCCCATATTTAAAAGAGGTTGTAAAGAACTAGCTAGTAATTATCGCCCAATAAGTTTAACTTCAATAGTTGGAAAACTCCTCGAAACTTGTATTGCAAAAATAATACTTGAACATTTAGAAAAAAATAAATTATTAAATGATTCACAGCACGGATTTAGAAAACATAAGTCATGCCTCACAAATTTATTAGATTTCTTTCGCTTTGTTAATAGAAAATATGCCAGTACCAGATCAGCCGATTTTCTGTATTCAGATTTTCAAAAGGCATTCGATAAAGTACCGCATAAGAAATTGATGTCTAAAGTAAGAGCCTTAGGAATAGAAGAAGAAGTAGCAAAATGGATTGAAAATTGGCTCACTGATTGTAAACAAAGAGTAGTCATTAACGGACAAGAGTCAGAATGGACTCCGGTGAGTAGTGGAGTTCCACAAGGTTCAGTTCTTGGACCTTTGCTTTTCATTATATATGTCAATGATGTAGATGATGACCTGCTGTCAAAAATTTCTAAATTCGCAGATGATTGCAAGTTAGGAAAAGGAATAGTAACTTAGGAGGATGTTTTAGAGTTTCAAAAGGATATTAATAAAATAGCACAGTGGTCTACAAAATGGGAACTGTCCCTAAATCTAGACAAGTTTAAAGTAATGCACGTAGGTTATAAAAACCCAAAAGCAGAATATAAAATTTTTGATCGAAATATTACCGTAACTGACAATGAAAAAGATCTTGGAGTCTATATATCAAATGATTTCAAGTTTTCTCAGCAGTGTATCGAAGTGGAAAAGAAATTAATAAAGCTTCTTGGATATATCAAACGTCGCTAGATGAGCTCTTAAAAAAAATAAAAAATCTCAACAACCACCTTGCAGTCGGTGAGAGAGCTTGCGCGATCTGTTTGAGTTCAGCTATGTAAGCTGGGGCACTTTTAGTCCAACAGGGGCACGCATACCAGTAAGGTATCTCTAGTAGGATCCAGACAAAGAGTCATCAAATTTCTCTACTACTTCTTTGATGCATCTTCTAGCATCCCTCTATTAGCTTTATCGATTCTGTTAGCAAAACATCTCTATTATACATAAGTTGTTTAGTTATAAGGACCTCACCAGTTACCTTATGGCGTGTCAGAAGAGAGGCTTTGGAACCTCTTTAAATAACACCTCGGAGCACTCATAGGTTGCAAGAGACTGAGATTGAAGGGATCTCAGGTGTTTGGGGTACGATTAATGGAGAAATGCTAAGTACCCTTTAGAAGGTTTCTCCTGAAGTTTAATGGCCTGACCAGGCCCCTGTGACCGCTACTTGGTGAACAAAGGCTCAACTGCTCTTTGGTGAGAGAGCTTTTGTGCCTTGCTGGTCGCCAGATTAGCCAAAGATCTCGGATGAAGTCGGGAGCAGTTAGCTTTATTATTTGCTTTAAGTCTGGCTGTTTTGGGTTGATTAGTATGAATTAGTAGGAAGATGGTTACACCTCAAGCACCTCTGTCTAAAAATCAGAGATCCAGTTTCTGGGGCCCTTGTGCTGCTCAGTTGAGAGCTGCGGCACTATTGGAGACGCCACGCCCAGCCAAGGGAAGACTTAGAGTTGGTTTGCTTGGCCAAAAGGGTTCCTGTTGGCCGAACGACTGAAAACCTCCTGGAAATAGGTGGAATTGACTTATGCAAGAGAAAATCACAAAAAACACCTCTTATGCATATGGTCTAATGGTGAATTAATTAAAATGGCGAAGAAGAATGGTCCTCCGTTTCGAAAATTAACCTGTGGAAAATGCAATGTCTATAGATGTAGTGAGAACTTCGGTGAGAACTTCGGGGGCAGTAGTTGCAAGGAGCTCACCGATGTTGTTAGAGTCTGTGACTTCTGTGAACTTGAGGAACCTCTGGGCCAGCTCATTGCTCAGTTGAGAGAGGAGAACTTCCTTGTCAAAAGGGAGGTTCACCACTTGAGATCAGAGATGTGTAAGTGCTTGGATGACTGCGAAGGGAAGAAGTCTTCCAACGTGTCAGAGCTGGTGCCAGCTGCTGCGGGACAGGCAAAACGAGCAAAAAAGAAGAAAAAAAAGAGGAAGAAGGGAAAGAAGAAAGAAGATAAAGTAGAAACAGAAGAAGTGAAAGTAGAAACAGTAGAAGAGAAGCCAAAGAAAGATAAGAAAAAAGGAAGAAGAAGAAGAAAAAGAAGAAAAATATGGAGCAGAAAGAGGAAACAGAGAGGGCGCTTCCGAAAGGAAAGACTGTCCTCTGCAGCCAAATATGCGAGGGTCAACCTTATAGGTTATTATCAAGCACGGGATCTGCAACCTCTTCTAGCGGCCCGCCTACGCATCAGTGTGAAGGTATGCTGCCTGCCAGGACGGGGAAACCACTAAATCAGAGTAGAGGCGGAGAATCTCAGATTTCTGAGAGCTCAGTCGTTGCTATGATAGTAAGTGGCAACGACGTCTACCTGAGAGGAGGTAGAGTAGGCCCTACGGATAAAATCCTACACACGATCATCGGAGCTGTGGATGACTGTGGGTTGAAAACCCACAGACGTGTCGTGGGCGGGATGCTCCCGAGAAGAGGTGCAACCCGGACCACTCACACGAGCAACGTCTCTTTGAACCGATGCCTGGCAGATTTGTGTACAGCGGAGGGGGTCTTTTTTGTGGACCCTTACCGCACCTTTTATGGTAAAAATGATCTCTACCAAAGGGATGGACTGCGTCTTTCCTTTAAAGAAAAACTGTACTCTGTAACATTATCCAGGATGTCTTAGAGCGGACTCAGAGGAGTGTTTAGCCCAGAGTTAAGGCGAAGGGCGCCAGTACGCTCATGTCACTCCTGAAACGACCTTCTAGGAGGTCACTAAAGAGGGTGCTACCACGCCACCAACAGGTAATAGAGAGACGAACAAGACAGGAAACGGAAGAGCGTAGGGAGTCCTACATTCAGGGACTCCCTGAAAGTTCTTTTGTTTAATGCGAGGACAATCAGGAACAAGTTTCTTGAACTTCGTGGCCTCGTAGCGACGGAAAAACCTGAGGGTGGCCATAGCAGAGTCGTTGGTATAAACCCTACACCGAGATTTATAGACGCCTTTCCCAACGCGTCAATAAAGACAAGGATCTGTACCGGCTGTTGGGTGAACTTGGGGAAGACAGAGTGTGTATGGTCATGGGAGACTTTAACACCCAAGTTTATTGGGAAACCAGAAAACCCCAGGCGAGAACGCACTGAACCTGGAGTTCGCGTCGAGTTCCTGACTCAATGGGTGAGAGAGCAGACGAGAGGCAATAATATTATCGACTTAGTTCTTACCTCTGAGGATGACATCGTTGAGGGGCTCTCTGTAGGCAAAGAGATCGGTGGTAGTGACCACCGACTAGTTAGATTTGTAGTTAAAGTCCCCAAGGTACAGTCCGCGACGCGAGAATCGAGGCAACTTGATTTGAGAAGGGCAGATTTCGTAGGTCTACGTGTAGGACTGGCTGATATGATGTGGGAAGGGTTCGATAATGTTGAAGACTTGTGGAACAGTTTTACAAGTAAGTTCATGAGTCTTCAATCACAATTTATCCCTATGTAAAGCGTACGTCGGTCTTTCGTTCAACCAAGGTGGTTCAATCGAGAAATTGGTCAACTACTGAGGGAGAATAGATCTGTGTACTGCCAGTCAAAGATTTCTGGTGACTTTGACGAGTGCCGTAGGCTAGCAAGGAGAGTGAAGTCCACTATATGGGCGGCGAAACGTGCCGAGGAGCTCCGAGTGGCGAGACTGTGTAAACAGAATCACAAAGAGTTATTCGGTTACGTAAACAGCCGTAAACCAATCCGCCGCACGATTGGCCCTTTGGTAAATTAGAAGGGTGCATTAAAGCATTCGAAGGCAGAAAATGCAAACCTCCTAAACGTCTACTTGTCTTCGGTGTTCACTGAAGAGCGTGGTCCCATTCCCCAGCCCATTGAGCGTCACTTGGGTGAGAAGCTGGAGGAAATGGACTTCACCCTAGCCGAAGTAGAGGAAAAAATTTCCGACCTAAAGACAAATAGGTTCCCTGGTCTGGACGAGTTCTCCATAAAGTGTTAAAGGAAGTGCGTGATGAGGTGGCACCACATCTGACCACAATCTTCAACACTTCGATCCGGACTGGATGCGTTCCTGGAGACTGGCGTGAGGCGGAGGTGACTCCTATGTTCAAGAAAGGAGACTGTAGCCAACCATCGAACTACCGACCTATTAGTTTAACCTCGATAGTCGGTAAACTCTTAGAAAGCATCATGGTAGACAATATAACGTCATAGTTGAAGTCAAACCTGCTATTGAAGATTTCCCAGCAAGGCTTCCGAAGACACCGGTCATGCCTAACGAACCTTGTAGAATTCTTCCACTTCGTCTTCAGTGTGCACGATCGGGACAAGGCGGTGAACGTGGTCTACTTAGTCTTTCAGAAAGTCTTTGATAAGATACCACACCGTACGACTTCTCCGGAAAGGGCGAGCGCTGGTCATAAATGAAAAAGTAGCCGGTTGGATAGAGAACTGGCTAAGTGGCAGACTGCAACGGGTGGTGGTAAATGGACAGGCTTCTGAGTGGGTGGCCGTTACTAGCGGGGTGCCTGAAGGTTCTGTCCTGGGATCACTACTATTCATCATCTACGTCAACGACATGGACGGTGACATGGTTGCTAAGATTTTCACATTTGCCGATGATACCAAGCTTGGTATGAACGTTGAAAAGGATAGAAATACTGCCCGCCTGCAATAAGATCTTTGGAAGATTGGGGAGTGGTCGGGCTCGTGGCAAATGCCTTTTAACGTGAGCAAATGCAAAGTGATGCATATCGGCCACAGAAACCCCCAATCTCAGTATATTCTTGAAGGCACTGTTATTGAATCCACCGACACTGAGAAGGACTTGGGTGAAACAATCACTAGTGACCTTAAGTTCTCGAAACAGTGCCTTGAGGCTGAGATAAAGGCCCAAAGGATACTAGGCTACATAAAGCCATAGTTTGGATATCGAAACAAGGAGATTGTACTGTGTTTGTATAACTCACTTGTCCGTCCGCATCTGGAGTATGCCGTACAATTTTGGAGTCCTTTATTTTGAAAGGACATCGCGAGATTGGAACGCGTGCAAGCCAGGGCAACCAAACTGATTCCCTCTATCAGACATAAAAGTTATGAAGGTAGATTAAGGGAATTAGATCTGTTCTCGTTAGAAACCCGTAGACTGCGTGGTCAGCTCATCGAAGTTTTTAAAATACTTTGAGGGTTCGACAATGTTGACTACAGGGATATTCTCACACTTGTTGAGAGCAGAACAAGAAATCACGGCTTCAAACTTGAACTGAATCGTTACAGCCGTGATCTGTGTGGAAACTTTTTCGCCTACAGTATCTGCGGTAGTTGGAACCGACTTCCAGTGGAAGTAGTCAACAGTGAATCTGTTGACCAGTTCAAGTCAAGACTAGACAGGGTCTTGAAAAATGGCCGTTTAAGGACGTAAAGCATTTGAGCAGAGATATGCCCGCTCGACTGCTAGTCCAAAAGTATTATCATTGAATGAACCGGAAGTTCTTCTAGGGTACTTTCTTTCCTTGTTACTCTTTGTTACACACTCTCTCCGAAATCCTCAATCACCCTATATCCTTAAGGGCACTGCTTTTGAATCCACCGACACTGAGAAGGACTTGGGTGTAACTATTACGAGTGACCTCAAGTTCTCGAAACAGTGTATTGAGGTGGAGAAGAAAGCCCAAAGGATTTTAGGGTATATAAAACGACAGTTTGGATATCGAAACAAGGAGATAGTACTGTTTCTGTACGACTCCCTCGTCCGACCGCACCTAGAGTATGCCGTACAATTTTGGAGTCCTTCATTTCGAAAGGACATCGCGAGATTGGAACTCGTGCAAGTTAGGGCAACCAAACTGACTCCCTCTATCAGTCATAAAAGTTATGAAGATAGATTAAGGAAATTAGATCTGTTCTCGTTCGAAACCCGTAGAGTGCGTGGTCAGCTCATCGAAGTTTTCAAAATACTTCGAGGGTTTGACAATGTTGACTACAGGGATATTTTCACACTTGTTGAGAGCAGAACATGAAATCACGGCTTTAAATTTGAACTGAAGCGTTACAGCCGTGATCTGTGTGGAGAATTTTTCACCTACAGTATCTGCGGTATTTGGAACGCACTTCCAGTGGAAGTTGTCAACAGTGAATCTGTTGACCAGTTCAAGTCAAGACTAGACAGGGTCTTGAAAAATGGCCGTTTAAGGACGTAAAGCATTTGAGCAGAGATGTGCCCGCTCAACTGCTAGTCCAAAGGTGCCATCATTGAATGAGCCGTAAGGTCTTCTAGGGTACTTTCTTTCCTTGTTACTCCTTGTTACGCACTCTCTCTGAATTTCTCAATCCCTCTATATCCTTAAGGGCATTGCTCATGAATCCACCGACACTGAGAAGGACTTGAGTGTAACTATCACGAGGGACCTTAAGTTCTCCAACTAGTGGAGAAGAAAGCCCAAAGGATGTTAGGGTATATAAAACGACAGTTTGGATATCGGAACAAGGAGATAGTACTGTGTCTGTATAACTCCCTTGTCCGACCGCACCTGGAGTATGCCGTACAATTTTGGAGTCCTTGATTTTGAAAGGACCTCGCGAGATTGGAACGCGTGCAAGCCAGGGCAACCAAACTGATTCCCTCTATGAAGTTATGAAGATAGATTAAGGGAATTAGATATGTTCTCGCTGGAGACCCGGAGACTACGTGGTCAGCTTATCGAAGTGTTTAAAATACTTCGATGATTTGACATACTGGACTACGGGGATATTTTCCAGCTCAGCGAGGGGAGAACAAGAAATCACAGCTTTAAACTTGAACTGAAGCCATACCACCGTGATCTGTGTGAAAATTCTTCATTTACAGTATCTGCGGTGGTAGGGACGCACTTCCGACGGAAGTTTTAAACAGTAAATCTGTTTACTAGTTCAAGTCAAGACTAGATAAAGTCTTGCGAAATCGCCGTTAAGATCTTTGCTCGTGATCTTCGAGGTTACCAACGGACACCTTCGAAGATTGCGCCAAAAGTCCCCTTCTTGTATGGACAGTAAGGTCTTCTAGGGTACTTATTTTCCTTGTAGCTCCTTGTAGCTCCTCTCTCTCTCTCTCTCTATCTCTCTCTCTCTCTCACACACACACACACACACACACACACACCTACACATCAGCTATATTCCTGCTAAGACTTATTATATCTGTGCTCCTACAAAAATTTACGCTTGTTTCGTGCCCAAACCTTCCTGTGGTAAAAGAGAGTTCACAACTAATCCCACAATTTGGGAGTTGTAATTTTGAAACCTTCCCTGGCCAAACTAACAGCAGGATAAACTGGGAAAGATGTTTATATGATCAGACAGCACAGGGAATGTACTCGGAGCTACAGCAAAATGTGTTCACGGTGGATACGAGTTAATTAAGTACGTACGTCGAAAGAATGGAAAGTCAAAGTGAGTACCGTGGGTTAGCCCTTTAATAATTAACTTAATTCGAGAGCGTAATAAAGACTATCAAAGTTTTAGAAAAAACGAAACGATAACAAATCAGGAAGAATACATAGACTCTGAAAGGCTGGTAAAGCGGGCCGTTAGAGTAACTAAGCTGATATATTAAAAATTCGAAGCACGAACCGAAACGGTTTTATAGTTATGTTAACGAAGGCCCATAAAGGGTTCAATAGGGCTGATCAGAGGTAGAGATGGTGTTATGACGGACGTCACAGAACAACTTGCTCAAATATTAAATGAACACTTCTCGAGCGTTTTTACTATTGAAGACGTGACGCAATTAGAAACACTAGGCGAGGACATAAATTTTGAAAGACAAAACACCCTATCCAATATAAATATAAATGAAGGGGAGATTCTCTCATATATTAATAAAATGAAAAAGATCGAAGTCACCCGGGCCCGATGGGGTGTACCCAACCCATCTTAAAGAACTAAAAAACGAATTAGCAAGACCGATCTGCACGTTTTTTAATTGATCAATAGAGGAAGGCCTAGTTCCAATAGAGTTCAAGCGTGCAAATGTTCCGCCGCTATTTAAAAGGGGGATAAATCTGAGCCTACTAATTTCCGCCCCATCAGCCTAACTTAGGTAATTGGAAAACTTGGAATCGATAATTAGAGATAGGCTGGTGAGCCATTGTGAGGCTAATAATTCCAATGCAGACTCCCAGCATGGATTCAGATGGGGGCGCTCGTGCCTAACTAATTTACTCGAATTTTTCTATAACATGATTTGCATCTACGATGAAACTAAAGCGGCGGATATAATTTAGCTTGACTTTAAAAAGGCCTTTGATACAATCCCGCACGAAAGGCTATTGATGAAAATTAGAGCAATTGGAGTGAGGGGTAACATACTTAAATGGATTAAAAATTGGCTATCAAATCGTTCACAGCGGGTTGTTGTAAATGGGGCGTGTTCAGAGTGGGCCCCAGTCACCAGCGGGGTACCACAGGGGTCATTCCTGGGCCCATTATTATTTATTGTTTACATTAATAACTTGGATAATGGAGTGTTTAGTAGGATCTCTAAATTTGCAGATGACATATAGCTGGGAAGCCGAGCCCTTTCGAGACCTGATGTAGAGCAAAGGTAAAGAGACCTTAAAATGTCGAATGGGCGGATAAATGGCAGAGATGGCAAAGGGGCTTTAACATAGTTAAATGCAAGATCATGCATATAGGATGTCATAACTTAAAAGTAGAATACCATATGAAAGGCAAAATCCTCGAATCCGTTAACTTAGAAAAAGGCCTAAGGATTTTAATCTCGGAGGGCCTTAAAGTATCGAAACAATGCGCAGGAGCTTGTAAAAAAGCAAACCGAATGCTAAGATATATTGCTCGGAATTTTACTTTCAAATATAAAGATATAATCCTGCCAATATACAAGGCGCTCGTGCGCCCACACCTCGAATATGCGGTTCAATTTTGGGCTCCCTACCTAGAAAAAGGATATAGCGCAGTCAGAAAGAGTGCAACGTCGGGCTACTAAACTAGTTCCTGGAATCCGAAACAAACCGTACGAAGATAGACTCCGCTCATTAAACCTACTATCCCTCAAAAGTAGACGATTACGTGGACCGTTGATCAAGCTATTTAAAATCTTAAAAGGATTTACTAATATTGATTACAGATTATTGTTCGAGATGGACGAAAAGGCCAACACACTCCAAAATGGTATAAAATTAGTGGACAAGCGATTAACTCTACTGTAGCTCAAAATTACTTCACATTTAAAATAACGCACACGTGTAATAGCCTGCCTAACCGTGTAGTAGAAATCAAGTCTATTAATATGTTCAAAAACCGACTTGATGACTACTTAAATAGTGTAAATATAAGGTAGTAGGAGTATAGGTGAAAACCTCATAAGAAATATAATCTTACAATAAAAAGATGCCAGCGACGCCCCCCTGCATGGAGTGAATGTGAATTCCCTTTTTTTCTGTCTGTCCTATAAGTATATTATTTTCAGCACTAGCAGGCGAAGCCTGCGGGAGAAGATAGTACTCTCCTATCACCCCTCCCCCTTCTCCCTGGTTCGAAGAAGCGTGTTCGTGTATTTGAGGGATAGGTGAACCTGCATGTGAAGGATACACGCGTAGATAAGTGTGTACCGTAAAAATGAAATCGTTAGAAAAGGCTTGTACAAAAATGACAAATGTTACACATGTAGATAAGTGTGTACCGTAGAAGTGAAATAGTTAGAAAAGGCTTGTAAAAAAAGGCAAATGGTGCACATGTATATAAGTGTGTACAGTAGACTTGAAATATTAAAAAAATCATGTAAAAATATATATATAGGGTACACATGTAGATAATCTGTACCGTAGAGTTGATATAGTTAAAGAAAAACAGCATGTAAAACAGAGCATGATACACTTACGTTATAAAGTGGTAGTTAACATCTCTCCAAGGTGGCTCTCTAGGCCTGAAGCCTAGAGAGCCACCTTGGAGAAAGTTTTGGGTATAGATGGAAGCTCCAATGCCTTCCGGGTGGGGCAAAGAGGCACACGGGAGGGAAGTATGCCGCTAGTACACTACGCTACGCAGTTGCGCAGTGTAGTAACGGCATACTTTTAACTGTGATCAAAGCGGTGCTCGCTGCCTCAGTGTGCCTGGTTCGAATCGCTTCCCTGCACGGATTTTTTCGAAAAAGGGTAATATAAATATTACTGCAAGGAAAAATTATTCCGTTTTCTCTTTCAATGTGGTTTAATGGATTCATTTTCATCATTCTCTCGTGCTACTTTGAGATATATATATATATATATATATATATATATATATATATATATATATATATATATATATATATATATATATATATATATATATCAAAATCAGGTGATAGGCCGGGGACTTAGGTCCGATTAACTCCCGTACAATTGCAGTTAACGAGAAACCCAGTAAATCCTAGGACAAGGATGCATATATCTCAGCCGAGTAAATTCAAGTGGCATCATAAAGGGTTCACACCCAGCCCCGGCTAAATCGGGAGCTCCCCTTTCTCCCCTCTAGCGTGACCACTTCACGTTAGGCGAAACGGCCGTGCGCCTCCACCGAGTAGTAAGGCTCATAGGAGGCAACACCGTTGAAGTTGGTCGTAAGGCCATCTTTTGGGGTTTTTATATCTGCCTCCCGAAAGGAGGACAGCAGTAAAGGAGTTTCAGCTCCCCTGCCTTCACAAAGTACTATGCTGGGTGATTCGAAGGTGGTAGATCCTCCAAAGGAGGGAACCCTGCCTGCCTAAGGTTTCGAGGCAGAGGAAGGAAAAGACTCGCATAGCGAGCCCATCTCCACCGATAAATTCTCAATGGCGACAGCGCCGGAAGTTGTCCCTCCAGGAAGCGTACGGCCATTCCTGTGAGGGTTTTCTATTGGAAGAGGGCCCCCGCATCTCCTCCAAGCTAGGCCTGGAGGGCATATACCTTCAATGGAATTACCGCAGACTCCGGGCCAACTGGGAGGAGCGGCGAAAGCTCGTCTCATCCCGTTTTTCGATTAGCTATCTTTTTGCAAGAGACCATGCTGGATGCGTGCCCCCTGCCCACCTTCCCGGGGTATATGGGTTTTGCCAACCCACCACCACGGGACGGGGGTCGGGCAAGAGAATGCGCCATATAAACTGGCATGATTTATCCGTTCTTCTCTTCAATTTAGATACCATCTGTAAAGAAATGGCTACATTAAGCATCCCGGAGGAATATAGGTACATTAAAGCCCCCCCATGAGGAGAAGCATGGGAATGGTAGCCGGCGAATAACCGTAACTGCCTACCATGTTTGATCTCCCCGCCGCTTTGGGCAGTTGGAGCTAACATCTGTTTTAAGGCGACTACATAAGGCCCTTAAACGACGCTCTAACGATCCAATTACCTACGAGACCCATAAACCCATGGTTATGAGAAAAAAAGCGGTGCTATTCAAAAGGCACGCCAAGTAGCGGTGCGGTTGAGAGTGTCTCTAATTAGCGAGCGGACTTGGGCACCCCAGTGCCAACCTCGGCACTTCTCGCTCTGACCATTCGCGTTCCCCTCCCGGTGGCCTGGTCACTTTCCCCATAGATGGGGCGGTGATCCGCCTATAAATAAGCCCCGCAAAGAAAGAGAGAGGATTAGAAGTCGATACGAAAGTAGAAGGAACAGTTCGTGAAGATCAATCCTTCAGCCAGACAAGAAGTTTAGAATTCGATAAGAAATAAGAAGGTTCAGTTCGTGAAGATCAATCATTCAGCCATACAGGACTATTTCCGTGAGAAACGATAGGATCAGATTGAGGAAATCGATCCCCCCCCCCTCCCCGGGCCCAATTAACATAAAAAGTCAATCTTGATATCGGAGCCAAACCGAAGAATCCTTTACAGAATGGAGAAAAGTCTGACTGAATAAAAGTAAACCCGCTCACACTCGAGTGACTCTCACATCTCAAGCTCCGTAAGAGTGAGAGGAGAAGAACCAAGCCCTAACGAGCTCCCATTCCTTAATTAGAAATTACATCGGTTCATCTCTCTCCCGCCATACTACCTCTACGAAATTCAAGGATCGGCCAAGACAACACTCCAAAGTGATAGATAAGCCCTCCAGCGACATCCGGCAATCTCTAATGCCGCCTGTCATGTAAGTTAGAAAGAACATTTATATTCATATGGTGATAGTAGAAGCTTAGTACATCTCACATTTTTAAGGGGAGTAGAAACCATTGTTCGTGAAACTCGGTCTTATTTGCTTGTAGACGAAAATACGTTAATTTAATGTTTAACGCTAATCAAATAGAGTCGCGATAAAAAATACTAATCGGCAATTGGTGTGTTTACGTGTAGACCATTTGTTTATTTTTGTCATCGCATCCGTGCGATAGGCCTAGATGCCAACAGGAATAGTTGAGTTTAGCATTGAGACAAGGATAGAAATGTGTTAACTGTTTGTTTGTCATAGTTAAGTGTTTCGTTTAAAATATGTGTTTATTTTGGTATAAATCCTGTGTTTCCTCTTATCCTTACGTGTTGAATCAGATCTTCCTTAAGAACAAAACAACCGAATTAGCACTCTTAGATCAAAGCCTACTTCATCAAAGAAGTATATCACTACCACAAGGAATAACACGACACAAAAGTGGTGTCAAAGAGTGGAGTGATCAGAAAAAAGGGCCATCCTGCTACACCCCCTTTCAGGAAGTAGTTGTACAGCTCCATCTGGATTTGAGGTATACTCTAATTTCTGTGAACATTCTACCGTCAGTCGAATTCGACGCGGGTGACTTCTGCCGCGTCGTGGCACAGTTGCTGAGGCCCTTTCTCTTGCTCAGGGACTTGAATGGGAGCACCCCCTCTAGGGAGACTACTCGATCAATCCGGGGGTTCAGGTGCTTGCCGACCTGATCGATTAGCTGGAGATAGGTGCCCTAGATGTGGTTGAGCTTACGCATCACTCCCCGAGAACCGTTTCATTCTCCTATCTCGATCTATCTTTGTGATCTCCGGATGCACAGCCGGACTTTTGGTAGGGGATAGTTGATGACCTCCATGGTAGTGATCACTTTCCCATTCAAATATCATTTTCTGGGCCACTGCCACCCGAGAGCCCACCTCGGTGGTGCTTAGTGTGGGAGCGGTGGTCCGCATTTCAGCAAATGACAGATTTCTTTATGACAGTTGAGGAGTTTAGGTGGGTAGATGAGACAATTGAGTTCTTCGCCGGCAACCTCATAGCCGTCGGCCTAGCTACTATTCCTAGAACGTCTGGCCCTTTTGCACGCCGACCGCTACTGTGGTGGCCTGCCGAGTGTGAGACGGCCTTCAAACAGAAGCGTTATGTCTACACGCACTATAAGCACCGCCCGAACGACTTCACTGTTGGTGAATTTCGTCGAGTTTGGGCTAGGTTTCCGTATATCTCGAAGCACGCTCGCCGATCTTCCTGGCTGGCATGTGTGTCCTCATTTAATGGGAAGACCCCTCTAGCAGAGGTGTGGAAGGAAGTCAAAAGGATTCTGGGCAAGTTCTCGCAGGACCCCCCTCCCATTCTCCAGGAGAATGGGACCGCAATCCTTTGCTCCCGCTTTCTCCGCATTCTTTAGCCAGGGTGCTGCTCCACCAGCATTCATCGCGCGTCTTTATGTCGTGGAAGGCCGCCAACTGGACTTTAACTCCAGAGGCGGAGAACCTTTCAACGACAGGTTTACTTTGACTAAGTTGCGTTCCACTCTCGCTTTCTACAGGGAAGTTTCCTCAGTGCTACACTCTTCCCCTGAGCATCAATGGCATCACCTCGGTGCAGCCGAGAGGTGTTCTTACTACGCTCACGTGGACGACCTTTCGATCCCTTTGTGCGCGGCCGAGAAGCCAACTCTGGAGCGTCGACTCCAACAGGCATTGAACTGCGTCTATCGTTATCCTTAAGCGCACATGCTTCGTTTTCCTTGGCCAAGACTAAGGAGATGCACTTCTGCCGCCACCCACGGGTCTACCCTAACCGAAACTTGTGTCAATGGGGCTCGCCTGGAAGTGGTGGACTCGCACAGTTTCCTAGGTCTTGTATTTGACCGACGCCTCACCTGGGAGGCTCATATTCGCAGCTTTAGGGACTCTTGTACCCACGCCATAGATATTCTTCGTCCCGTGACGTTCAGGGCTTAGGGCGCTGATAGAACTACTGCCTTACTGTTATATCGATCCTTTGTTCGTTTGAAGCTCGACTATCGATGCGACTTTTATGCCTTCGCAGCCGAGCCTGTATTGCGGAAGGTGGACTCGATCCACCACCCTTGCCTTGGCCTGGCAACCGGTCCCTTCCACACTTCCCCCAGTGAGAGCCTAGTTAGTTGTCGATGCTGGGGAGATGCCATTCGCTCTGTTCTGTGCACAGTGCATTAATTGCCTATACACACGAGCCCGGTACCTCCCTCAGTTGCCAATAGCTCTAACTGCATCTGCAACTGATCTCGACGGTGCCTATGTTGTCGAGAGACGCCAGTCATACCCTAAGCAATTTGGGTTTAGGGCTAGGAAAGTCCTTCGAGAGCTAGGTATAGCCATCGGGCGGGTGGAGCCCCTGTTTCTGCCCAGGACTTCACCCTGGAGGGTACCACCTTTGATTATTTGTCACCACGCCCCTGGTCCCAAAGCTTGTACAGCGCCAGGAGTATTGCGTTAGGTCTTTTGGGTCACACTCCGTGGCACACTGGATCTTTGTCAATGTATACGGATGGCTACAATCCCAAGTGGGAGTTAGTTTCCTCGCCGTATCCCCTCTGTTTGAAGTCAGCGGGTTTCTGCCAGGCGTTGCGTCTTTCTTAACGGCCAAATTGGTTGTAATACACCGTTTGGTACGGGAGATAATGCGACGTGCCCGGTTCGGAGTTCAGATTGTGATTTATAAGCGAACCACAAAGTGCCCTGAGTGCTTTCCAGGCATTGGAATCCCTGCATTCCTTGATTCGCAATATTCGTGACGCTACGGTTTTGGTGAGCCTGGTGGATTTCGAGATTATCTTCTGCTCGGTTCCTGGATATGTAGGAATTGCGGCGAATGAGCGTGCAAAGAGTCGTTTCATGCGCAGACATCTCCCTGGTCCTGACGATCTCCTGGACGCCATGCTTCGACACCTTGGTGAGCGAGGCGTGGCCTTTCTGTTTGATTTATTCAACAGGATCTGGATAGAGGGTATCTTCCCAGACTGCCGGCAAATCGCTATTGTGCTCGCTTTTCGCAAACCGGAGAGAAATCGCTCTACCCCTGCCGGTTTCCACCCAATCTCTCTAACAGCATTTGTGTGCAAGATGATGGATAAATTGGTAAATGTTAGATTAGCCTTTTTTCTGGACAGCAGAGGCCATTTCTATTCTGCTCAGTGCAGCTTCCGCAAGTTCCATTCCACGTCGGATGCTCTACTCTGACTGGAAAATGCCGTCTGCGAGACCTTTCTTCGTAGACAGTACTACGCCAGTGTTTTCCAATCTGGAGACCTATGATACCGCATGGCGATACAGTATCATGGAGACTATCCACACAATAGGGCGAGGGGACGCGTCTCCATATTTATTCCTGATTTTGGGGGGAGATCGTCGATTCCGCTTACACGTAGGGGGGGGGGAGGAGCCCTCTCCAGCCCAATGGAGCAGGAAGAGGGTGCCCCGCAAGTAAGTGTCCTCAGTGACCCACTCTTTGCCTTGAGCATCAACGGCATCCCTTCGGTGCCGCGGAAGATGTTCTCGCTACGCTCTACGTGGACGACCTTTCGATCTCTTTTGGTGCGGCCGAGATGCCAACTCTGGAGCGTCGACTCCAACAGGCGTCGAACCACGTCTCTCGCTATACTGAAGCACACAGTCTTCTGTTTTCCTTGGTCAATATTATGGTGAGGCATCCTCTGCCATCATCCACTGCTCCACCCTGACCGAGACTTGTTTCTAAATGGGGTGCGCCTGGAAGTGGTGGGCTCGCACTGTTTCCTTGGTCTTGTATTTGAACGACGCAGCACTTGGAAGGCTAATATTCGCAGCCTTAGAGTTTCTTGTACCCGTGCCATGGGTATTCTTTGGTCCGTGACGTCAGTACCTGGGGCGCTGATAGGGCTAATGCCTTACTTTTTTATAGATCCTTTGTTCGTTCGAAGCTCGAGTGCAGATGCGAGTTTTATGCATCAGCAGCCGATCGTGTATTGCGGAAGGTGGACTCGATCCACTCTATCCACCAACAGCTCTAACCGCATCTGAAACTGATATCGCCGGTGCCTATGCCACCGAAAGACGCCAGTCATACCCTAAGCCCTTTTGGTTTAGGGCTAGGAAACTAACTCGAGAGCTTGGTATAGCTCTCAGGCCGGTGGCACCCCTGGTTCTGACCAGGACGCCATCTTGGAGGGCACCACCTTTGACTATTTGTATCTATGCCTATGCCCCCAAAGCTTCTACAGGTCCTGTAGTATTGCGTTCGGACTTTTTGGAAGACAGTCCGCATCACGCTGGAACCGTGCTAGTGTATATGAATGGCTCCAAGCCCCAAGAGAGGGGTTGGTTTCCCCGCCATATTCCTTGTTTTTGAAGTCAGCGAGGCTCTGCTAGGCTCTGTGTCTATCTTCACGGTTAAGCTGGTTGCAATACACCGCTCAGTACGGGAGATAACACAACATACCCGGTTTGGAGACCGGATTGTGATTTATGCCCTGGTTAGCCATATCCGTGATGCCACATTTTTGGCAAGCCGGGTGGATGTTGGGTTCCTGGGCTTGCAGGAATCGCAGTGAATGAGCACGCCGATAAGGGTGCCAAAAGAGTCCGCGATGACTGGGCGACCATACCATCATTTTGCTCTTCCTCACACCGATTACATATCTGGAATACGGGCTTCCCTCCGGACGCTTTGGCAAAGAAGATTGAAGATGGTTGAGTAGAGCTTAAAGTTACATGCCATCGCATCGCGACTGCTCCCATGGACCTGCCCCACAATGCCCCAACGGATTCTGGTTGCCTTCTATCGTCTCCGAATTGGGCACACTTACAGGACACACTGCCCTTTGATGGAGCGCTCACCTGTGCCTTATTCCGACTTCTGTGTTGTCCCCCAGACTGTTCGGCACATTCTTTTTGAATGTATAAGTCTTGTGATCTTTGCGCACCTTACCTGTCCTGGTATCGGGATGAGCAGGGCCTCTACCGTTTGTCCCTTGTACTCATGACTGGTTCATGCACACCAACTTGCGGACTATGCGACTTTTTGGAAGAGGCTGGCCTCCTCCACTTTGACTATTTGTTGTGGGTCGCAAGCTCTTCCTCCGTGGGGGAGGGGGGAGGGGCTACTCCCGATGCTCAAGCCACGCTTCCTTCTTATTACCATTTTGCCTTCTTTTCTTTTTTTTATAACCTAGGATTATTTTAGCCTTGTTATTTATTATTCACTAATTATTTGTTTCCTAATATAGCCCAGTCGTAGGCTGTAGTGAGTACGGCGACATGCCCAAGGATGCTGTCGCCAGATATGCTCATATTTTTTTTTTAAATCAAACAATACAAAGATATAGATTTTATGGGGGATGGAAAAAGGGAGGTGGGCCACGTGGGTTCCAACCACTCTGTTGGAGACTGGGGCCATTAGTTCCAAAAACTGCATTGGATACTGTGATGCATTGTTCCCACTGCTGTGTTGAAGACTGGGAGGCTATTCCAAAGACCCACACTTCAGGACAGTCCTTTTCAATAGTGAATCATGGTCAAGGATGGCTTCCTCTGCCTCTCAAAGACAGATGTCGCACGACTGTCTGACTGGTACCAAGGAGCTGAAATGGAGAATGCATCTTTAGTTACAGATTCAGTGGCAAGGCTGAAAGAAAACTATAAGTTGAGGCTGCAAGGGATGAGAATAGAGACGTGGGCAGGCTATGTGTATGCTGCCTACGATAGGACGGAGTGGCGCAAAGAGGTAATGAGAGTGGATACGAAATATGAATAAAAAGCAATTTATATAGAGCACAGAGCAAAAGGAAAGCTGAAACAAAAAATATTAGGTTCAGGGGAAAGGCTCTGGAGAAGAGGAATAAATGGAAAGAGAAGTCTGAACGTATACAGAGGCAAAAACGATCCTTGCATTTGGGAATATGTATGATGGGAGTTTTGCAAGCCAGCTACTATTTAAGGCACGGACTGGATACTTCGAGGTGAAGGGGAGGACATACAAATGGAATGGAGGAGAATACAGATGCGAATAGCGCCTATTGGGGCAGAGAGAATCTATAAAACATTTGATTGTGGATTGTGTGAGCCACAGTCTCGAGAGGGAGAAATTGAAAGAAGAATCCCTGCAAAAGAAAGACCTAAGAAATGTTTCTGCTTAGCTTTTGCAGAAGTTCTCATCTCTTCTTAGCAAAGATGATAAGCTTTGTTCTGTTTGTAGGAAGAAGCTTTCAGTTACCAATGAAGCAAAATACTCCAGAGGAGTCCGGAACTTCAGCATCTGAACAGGAGTTCAATGAGATGCCTAGCCAAAAAGAGGATGCAGATGTTGTTGAAGTTAAAGTTGACTTCCTGAACCAATCATTGCCTTTCATCGGTGAGAGCCCCTTTGATAAAAGGAAAGCCGAAAGGCATCCGACTTACGTACCTGAGAAAAGGTTAAAAGTTGAAGAATTTGTTAGGAGAAAGTTAGATTTGGCCGTGGGTAGTAAGTTCAGGAAAACAAGGAGATGTGTCGCAAAGATGTAACGTGAACTGTATGCCAGAAGTCATCCAGGCTCTAAAGGAAAAATATCGGTAAATCAAATCAGAGTTATAACAATATTTGCAACCAGTATGAGCGTTAGAAAACTTATGAAGGAGTTTGATTGCTCTCAGAGAATGACCATACAAGCTCACTATATAATAAAGGAGAAAGGAATATTACCTTCACCTAACCTTAAGCTCGGCAGAGTGCTTCCTGAGGAACTAAAATCTTTAGTCCTTGAATATTATCGTAGTGATGACATGAGTCTTGTTTTACCAGGAAAAAAGGATTGTCTACAAGTGCGAATTGAAGGGGGGAAAAGCAGAGGTTACAGAAACGACTCGTTCTCAACAATTTGAAGGGACTTCATAGCAGTTTCAAAGTGAAGTACCCTGAGGTAAAAGTATCATTCTCAAAGTTTGCTATGCTACCGCCACGTGAGTGTGTTCTTGCATTAGGTAGTGGAACTCACTCAGTATGCGTATGTACAATACATCAAAATTTAAAACTGATTATGGTTGGATCCAAGATGTCTGAATCACTCATATACAAAAAATATTATGCCGATATTGTTCACATCTGACGCTACCGTCTGACGTCATAAGAGATATGCTGTAGCCCAAAATTGCAGCCGACTAACAGCGCCATCTACCGTGCGCCCCGAATTTGAAGTGTTACCGAATCTATTTCCAAAGTAACAAAAAAAAAATGTAATTTTTGGCGGCGCTATCGTCTTTGTTATTTTGATAAACGTGCTATCGGCTTTGCACGTTTATCGAAATAATAAAGACCATAGTGTAGCCTACTCTAGGCTATTTTCGCCAAGAAATTAACATTTTTAGTTACTTTCGAAATGAGGGGCTTTGCCTTTTGACGTCTGACGTCATAAGGCCCGAATTGTAGCCCAAATTTGTAGCCCAGAGCCTCCCCTATCGTGTGCCCCTAAACTGAAGTATTACAAACAAACAAACAAAACATTTATTTCGGAAAAGTACATAAAAACCCTTTACGTTATGCATAATATCCAGGACGCACAAAGCTTTAAGGAGTTTTGTAAGCGCGCCCCCTACAAAAAAGAGTCAGGTTTACATTTTCCGATAATCTTTTAAAAGTTTGAACATTATTTGCAATTACTACAGATTCTGATAGTTGATTCCAAATCGGCACAACTCTACATGAGAAGGAATATTTTCTACAATTTGTTCTAGCAAATTCAACATTTAGTTTAAATGAGTGTCCTCTTGTTGGTCTGCGGTTGAAACTAAAACATGGAATCGAAGTCTATTTCGACCAGCCTATGAATGATTTTATATTTCAAGTGATTCAATCTGGAGCAAATCGAGGCGCCGGAGATACGGCGTATCTCTCATATTTGATAGGTTTTGTGTAAATTTTTGCTGTACTCTCTCGATAGATTCAATATCCTGGATCTTTAGGGGGCTCCATATTTCGGTGTTGCTTTCCAATAATGGCCTTATGTAGGTTTTGAAAATAAAGACTTGGAACCGCACATCCGAAGTTACGAAAGCTCTTTGGAACTGATATAACCGAAAGTATGCAACTCTCGCTACGTTTGAACAGGGCGGCTGACTGAAACGAAAGATCCTTCGTCATGCAGACTCCCAGATTTCGACAAAATTATACCTTACCGATGTGATTGTGCTGGATGAAATAGTTTAAGTTCCTATTTCCGGGGCCTATGTGAAGGACTTCGGTTTTTCTCAAGTTAATCCGTAGCTGCCATGTTTCGAACCACTCGCACATATTGATCATGTCATCATAGAGTTCAAGGCAATCCTGTATACTTAAACATTTTCTGTATAGTTTTGAATCGTCTGTATATAATGTGATGCGGGTCTGCTCGCTGATAACGTCAGTAGGTCGTTTATATAGATGATAAACATTAGTGGACCTAATAACGTTCCTTGTGGTATTCCGTTCAACACATGCGATAGTTTCGATCTCTTATTATTTACTTTCACAGTCTGGGTTCGATTCGATAGGTAGTTCTTCAGTAGATTAAGAGCTGATCGTCCTAAAGTTGGCCCTCTTATGGACAATGGTTTCCTCAGATAATCCCAGCATAATGTCTGAATTGTTTGTGGAGGCTTTCTCATCAGTCTTCATTCTTGAGACTGGTAAACACTTCCCTCATCAGATTTTTCCTAGTAATCTTACCTCACTCCAGTTCTCCCCCAGGGACATTGAACTCCAATTGAAAGGCCTAAAAGCGGATAGTGCGATGGGACCTGATCATCTCGGTAATTGTGTAGACGATGGCCGGAGGCCATTATTTTGAGCTTCGGCTCGTTGTTGGGTACGGCTCGCTGCGGGGATAACACTGCGATGACCCTGAGTTCCAATCCTTTAGGGGAAGTCTGGGGGGCACAGCCCCCCAGTATAAAAACGAAAATCGCCATAAAATTCTTTGATTTAATCTCTAAAAAAGTAACAACAAAAAGTAGCCGAAAATAGCCCCCAAAAAGCTAGGCCTAGGATCCGGCCATCGTCTACACAATTACCATCATCTCCACCCTAGAGTCTTAAAGGAATGCGCTTCCGAGCTGGCCTACCCCTTTTTGCACTTTTTTAACTTGTTCATATCTACTGGAACTCTACCACAGTCATGGAAACTCTCACATGTCTCGCCTATCTTTAAGAAAGGGTTTCGTAGTGAACCTTTAAACTACAGACCTATAAGTCTTAACCCTATACCATGCAAGACAATGGAGAGGAGCATTACTAATTCCTTATTCAGTTTTTTGGATGACCACCAGCTATTTGACGATCATCAATTTGGGTTTAGACCCAATAGATCTGTTACTGACCAACTCCTTCTGACATACAATTATGTTACCTACAAAGGCCATGTAATAGATCTCATCTTATTTGATTTTAAAAAGCCTTTGATCGTGTACACCACGGTATTCTTTTGGACAAACTTGCCTCCATTGGGATCTCTGGGAACCTTGTTAGCTGGATTAGGAGTTTCCTTATTGGTCGTTATATGAGTGCTTCCATTAGTGGCAGTGTCAGCTCTCCTAGACTGGTCTTAAGTGGGGTGTCTCAGGGCTCTGTCCTGGGTCCCATTCTATTTCTCATATTCATTAATCACACTTGCTCCCATCTTCAGTGTCAATACAAGATGTTTGCTGATGACCTAAAGCTGTATCTCCACTTCTCATCTTCTAGCTATTACTTGCCTTCACCTGATCTAAAACACAGTAGTAACACTGTCTGCTACTGCCTCTTCCTGGGGTCTTAACTTCTCTGTAGACAAGTGTGCTCACCTCCGTTTTGCTAGACATCTTATTGATAGAAACTCAAATTCTTGCTATCTCCTTGATGACACACCCTTAAACCTCTGCAATACCTATAAAGACTTTGGAATCATTGTTGATGACAAGTTAAAGTTTTATCACCACATCAGAAATTCTGTAGGTAAAGCAGGAGACATGGCTTCTACTTTGCTAACTGCCACTGTTTGCCATTCTCCTGACTTTATGTCCTCTCTTCTTGTTTCAGATATCAGACCCCTGTTAGACTTCACATCCCCAGTTGGTACTCTGAGTATCTTGGAGATCTAAAGCTCCTTGAGTCTGTTCAGCTGAGGTGGACGAAGCAAGTATCAGGCTTAGCTGACTTGCCCTATATTGACAGACTAAACACTCTAAAGCTTTTCTCCATAAAGGGTAGGCTACTTAGACATGACATGATTTATTGCTATCGCATTTTCCACAATCTCTGCTCTATCCGTCCTGATATTTTCACTTTATCCCCTGATGTAGGCGCTAGAGGTCACATATAAAATTCAAGTTCAACACTGTCAGTCTAAAGCTCGTAAACGTTTCTTCTCTTCAAGAGTGGTGGCAAGATGGAATTCTCTGCCCTTGCAGGTAGTTGATGCTCCCAGCCTTCCAGTGTTTAAATCCAGATTGCAACTTTTCCTACACAAGGAACTATTCTCCTTGTAGCAATAAGTAAGCGGCAACTAATGCCCAAGTAGGCAGTCGCCAGATGAGCTCTTAAAAAAAAAAAAATGTAGCAATAAGTTGTCACTCCTATGTCCTTGTTTCCAGTAACTCCACAAGTTCTTTTTCCTGTTTTATTCCATAGGAAGATACACTCAACCAGTCACTTTTGTCATTTTTTTTATAGTTATTATTACTTGTTTGTTTGAGACTGCCGCCCCCTGATCAGCTCTGATTAAGCAATGGTGGTGAGGCCCTACCAGGTAAGAATACTGAGGCTTTAGTCTTTCTCTTCAAGAGGATGTTACTTTGCTTTTTCATAGGAGCAGATCTTGGGGCCTTTCTTTTTCTGTTAATAAATGTGTACATATTCGCTTTAATAGATCAATTTCTATCTCTATAGGGAAGTACTTCATTGGTGATTACCCTATTCCTTTAAAGACATCTGTGAAAGATTTGGGAGTCCTCGTCGATTATTCACTAAAATTTCACCTGCATATGAATGAAACTTTCTGTAAGGCAAATGGAATAGCCAATAATATTCTTAAAGGCACAATTTGTAGGTCAGCTAAGTTAATGGTTCAAGAGTTCATCACTCATATTTGACCCATTATTGATTTTGGCTGTGTGGTTGGTGACTTGCACTTGTTGGAGTCTATACAGAGGAGATGGACAAAAAAGATTGGGGAATTTTCTGATTTTTCTTATGCTGATAGATTATCTAATTTGGGCCTGTTCTCCATCATAGGACGCCTTCTCCGTGCAGACCTAATTATGGCTTGGAAGTTCCTAAATGATCATTGTCCCCACTTGTTTGAATGTAGAAGAGACAACAGAACTCGTGGTCACAGCAAAAAATCCTTCTACCCCACTCATATATGGATGTTTTCACTCACCTTTTCTCTATATGTGTTGTTAATTTCTGGAATTCTCTCCCGGACGATGTTGTCAGTGCAAGTTCAGTTGTTTTTAAGCAGAAAGTTCAAGTTTCTTGGCCCCATACTTTATGAGTTTGTTTAGTTCATGTTTCCTTTGTGGTTTTGTTCTGCATCTGTAATTAGCTAACCTTTTTGCTTGCTTTAAGTCTTATTCCTGCCCTACTGGTTGGGAGATGCAGCAGCGAGTGGTGAGGGATTAAAGACCCTCATCAAGGTAAAGATAAGAAACTACAGTTGAGCCATACAAGTTAACAAGTCTTTGCAAGCTATCACCTCTTGATAACCATCTTACCTCAGTGTGCAAAATCAATTGGTTGAAAGTTTCATCATTTTCTTCACACAACATTGCAAACAGTTGCGAATTGAGAGGATGAGCTTTAATTTTATTTATTGACCTGATAGACACCTTTAAGGTATTATTCAGTTCACTCCTGAGTTTCTTGGTTACAACATGATTTCAGAGTGAACAGTAAATACATTAGGAACCTTTACCTTAAGAAAGACGGCAAATTATCTGTAACAGGAAACCATTGCTGGTTGACAACCACCTTACCTCAGTGTGCAAAATCAATTGGTTGAAAGTTTGGTAACATTTCAGATTCGGGGCGCACAGTAGATGGCGCTGTTAGTCGGCTACAATTTTGGGCTACAGCATATCTCTTATGGCGTCAGAAGGTAGCGTGAGCTGTGAACAATATCGGCGTAATATTTTTTTGTATATGAGTATATACTGGGGGGGCTGCGCCCCCCAGACCCCCCCAATTGATTGAAACTCAGGATCATCGCAGGGTTGTCCCTCTACAGTGATATCTCCCCCACGAGCAGTTCCCTTGAATTTACTGGGGGGGGGTTCTCCCCAACAGCTTTTTACTGGCAGAAAAACCTAACCTAATAACAAACAATTCTTATTTTTATAGGTTTCTTGATTAGTTTATGCGCCTCTAGATAATCTAAAAGTTTTTCGCAATCATACAAAGTAAAGCCAAATACGAATAACAAAGAAGCACATGGAGAGCATGAAAACACAATAACGAAAGAAAACATTTGCAAAATGAGGCCTATTTATAACCTACCATGTTGCCAGTAAGAAGTTATCATTCGCAGTAAACAAAAAAATATGAAAACAAAACAAAAAACAATAAAAGACATCAAGAAACCTTACCTAACTTAGAAAAAAACTATAAACGAGCAGAGCGCAGATATTTAGTAAATAGTTACAAATCCCCAAAACAACAAAAAAATATAACGCCGATATTGTTCACATCTGACCCTACCATCTGATATCATAAGAGATATGCTGTAGCCGACTAACAGCGCCATCTACCGTGCGCCCAGAATCTGAAGTATTACCGAAAGTTTCATCATTTTCTTCACATAACATTGCAAACAGTTGCGAATTGAGAGGATGAGCTTTAATTTTATTTATTGACCTGATACACACTTTTAAGCCATTAAACAGTTCACTACTGAGTTTCTTGGCTACTAGATTGTTTCTTTGTAAAAAACAGTAAATACATTAAGAACCTTTCTTTACCTTAAGAAAGACGACAAATCATCTGTAACAGGCAACCATTGCTGGTGCACCATCAGTAGCTACTGCAATAATATTCCCAAGGGATACATTGTGTTTCTTCAAATAATTTTCCAAACATAGCAAAATTGTCTCGCCTTTTATGTATTTACCAAATCAAAATTTGTCAACAATGAACTTCAGGCTTGGACTAGAATACCTCACATAGGCCATAAGAATATTTGAACTTCCAAAAGTTGATTCATCAAGTTGAATAGAAAACTTGCAATGCTGAAGCTGAGGTGAAAGTTTTCTCCACATCATCAGTCATCTAATCAATGTGTCATTGCACTATTTGGACTTAATGGTATACATTTTATAACAGTTTGAGAGTTTCTTCATAACATTTTCAACCACATCTTTTATGGCTGGTATTATGATCTCTTCATGGTTTTCCTATCTTTGCTATATTAAGAGAGATGCTGTATAATGTCTTCAGTCCTTCACTATCAGCACTGGCAGATCCTTTAAAAAATTTCTTTAAATTTGGATGAGTTCTTAATTTCTCTTTCAGCATTTTAAAATAATCAAGATCTTTTTTTTCTTACAAGAATGAATCCTTTCAAGGTGGTCTTTCATTTTCACAGGGTGTAAATGGCATCATTACTGAAAGTCTTTTCACATAACGAACACACAGTCATTGTTTCATTAAAAATAGTAAATGCACAGCTATAAGTTTGAAGCCACATACCAATTGGTAAGAACATTAAATATAATTGGTTTCATCTCACTCTCAAGTCTCATTATGGTCTCATTATGCCAGCAAACAAAAACAAAACATGTTTAATACAGAAAATTCAAGAATAGCTGCCAGTCAACAGGCATTATAATTTTCTTAATTACCAGTTTATGTTCTACCAGTAATATTATGATAATAAAAACATGATTAAAATATCTTTAAACGGAGAGTTTACCTGTAATTTCAAAATAAATAACATTGAGTTTAATATATTTTTTATTCTCAATATGTAAGATGTAAGTTATCAGATGACAGTGTAATTATTGAATATCCATAGGGGCAAAGTGTTTCAAAAGGACAGAAGCCATAAGCCATGCCTGTCATATTGCTGAGGACAGAGGCTGTGTTTTTTGTATTTTTGATTATATATGTTTATGAATTAAATAATACCTTATCGTACATCTGGAAGCATTGCATAACAGTGTGGGACTAAGTACTATTATGCAATGCTGTGTAGGTTGCGTATACTACGTATAGCGGCACAGGCCAAAAACAAGTTAAAACTAAGATGGTACTTACAGCAGTTCCACAGTGTTTTGTAGAGCTCCCGGAAAGAGAGTGTTCATGTCCTCCAGCTCCCCCCCCCCCCCCCATCCCTCCTCCTCTATAAACACTTACACAACTTAGGATGGTCAGCATTTGATTTATCACTAGTTTAAATTCTTATTTGAATGTCTACTTTTGACCCCTAAAAGTTTAATTGACCCTCCCTAGTAGGGTGAATCACATCAATAGGGGTGGAATTTCAAAATGAAATGATGTTAACACAGAACTCTTCGTTCTTTTCCTTTTCCAACAGAAATAAAATGAGAGAAATTTCTTTTTGATTGGATGGGAGAAATTGCATCATATTACACAAATCAGTGCCTTGACTTTGTCAAGCTAACCTTTCTTGGCTGTTGCATACATTTTCTGGTGATCTTCAACAATGTGCAGGAGACATTGCAGCTGGTCCTTCGACTTATGCGAGAGTTCTTATTGAAATCCAGCACTAGAGAGACCCCTCCCTCTGCGGCATCATTGGTGACGAGAAGACCACCTACTCACCTTGCCCCAACCTGGTATATATTTAGGGTTTGTCCCCCACAGGGCAGGATTGACATCGAGGAACCCTTTGTCAATTTCCAGCAGATCCAGGAATTTCTCAGTGTTTTTTGTGATGGAGGCAACGGTCTTGTTTGCTATGTCAGCCTCATTAATGCGAACCTTGGGTGGAAGTTCCTCTGATGCCTCCACACTTAAGAGGTTGGCAAGACCAACTGTCACTTCTGACAGGTACCACATGTGACGTCTCAATGCTTTCAGCTCTGATTGCCTTGTTCATCTCTTTCTGAGGGCTTTGTAAAGGTCAAGGTTGTTTCTTGAGGCTTTTGCTGAACATGCAGCTGAGAACCATGTTTGAATGTAGCAGTGTATGATGAAGATGCAGAACTTACCCAGCTTTAGAGGAACTGTGACCTTGACTATGCATGAAGTGGATGGCTACTGTTTGTTGTATTCTGCGAACTGAAGTGTGAAGATGCACATTTTCAGAGTGTAAATTGCTCTTGCAATCCATCGAGCATGATGGACTGCACCCAGCTTGTGAAAAGAGATCTTGCATCCATTAGGGATGCTACCAAGGAACACAATGGCTAGTTCTAGCAGTTCCCAGTAGTCATCATGTGGGCGTTACTGTCAGAGGTAGCCTTGGCAGAGTTTGTGGACATCGTCCACCCAGTCCTCCTTGAGTTCTTCATTTACTGTCCTGTACTGGTCTTGATCAACAAACTGCCAGAACTCCCGGAAATGGACAAATGCAGCGATATCTGGACTTTGAGGTGCTTCTAGGATGAGGATCAAGAAAACAACTTCCAGCAGAATTTCCAGCACATTATGGCGACAGGCCAGATGCAACAGATCTCAACCAAGGATTTGCTGCAGTCAAACACACACTCAACCATTGGATCCTATATTTGTCGCCGTTGTGTCAAAGCACATCGATCAGATTTAACAGAATGGATGGTGTTTGCTGTAGGCTCCACTTTGCTGTCAGTGATAGGAACCTTGAGGATTTTCTCCATGCCTTCTCCAGAAATGAGGATTGGCAGTCAGTCCACAATGCCTTCATTTGTGAGGTTTTCCATCCCAGTGGAGTGTGAGTGGTACATAAGGAGCAAAGTTTTCTTTCAACTCTGCAGCCTTTTCTTGGCGATGACAACTTCACTGCTAATTGAGTGTGCTCGCGCTCAATGAAAATTCTCCAGCATTCACTCCCAGCTCCTCCGCAAATTGAAGCAGCATGTGTGCAGCTTGACAGTCACTTATGTTGATCCGGTCCAGAAAACTTAAAATAGGTGTTTTCTCAGATAGCCAAAATACTATCTTTCTCAATTTATAAGGTATGGTGAAAATGGAGAAAAACAAATTTTTCCTTCTCTTCGATAAGCAGGGGTGACATTTGAAAAGGCCAATCGAAAGATAGTTTTTGGGGCTATCTGAGAAAATGCTTATTTTAAGTGTTACCTTCTCGTGTATGTGAGAAGAACTCCTTCTGAGGGCCTTGAGGAAGACTGTGTTTGCCAAAATAGCCTCTTAACCACATAATTAATTGCATTACTGCAATAATTTTTCTCATGTTATACTTTTTAAATAGTAATTTAGTCAAATACAAAATGAAATACTCTAATAATTTGAGATAGTGAAGTTCTGATTTTCAGGAGCAATAGGCCATAATCATCAACATTTAAAACATATCAAGGTTTGAAATATTTCAATTTGTATAAATGAATATAGAATATATAAACATTACTTTTTAATTAAATTATGAAAAATTAACTTTTACACAATGTAAAGATCTACATAAAATACATGCTTACGTAGTGTTTTATGGCATCCTTCAATATTGTGATTGCTTGAAGAGAAGTGTCTAGCAGGTGTTTGAACTAAGCTTGGAGAAACTTGTGGCTCTCTGTTGCTGTAAATAATTTCAAGGTGCTTGAGACTGGAAGTTCAAGCTAGGCACAGTATTGGGTTTGGAATTGAAGGATGCTAGTGAAGGGTTTGTTAAGGATCATTGTGGCATCAGGCTCCAGATTGCATGCACTCACTTCCTGCCTCAGTTTGAAGGCACATTGTGAGGTAATCTAATTCTAACTATTTATTTACAAGGAAACTTAAAACAGAAAAAAAATCACAAAACCCCAAACAATTGTAAAAGATTTTACTTATATATAGATACCCCCTCAAAAAACAAATACAATCTAGAATATTCCTTATATAAAAAATATAAATAGTTCACAGCCAAAATCACCAAAAATAAAAATATATCTATATTCCTCTTAACTTAGTATTCAATAAACTGTACAGACAATATACAAATAAATCTGGACAAGTTTAACAACCAGTATAAATGGTGGAGGGAAGGCAAGAGAAAGGTGGGCCCGCTTTCTTCCAAGCTTTTACCATACATTTCAGGATTCTTGCAGCTTCCAGGGAACTAGAAGGTTCAAAGGCCCAACTACCGCTTGTGGATAATGCCAGGTTTATGCACCCAGCCGACTGAGAATATGGTAGCTCCGGATTGTGTCCTCAATCCCTCTACCACTTGTCTCAAATTGGTCTATTGTCTTCACTTGTCTCACCAGTCCCAAGGAGCTGAAAAAGACAAGGCATTTCTATCATAGCTACACTGCCACATTCAAACATTCCTAAAGACAGACTAATTCAAATGTAATGACTTATCCAGCTCAGTTTCTTTTTCATGCTCATTCTCAATTCCAAATTGATCATTCTTCACACTTTTGCGCTAGATAATTTGTCTATGGTTTGCTAAATATTGCTGTAAAATTTCCTGTAGTTTGAACTGAAATTAATAAGGGGTGCAATTGAAGTCTATTAGCTCCCCCACTTAGGTTGCACCCACTTGGTCATCCTAAAAAAAAAGAAAGGGATTAGGCATTTAAACTGGTGAAGGAAGGCAAACTACTACATCCCTCCTACCTAAATTCGCCTCACCTCACCATTCCTCTTACCCTATCTTCATAAACATACTTCACTCACAATGCTTTTGGCATCACCAGTCATACTCCTTCACCCTGCCCATTCTCCTAGTCACAGCATCAACATCGGTCTCTGTCATATGTCGTAATGTCCTCTCTTCATCATGTCAGTCTGTGTCCCCTTCCACATGCGCTTCATCCACACACATCTGACACTTCCTAATCAATCTCACTCAAACTTTCAACCACCTTCTCTACTTTATCCATCAATCCTTCCCATTCTTTCATAGCATTCATTGAAGCCTGCTCCATTTGTACACTTATCCTATTTATATTCGCTAACATAGACTCACTCATCAATGGAAACTTACAAATACTATATGTTCTATCATATACTCCATCTTGATCTTGCAATAATCCTGAAAATTCTCCCACCTCAGTCTCACCAAACTGTTTCTTCCATCCATCCTTTCTCAACTGTTTCCTCTTATGCTTTTCCCTTCCATGCTCAACTAACACTAACTGCTTCCCTTTTAAAGCACTAGCTATATCATTCACTCCCTCACAGTCTTCCATGCTTTCCAACAGACACTCATTCACCAGATGTTGCCACAAATATTCATGAGGTTCATGATGTGCCATATGTTCAACCAAACTTACATCCTTTCTTTTACGCACTATCACATATCTCACCCCATTTGACAGACCTTCAAACTTATCTTTCAATTTAGCCACATTCAGTCCACCTTTTGTTTCAATCTTTTTCAGCACTTTATCCATGGCAGAAAAATTTTGAGCCTTTCATTCTCTTTTCTCTATAACTCACATTCACTGTCACTATCCCATACATGGCCTAATCATTCTTTCAAAATCTATCAAATACTTACATGGTGACATTCCCATGGCCTTATGCCAGGTCATATTGTACAACCAAAGTACTCTTCCCAAGCCTTCATCCCATTCTCACACACAGGCTTACACACGTGTATGGGCAACATTCTCTCACTCACTACTCTAGCAACTCAAAATTTGTTTGTCACAGGTGCGGCATACACAAATTTACTCTTGCGATCTACCATCATGACCGTTCCTACATATCCTCTCGCGATCGTAGGAAGACATACACATTTCCTTTCTAGCACACCACACATATTCACTACATCCACACATCTTTCTCAAAAAATGGACTAAATCCACAATTTTCACCATTCCAATCGCACTACACACAGAAAACACAGAAATATATACATCATCATCTATACATTGCACAAAATTCACTAGCCCTTTGCATACTACAAATTTTCCAGCAAACCTTCTGAACTCTTAATATGCCACTCCATTCATTAACAGGAATACTGGTGAGCTTGTGCTAGTCGAGTGCCGACATTATTGATCCTCTAACATGGCAGTTCTAGGTTTTATCCCAGCATGAGCAGACACAAACCTAAGTACACGTAGAGATCTGGCTACCAATTGGTGGATGTGCTGTACTTAGGTGGGTAGATCTTACACTTCTCATCACACACAGCCAATTCCAACACTGCTTTCTTTCCTCTCCTATCTTTGCCTCACAACACACACACACTCTCTATTCCAAGGAATCCTGCCAATGGGTATCTATATCCACATGCCTCTGATGCAGAACAGATCCATCTGGCCTGGGTCAATGAAGGTTCCACCCAAACACTGTTTGGTGTCAAAACATAATATACTTCCTGGCACCTCTCCCCAAAGAGGTCCAGCCCTTGGTGCCCCTAGGCTCACCAACAATTGTCATACTAACATTTATGTCAATTTCATTATCCAGTCGGGATCCACCTGGATAAAAGCAAGTTGGCAAACCACTACTATTAAAGGAATACTGGTCACCACACATATCTTTCAATTCATGCACCATTCGATGTGACTTGTATTCTTTCTATATCTTCAGCAGTCAACAGCTCTTCACTCAACACTTGCTATTCCCACAAATCCAGTTGAACCTACAAGCTCACTCTGCAAATCAAATTCCCAACTGCCACACCATCTTTCATTAAATATTCATTTCCTACATCCACCAAAATCTTATTCTTACACAAAAAATCTATCCCAAACAGAAAACAATACAGTAACTCTTTCTCACTTAACACAACAAATTCATGCAATATGTCATTCAACTTCCCCATGCTTACCGACAAACTCACTTCCTCCCCTACCTTAATGTGTCTACTTCCAAGTCCGTTTATCGAAACTGTAACATCTCTTTTATGAACACATGATCACCTGTATCAATCACTCCACATTTACCACAGGTATTTTTGGGGCTGCCACATGATCCAGGCCTACTCACATTACTTTATCCACCTCCCATGCAATCCTATGCCAAGTGCCCCTTTCTTCCACATCTCTAACATACTTTTTTGCACACTTACAATCCTTATGTGTCCAGATTGCCCACACCTGAAACGGCTCCCAAGCGACCAATGACATTTGGCCCTCATGTGCCCAACTTTCTTACATTACAGACACCTAGGCTCATTTCCTCTGTGCATATGCACTACCATTCCTTCCATTTATGCAACTTATACCCCTATCATTCCAACCTGCATTCGTACTTCTATTCTCACTGCCCTCACAGCCAACATACTCACAGTTTTGCTCTCCCACTTGCGCATTCTGCTCATAATAGTATCCCAAAATTTTCTTACTACCTCCACTGGGTTTGTGACCAAAACTGGTGTATGACTTACCTTTGTTTCTCACTGTATATCTAGAGGTATCCTCCCTATCATATTCTTCAAATTCATAATCTTCCTCCCTCTCTAAAAATACACCCACAACAATCACTCTCCTACCCATTTCATCTTTTCTTTTATTCTAAAATTAACATACTCACACACCTTATCTGGAACTGTACTCAGAAACTTTTTTCATCAGATCTTTGTTCTCATTTATTCCTTCATCCCCAAATCTTGTTCTTACCAATAACTCTAACTGATTCCTATATAAATCTACTCATTCATTTTTTCCTATTCTTCCTTCTTAAAACCCATTCATCTTCACTCTTTTACCTTGGTCAATTATTTTCTCTTTCACCACTTCCCACCTAGGCTCACTCACACTCAAAATTGTCTTATCAAACTCTCATACAACCATCCCAAAACTCACCCAACTCTTTCACCCAGAACCTAGCATTTTCTCCCAATTTCTTGCAATAACTCCCATACGCTTTCAAAACCACTCATTTCCTTTGATCCTTCCACTCTAAACTTACTCAACTTTGGCACTTTCCTTATGAGCATGTTCCTATGCACCTCAGCCTTAGTTGCACTCACTCACTTTTTTTCACAATCATTCCACACAAAATACCAAAATTTGTCTGAAGAGAGGCAAAGGCAGCCATGAAAAAAGTGATAGGCTAATAGTAAACCCAGATGAATAAGAAATATTAGAAGATGAGAAAAAGCTACTGTTTCAAAAATGCATTCACACAGGACTTAAATAAAGAAATATTCCTTGAGTGTACAATCTTACTGAGTAAAGCATTTTATGTTTTAATTAATGATGGTATAAAACACCGTGAAAACTGTCGTACTAACATTCATAAAATTCATAGCCAAGTCATTAAGATTAAGAGCAAACCTTGTCACACAAACTGGATTAAAAGAATCAGGCAGCGCTGTGTGCAACGGATGCTGAATAGCATTAAATACCTTGAAAGAAATGCTAAGGGCACCAACCTGACGCCGATGATCCAAATCAAGGGACAGAGCTGGTGATATAAACTTAATTGAGTTCAACACTCTATCCAACAACTTGAGATGGCAATTAGCAGCAACATCCAAACAGGAGCACAATACTCAAAATTAGGCAGAATGAAGGCATAAAAAGACTTAATAACTGTATATTCACATGCAAAAGTTCTGTAACACTTACAAAGTAATCCAATCTTATGTAAAATTGAGGAGGACAAGAAACGAATGTGCTTCTCAAAAGTTAGCTTCAAGTCAAGAATTACTCCAAGAAGATGTAAATCATCCACTTTCTTAGTAAGTTCACCTGATATATACAAACTGGGATGAGCTGGATCCAGTGTATGGGATCTACTAATGGTAATAGAATGCATCTTATCAGCATTAAGCTTCATGCCCCAAAGTTGACACAAAGAGGTAATCTTGGCTAAATCCCTATTTAGAGATGCTGCAACTTCTCCTCTGTTACATGGAGACCGAATTGAGGAGTACAAAGTTGTGTCATTGGCATATGATATCAGTTTATTTTTAAGGTTAATGCCCAAGTTAGAGGTGAAAATTATAAAAAAAATATGGGACCAAGAACGCTCCCTTGTGGAATGCCTGAGACCACAGGCACAGAAGCAGAATAAATCCTATCACAGGAACATGCTGGAATCTATTTGTCAAAAAATTCTTAAAAATATTAAGAAGTCTTCCACCAATACCATAAATTTGCAGTTTATAAATTAGAGCCTTATGATTAACAATGTTGAAGGCTGAGCTGAAATCAATAACTACAACAAGCGACTCATGCCCATGGTCCAAAGAGGACTGAAGGTCATGCATGGGTCAGTGTTAGAAGTGCATCGCAAGTTCCCAAACTCTTCTGGAACCCAAATTGTGAATCAGGTATCACACCAATTTTGTCACAATACAAGGTCAATCGTTTATCAAGGAGCCTCTCAAAGATCTTAGATAAGATAGGTGTGATTGAGATGGGAAGCCGATGCTCCCTTTGGAATGGGAGTAATGTTGGCTTTATGCCAACAAGAAGGAAAAGAACCCGTCTTCAAAAGCAACCTAAATACAACAGCCAATTTAGGTGCCAAAATGGGGGCGATCTTCTTGGTGAAAAGGGGGGGAAAAGCCATCTGGGTCTGTCCCACCATAAGTATCTAGATCAAGAAGATACTTTTTAAGTTCAGTTGATTTAAAGTCAACTGATTTTAACTGAGGAAAGGAGAAATAAGTCAAGGGAAGCGACAACTCCTGATCTCTGTTTGTTTATAAAGGTATTAGAGAGCAAATTAGCTTTATTTAAGGGCTCAAAAGACATGGAACCATCAGCTTCACGTAGTGGAGGCATACTCGAGTCCACACCAAACAATGAAGACTTAAGGTAGCCCCACCATTTGTGTGGTTCAGTAGCTCCAGCAAGAACATCCTGTAAATGAGAATTATAAGCAGCTTCAGCACCATTATAAATTCTCTAAGAACAACATAATTATCCCAAAGCAACTGGCTTCAATTGTGTCTCCACAAGTGGTAAGCAGCCTGTTTGTCATCAAAGGCACACTTGCAATCATCATCAAACCAAGATTTATCTTTGACACCGGATTTACTTATTTTGGATGGAACCCTTATATATAGAATATTAAGAAGACAAGTATTCAGAGCTAATACTGGGTCACTGGAGTTAAAAATAGCATTCCACACTGAATATGGTCAACTTCCATGCATACATTGTCCCATTTGACTAGATTTGAGATATACCTGATGGGATATGGTTGTCAGGAACAGTGTGAATTGAAGATGAATTTTGCAATGGATGGCACTATGATCAGAGGTACCTATGGGAGCGAGAACAGAAGCCTCAACAACTGGTATGTCAGTCAAGACAATATCCAGGCAGTTCCCAGAATTGTGTGTATGACCCTGAGTCAGCTGTTCACAGCCAGACAAGTTAGAGAAATCCAAAGCTGCATTTTGATTGGTTGGTGATACAGAACCCAACCAATCTTTATGATGAGCGTTTAAGTTTCCAACAAAAATGAAGGATACCTTTACATCAACAGACTGTATTGACGACATGGCAGTAAGCAGGCAGTCATACAAGCCGTTGTTGGCATCGGGGTTTCTATAAAGTCCAAAAATGTAATGGTTATGATATTTGCTGGAGACTTTTACAAGTTTCATCTCAATGCAGTGACAGCAAAATCTGGTTGTGTTGTGCACTATAACCAGATCTAATGTAAACACACATACCACAGGCTCGAACAAAAGAGTCCCTTCGTATAAGGGCAGGCTTTTAAAATTTGGTATAAGCAGCTCTGAAGTATTTCTATGGTTGGAAATCATAGTTTCAGAAACCTGTCTCTAATGGAGTACAATCCGTACCACCACCATTTGTACCTTGCTCTCCCATCCTCTCATTCATCATTCTTAGCAGTCTCCATTCATATCTCACTATCACTAATCCTTTCTTCCACTTCTCTCATTTTTTTCTTCTGACTATCATTCTCTTCTCTTAATTGCGCATTATCTCTATCATTCTGTTGCAACAACTCTTTCCACTTTCTCATTTCCACCTCCATGGTTCCATTCTGTTCTCCTTCCATTGGGAAAAAAAAAACACTAGTCACCCCTCTCCTTCCTCAAATCACCAGGCAGTCCCCATTCGGACACCAATAATATGTGTTGATATACTCCAGACTGCCTGCTGCTCAAGTAGAGCCTCCTGAGTGTTTGAAGGGACACTGAGGGGGCATCTAGTTCTAACTTTATTTATTTACAAAGAAACAGAAAAAAAAATGACAAAACTGAAAATTGTTGTCAATTTCTACAACACTGGTGTACTAAATGCTATATTGTCTGAAAATGATACTTTTTATTTATAAGTCTTTATTGTTACATCATAAGAAAATGGCATAATATACAGAAATACTTTAATTACAAAGCAAATGAGAAAATTTTAAGCAAGTTTCTGTTTTCTATTTTGTATTTGTAGATTTATTTTATTTCAAAATTAGTATCAAAAGTAAAAACTGAAAAGTTATGGCCGATAGACTCTCTCAACTGCAAGATGCTGTAAATCAGGTAGGAGTTTTGGAACCTTTTTATATTTGAGTAACTAGAATTGTGATAATTTTTGCAAGGTTTCAGCCAGCAATATTCTTTTAGGCAAACTCTTTATTTACTTTAAGGTTCTGCAAGGTTCTACTATATGCAAAACTCCTTTTTTTTATTTAATAATTGTATGAATTATATATATATATATATATATTGCAGAAGGATAATCAAGAGCTAATGACATTGATTATATTTTCCATATGTCAAATCTGGCAAGTCCTGTCTTCCATATTTTCTTTTTCTTCATGTTCTTCATTGATAAAACTAATTCTCAATATATCCTCTGATGGTGGGTTTGGGGAAACCATAATTTTTTCTTAAAGCCATGGGCAAATATAATCATTGTCATTAGCTCTTGATTCCCCGTCATCATTATTTGTTTGGGAGTTATCATCTATCTATATATATATATATATATATATATATATATATATATATATATATATATATATATATATATATGTGTGTATGATGAGAGTATCTTCTCTTCTATACATGTTTTGTTAAAGACCAGGTTGTATTTTACTTTACCAATTTTTAGCACTTTCTAACTGTCAAATGCAGTTTTTTCTATGAAGTTGAAGATTAAAAATCAACTGAGTAAGTTACACTTTATTGTCTTTAAAATTTAAAAATTTTGGCTGTGAGCTTTTGCCTTTCTTCAGGGGTCTTCAGATGGACGTTTTTGTTATTATTGAGGCGTCATTGATGGAAAGTGTCTATTTGCTTTGCCTCCTTTAGCAGCTAGGTAGTAGTTTGGTGATTGTGAACAGCAAAGAATGAATTTCATTTTTGTTCTTTGATGCTTTTTATTATAGGGCGGAGTCATAGTACAGTTCATTTTTCTTTTAGCAGAAAAGGTGCAATACTTACCCCAAGCTGGTTTGGGCCCTTCTCTTTGATGAGAAAAGCATCCAGAATCTTCAGGCAGTGGAGATCTGATTTTTTTCTGAGGATGGTAGTGTTTTCAACAAGGATCATTCTTGTAATTTGTTGTATTGTTCATTGTAATGTGTTTTGATTCCTCTTTTTTGCAAGTGCATTGTTAGGCATTGGCTAAGGGTAGTAGTGGTCATACCTATATATTGGTTGTTTGGATGAGGCTTGCAGTCCTTATAGGTGCATTAAAATTTATATACTGCATTTGTAGCCTTTTGGATGGATTCTTTTTCATGGAGATTGTTTTTCATTAGTAGGTTACTGAGTTTTTGTTATTATATTATATTTGTTGAGATAACTTTTGTCTTTTTCTTGGATAGTGTTATTTATGATATTTTCTAGCTAGTTTTCACTCATCTGTTTTGTAAGCATCTGTCATATGGTTCTTGAAGTAGTGGTATAATTTTTCTTTTTCCTCCTGTACCTCAAACTTTGAGTGCAGAATTTTCTTATGTAGTTTAATTGCTCTTCTTATGTATGAGTTCATTACCAATTTTTTATATTTCTCAGTGCGCTCACTCTTGGTGTTAAGGCATCGACCACAGTCTGTTCCTTTTCAAGAGATGGTGGTGATATATTTTCCAGCGCTGTTGTATGTTTACATCTAGGAAGGGAATAAGGCCATTTACATTCAACTGTTCTCCCATTTACATATGAGGTAATTGTAAACTGCCATATTCCCTTCCTGTATGTAGATGTAAAACAGAACAGTGACAGAAAATATATTACCACTGTCATAGAAAGGGAACAGACTGTGGTTGATGCTTTAATGCCAAAAGTGATTGCATTGAGAAATATAAGAAATTGGTAATGAGCCAGGGTTGTTGATTTTTGTTTCATTATTAATTTTCTGCTGATTTTTTTTTATGGGAAATCTAATATTGCTTAGCATATTTATAACTAAAAAAAAAATTTGAATATGTGAATTCAAAATACATATAACTTTAAGTAGGCTTGCTCTCTGTAAGCCTGCTTTATCCCGTTGAAACCTGTTCGGAACTCTACCAGTAAGCCTATAGCCCTTAGCCCTCTCAGTCAGTTACTGTTAAGTAGTCAAAAAGCAAACAAAGATGTTTACAATGCATGTGAACCCTTCATGGCGAAAAACAAGTCTAGTTAGAAGTGTTGTGACAGACAACGCAGCAAATGTCACCAAGATGTGAAGACTGTTGGATGAATGTACTCAACACCTACAGCACACCTAAATCTACTAGCTCATGAGCTAGAGATTGATAATGTAAAATATTTTCAAAACAATCATTATGCTGCTGCAAGATATCACCAGGAAGGTAGTCAATATCTAGTCATGCCCCAGGAACTAGATGGAACACTGTCACTCTCTAAAAATTTATATAAATAATTGGCTAATTATCATGAAGGTATGTGAAGTCAAAAGGAAATTTATTGACCCTGGTGTAAAGAATAAAGTGTCCAATCTTGGGTTGAACTATTGGCTAGATTACAACAAATAGCCAAGGCTCTAGACCAGGTGCAGAGAAACAACTCTACCATCGTTCAAGCAATGGATATTTTCAAAGAATTATGTGGCAGTGGACACTAAAAAACAGTGAGCAAGTGAAGAAACTGGTGAGAAAAAATGATAAGAAATTTGCCACCAAGGCTCACTTGCTAACCAACATGATTCACCCTCACTTCAGAGGAAAACCCTCAACAAAGAAGAGGTGAATACTGCCATAGAATATGCCAGTGCGAAATTTTCATCATTTGTTCCCATCATCATGAAGTTTCAGGTGAAATCACCTTTCCAGTCATTCAAGTTTGCTGACTCTGTGACCAAACACCTGCCAGCTTGTGAATGGCAGGACTCTCATGGAAGTTTCTTGGGCAGTGATATCCTTTCAGCAGTGTGTCAACTTCTGATTGCCGTAGCCTCATCCTCTAGAACGAGTCTTCTCCCCCTATGAATTAGTGGATTCTAAATTGAGGAGCTGCCTTGGCACTGAGAAGACAGCAAAGCTTGTTTTTCTTTTTAAGTCAATGACCAAAACTCTTCTCATAGTCATGATTATGCTTAAATTTTTGGTTATTTTTCATTTCTGTTTGGATTACTTATTTCTTATCAAATTTAGTTTAACCAGTTGTATTCAAGTGGTTTGTTTATTGTATATTCTATTACAAGCAAGGTATTTTCTTTTAGTAAACTGAGGTAATAAACATTTCATATTTACACTATTATGGCTATCTAATTACTTTAGCAGTTAAACAAAAAAATATATTTTTGGTTTGATAATCAATTTAGAAATTAAACTTAAATTAAAATTACTTATAAACTGACATAACATAGAAATTAAACCTGAAATTAATGTACAAGATATTGTTTAGTACATTTATAACCAAAAAGAATTAGATTACCTCTGTGAATTAAAAATACATAACTTGAAAAACAATCCATCCTAAAGGCTATAAATGTGGTACACAAATTTGAATGCCACCATTAGGACTGCAAGCTTCATCCAAATAACCAATATATAGATATGACCACTGCTACCTTCAGCCAATGTCTAACTGCATTTGCAAGAAGGAGGAATCAAAGCACACTAGAATGAACAACATAACAAACAAATTACAAGAAAGATTCTTTTTGAAAACACTACCATCCTCAGAAAAAAATTCAAATCTTTGCTGCCTGAAGATTCTGGAGACTTCTCATCAGAGAGATAGGCTCCACCGTAAACTTGGAGTGAGTATTGTATCTTTTCTTCTAAAGGAAAAGTGAACTGTACTCTGACTCCTACTTAAAGAAGTCACTAAAGAACAAAAATGAAATTCATTTTTGCTGCTCAAGATCACCAAACAACTGGCTGCTAAAGGAGGCAATGTAAATAGAAACCTTCCATCAATGTTGCCTCAACAATAACGAAGACTTCCCTCTGAAGATACCTGAAGAAAGGCAAAATCTCACTACTAAAATTTGTAAGAAATTGAAGTTTTTAAATAGGGCTAAATAAAATGTATCTTTCTCAGTTGATTTTTAATTTTCAGACTCGTATAAAAAACTGTATTTGACAGTTAAAACTCACGCAAGTGATCCGCCATTTGATGGATCACTTGCCTGCACCCTTTTCAATGAATGCATTGTGTCCTGGCCTGTTTGGCACATTATTATTGAATGTCCCATGCTAGGTGATCTTTGTGCACATTCCCTCTGTCCTTGTACAGAGATGAGTGGGCTCACTATCACTTGTCCCTCATACTCTGGAAAGGCTCGTATACACAGACTTTTTGACTATCCAACTATTTGAAGGAGGCTGGTCTCTCCCTGATGCCAGAGTGGGCTTCTTTCTTTTTCTTGCTTTTGTTTTATTCCAAGCAATTTTGCCTTATTTTATTTATTCCTCATCTCTCTCCACTGGAATAAAATGCAATTCTAGTTACACCACCTCCCACTAAGCATACTTTAACCTTATTCTTAATTAAGGTCTTCTCTGCCACATTAATTGTTGTAAGCCTATCTTGCTTGCTTTCTATATATTTTACTCATGTAAACTTTCAGCAAGCCGAAAATCTCTGTAACAGTATTGGGATCCTTTTCCAAACAGCACCTCCAGTGAGCTTTCCCGGATATGATAAAAGCAGCAAGACTCCCTCCCAAACTGAAACTTTAGAGTGTAAGTTTCTGCCATTGTTTGTTTTTTAAATATTCTATTAGATTGTATTGACAACTTGCTAGTTTTGAGTATTTTCATATTATAGTGGGATTGAGATAAAGAAAACAAATATATTATAATTCTTTTAGTTAAACTATAACCTTGATGTTCTGATAGCTGAGTATTGACTTTCATCCATGCCATTGGATAAAAAAATTAGATTAGAAAATATATGGAATAAGTTGTTTGAAGATGTACAAATAAATATCGATTTTTTTTTTATGCTGCCTTTCAAGGCACTGGCAACAGGCTTTCACAAAACACCTATTTACTCAGGAAAAGCTTTCAAATAGGCGAGTCTTCAAGTCATACTTGAAGGCATCCAGAAAAGAATTTGGTAGGGATTTTATCCCTGATCACTCATTTTTGGTGCCTTTTCAAAGTGGTAGCCTACAGTTTAACACTGGATCCAAACCATGGCTCCAAGGGAAGAGATAATTTTTTTGCAGCACTGATAACTATACAGAACAGTCAGTAAGGGGGTCAGAGTCTGAGGGTATAGGATAAGGTCAGATAGGGGAGAAGTGGCCCATTTAATATCTTATATGTAAAAAAAGACCTTAAGGGTGGTTCTATATCAAATGGGCAGCCATTGCAATTGGCATTGGCAAAGCAGGGGAGTTGCACGGGGGGGGCTTCATATTATCTCCTCTCCTTAAGCCTTAAAGACTGAGCTGGCTGCAATATACCACTCAGTATGGAGGATTACATGCTGTGGCCAGTTGGGAGACTTTGTAATTGATAGCCACTCATAAGACAGGGGTGAGTGGGGTCACTACAGCTTGTCCCTTTGCTTGGGACAGATTTGTGTACACTTGTCTTCTTGGTGTTGTGTACATGGTTGGGTTCTGGGAAGAGGTTGTAGCGGCTGGTCCCGGAGGCCACCCGCCACAAGGTCCACTCACTCATGTGATGCCTGTCAGATCGGAAGGAGACAAAATACACAGATACCTATTCTCTTTTATTAAAATAACATAAATTTAGCCACCACCCAATACAATTAATTACCCAACAATATAAATATATAAGAAAAAGCACAACACACAAATGGATGCTCCCACTTCAACCTCCCTCAATATATGCGCAACACAAAATGTATGCAAATGTCAATATAGGCGCAACACCATAAATATATACAAATTTCAATATAGGCACAACACCATAAATATATACAATTACCAAACACAACTATTGGTTTGCGAAAGCACCAATGGTTTCCTCCACCTCTCTCTCTCTCTCTCTCGAACACTCGTGCCACCACAAAACCCCCAATTGAGCCAGCTCAGTTAGTTTAATAGTCATTAATGTTGTCCCGGGACATTTTTTTGCACATTATGGGACGGTTCACTCGCTCTCCCTGAGCGTGGGGCGGGGAAGAAAGTGCACTCAAGCGGTCGGTCTTTCTCTCTCTAAGGGGGACCAAGGGGACAGTTGGCTGTGTGTGGCCCCTTAATTGTGCCACACACCGATGGCTTAGTGCTCAGCTTCTTTCTTCTCCTCACTCATGGACAAGAGCAGCGGGACGAAAAGAGCTGAAGAAAGGGAAGATAATTACTCCCCTGTTGCTTTTTTTCAAGGTGTTACGTGCTCCCCCCTACCTCACTTACTCATACCGTACCTGGCTTTACGTCCAGCTCCACTTCTTTCGTGCATTCACTATTGGCCATTTTCAATCACTCATCAAAACCTGTACTTATATATTTCGCCGGGGGGGGGGGGGAAGAACCATCAGACCTCAGCAAAAGACGGGGGACCCACACTGCTTCCAGGCAGCTTTGTCCTCCCTCCTTCACCAAAACCTGAAACAAAAGGCGGGCACTGGTGAGCTAAGGCAGACAAAAATGAACCTACCACAAGGTGGGCCTCGCTTTGATCCTAGATTATACCTTCTGCTTTATCCTCCTGGCCTGAGTGCAAAGTAGGGAAGCCCCATCATCACTGGGTTGATTTGAACTCGATGATGGGGTCTAGGAATATTGTTGGTCTGCTTTCCCTTTGGTTCCTCTCATCGCTAATTTACCTTTTTTATTAGCATTATTATTAGTTATTATTATTCTTATTATTTAATAGTGTTATTAATATTAGTATTATTTATTATGTATTAAAATTATTGTAGTATTATTACAGCTATCCCCTCAACTTTTTTTATTTACACTCATTCTGTACCAAGAGGACTGTTCCCACCTGGACAGAGTTTGATCCAGTAGCCGTGGTGACTTGGTGGATTGCATGCCATCCTGGGATCATCTAGCACCACCTATCTCTACTTCTTTTTATTACATACCTGCCTACCCCCTTCCAAACTTGCTATTATATCACAGAGGTTCCAGTTGCCTGTTACACTTTCATCTTCTTATGAGCCTTAGTCAAATGGCAGTGTATACTATTGCAAGTGCTGAAAGTCCCCTGACTAACTTAAGTGTTAGGTACGGGGGTGTTGGGCCATCAATTCTGTTCACCTTCTTCCACTACATATATGTATAAGGTAGCTATGCCGTCACCACCCTTAAGGTTAAAGCTCAAAGATAATTTTGCCTGAATGGCAGGCCAGGTTGCCAATCCCATCAATGCTCAACCTGTGGACTGAGGATGTGTAAATTATTACATTTTAGGACTTTTCTCTTAACCTCCCAAGTCTGTGGGGGTTCATAGTATCTACTTTTCATGTGCCCTTTTTTTTCTACAAATATGGTGACATTAGGAGGTAAGAGTTGGATTGTACTTTAGGATCTCCTTCCAAGCACAGTCTCACCTTTCCCTAGGTGTTGTGGAGGATGAGGTAACACAGGACACACCTTTCACCATATGTATGCGGTAAAGGAGCTTCCCCTTTGCTATCTTTTGGGGAGCTCCACCTCCAAAAAGGAGGTGCCCTCCCCCCAATGCTTTCTTCGGGGCCCCTCCAAACCCTCTTCTACCAGAGAAGATGTGCTTAGACCTATGGGTGCAGGAGTTTTCTATTTTCTGACCAATTCCCCCCCTCCCTTTTTTATCACAGGGGACTGCCAAAAGAGTAGGAGGCAGGTGGCTCAAAATAGATCGCTCTTGGTGGGAGCCACTTGATAAAACTAATCTCCTTATGGTGGCAAGAGAAAATGGAGCCTGTTGGGTCATGCTCACTGCAGTCCTGCCATTATGTATCTTAACATTGCTGGGGTCAGCGTGCCTGCCCTCTTCCCCTATGGAGGTTGGTTCACTGGCCAGAAGCTTGAATCTGATTGAAGGTACCTCAAATGGGATCCGTGATGCCTTGTAGAAGGGGGTATGATCACATGGAGGCCCCGATGAACTAGACATGATCCCGGAGGTGACCCAGCCACAGATGGGAGTGAATATGGGCTCAGTATCAAACGCAAAACCTATATCTGCCCCTGTGCAAGCTTCCTTTTATATAGCTTGGGACCCAAGGAATCACAAGTAGAGGCGGGACCTCCTCCCCCAGTTGCTGCCCCTTTGACAGCAGAGACCTCCATTTCAGGGAAGGATCTTCCAGTCCATCCAGTTTAGGGGTTCCTTTCAGCAGTGGAGAGAAGCGGGTTCATTCCTCATCATCCTCTCCTAAAAAGAAGAGGATGGCAAGAAGAACTAAGGCTTCTCTTTCTCCATGGGAACTTCGGGCAATTTATCAAGTTTGTTGCTGTTTTGGCAACAACCAGGCATGTCCGGTCCTGAGGCACCTTCTGTTTCGGAGGGGGGGGGGGGTCCAAGACCAAAGTCACAACTGTGCTGAGCACAGCCTCGATTATGTTGGTGCCCCAAATTGCTTTAAATCCTTTCTGGTTATTCGCTAAACTGATGGCAGCATGTTGGCCAAGGGCAACATGATCCATCAGAGAAGACCATTCGATTGCCTGATTGTAGAGAGTTGAATGTGACCTGTTTCTCAGAAGAGAGCCTTCTGGCAAATGTGTTGGATCCCTCTGAGGCGGCCATGATTAGTGCTCTACAGACACTTAAGGGCTCGCTGGTGAGTGTCACATTACACTACCATGAACTTTGTGAAAGTAGTGGTGTACACAAAGGGACTTTTAGACTACTCCATACATAGAAGACATCACCTTATAGTTAGCCGACCATGGGGCAGTTAAGGTCAAATGTGTGATGAGAAAACTCAGGGATCTCAAGACCCACCCCTACACTTGTCATCACATTTGATTGTGACAGGCTCCTTTAGTTAGTGTGTGCTAGTTGTTATTGCTATCGCATGAAAGCATTCGTGCCACTGCTGAGGAGGTTCAACTACTGCAACTGCTTCAGCCATACAAATAATCTGATGTAGACATTCAAAGTTGGGTTTATCCCATGTCTGTTTAAGTTGCTCCAAGGCTGTACACAATGTCCCTATTGTGTTGGCTAAGTGTGTCAATTGCAAAGAGCCGTAATCTGCTTATTCAAAGCAATGTAAGGCATATCTCCTGGATAAGGAAATCCTGGCTGTTCAGTCAACAGATTGTCTCTAATTTAGCGAAACTAAGGACTTGGTCTGGCCCACCCGGTACTACCTAGGATGACCTATGCCTCGATTTTAAAACAGGCACCCTCTGACCCTGACTCCTCCAGGCTTACAAGCAAGTTCATTTCCATGCCCAATAGGAACCCTTCTCCAGGTTCTACTCACACAGGGGGCTTTCCTGGTAAAGCTGGTAGCACAAAGGGTTTCACACTTTGGCTAAAACCAGGGCCTTCCCTCTCCTTACCCAGATGAACGTTTCCTGTAAGGTGAAACTGTTGCGTGCTTCTACCGAGTCGTTAGACTGACAGAAAGCAATACCCCTGAAGGTGGTTGAGAGATTTGTTTCGGCCCTTTCCCCTTGGGTATCTTTATGCCCCCTGGCTACCCTCCTAGGATATAAGGGTTTTGTCACCCCACCACTACAGGACTGGGGCTGAGGGAAAGAATTTGCCATATACAAATGGCATAATCTCTGTTCTCTTTGCTTTAATTACCTCCTTGCAGGGTAGCAGGGCAGCTGCACCTGGATAGGAGGTACACTATCATTTCTCCCTAATTCCATTGTGCTGCGACTTCCCATGGACCTAACCCCCCGCGATAGCCTCAGGTTGCTTTCTGTTGTTTTAAATTTAAGCACACACACAGGATACGCTGCTATTTGATGGAGCGCTCTCGCTCGCTTATTGCACTGACTGGGTTGTCCCCTAGATTACTGGGCACACACTTGTCCAATGTTCCAGTCTGTGGGTGATCTTCCCACACATGATCTGCCCCTGTATTGAGATAAGTGTCACTACAGTTTGTCTGGGGTTACCCGAAGTCTGTGTAAGTTGATCCGAGGCTGGACACAATTAAATCCAAATCGTGTATGGCCAAGTGTGTCAATTGGGGAGAGCCGCCCCCCACTTCTCCTGGCCATTTAGGCCCGTGATTGTCTCTCATTTCACAAGGCTAAGGACTTGGTCCTGGCGTGCACGCCGCTACCTGCGATGTCCGGTTCGGGATGGGTTTTTTTTAACAACCTGCTTCATCCCCACCCATACCTTCCTTACATCCCTTTTCCTCTCCTCTTCACATTCTATCCATTTTTACGCCGTGTCTAAGGTGGAGCCGCCATGCCGATGGACTGCCAGGCCACCAGGCGGGAGGGGTGGTCCCAAATGGCGGCGCCTGGCTCTGCCAGGCCTGTAAGCAACTGCAAGAGGTGATGAGCTATTGCATCCCGTATAAAAAAGAGGGTCACCATGCCCATGTATGAAAATCAACCAAAAAACCCCAACCCCCAACTTCCCCTGAAACAGCGACGGAGCCATCCTCGGGCAGCTCCAGCAAAAAAATGGAGGCCACTTCCCCCTGTGCTTGCGCAAGGGACCCTCCATATCTCTTCAACCGGAGAGGAGGCTTACTCCTCTCCTACGCCTACGGGTGAAGGGGACTTCCCCTCACCCCCTTCTCTGGAGGTGCTTTCGGGCACCTCCCTCTTACCAGCGACAGTCCCATCTGTTCTTTCCAAGGGGACTGCCAAGAAAGCCAGCAGGCAGCCCTTAGCCAGCCGCTCCACATCGAAGTGGCTTGGTAGAGCAAACCCCCTTAGGGGGGAGAGGGAAGCCAGGCCCCTTCGGTCGCTTCCCTCAAAAGACCTGCTGGCAAGAATATTAAACCTTGCCGGGGTCAAGGCTTGTGCCTCCCCACAAAAGACTCATGACGCTGCCAAGGGCACCTGCGATGTCCTGGGAGGGGATGGCCAACTGGAGGCCCCTCCTGTGATAGACATGGTCCTTGAGGAAAACCAGCCTCAGACCGTAGGGCCTTCCATGGGGGAGGGTCCGGGCTCGGCGCCAAGCACCGAACCCGAATCCGCCCCTATGCAAGGTCCTCAAATGGCTGGGGATTCTCAGGCAGTACAAGGAGGGAAGGGATCTCCTCCGGATGATGCCCCTATGACCTCCAGGACCTTCTCCATTTCGGAGAAGGACCTGGCTGAGGCTGGTACATCTGGCCTGGGGGCTTCTACCGGCGGAGGTGAGAAGCCCCCTCTCCTAAAAAGAAAAAGAAGACAAGAAAGACTAAAAAGACTCGGGGCTCCGTTCCATCCGCGGGGGCTGCGGGGACGGATGGGTCTGCTGCCACTCTGGCAAGCGACGAAGCCAAATCGGCACATCCGGCCCCTCTGCCCCCCCCGGGTACTGAGCTCCTGACCATGACAAAGACCAAAAGTGCACAGGGCGGAGCCTCGATGACATCGGGGCCCCTCATTCAGAGGTTACCTGGCGTATTCGAGCCCGCTGGCTTCAAACGCTGCCTCGTTATTCGCTCCACTGATGGCAGCATGTTGTCCAAGGGCAACATGATCCATCAGAGGAGAGGATTAGCTAGTGCAATTTGTAGAGAGCCGAAGGTGACCCGTTTCTCGGACGGGAGCCTTCTGGCGAATGCGGCGAATCCCGCCGAGGCGGCCAAGATAAGTGCTCTTCGGACACTTCATGGCACCCCGGTGAGTGTGACGCCGCACTCTACCATGAACTTTGTGAAAGGAGTAGTTTATGCGAGGGAACTCGTTGACTACTCCATTGAGGACATCACCCTAGAGCTGGCCGACCATGGGGCGGTCAAGGTCGAACGTGTGATGAGAAAACAGGGAGGGGCCTCGAGACCCACCCCTACACTCTTCGTCACGTTCGACTGTGACAAGCTCCCTGAGTCGGTGCGTGCCGGTTGGTACCGCTACCGCGTGAAGGCATTCGTGCCACTGCCGCCGCGGTGCTATTACTGTCACCGCTTCGGCCATACGAATCGCTCATGTAGACGTGCAAAGTCGGGGTCACCCGAAGTCTGTGTAAATTGCTGCAAGGTCGCACACGATAAGTCCAAATCGTGTGTGGCCAAGTGTGTCAATTGCGGAGAGCCGCAGCTGCTTCTTCGAAGCAATGTGGTGCATATCTCCTTGAGAAAGAAATCCTGGCCGTTCAGGCCCAGGATCGACTCTAATTCCGCGAGGCAAAGGACTTGGTCCTGGCGCGCCCAGCTCTGCCTGGGACGTCATATGCCTCAATAGTTAGAAAGGCACCCTCTGCTCCTGCCCCATCCAGGCCAACGAGCACGGTTGTTTCCGCGCCCATGCAGAGCCCTTCTGCGGGCTCTACCCAACCCGGGCGCTCCCCTGGTAAAGCTGGCGGCAAAAAGGGTTCATACCCAGCCCCGGCTAAAACCAGGGTTCCCCCCTCTTCCCCCATCGTGACCGTTTCCCGTATAAGCGCCGCCCGAACGATTTCACTGTCGCTGAATTTTGTCGGGCTAGGGCTAGGTTCCGGTATATTTCGAAGCACACCCGCCGCTCTTCTTGGCGGGCATACGTGTCTTCACTTAACGGGAAGACCCCTTTAGCTGAGGTGTGGAAGCGAGTCAAAAGGATTCGGGGCAAGTTCTCGCAGGACCCCCCTCCCGTTCTCCAGGAGAATGGGACCGCAATCTCGGACCCCGCGTCCGTGGCGGAATCCTTAGCGACCGCTTTTTCCGCATTCTCTAGCCGGGATGCTGCTCCGCCAGCATTCAATGCACGTCATGATGTCGCGGAAGGCCGCCGGCTGGACTTTACCTCGAGAGGCGGAGAACCCTTCAACGACAAGTTTACTGTGAGTGAGTTGCGTTCCGCTCTCGCTTCGTGCGCGGACACCGCCCATGGTCCGTACGATGTCCCGTACGCCGTCCCGTACGCCATGCTTCGACACCTGGGTGAGTGAGGCATGGCCTTTCTCTTAGATTTGTTCAACAGGATCTGGGTGGAAGGTCTTCTCCCAGACTCCTGGTGAATCGCTACTCTGCTTGCCTTTCGCAAACCGGGGAGAGATCACTCTACTCCGACCGGTTTCCGCCCAATCTCTCTAACCTCTTGCGTGTGCAAGTTGATGGAGAAATTGGTAAATGTTAGATTAGCCTTTTTCCTGGACAGCGGAGGCCATCTGTCTTCCGCACAGTGCGGCTTCCGCAAGTTCCATTCCACGTCGGATGCTCTGCTCCGACTGGAAAATGCCGTCTGCGAGGCTTTTCTTCGTAGACAGCACTACGCCACGGTCTTTTTCGATCTGGAGAAGGCCTATGATACCGCATGGCGATACGGTATCATGGAGACTCTCCACATGATGGGGGCGAGAGGATGCCTCCCAATGTTTATATCTGAATTTTTGCGAGATCGTCGATTCCGCGCACGGGTGGGGGGAGCCCTCTCCGGCCCAAAGGAGCAGGAAGAGGGTGTCCCGCAGGGAAGTGTCCTCAGTGTCACACTCTTTGCCCTGAGCATCAACGGCATCACCTCGGTGCTGCCGGAAGATGTTCTCGCTACGCTCTACGTGGACGACCTATCGATCTCTTTTGGCGCGGCCCAGATGCCAACTCTGGAGCGTTGACTCCAACAAGCATTGAACCGCGTCTCTCGCTATGCCGAAGCGCATAGGTTTCGGTTTTCTTTGGCCAAGACTAAGGTGGTTCACTTCTGCCGCCATCCACGGCTTCACCCCGACCCAGATTTGTTTCTTAATGGGGTGCGCCTGGATGTGGTTGAGTCGCACCGTTTCCTTGGTCTTGTATTCGACCGACGCCTCACCTGGGAGGCTCATATTCGCAGCCTTAGGGTCTCTTGTACCCGCGCCATGGACATTCTCCGTTCCGTGACGTTCAGCGCTTGGGGTGCTGATAGGGCTACTGCCTTACTTTTTTATCGATCCTTTGTTCGCTCGAAGCTCGACTACGGATGCGAGTTTTATGCATCCGCAGCCGAGCGTTTATTGCGGAAGGTGGATTCGATCCGCCACACCGGCCTTCGCCTTGCGACTGGTGCCTTCCGCACTTCCCCTATTGAGAGCCTGTTGGTCGATGCTGGGGAGATGCCACTCGCTCTGCGCCGCGTGCAGTGCATCACTCGCCTGTACGCGCGAGCCCGGCGCCTCCCTAAGTCGCCAACAGCTCTCACCGCATCCGCAGCTGATCTCGATGGTGCCTATGCCGCCGAGAGACGCCAGTCATACCCTACCCTAAACCCAAAGGGTTTAGGGCCAGGAAACTCTTTCGAGAGGTAGATATGGCTCTCGGGCTATTTGTCGCCACACCTCTGCTCCTAAAGCTTATACTGCGCCGGGAGTATTGCGTTCGACCTTTTTGGAGCACACATCGTGTCACGCTGGAACCGTGCCAGTGTATACGGATGGCTCCAAGTCCCAAGAGGGGGTCGGCTTCCACGCCGTATCCCCTCTGTTTGAAGTCAGCGGGGCTCTACCAGGCGCTGCGTCTGTCTTCACGGCCGAGCTGGTGGCAATACACCACTCGGTACGGGAGATTACGCGACGTGCCCGGTTCGGAGACCGGATTGTGATCTATAGCTACTCACAAAGCGCCCTGACTGCTCTCAGGGCATTGGAATCTCCGCATCCCCTGGATCGCGATATCCGTGACGCCACGGTTTTGGCGAGCCGGGCGGATGTCGAGATTATCTTCTGCTGGGTTCCTGGACATGTAGGAATTGCGGGGAATGAGCGCGCCGATGAGGGCGCCAAAGAGTCCGCGAGGACTCTGCGACCGGACCAGCGTTTCGCTCTTCCTCACACCGACTACATGGCAGGAATACGGGCAGCTCTTCGGACTGCTTGGCAAAGAAGATGGGAGACGGTCGAAGGGAACTTAAAGTTGCGTGCCATTGCGCCGCGACTGTTCCCATGGACCTATCCCCCAATGCCGCGGCGGCTTCAGGTTGCTTTCTGTCGTCTCCGAATCGGGCACACTCGTGTGACGCATCGCTATTTGATGGAGCGCTCGCCTGCGCCCTATTGCAACGATTGCGTTGTCCCCCAGACTGTTCGGCACATTCTTGTCGAATGTCCCAGTCTGGGTGATCTTCGCGCACGATACCTGTCCCGGTACCGGGATGGGCGGGGTCGCTACCGCCTGTCCCTTGTACTCGGGACAGATTCGTGCACATTGACTTGTGGACTTGTTGACTTTTGGGGGGAAGCCGGACTTCTCCCCTTTATTTAAGATTTTTTTTGTTATTGTTTTTTTTTTGTAGGTTGCACTCTCCTGCACCGGGTTGAGGGGGACCTTCCCCCGCTGCCGGAGATTGCTTCCTGATGGTTAAGTTTTTCCAATTTATATCATTGTTAAGTTTTCATATTTTTATTTTAAAGTAGCCTAGTTCTAGGCTGTCGTATTTTTCGTCGACTTATGCCCAAGTGGGTATTTGCCAGATGGGCTCTATAAAATTTAAAAAAAAAAAAATCCCCCTGCTCACCCTCTCGGGGTATAAGGGTTTTGCGAACCTCACTATCAGGGCATGGCGGCCGGGCAGAAGGACGCGCCCTTTACACCCACCAAAATGTCTCCGTTCTTCTCTTTGATTTAGATAACTTCTTTAAGGCAGTAGCTGTGCATCTGGATGGGAGGTATAGTGTTATTTCTGCATACATTCCACCGTCAGTCGAAGTCCCCCGCGTTGGCACGGTTGCCGATGCCCTTTCTATTGCTCAGGTCCTTGCTGACCTGATCGACGAGCTGGAGAGAGGTATCCTTAATGTGGATGAGTTTACACATCGCTGCCTGAGAAACGCTTCATTTTCCTTTCTTGATCAATCTTTGTGCTCTCCGGATGCACAGCTTGATTTTGAGTGGGGCTAGTCGATGACTTCCATGTTAGTGATCACTTTCAATTTAAATATCGCTTCCTGTGCCGGTGGCGTCTGAGAACCCGCCCCGGTAGTGCTTGGCGGGGTCACGGTGCTCCTCATTTCAGGAAATGACTGATTTCTGTCTCAATCGAGGAATTTAGGTTGTTGGATGAGGCCGTTGAGTTCTCCGGCAACATCATCGCCATGTGCCTAACCACTATCCCTAGATTGTCTTGCTGTTTTACATGCCGACCACTTCCGTAGTGGTTAGCCGAGTGTGAGCCTGCCCTCAAACAAAAGCGTTATCCCAATATGCCCTTTAAACGCCGACTTCACTGTCGGAGAATTTCGTCTAGCTAGGACTAGGATCCGGTAGGTTTTGAAGCCTGCCTGCCGCTCTTCCAGGCAGGCATATATGTCTTCACTTAATGGGAAAACCCCTCTAGCAGAAGTTTGGAAGCGAGTCAAAAGGATTCGGGGCAAGTTCTCGCAGGACCCTCTCCCCTTCTCCGGGAGAATGGGACCGCAATCTCGAACCCCGCGTCCGTGACGGAGTCATTCGCGACCGCTTTCTCAGCATTCTTTAGTTGGGATGCTGCTCCGCCAGCATTCAATGCACGTCAATATAGCAAGGAAAGCTGCCAACTGGACTTTACCCCCAGAGGCGGAGAGGCGGATGAACCTTTCAACGACCGGCTTAATTGAGTGAGTTGCGTTCCATTCTCGCTTTGTACGTGGACACCACCCCTGGTCCTGACGATGTCCAGTACGCTATGCACCTGAGTGAGTGAGGCATGACCTTTCTGTTAGATTTGTTCAACAAGATCTGGGTAGAGGGTATCCTCACATTGACTGGTGGACTTATAGACTTTTGGGGGGAGGCCGGCTTTCTCCCCTTTATTTAACTTGTTTTTTGTTTTTTTTAGTAGCTCGTACGTTCCTGCACCAGGGGGAGGCGGACCTCTCCCCGACCACGGAACTTGCTTCCTGTTTATTTCCTTCTTTTTTTTTATTGGTTTTTTTTTGCATCTTTTTTTAAAGATGCCTAGTATTAGGCAGTGTTGAATACGGCGACTAATACCCATATTCAACAAGTCGCCAGACTCATGGCGAATCGCTACTGTTCTCGCTATTTGCAAACAGGGGAGAGGTCACTACCCTGGCCGTTTTCCGCCCAATCTCTCTAACCTCCTGCGTGTGTAAGTTAATGGGGAAATTGTAAAATGTTAGATTAGCCGTTGCTTTTCAGGACAGCGGAGGCCATCTGTCCTCTTCCCAGTGCAGCTTCCGCAAGTTCCACTCTATGTCGGATGCTCTGCTCCGACTGGAAAATGCCATATACGAGGCCTTGCTTCGTAGACAGCACTACGTCACAGTGTTCGTGTCTCGCTGTGCTGAAGCGCACAGGCTTCGGTTTTCCTTGGTCAAGACTAAGGTGGTGCACTTCAGGTGTCATCCACGGTTCCACCCTGACCCAGACTCTTTTCTAAATGGGGTTTGCATGAAAGTGATGGACTCGCACCGTGTCCTTGGTCTTGTATTTAACCGACGCCTCACCTTGAAGCTCATATTTGCAGTCTTTGGGTCTCTTCAGGGTGTCTACTGCCCTTGAAATCCTCAAAGTCCTTGAATTTGATGAAAAAGGTAGATGGTCCTTGAATTTAAAAAATAAATCATTGAGTGATTGTTCAAATGATTTTTCAAATTCACTATTTATATACTTTTTAATGTCTATTAGGAAAATAGTAATATTTAATTTAATCTACTCACTAATGTGAGTCAACATATGTATGCTTTGGATGCACTCTATTTTAAGATGGATGCTCGCTATACTTCTGTGACATCACTTGATACCTTGTTCTTGTTTTTTTGCACTGGTGAGTTGATTTTGGTTATGCATTACTTATAACCCATTTTTTCCTTAAATACCTCACATTCATCAATCAATGTCCTATAATGTTTATTTCACTTTTTTAATTTAAAGAAAAAAAAACAATAGCTAAAACTCATCCTTGATTATTTTTTAAAAAGTCCTTGAATTCAAAATCACCAAACAAGTAGACACCCTGCTCTTGTACCCGTGCCATGGATATTGTTCGCTCTGTGATGTTCAGAGCCTGGGGCGCTAATACGGCTACTGCCTTACTTTTTTTATTGATCCTTTGTTCATTCGAAGCTCGACTACAGATACAAGTTTTACCCACCCGCAGCCGATTGTGTATTGCGGAAGCTGGACTCTAGCCACCACACCGGCCATTGAGAGCCTTCTTGTCGATGCTGGGGAGATGCAACTCACTCTGCGCCATGGACAGTGCCTTATTTGCTTGTACGCATGAGCTCGGTGCCTATGCCACAGAGAGACGCCAGTCATAATCTAAGCCCTTTGGATTTGGGGCTACCAAACTCTTTTGAGAGCTCGGTATAGCTCTCGGGTAGTGTCTCCCCTTGGTTCTGCCCAGGATGCCACCCTGGAGGGTACCACCTTTGACTATTTGTCGCCACGCATCTGCTCCCAAAGCTTCTACAGCACCAAGACTATTAGGTTTCGCCTTTGTATACGGATGGCTTTAAGTCCCAAGAGAGGATCGGTTTCCACTACATATTCCCTCTGTTTGTAGTCAGCGGGGCTCTTCAAAGCGTTGCGTGTCTTCACGGACGAGCTGGTTCCAATACATCGCTCGGTACGGGAGATAGCGCAACTTGCCCTGTTCGGAAACCGGATTGTGATTTATAGCGACTCACAAAGCGACCTGAGTGCTCTCGGAGCATTGGAATCTCCGCATCCCCTGGTTCGCGATATCAGTGATACCACGGTTTTGGCGAGCAGGGTAGATGTTGAGATTATCTTTTGCTGGGTTCCTGGACATGTACGAATTGCGGGGAATGAGGGCGCCAAAGACTCCACGAGGACTGTGCAACCAGACCAACATTTCTTTCTTCCTCCCCTTGATTACATGGCAGGAATATGGACAGCTCTCCGGGCTGCCTGGCAAAGAAGATGGGAGATGGTCGAGGGGAACTTAAAGTTGTATGCCAGTGCACCGCGACTGTTCCCATATACCTACCGCCTAATGTCGTGATGGCTTAAAGTTGCTTTCTGTTGTCTCCGAATTAGACACTCGCGGGACGCACAGCCATTTGATTGATTGATTGAGCCATTTGATTTTAGGCTACAATAATGGTGTTTGGGTGCTGCTTAAACTGGCTAAAGGACAATTATTACAATGTGGATAGAACAGTATTCACACAACTAGGAAGCATTTAAATGTGTCCTCTTAAAACTTTCATTTCTTGATAGCCTAAAAATACTTAATGCCTAACTCTCCATGCTGGTCTGCTGCCTGATGATTTATCGGATTCCTAGAAAATGTTTGCTATCAGTTGATCAAAGTTAGTAAAATTCCATGACCATTAAATCTGCCTCCTCTTTTGTCTCAGGCCTATTGTGGCTATATAAATAGGTTGCTTATTTTTAATCTTAATCCTACATATGGTAACCACATCTAAAATTTAAGGACAAACTATTTCATTTGCATTTTCTCATTTCTTCTTTTTTCAGTATACCATAAGACCTTTGCAAAATTGATCGCGAGAAATGGCAAAGATATTGATGTACTTATTGACTCCCTCCCTTCTGAAGAATCTTCTGCTGAAGTTCAGGTAAGTTCTTATTTACATGTGATCCGTGTGTAATCAATCCTCTGGAATGGAAGTAAGTGCTCCTGTCAAAATTCATTCAATGTGCAAGATAAAATTTTATGCAAAGACTTAACCAGTGAACCATTATAGATTTGCAGGATAATTAAGGGCCAGTGATTTGAGTTATATTTTAGTAGAGATTTTTTATTATTTTAGTAGACAATTGAAATCACTATTTCTCACATTGTGCAATTAAACTACATTGGGTTGGAATCTTTGAGAGAGGTTAAGGACCCGGACCCTAAAAACAATCACAGGCTAAGTTAAGGATCGCCTAAAATGAGAGGTACACACTCTAGCTGCTGGAGCCTCCACAAACCAAGAGTACCCACTACACTACCTGGTATCTGGAGGAGTATACCACCCAGTGCAAATTTGAAAAACCTGGCTCACTGGATTGAATTGAACCCTCTTGAGAGTGGCTGGGGAAGATGGTGCCCATACCCCCTCTCCCTCTCTGCACCCACTTTTGTAGAAGTATCCCCCTCTATTTTCTTGAGGCTTAAAGACCTGAGCAACTACCTGATGCCATGTCAGAATAGAGGCTTTGGAACCTCTATAAATAAACAATGCTCGCAGGTTGCAAAGACCTGGATGTGAGGGGTTGAGGGCATTGGGGCATGATTAATGGGAAGAGCAGTTTATGCCCCTATAACCCATATCCTGAACCTAATGAACTGACCACCTCCCTGCGGGCATAAGGCTGTACTACTGCTTATGGCTGCCAGGCCAACTAAAAGTCTCAGGTTCCGTCTCTCGGTCTCATACAGCAGATCTTTGAGTAGTGCACCCACAACTTCCCCAGGCCCCGTCAAAGAATTCAATTCAACCCAGTGATGGAGAGTCCCTGAATCATCCCTTCCCCGTCACGAGGAGCTTAGATACAACACAACTGTGACAGGTGGAGGGAGGCTGCCTTCCTACCTTATGAATGTGAAAAGAAGCTTCCCCTTTGCCATCTTCGGCGGCGGCCCACGAGCAGCTCCACGTCTTTGACGGAGGTAGGCTACCCTGTACTTTCTCAGGAGCCCCTTCAAGACTCTTCTAGTGGAAAGGAGGCGTCTCCCTCTCCAATTTTGACTGGTTCGGGGGTTTCTCCCTTGCCACTTTTTTCAGAGTTGCCTCCGAGAGACTCTCCACTAGTCCCCTTTTTCGCTTTTTCAGGGGGAGGCTAAGAGACAAAGGACGCGCCGCCTCTGTTCCCCCCTCCTCCCGTTGCGGTCAGGTAACCCACCACAAGCCCCTTAGAGGGGTAAGATGCAGCATCGTATCCTGGACCTTTCCCCCACACCTCATCATTGGGAGGTTTGTTTTGCTCGCTCCCTCTTTCTTACCAATGCAAGCCGGGGCCCCAGTGACGAGCCATAGGCCCTATGAGTCCCCGGTCGAGATACCCGACACTTTTCGGTGGAGGACGGCCATTTGGAGGCCGCAGCCAAGCGTGTATTGCTTAAGGTAGACTCGATCTCCCACGCCAGTCTCTACCTCCCCAATATAGAGCTTATTTGGCGAGGCGTGGAGGTACCACTCGCTCTGCGCTGTACACAGTGCATTATGCGCCTGTACGCGCGACCCCGGAGACTCCCTCAGTCGCTAACGGATCTCTCTGCATTGGTGGGTGAAGGTGCCTATGCCGCTGATAGAAGAAAGTCATACCCTAGGCTCTTTGGGTTTTAGATTGGAAACTCCTTCGAGATCTCGGTTGCGCCTCTGGTCCTGGCCAGGACGCGAACCCTGGAGGGTACCACCTTTGACTATTTGTCGCCGTGCCTCTGCTCCCAACGCTCCCACAGCGCCGGGAGTATTGCGTTCGGCCCTTTTGGAGCACACTTCGTCTCCGGCTGGATCCGTGCCAGTATACACGGATGGCTTCATGTCCGAAGAGGTGATCATCTTCCACGCCGTATCACCTCTGTTTGAAGTAAGCGGGGCTCAACCAGTCGCTGCGGCCGTCTTCACGGCCGATCTGGTTGCAATAAACTGCTCGGTACTGATGATAATGCGTCGTGGCAGGTTCGGAGACCGGATTAAGATCTTTAGCTACTCAACGCGCCTTTAGTACTCTCGGGGCTTTCCTAAGCCTTTCAGCTCTAGTGCGAGGAAACCCTTACATGGGCGCTCAACGTAGCTCTCGCGCCGTGGCCCCTCTGGTTCTGCCAAAGACGCCTTTGACTATTTGTCAGACTGGTTTGTGATCTACCAGGTATCGCAAAAGTCCTGTTACATTTGTTACGACGCTCTCAACAAAGGACATATTGATAGTTTTGATGTAGTTTGACACGTTGTTATTGTTTTAGCATCTAAATATGTGTTTGAATTGTAATATTAATCAATGTGGCTCCCCACACGTTGCGGACGAGTCCTCCCTCATTCTAGTCTGCATGCGGTTGACGGAGGACTTAAGCTCGTCGACGTTGCTGTGGCGGACCTTGCAGGCATTGTCCTCGACATGCCCCCACACGTTGTAGGTCGAGGTGATTGAGGGGGGGGGGGACTGCGCCGGCCAAAAGTCCTTCGTCCTGAAGTTTATGTTTGACCCCAGCCACTTGTGTGAGGAAATGTCCTCCTGAAAAACGTAGTCCTCCTCCTTCGTCATCTTTCTCACAGATGTCCCTGTAATCGGCCGCGGTGACTGCGAACCCCACTGGCGGCATCTTCTCGCCATATGAAGCCACCATGCCTGGCATCATCATGGAAGCGGGTGCTTGGTCGTGGAGACACGTAGCGGATATCTGAGATATCCTGGCCGAAGCTTACCACGCCGTCGTTTTGCTTGCTGAAAATCAGATTGACTGTGAAGGTTTAAAAAAGAAAGAAAAAAAGATTCGATTGCCATGAATGTTCAAGTCGTTGAGAAAGTGACGACAGCACTCCCGATGCTGTCCTAACATACGATCGGTGAGCAGAGGCTTTTCCACGCACCTCACACTTTGCCGCCTTCCTCCTTGATGGCCCTGAACACCGGGGCCACCGACACCGAAATGTTCTTCGCGAGCGCTGTCATTTTAAACATTGAACCAATTTTGAAGGCTTTTCTCACAGCCAAACGGTTGACAAATTGAAGTCTGCTTGAATGGGGTCTTCCCCGTTCTTGAGCCTCTCCTCGACTCTGTGGACGTTGAGCCGCTTGGCGATGTCAGAATTGTTGTGGCCCGTACGCAGAGAGCAGAGATCTCGATTCTTTTCACTTCCATCTCGACACACCTGCACACAAAGGAAAAGACGTTTTAATGACTTTTCTGGAAAAGTAAAACTTTTAGTATATTTTACGGAACTTTTCCTATCACACACTTAAACTTCTCGAACGATCAAAAACAGAGTGTAGCAGAACTGTTGAGAAACTTGGTACGGCACCTGAAGCCAGATCCAAGTCAAAAGAATAGGACTGCGGAATTTCAGAATCTCCGGCAGCCCGCTCATTGAATTTCCAGGCTGCGGTCACCTATCCACTCCGACCTGCCGATTTCCCATTCCAGACAGGGCTTCGGGGCCATTATTGAAAGTCCCTGGACCGCCGCCTCTCTTCCTGAAGTGGGAGCACAGGCTACAAATTCGTCCGCAATAACAAATAAAAAGTCCAACAAACTCCGCGCTGGCGTTAACTCACCCAGATTTAAGCGACGTGACAGTGCAAAAAAATCCAGCAGTTACTGCTAATCTACAGAATCCGGGATTTTCCCAGCGCCGAAGAGTTGAGTTCCCTAAAGGCTCGATTGACACTGTATTGCATTGCCTTAAGCTATAACTGTAGCCCAGTCATCATAGATTCCCGAGAACGGGCATGTTCCGATTCCAGTAACATACTTTCTGACCTAGCGCTAGCCAAAGGCACCGGGTTCCCGCGCGCTCTCAATGCCTTTACTTCCAAGATTTGCTACAACAATAGTCGGGTTTCATTTCGTCGGAAGGCCACAGTTCCTTCCTTTCCATCTCAGACACTGGTTCAACAACATTATCAGTTCCATCAATCGCCAATTGAAAGGAGCGTACTAAAATAGATCTTACAACCGAAGAGCACCGGAACTTCCAGAACTTCAATCAATTGCTTAGTGATTTTCAAAAAAGTGATCATGTGCCCCATAGTTATCACCAGTTTCCGCGATTTATACAGACTGTGAAAGTGACTATTTACTAAGTGCTAGGCTTATACTCTTAGATTTGAATCTCAGACCCCTTGTGGCTGCTAGAGACCGACTGGGTTCTTAGGCCCTGCAGGGTCCCCTCTGCGCCAGCGGCAGTCGCTCCTTTCCTTTCATAGAAGACTGCCAAGAAAACAGGCAGGTGTCCCAAGATCGACCGCTCCCGTTGTGAGTGATTCAATAGGGCTAATCCCCTTAGAGAGGCAAAGGAGAGCGGGTCGTGGTTGGTTGTGCCCCCTGCAATCCTGTAAATTGAATTTGCGGGGGGTCGGCGTAAAAATGAATAGCACTTCTAGAGGGATACGTGCTACCTTGGATCGGGAGATGGCCACATGGTCCAGGAGGTGACCCAGCACCAGACGGCAGGATCTTCAATGGGGTGGAGCCCAGGCTCGGGCTCCCGAGAACTCTGAGAAAGGAGGGAATTCCTCCCCCGACTTGTGCCCCCTTGACAGCCGAGCCCTTCTCCATCTCGGAAAAGGATCTTGCTGAGTAAGGGGTTTACCTCCCACCCTTTTCTCCCCAAAAGAAAAAGAATAGAAAGAAGACAAAGAGAACTACGGGTTCTTCTCCCTCTGCGGGAGCTCCGAGAAGAGAGGGATCCGCTATCTGCTCGCCAAGCGACCAGGCCTAGAGCGGCACGTCCGGCCCTGAGGGTCTATCGGACGGGGAGTTATTGAGAACACTCATGCAAATTACCCGTCCTTGAATTTGGCTGCGGGCTAGTCCGTTTGGGCTTTGCAGTATTTATTTTCGGCACTAATTCATTCATTCATTCGGACGGGGAGTCGCTGACAAAGACCAAAGTTGCAAGTGCGCTGAGCAGAAGATCGATTACGTCGGGCCCTCTCATCAGGAGATTACCTGGCTTCAAATCCATTTTTATTATTCGCTCCACTCATGACAGCATGTTGGCCGAATGCAACGTGATTCATCAGAGGAGGGCACTAGCTAGTCGAATGTGACCCGTTTCTTGGACGGGAGGCTTCTGGCATACGTGTAATGATAAAACAGGAGGGGCCTTGAGACCCAACCCCTACCTACACACTTCATCACGTTCGACCCGTGACAGTCTCCGTGAGTCGCTGCGTGCGGGTTGGTATCGCTACCGCACGAAAGCATTCGTGGCACTGGCAGAGGTGCTACTACTGTCACCGCTTCACGGATACGAATCGCTCATGTTAGATGTGTAAAGTCGGGTTTACCCGAAGGCTGTGTAATTTGCTCCCAGTCTGTACACCATAAGTTTATCGTGTGTGGCCAAGTGTCTCAATTGCGGAGAGTCGCACCCCGGCTTCTTCGAAGCATGTGGTGCTTATCTCCTCGAGAAGGAATCCCTGGCCGTTCAAGCTGCGGCTCGCTCTCATTTCGCGAGGCTAAGTACTTGGACCTAGCGCGCCCGACGCTGCCTGGAACCTCATATTCCTCTTTTTTTCTTCTCTTTTTAAATCTCCCTGTGCTCGTGACCCCTTCAGGCCTAGGAGCACGATCGTTTCCGCGCCCATTCAGAACCCTTGTTTGGGTTCTACTTACCCAAGGCGCTTCCCTGGTACAACTGGTGGCACAAAGGGTTTCACACTCGACCCCGGCTAAAACCAGCCCCCCCTCCCCAGCATGACCGTTTCTCGTAAGGCTAAACGGCCGCGCCCCTCCACCGAGTCGTTAGACTCACAGGAGGTAGCAGTGACCACTCGGCTATGCCGTTGCCAAATAAAGCATTACACTGTATTTAGTATGCGTTCCCCGTAAGGGGCGCGGCGATTTTTCTTCCTGGCCGACGTCTGACGGGACTCAGCGCACCGTCCGGCCTCAGCCTAGCCTCTTCTTTCTGACAGCCTGTGTTTTCTACCCTACTTCCTCACTTTCCCTATTTCCCTACAACCTCTCCCATAAACTTTTTCTGGTCAGCCTGTAATTTCACAGGATAATCCCGACCAACTTCCTCTCACCCAACTATCCTGGATCGGGGCTGAGAGGTGAGGGGACAACGTTCCCTCACCCCTGAGCTTCTGTCTGGGGTGGTGGTTTTTTATCAACCTGCTTCATCCCCATCCACACGTTCCTCACTTCCCCTTTATTTCTCCTTTCAATCTCTATTCATTTTACGCCATGCCCAAGGTGGAGCCGCCATGCCGATGGGCTGCGAGGCCAATAAGCGGGAGGAGTGGCCCCAAATGGCGGCAGCTGGCTCTACCGGCTCCGTACTCACCCCGTGCAGAGTGGGCTACTGCATGGGGGTGATTAGCGTTTGCATCCCATATTTAAAACAGGGTCCCCATGTCCATTGATGAAATAAAAAAAAATTCTCCCTTACCTTCCCCTCGACCATCGTCTGAGTCAGCGAGGCATGGCCTTTCTGTTAGATTTATTCAACAGGATCTGGGTAGAGGGTATCCTCCCAGACTCCTGGCGAATCGCTACTGTGCTCACTTTTCGCAAACGGAAGAGAGATCACTCTACCCGTGCCGGTTTCAGCCCAATCTCTCTAACCTACTGCATGTGCAAGTTGATGGAGAAATTAGCCTTTTTTCTGCACAGTACGGCTGAATTTTTGCGAGATCGTCGATTCCGCCCACGGGTGGGGGAAGCCCTCCGACCCAATCGAGCAGGAAGAGGGTGTCCTGCAGGCAAGTGTCCTCAGTGTCGCATCAACGGCATCACCTCGGAGCTACCGGAAGATGTTCTCGTTACGCTCTACGTGGACGACCTTTCGATCTATTTTGGCTCGGCCCAGATGCCAACTCTGGAACGTCGACTCCAACAGGCATTGAACCGCGGCTCTTGTTACGCAGAAGTGCACAGGCTTCCTTGGCCAAGAATACGGTGATGCACTTCTGCCGCCATCCACGGCTCCACCCTAACCCAGACTTGTTTCTAAATGGGATGCGCCTGGAAGATGGGGGAATCGCACCGTTTCTTTGGTCTTGTATTTAACCGACGCCTCACCTGGGAGGCTCATATTCGCAGCATTAGGGTCTCTTACACCCGCGCCATGGATATTCTTCGCTCCTTGATGTTCAGCGCCTGGGGCGCTGATAGAGCTATTGCCTTACTTTTTTATGATCCTTTGTTCGCTCGATGCTCGACTACGGATGCGAGGTTTATGCATCCGCAGCCGAGCGTGTGCTGCGGAAGGTGGACTCGTTCTACCACACCGGCTTTCGCCTGACGACCGGTGCCTTCCGCACTTCCCCAATTGAGAGCCTACTTGTCAATGCTGGGGGGATGCTACTCTCTTTGGGCCGTGCACAGTGCATTTCTCGCTTGTACGTGCGAGCTCGGCGCCTCCCTCAGTCGCCAATAGCTCTCACTGCATTCGCAGCTGATCTCGACTGCCTATGCCGCCCAGTGACGCAAGTCATATTCTAAGCCCTTCGACCTTAGGGCCAGGAAACTCCTTAGTGATCAAGGTATAGCTCTCGGGCCGGTGGCGCTCCTGGTTCTGCCCAGGGCGCCACCCTGGATGCTACCACCTTTGACCATTTGTCGTCCCGCCTCTGCTCCCAAAGCTTCTACATCGCCGGGAGTATTGCGTTCGACCTTTTGGAGCACACCTCGTGTCACTCTGGAACCGTGTTAGTATATACGGATGGCTCCAAGTCCCAAGATGGGGTCGGTTTCCACGCCGTATCCCCTCTGTTTGAAATCTGCGGAGCTCTGCCAGGCGTAGTCTGTCTTCACGGCCGAGCTGGTTGCAATGCACCGCTCGGTACGGGAGATTACGCAACGTGCCTCGTTCGGAGACCAGATTGTGATTTATAGCGACTCACAAAGCACCCTGAGTGCTCTCGGGGCATTAGAATCTCCGCATCCCCTGGTTCGCGATATCCGTGACGCCACGGTTTTGGCGAGCCGGGCGGATGTCGAGATTATCTTCTGTTGGGTTCCTGGACATGTAGGAATTGCGGGGAATGAGGGCGCCAAAGAGTCCGCGAGGATTGGGCGACCAGACCAGAGTTTCGCTCTTCCTCACACCGACTACATGGCAAGAATACGGGCTGCTTGGAAAGAAGATGGGAGACGGTCGAGGGGAACCTAAAGTTGTGTGCCATTGCGCCGCGACTGTTCTCATGTACCTACCCCCCCCCCCCCATGCCGTTCCGGCTTCAGGGTTGCTTTCTATTCTCTCCGAATTGGACACACTCGCGGGACTCGCCGTCATTTGATGGAGCACTCGCTTGTGCCTTACTGTGGCTACTGCGTTGTGCCCCAAAATGTTCGGCACATTCTTGTTGAATGTCCCATTCTGGGTGATCTTCGCCCACGTTACCTGTCCCGGTACCTGGACGAGCGGGGTCACTACCGCTTGTCCCTTGTACTCGGGACAGGTTCGTTCACACTGACTTGTGGACTTTACTACTTTTTCGAGGAGGCTGGCCTCCTCCACTTTATTTGACCCATTTTTGTAGGTCGCATATTCCTGTGCCGAGGAGAGGCGAGCTTACCCCCCGACGCCGGAGCATGGTTCCTTCGTGTCCTTTTGCTTTTTCTCGTTATTTTTTCTTAGCTTTTGTTCTTTTTTATCATTATTATTTGTTAGTTACATATTATTATTTGTTTTGTTTTTTTAATATAGCCTAGTAGTAGGCTGTACGGCGACTTATGCCCAAGTAGGCAGTCGACAGATGGGCTACCAGATTAAAATAAATAAGGATGCGTTCACCCCCCCCCCCCCCCACACAATCAATCACCTTCAGTCTGGAACGAAGCTAATCCCCCTAAAACAGGGGTCTCTAACCCGCGGCCGCGAGCCACATCGATATGTCCGAGCGGGCCCGATGACTGCACCAATTTATTAGTAAGACACATGGTGACATTTCTCTGCACAAAGAAGAGTAACCAAACTTGTATAAAAATCTACTTAACCTAAGCAATTAACCTAACCTAAAACATGATGGAGCGCCGCGCGCAATGTTAATTTTGACAAGTGGCCGCGGGTTGGGGACCCTTGCCCTAAAACAACACCTCAACTTCCGCGAAGGGCCATTTATCAACACCACACGAAATCACACTCGCCACTCTATATAGACAAGAGCCGTTGCATCATCTACACAACCATGAATCCACTATTAAATAATGCCTTTCCTCCAGAAGATGCTTCCCTCCCACAGCCAGGCCGCAATGGGGCCTAACCAATTTAAAAGATACAAACCTCGTCTCGGCGTGTTGGCCAAAGGCATACAATTGCACTCCCTTTCTTTATGGGCCGAGCCGTAGATCTACACTCATTCACAGCACTTCCGCCCATTAGACAAAACCTACAGATAGTAGGAGGCAGTGGGGCGTCTCTGGATGGACCCCGGCCCGTCGCTGTAATTTATGGTCACTGCTAGCTCAGGAGACACCCTGATCCTCGTCACAATCATTCATCATCATTATTATTATTCTCGATCCTTCGGCAGACAGCGAGTATGAGGGAGTTAGAGAAAGAGGGAGAGGAAGCCGCTGTCCGACTCCAACGCGGCGTCGAGAAGGGACAGAAAGCCCTGGATGATATCAACCGCGCTTTGGCTGACATCGCAAACACGCAGTTGGCCATCAACCGAATCACGGAAGCGTCACAAGGCGATTTAATCAAGATATAAAGATTACTTAATTTTATGGTCCGTTGTGTCGGCAGCCGCAAGCGAGGGCACATCCGCCGATCAAGAAAGGTGTAAGTTTGGCGTCGAGAGTCGCTTCTTTAAGCTCCGTTCGTGCCTTCCACGCACTCACATGGCCAGGAAACAGGACTCTCGTAGGAGAGTCTACGTGACTAGTCCTTGGACTACTCAATACTGAATCGTAGTTTGTGATTTAGGGCTATTATTTTTTGGTAAAGACCTTAAATATTTGTATTAGTACTTTCATGGACAAGAGAATAAATTTTCTTGAGCACTGCGTAATTATGGATAATTATTGGAAATTTACTCATTAAACTTAGTTCAAGACTTGATGAGAATACAACAACATGAGGGAATTCCGGTACTAAAGTTGTGGCAATCTTGCAGTGTTGATGTATGTTTTGGTAATAATTAAATTTTAAACTTTATTCCGATTTTTTTAACCCACTTCTCATGTTTACCCTTCCCACAAAATGGTCGGGCTAGCGTGCATAAACTTTTCCATTCCTTCTCTTTATATCCTGATAAGCAAACGGCTATCCATCCTTTATCCACCCTTCCCCCAGTATAAAGGCCCAAGTTCGCCCTATCACAACCCCTACCTCAGACACAACTATCATAAACAATACCATTCACCTGTCCATCTATCAGCTCCCCTTCTGCAACTATGCAAACACCTTCACTTCAATCCTCGCCTTCGACCCCTTGGGATCGAGGCACAACACCCAGGCGGTTTCCCGGTCTCCGGACTGGATCCAAATGGGTCCAGACCCAACTCTAAAACTATTCTTACCTTTTTTTTCTTTTTCTATCAAAAAAGGGTGACCCATCCCAGCCCCCTCCAATTTCCTACTAGCTGGTGACATCGAAAGGAAACCTGGTCCCCCCCAATTTATGCCTCCCTTGCCAACACAATCCACGGGAGCCAGGGGTCCATAAAATGCATCAAAGGTAAACACTGGATACTCCTACAGTGCTCGAAGCTCCCCACAGAAACTAGACGTGTTAACACCTATCTAAACACTCCTCAAACATTCCCTACAACAAACAACTAAACAACACATCTTAACTGCCGTGCTGACGTGACTCAGCGCCCCGTCCAGCCCCAGCTTAGCATCTACACAGCGCGACGGATAATTTGTCGCCATTGGCAGCTCTGAATTCCACGCTTGTGTGTTGCCTGACATCGTTTCTCTCTTATTCTTAACATAGTAGACTCAGTTGTACATCGTCTTTGAAGGAAGTAAAACCCTTGCTGAATGCCATCCTCACAAAAATGGAAGAGGCAAGCTGTGCTGCAAAAAAAAAATGAAACAAAGCAAAAGCAAGAAGATGTAAGCGCGTTCCCGGCGTCGGGGCGAGGCCCACCATCTTGGATGCAAAAACATGCGACCAACGACAAAGAAAGTCAAATAAAATGGAGGTCAGCCTCCTGCAAAAATTAAGATAGTCGTGCAAGAACTCATCCCAAGTACAAGTGACAAGCGGGAGCGACCCCGCTCGTAACGTGCGCGAAAATCACTCAGACTGGGTCAATCAAAGGAATGCGCAGAACAGTCCGAGGGACAATGCAGTCGTAGCAGTAAGGTGTAGGTGAGCGCTCCAGCCTAATAATAGGCTAGATTAAAAAACAAAAACTAAAGTCAAAGAAGCAAGCAAAAAATACAAGAAGAATAAGGAAACTCTCAGGCGTCGGGGGGGATGGGGCAGCCTCGTCTAAAAAGTCAGATAGTCCACAAGTCTGTGTACATGAACCCGTCCCGAGCACAAGGAACGAACGGTAGCGACTTGAGACATTCAACAAAATGTGTCTTAACAATTTAGACGCAACGCAGTCGTCGCAATAAAGAGCGGACGAGCGCTCCGCCAAACGAAGGGCTTACCGCGAGTGTGCCCAATTCGAAGACGATAGAAAGCGACCTGAAGCCGTCTCGGCATTGTGGTGTAGGTCCATGGGAACAGTCGTGGCGAAATGGTACGCGAGTTCCCCTCGCCCGTCTCGCATCTTCTTTGCCCGGCTGCCATGTCAGTATGAAGAAGAGCCAAACCCTTTTCTGATCTAACAGTCTGCACGGAATCTTTGGCACCCTCCTTCCGCGCAATTACTACATGTCTAGGAACCCAGCGGAAAATATCGCGCAGCAATCGTGGCGTCACCCCGGTAAGGAGCACGGCGATATGTTTTTCTGGCTGCGCCCCGTCCGGCCCCAGCTTAGCCTCTTCTCTTTCTTTCTGACACCGCCTTCTTACCCTGGTTCCTCACTTTCCATACAACCTCTCCCACAACTTTCTCTGGTAGGCCTCTAATTTCACAGGGTAGACGCCGACCAGCTTCCTCTCACCCAACCAACCCAGATCGGGGCTGAGGGGGGAGGGGACAACGCCCCCTATCCCCTGAGCTCTGGTTTGGGACGGTGGGTTTTTAACAACCTGCTTCATCCCCACCCACACTTTCTTCACGTCCCCTTTCTTTCTCCTCTCAATGTCTATCGATTTTACGCCGAGCTTAAGGTGGAGCCGCCGGGCCACTGGCGGTGGAATGGCATCAAATGGCGGCGGCTGTTTCTGCCGTCCCCGTATTCACCCCTCGCAGAGCCGGCTACTGCGCGGAGGAGTAGCGTTTGCATCCGGTGTAAACTATAGGGTCACCATGCCCAATGATGAGAACTTCACAAAAATAAACTCTTTCCGCCTCACCTTTACCACCGTCGTAGCCGCCTTCGGGCAGCTCCGCATGTGCTATCGCAGGAGACCCTCCAAAACTTCGGGGCCCGTCGCCCCGTGCCCTCCAAAGTCCTCCTAACGTGCATATCGAGCTTACGAGAGGTCACTGTACCTGCCCTCCTCTCTTCCCCGACGGATACCAAGTGGGCAGTCACCAGATAGGCTCCTAAAATAAAAAAAAAAATAAAAATCCCCGGCGGATGTCTGTTCGCCGGCCCAGAATAAGACAAAATGTACCTCGAAGGGGACCCGGGATGGCTATATGAAGGCTCCCCTAAGGTGACCCAGCCCCAGATGGTAAGATCTTTAATGGGGTCAAACCCGTGTCCCTCTCTATGCAAGCTCCTCCTCAGGCGGCTCCGGTCCCAGTCTTCACAAGGAGAGGAGGAATCTCCAACCCCGGCTGGTGCAGCTTGACAGCCAAGACCTTTTCCATTTCAGAGAAGGATCTTGGTGAGGCCGGTCCATCTGGCCTAGGGGCTCCTGCCGGCGGAAGGGAGAAGCGGGTTCATTGTCCGCCCACCTCTCCTAAATAGAAAAAAAAGGCGAAAAAGACGGCTCTTCAACCTCTGCGGGAGCCACGGGGACGGACGGGGCCGCTGCCGTTTCGGCATGCGAACAAGCCAAGATCGGCACGTCCGTGCACAGAATGGAGCCTCGATTACGTCGGGGTCCCTAATTTAGAGGTTACATGGCGTTTTCGAGCCCGCTGGCTTCAAACCCTTCCTCGTTATTCACTCCACTGATGGCAGCATGTTGGCTAAGGGCAACATGATCCATCAGAGGATGGCTTTAGCTAACGTGATTACTAGAGAGCCTTAGGTGACACGTTTCTCGGACGGTAGCCTTCTGGCGAATGCGTCGAATTCGTCCGAGGTGACCATGATTAGCATCTTTCGGACACTTGATCGCAGGCCGGTGGATGTGACGCCGCGTTTCTACAATGAACTTCGTGAAAGGAGTAGTTTATGTGAGGGAAATAGTGGACTACTCCATAGAAGATATCACCTTAGAGCTCGCCGACCATGGAGCGATCAAGTTCGAACGTGTGATGAGAAAACAGTGGTGGGTTTCGAGACCCACCCACAGCTCTTCGTCACGCTCGACTGTGACAAGCTACCTGAGTCAGTGCGTGCCGGTTGGTATTGCTACCGCGTGAAGGCATTCGTGCCACTACCGCGCAGGTGCTACAACTGCCACCGCTTCGGCCACACCATCACGGGATAGGGACCGGGCAGGAGGATGCGCGATTTACACCCCGGATGATGTCTTCGTTCTTCTCCTTGGAGTGCATGCGGCATAGGTCCTAAGTCCTAAATAGTATAAAGCCTCTGCCTCCTAATTGCTTGCATGCTACCTTTACGTGGTCTCCCTGTTGCTTTACTGAATGCATGTAAGTGACCGAGTGGCTGACTGTATAATCAGACCCCAATCCTTGCTGCCTTGCAGGGTATGCCTCTTTAGGCAAAGGCTAGAAGGAAAACTGAATTCAAACCCCCTGCTGCCTTGTAGGGTATGCCTCCTCAGGCAATGGCTAGGAGAAGGAAAAAACTGATATAAAACAATGCCAGTTTGGGTAGAAGGGACTCTTTATCTTTAGCCCTGGTAGGCAACTCTTTTAGGAGAAGGACACTTCAAAATCAAACCATTGTTCCCTCACTGTTGGAGGGTGCCATAGTCTTTGTACCAAGTCCTTCCATAGTCCTAGGTTTGGGTTCCCTACTTGATGGTACAGTCAAGTGTCTGACTTTCCTTTTTTATCGTTGACCTGATTTTTTCAAAAGGTGTGTTCGGGCAGGCTGATTAGATGAGCAAGGTTGCTCGGTGGGTTTTTTCAGGTGGATGCCTTTATTCTATTCTTAATCTTTCTCTATTAATCTTTTATTTTCAAAATCCATTCCACCTGTCCTTCCCCAGTCTTGTGGCGATTCTGGGGATATTTTGCCTTGTATGGTGTCCCGGCTCCGCCATGTTGACCAGTTTTTCCGGTTCTTTTAGAGTTGCTTATGGACTTTTTTGCTTCTCAATCCTTTGTACATATTTTTGCTGTTGATGACTATATTTACTTTGTTGTTCGTTTTACCTTTGTTGCTTTATTAAATATTTTTGTTTTAAACCTTTTACTGGTGCTTTTGTTTCTGATTCTTTCTGGAGATGGTGAGTTGAACCCTGCACCTGCTACTCATTTACTAAGAAATGCAGTGTTCTCTATTCTAATATTCGGGGTTTAAGATCTAATTTTCTAGATCTTCAGGCTCATGCAAAGAATTATGACATCCTTTTCCTTGCAGAAACCCGAGTGACAAGTAATGAATCTAATTCAGAATTGCTTATTCCAGGGTTTTCTGGCCCTGATTTTATTTATCATCGAAATACGCCAGGAGCTCAGGGTATGAAAGTATTTTCTAGGTCTGGCCTACCAATTTATCGCCAAAAGAATTTAGAATGCAAGTGTCATGAAGTTTTATGTTTTAAGATTTATAGTAAATATTATAATATATATATATTTGCGTTGTACCGTAACTCAGGACATGATAACTCTATTTATGTCTGTCTTTTAGATGGTATTGACTTGGCTCAATCAACTGATAGGAAAGCTTGTTTTGTAATTAGTGGAGACTGTAATGCAAAGCATGATGAATGGCTTATTCACCCATTTTGAATTTCTAATAGTTTAATTTTTATGTGTTTTCTCCTACATGAATTCAATGTTTAAATTTTTTAGTTAAAATTTATATTGTTAGGACTTTATATATATCTTTGAATTTGGCTGCGGGATAGTCCGTTTGGGCTGTGCAGCATCTTTTCTCGGCACTATTCATTCATTCATGAAGAATGGCTCAATTCTAATGTAACTGATCAGCATGGTAGGTCAGCTTATGAATTTTGCATTGCTGCTGATTGTCTCCAGATGATTCAGGAACCCACCCATATTTCAGGTAATAGACTAGATCTTGTGTTCACAGATGCTCCAGCTGCTCTAAATGCTAAGGTAGGTGAAAATTTGGGGACATCAGATCATTGTTTGGGTTGGTTGTGAAGAGAGTTGCCGAGCCTTGAATATTTCGGATGCAATATCTGACCCACATCCAATGGCTGAGGTGAATGATATGTTATATACTGTTTTGGCCAGGCATGTTCCCAGTAGAATTATCAGGATTCGTACAAACGACCAGCCATGCTTTGATGAATCCTGTAGAAGAGCCTACCATGATAAGCAAACAAAATTTAATGTATGGAGGTGTAATCGGACGCGAGAAAACTTCGAGATCTTTGTTCAGTCTCGGCGTACTGCCAACAGAGTTTACCATCGGGCTGAGAGATTATATAATGATAATCTGAAGAGTAAGTTGGCAGAGATCAGACAGCCTCATTTGTGGTGGACTAAGTTAAAATCTGCTATTTTTTACTCTTAACAATTCTACCATTCCACCACTACTTTTGCCAAATGGAAAGCTAGCCACTAGTGCAAAAGAAAATGCAGAGTTACTCCATCGTGATTTTGAAGCCAAGTAGTCAGTTGAAGAAGTTCCTCTCCCTGACACTTGCCATCCTGAGCCTCGTTTGACTGGGTTTGCTTTTCGTTCAAGGGATGTTAAAAAGATACTTGACAGCTGAGGCGGAGTCGATCCCGACAACTTTTTCCCTTTATTTTTTAAAAAGATGTCTACTGATTTAGCACCTAAGTTAAGTAGATTATATAGATTTTTATTTAGACGAAGCACCTTTCCTGATAATCGTAAATTGAGCAATTTTGTGCTTATTCCTAAAGGCGTTATCTGCCGACTGTATTCAATACAGGCCTATTTCAATACTTCCTGTTCTCTCTAAGCTTGCTAAGAAGCTGATATCTAGGCTCTTGTATAGATACCTGGAGTCGAATGGCTTACTGGCTAGAAGTCAGTCAGTATGCATATAGGAAGCAGTTGGGTACTTGTGATGCCCTTTTAGATTTAACTTGTAGTATGCAAGATAATCTTGACAAGGGTTTTGAATCTAGATTAGTTCAGATTGATTTTAGTGCTGCTTTTGATCGTGTTAACCATAAAGCACTTGTTTTTAAACTACAAAACCTTGGAATAGGTGGCTGCATCCTAGGACTACTTAACGACTTTTTAATAGATCGGCAGCAACGTGTTGTCGTAGATGGAGTTTTTAGTGAACCTAGACGTGTTGTGTCTGGAGTTCCACAAGGCAGTAGTGTTCTTGGGCCTTTGTTGTTTATAGTATACACAAGTGATTTGGTACAAAGTCTTGAAAACAAGGTTGTTCAGTATGCAGATGATACTACACCTGTTAAGTAGTCAGGTCTCTAGCAATGAGAAATCAAGTTGCCATGAGTCTAAATCGTGATTTAGAAAAAAATAGGAAATGGTGTAATCGTTGGGGTATGAAGCTTAATTCAAGTAAAACTAAAACCCTCTTGGTTAGTAGATCTCGTACCAATGAGCCGCCTCATCCTTCATTCTGTGTTGGAGATACTCTTCTTACTGAGTCGGAATCCCTAACGATCCTTGGCATTCCCTATGATTCTCACCTGACTTTTGAGAAGCATCTTTTAAATGTATCTGCTAATGCTGCCCGAAAATTTGGTATTGTACGTAAGGCCTCTTGAGTATTGTTCTCCAGTTTGGATATCCGCATCTACCAGAGATCTGTCTCTCTTAGATAGGGTTGCTCGTGGAGGCCCGGTTCCTTTTACCTGATGGGGCTAGCTATCACTTGGATCATCGACGGATGATTTCATGTTTGTCGATATTCCATATATGTATACTACTTCAGAAGGGAATTGCCAGTATAATTTTTAATCCCTGAGCCCCTGCTTCTTGCTAGAGCAACAAGGTTTGCGGATGGACAACATTCACATGCACTATGCATTTCCCCGCTGCCACACTTCTCAGTTTCAGCGTTGATTTTTGCCAAGTACAGTAAAGCAGTAGAATGATCTTCCTGCAGAAGTTATGCAGGAAGATCTTAATATCTTCAAACTAGGTTGCAATACTAAATTAAGGGTGGGTGCTACTGCCTCATAATTTTAATATTGATTTGATTTTAATAATTTTAAACTTATTTATTATTTATTTACACATTTCAATTTCTTTCTTCTATCATTCATTCTTTCTTACTTGACATATGAACACTGTTCTGTGGGAGCTTGTTTTCAAGTTCATGGCCGCTAGGCTTTTCAAACAAGAATTTTGTGTTCATTATCTCAAATAATAATAATAGATACCTCCTTTAGGGCAGTAGCTGTGCAGCTGCACCTGGATAGCAAATACCGTTATTTCTGCCTATATTCCACCGTCAGCTGACTTCGAAGCCGGTGACTTCCGCAGCGTCGTGGCACGGTTGCCGAGGCCCTTTCTCATACTCGGAGATCTGAACGGTAGACCTTCCCTCTGGCAAGACTATTAGATTAACCCCTGGAGTCAAGTCCTTGACGAGCTGAAGATAGGTGTCCTGAATGTGGATGAGTTTACGCATCACTGCCAGATAACCGCTTCATTTTCCTGCATCGATCTATCTTTGTGCTCTCCGGATGCACTGTCTGATTTGGGGGTGGTCGTTGATATCCATGGTAGTGATCACTTTCGTATTCAAACATCATTTTCTTGGTCGCTGCCACCCGAGAGCCCGCCTCGGTGTTGTTTTGCGCGGGCGCGGTGGTCTCTGTTTCAGTTGAGCAGTTTAGGTAGGTAGATGGGGCATTTGAGTTGTCCAGCAACCTCATCGCCGCGAGCCTAACTACTATTCCTAGAACGTCTGTCCGTTTTGCACGCCGACCGCTCTCGTAGTGGTCAGCCTAGTGTGAAGCGGCCCTCAAACAGAACTTGTTATGCCTACATGCTCTATAAGCGCCGCCCGAACGACTTCACTCTCGGTGAATTTCGTCGAGCTAGGGCTAGGTTACGGTATATTTCGAAGCACGCCCACCGTTCTTGTTGGCTGACATACGTTTCTTCACTTAACGGGAAAACTCCTCTAGCAGAGGTGTGTAAGCGAGTCAAAAGGATTCTGGGTAAGTTCTCGCAGGACACTCGTCCCGTTCTCCAGTAGAATGAGACCGCAATCTCGGACCCCGCGACCGCATTCTCTAGCCGGGATGCTACTTCGCCAGTATTTAATGCGCGTAGTGATATCGCGGAAGGCCACCGACTGGACTTTACCTCCAGAGGCGGAGAACCATTCAACGACAGGTTTACTCTGAGTTAGTTGCGTTACGCTCTCGCTTCGTGCGCTGCCACCGCCCCTGGTCCAGGCGACCTCCCGTACGCCATGCTTCGACAACTGGGTGAGCTAGTCATGGCCTTTCTGTTAGATTAGTTCAACAGGATGTGGGTAGAAGTTATCCTCCCAGATTCGATCTGGAGAAGGCCTATGATACCGCATGGCGATACCGTATCATGTAGGCTCTCCACGAGATGGGTGCGAGGGGATGCCTCCCAATCTTTATATCTGAATTTTTGCGAGATCATCGATTCCGCGTACCGGTGGGAGAGCCCTCTCCGGCCCAATGGAGCAGGAAGAAGGTGTTCCCCATGCAAGTATCATCAGTGTCGCACTTTTTCCTCTGGGCATCACCTCGGTGCTACCGGAAGATGTTTTCGCTGCGCTCTACGTGGACGGCCTTTCGATCTTTTTTGGTGCGGCCAAGATGCCAACTCTGGAGCGTCGACTCCAACAGGCATTGAACCTCTTCTCGCTATGCCAAAGCTCACAGGCTTCGGTTTTCCTTGGCCAAGACAGACTAGGGTGGTGCATTTCTGCCGCCATCCACGGCTCCACCCTGACCCAGACTTTTTTCTCAATGGGGTGCACCTGGAAGTGGTGGACTCTCACCGTTTCCTTGGTCTTCTATTTGACCGACGCCTCACCTAATAGGGTTATATTCGCAGCTTTAGTGTATTGTACCTGCGCCATGGATATTTTACGTTCCGTGACGTTCAGCGCCTGGCGCCGCTGATAGGGCTACTGTCTTACTTTTTTATCGTTCCTTTGTTCGTTCGAAACTCGACTACGGATGCGAGTTTTATGCATCCACAGCTGAGCGTGTATTGCAGAAAGTGGACGCGATCCATCAGTCGGGCCTTGGCCTGGCAACCGGTGCCTTCCGAACTTCTTCCATTGAGAGCCTACTTGTAGATGCTGGGGAGAAGCCATTAGCACTGCATAGTGCATTATTCGCCTATACGCGCGAGCCTGCCGCCTCCCTGTCGCCAACAGCTCTCACTGCATCCGTAACTGATCTCGACTGTGCCTACGCTGCCAAGAGTGGCCAGTCATCATACCCTAGGCGCTTTGGGTTTAGATCTAGGAAACCAGGTAGTTTCCTTGGTTCTGCCCAGACGCCACCATGGAGGGTACCACCTTTGACTATTTGCGTCACGCCTCTGCCCCTAAAGCTTGTACAGCGCCAAGAGTATTGCGTTCCGCCCTTTTCGAGCACACTTCGTGTCACGCTGGAGCCGTGCCAGTGTATACGGATGGCTCTAAGTCCCAATAGGCGGTCGGTTTCCACGTCGTATCCCCTCTGTTTGAAGTAAGCGGGGCTCTGCCAGGCGCTGGGTCTGTCTTCACAGCCGAGTTGGTTGTAATACATTGCTCGGTACGGGAGATAACGCAACGCCATTCCCGTTTCGGAGTCCTGATTGTGATTTATACCAACTCAAAACGCGCCCTAAATGCTCTCGGGGCATTGAAATCTCCGCATCCTCTGGTTCGCGATATCCGTGACGCCACGGTTTCGGCGGGCTGGGTGGATGTCGATATTATGTTCTGCTGGGTTCCTGGACATGTAGACATTGCGAGGAATGAGGATGCCATAAAGACTGAGAGGACTGGGAGACCAGTCCAGCGTTTCGCTCTTCCCCACACTGATTACATGGCAGGAATACGGGCGGCCTGGCAAAGAAGATGGGAGACGGTTGAGGGTAACTTAAAGTACTATTGCGCCGCGACGGCTTCAGGTTACTTTCTGTCCTTTCCGAATTGGACACACTCGCGTGACGCACCGCCATTTGATTGAGCGTTCGCCTGCGCCATATTGCGACGAAGGTGTGGTCCCCCAGACTGTTCGCCACATTCTTGTTGAATGTCCCAGTCTGGGTTATCTTCGCGCACATTACCTGTCCCGGTACTCGAACGAGCGGGGTCGCTACTGGTTCGTGCACACAGACTTATGGACTATACGACTTTTTTATTTTACTTTTTTTGTAGGTCGATTATTCCTGCGCCGGGAAGAGGCGGACCTACCCTTGACGCCGCAACGCGCCTTCCGTCTTGTTGCCTTTCTGCTTTTTCTTTTTTTTGTTTTTTTAGCCTGTACTTAGTCTTTTTCTTTATTCTATCATTTTTGTTTTATAATCTAGCTTACTCCTAGGCTTTAGCGTGAATACGGCGACTTTTGCTCTAGTAGGCAGTCGCCAGATAGGCTCTCAAAATTTAGAAGAAAAAAAATGTCTACGAAGGAAGAGATCGCAGCTGGCATTTTCCATTCGGAGCACATCATCTGACGTCGAGTATAACTTGCGGAAGCCGCACTGTGCAGAAGAAGGTGGCCTCTGCTGTCCAGGAAAAAGGCTTGTCCAACATCTACTAATTTCTCCATCAACTTGCACACCCAGGAGGTTAGAGAGATTGGTGGCAAACCTGCAGGGGTAGAATAATCTCTTCCCTGTTTGTGACAAGCGAGCACAGTAGCTATTCGCCGTGAGTCTGAGAGATTTCCTCTATCCAGATCCTGTTTAACAAATCTAACTGTGGCCATGCCTCGCTCACCTAGGTGTCGAAGCATGGCGTACGAGACATCGTGCGGACTAGCGGCCGTGTCCACGGACGAAACGAGAGCGTAACTCAACTTACTCATGGCAAACCTGTCGTTGAATGATTCTCCGCCTAAGGCTGTAAATTCCAGTCGGCAGTCTTGAGCGACATCACAATGTGAATTGAAAATGCTGGCGGAACACTTCTGTTAGAGGGGTCTTCCCGTTAATTCAAGACACGTATGCCCGCCAGAAAGAGCGACGGGCGTGCCTCGAAACATGCCGGAACCTAGCCCTAGCCCGACGAAATTCACTGACAGAAATCGTCCGGACGGCGTTTATAGCGCATGTAGGCATAACGCTTCTGTTTGAGGGCTGTCTCACACTCTGCTCACCACTAAGAAAGCGGCCTGCGTGCAAAGCTGCCTGACCTTCTTGGAATAGTAGTTAGCCCAAAGCGATGAGGTTGCCGGAGAAGAACTCACTGACCTCATCCACCGACCTAAACTCGTGAATTGGGTCAGAAATATCAGTCATTTCCTGAAATGCGCACCGCCGCGCCCGCGTCACTTATCACCGGGTCGGTCTCTTAGTCGACAGCGAACCAGAAAATGGTATTTGAATTGGAAAGTGATCATCTCCCACCCTAAATCCGGATGTGCATACGGGGAGCACAGGGATAGAGCAAGACAGGAAAATGAAGTGGTTCTCGGGCAGTGATGCGTAAACTCATACACATTTAGGTCACCCATCTCCAGCTCGTCGATCAGGTCGGCAAAGACCAGACCCCTTTGGATTGATTGTGTAGTCTCCCCAGAGTGGGTGTTTACCGTTCAAATCCCCGAGGAGTCAAAAGAGAGTATGCAACCATGCCACGATTCGGCGGAAGTCGGTTGACGGTGGAATATACACAAAAATAACTACTAGCATACCTCATAGCGAGGTGCAGCTGCACAACTACTGCATGGAAGGAGGTATTTAAACCATCAGAAGAAGGGAGACTTCATACAGGGTGTAAATCTAGCATTCTCCTGCCCGGCCCCCATCACGTGGATGGGAGTATGCCAGGTCGCGCGCTTCTAGTATGGTCTTCAAAAGATGGGGAACGGGAAGAGATGAGCCTACGCAGGCTCCTTCCAGTTAGGCTTGAGTCCGCGGTAAATCCATTTAAGGATTATGGCTTTCAGGGTTGTCTCGGAGAAGATACGGTGGACTTCTTCGAAGAGAAGACACTCACGGGAATACCTGTACGCTTTCCGGCAGCAAAACTATGGGCGCTGTTGTTCGAATAAGACGCTGTCGCCTTCGAGGACTTATCAGGATAGGTTGGGCTCGCTATGCGAATCTTCTCCTTCCACCTAGAAACCTTAGGCGGCTTCGGAGGTGGGGTCTCTTTGTAGGATCCACCCAGCCGTGTCTTGAGTTGGGCGTAAGAGCCGAAGCGCCTTTGTTGTTATCTTTCTTTCGGTGTGCAACTTTAGGAACCTCGAAAATGGCGTCAGTACCACCAGAGGAGTTGCCTCCTCTAACTCAGTGGAGGTGCGCGGCCTTTTCGCCTTACGGGAAACCTTTTGTGAGCCAAATATAGGGGAGCGCCCGGGGTGGGGTGAATAGAATCCGTAGTAGGGTTCTGAATGGGCACCGAAACGAGCGTGCTCGTGGACCTTGAGGGGCCAGGAGTAGAGGGTGCCTTTTATAAAATTATGGCATAAGAAGTGTCATGCAGCGTTACCGCACCAGGACCTAGTCATTAGGTTATCAGAATTAGAGAAGATCCGTGGCCGAAAGGCCAGGGTTTCGTTCTCCAGGAGATAGTCACCCCTTGCTTCGAAGAAATAGAGTCCTGCTCTGTGCAGTTGAGACACTTGGCCATACACGATGGTGATTTATTGTGTTTGGCCTTGGAACATCCGCAGACTTCGGATAAACCCGACATTGCACCTCCTTCGGCCGAAGCGGTGGCATTCCTAGCACCTCCGCGACAGTGGCCCGGGTGCTTTCACGCGGTCGCGATACTAACCGGCACCCACAGACTGAGGGAGCCCTTCCCGGTCGAACTTTACAAAGATTGTAGGGGTGGGTGTCTAGGAACCTCCCATTTTTCTCATCACGTTCAACCTTGACCGCTCCATGGTCAGCCAGCTGTAAGGTGATGTCTTCTGAGTAGTCTATTACTTCCCTCACATAAACCACTTCTTTCATGAAATTCATGGTAGAGTGCGGCTTCACACCCACCGACGAACCATTGAGTGTCCGAAGGGCACTAATCAGGGTTGCCTCCGAGGAATACGATGCATTCTAAAGAAGGTTTACCGTCCGAGAAATTGGTATCCTTCAGCTCTCTACCAATCAAATTATCTAAATTTCTCCTCTGATGGATCATGTTGTCATTATCCAACATGCTCCCATCAGTGGAGCGAATAACCAGAAAGCATTTGAAGCCAGCGGGCTTGAAAACGCCAGGTAGTCTCTCAATGAGGTGCCCTGACGTAATCGAGGCTCCGCTTGGTCCACTTGCAACTACTTTGATCATAGTCTCCGTCACCACACCCGAGGCCGCGCTGGGGCCAGCCTTAACTATCTTGGCCTGTTCGCTTGCCTAAGCGCCAGCTGATCTCCCCAAGAAGCACCCGCGAATAGAGAGGAACCTTAGACCTCTTTGTCTTCTTCCACGTTTCTCTCCACCACCGGAAGAAGGCACTATTCCATTCGGACCAGCCTGAGCAAGATCCTTCTCTGAGATGTAGAAGTTCTTGGCTGTCGAAGGGGCATCAGCCCTGGAGAAGCCCCCTCCTTCCCCTTGAGTCTTCGGGGCCTGAACCATGTGAGGAGAAACTTGTTCAGGGACGGACTCAGGTTCCGTGCTTGGCACCGAGCCCATGCAAGATTCTGCTCGTCATTGGGTGGGTCACCTCCAGGACCTTGTTCCTCTCAGCTGGGTCCTCTATGTGCTCCCCACAGGCATCACGGAACCAATTCAAGCTATTTTTTGTTTGTCGTCTCTGGCCGGCGACCCGACTTCCATCGGGGAAGCGAGGAGGGCGGTAAACAGCCTAGTCCCTCCACACTGTAAATGTAGGACCGGTGGGCCCTGATATCCCTTGCTCCCGTAAAGGAGTTGATCCTATCAGGCCGCTTCCTTGGGAGCGCGCAATTTCGGGCCGCCTGTCTGCTCTCTTGGCACGCCCCTTTGATAGTAAAGAGGGGACTGCCGCTGCTAGGGAGATTGAGTCGTCCGAGGAGTAAGCTTCATCTCCCTTAAAAGAAGGTTAGAGGGGCCTCTGAGAAAGCACAGGGGACCTGCCCGAGGGCAGCTCCAAAGAAGCCCCTTTGCCGCATATGAATGGTAAGATGAAGGCCGCTCCAACGGTCAAAGGTGTGTCGTGTTACCTAGGGCGGGTGTCCATTTTTTGTCGCCTGATCCCCATGCGCATTCTCGCTTTTGCCTTCTATTGTAACTATAGTATCAGGAAAAAGAAAAACAACTCACGGAAAGTAGATACTAAGACCTCCAAAGTGACTCGGGAGGTTAAGAGAAGTCTCTACACAATTAGAAATTCCAGAATGTGATCATTTACACAATCGATCCTGGTCTAGCGTTGATGGGCTTTGCCAACTAGTTCCGCCATTCAGCCGACATTGTCCTGGAGCCTTAACCATAGAGGATGGTGCCGGCGTAACCACCTTATATGTATACTGGAGGAAGGTGAGCAGAGTCGACGTCCCAGCACACCCCGTACCTAATACTTGCCCTTTCCAGCTGGTTTTCGACCATTACAACAGGGAGAAGTAGAGATAGGTGGGTGCAATAACGAGCAGGGTGCGTGATGGCCTATTATTATCATACCCTGGTGTAAAGACTCTATCTAGGTGGGAACACTCCTCCTGGTATTTAGTGCGGGTAGAAATGGTTGAGGGGATACCTGAAATGATAATATTAAATAACTAATAAAAATAATTAATATTAAATAATTATAATATATTGAGGGACCTTGAGACCCACCTCGACCCTCTTCGTCACGTTCGATCGTGACAGACTCCCTGGGTCGGTGCCTGCTGGTTGGTATCGCTATCGCAGGAAGGCATTCGTGCCACTGAACCGCTTCTGCCATGCAAATTACTCATCTATATGTACACTGCCGGATTTACCCGAACTTTGTGTAAGTTGCTATAAGGCCATACCCGATAAGTCCTTATCTTGTTAGGCCAAGTATTTCAATTGTAGAGAACTGCACCCTGATTCCTCGAAGCAAGGTGGGAACCATCATCTGTCCCTTTAAGGCTTACAAGCACAGGTGCTTTCGCGCTATTCTGAAACCTAAGTGCTCTATCCCCCACCCCAACCCTCCTCTTCCCCTGGTCGAGCCGGTTGCACAAAGGTGGGTTCACACTCATGCTCGGTATAACCAGGACCTCCTCCCCCTCAAGCGTTACTGCTTCCCGTAAGGTGAAACTCTTGGGCACCTACACAGAGTCGTTAGCCCCATAAGGTAAGGCAAACTCCCTGAGAGTGATCATGAGAATATCTTCCGGGGCTCTAAAGCTCTCCCCCTCTCCCCCGCCAACGGAGGACACACGCGGGACCTCCCAAAAAGAGGAAATCACTTATTCTTTATCCTCGTTGTGGATGAGTCCGTTGAGTTCTTCGCCGTTATGTCCCCATCGTACCCTTTACCCTAAACACTCTTAGAAGCGATTGCCGTCACCCTGCACATCGGGAAACAATATACACTTGATAATGACTACCTTCCATCCATCAGGTCGTTCCGAAGTGTCAGCTTATGAGACTTAATCTTAGAATTATTTACCCACCTCCTAAACGAAGGTTTTAACAGCCGCAATCCCGAATGGGGGAAAGAGCATTTGGACGCCACTTGGAATCATTAACCAGAAAAGGGGCACCCGATTCAATGTATAAACGAGCACTCTACTCACCCGAGAGCTCAGAGAAATTCAACGCATGCTCCTGACTACTTGAGAGGAATCTAAAATTTCCTAATCGTCATCTCCGCGTGCTAGGAATTACCCACCTTGGTAATGCATCCCTCATGAAAGATTAGCAACATTACCAACTTTGAAAACATTCAAGCGAACGATAATCAAGACACAAATGAAGCATTGGAGATTTTCACATCCATTTTTCTCCAAGTGGGCTACGAATTCATCCCGGTTAACTCAAGACAACCCCGTCGCCGACTGATTTCCTGGTGGAATCCGGAATGCTCTGCCTCACTGAAAACACAAAGGAAAGCATACTGTGCATAACAAAAGTTAGCAGAGTCGAGTGACGAAGATGGATTTCAATAAAACTGCAAAATATAGTGTCGTAGAATGACTCCCAACGATACCATATATATCGCTATTCGTTGAGGGAACTTCCTTAATTATCTTTAGAGTGCGTTACTGTCTGGCGGCGGATATTATGTATCTTCGATATGCTTAAGAAGTGGAACTGAGCTCAAGGATAATAATATTGCTATCATTAATAAAATAGAGTTTTATTAATAATAACTATAAACAATACACAAAAACGGAAAATATTGACATAAACAGAATGGAAAGGGTCGTGGAGACTCGGGCTAATCCGAGGATTTAAAGGATTTAAAAAGGTAAAACAAATATAGAGTTAAAGAGATGGGATGGTTCGATAAACCATTTAAAGAACAGGATAGAATTGACAAAAGGGATCAATACTCAAGGTGACGTTTGGCTTACGTAACTTTTGCACTAGTGGTGCAGTGGAAGGTGGCGCAAAGGAGTTTCGGTCCGCTGGCGAGTTCCAGCCGAAGGGGGGGAATAAAAGGATCCTGACGAGGCGTCTTGGTAAGGAGAACCGTTTCTCGACGAACGGCTTGAAGAACAATGGCTGTTCTAGGTTGTTCTCTTCTGAACAAAGGGGGGATGAGAACCGTCTCTTGTCTACGGGCTCAAGAACAAAGGCTGTTCTAATGTTGTTCTCCTTTGAACAACAGGGGGGGTGAGAACCGTTTCTTGGCGAAGGGCTCAAAACGAACAATGGCTGTTCTAGGTTGTTCTCTTCTGAACAAAGGGGGGGATGAGAACCGTCTCTTGTCTACGGGCTCAAGAACAATGGCTGTTCTAATGTTGTTCTCCTCTGAACAACAGGGGGGGGGGGTGAGAACCGTTTCTTGGCGAAGGGCTCAAAACGAACAATGGCTGTTCTCCTTGAACAACAGGGGGGGATGAGAACCGTTTCTTTGCGAAGGGCTCAAAATGAACAATGGCTGTTCTAATGCTGTTCTCCTTGAACAACAGGGGGGGGGGGAAGCCTTGGGGACTTGGCGTCGGAAAGGCTCGAACCTTTGGCACTCAAGGAATATTGTCCTCCTTCTGGACAAGTGATGGTGAATCTCGGGGTCGAGGTCCCTTGGCGCACAAAGGGAGAGAGGGTCGTGGTGATGTTTCGCGACGAAAATCTGGATCTCCAATCTGATCTTAGTGGTAAAGTTTCCATATAAATAGCCAGGACATCTCCTTGGCGTGGGGGAAAATGGAGTGGAAGCTTGGAGGGAACGCACAGCCGGGCCGGAGAACAATGCCTTATCTGCTCATAAGCCTAACTCGATCTGGTGAGGTCGGCATATGGGGGCGAACGGGGGGACGATAACCTCCTTGTTTAAACATTGACATCCGGTAGCTGCGATAAGGCTCCAAGCTTCGAGTCGAAGATGCACGTGGGCAGCATCGTGGTTTTAAATAATATGGGATAGGAGTTGAAATTAAACGCAGCTTCAACCCGTTCTATCACATATAGATATGTCGTCAAGTAAACTTGTCGAGTTTCGTGGAGAGCTTGCGTCTCAACAATAAATGCACAAACGTCCATCCACATACGTAGAGAAAAATCCGAGGCTGCTCGACAAGTTCAGCCGAGACTCCACAAGATGAGAATAACTCTTCTTCTCAGTTGAGAATCTCTAGCCGTGTGCAAAGGTAACTATGATAATGTTGATGACGAGCTTGATGAGACGCTCTACCGTTGTTATTTCGAGACCCGCTAGTGAGATTGAGAAGATTGGTTGCAATCTCCTCTCCGAGATTTCGTTGATTGCCACAATAAACAAGGGCACGCTTTCTTCCTATTAAAATAAGTGTGATTTTACGCTTCCTAATCGTACGGAGAATGTGCGATTATTTAGGAAGGTTGGGATAAATTAGGTGTTTCCACACGGGCCTAGGTTATGGGGGGTTTTCAAAGTGGCGTATCACCTGACGTGTCGTGCGCCTTTTTAAGGCTGGAGAAGAGATCTACTAAGTGTTGGCTATTGGTGAACACCTTACCCACCGCGGATTCAAGTGGATGAGGGCATCCGTGGTGAAATGTAATTTTCAAAATCCACGCTGCGATGAAGATACGTAGGATTCAGTTTCTAGGAACAGTGCCAGGCGCATGTTCAACATTTTCTCAATGAGCTTGCACATGCAAGAAGTTACGTGATTAGACGGTATTTTGGTGGACTAGTTGGGTTTTTACCTTGATTACGGAAACTGAGAACTGTAGCTGTTCTACATGTATCTGGGAATGCATTTTCCTCCATATCTTGTTGAAAATGAACATAAATTAGGAGGCCCTTTCGCCCAAGTCGCGTATCATTGCGAATGGTACATATATTGTCTTGATGTGGGGTGTGGGGCCAGGTTAACACAAAATGGGAGAGCTTTGTCAAGCACTTTTTTGTGTATGTGAATTGGTCATTATACTGTTTGAACTCCCTTGGTGAGAAATGTAAAGATGTGGAATCCCTCTCTAACAGAAGTCGCGAATTCGTGGGTTGCCCTTGCTCTACCAGATACATTAGCGAAGTATCCCTCTAACGTGTTTGCCACGTCAAAGGAGTTTGGAATATCGTTTCGTTTGTGCGGAAGGAAAGGAATAGCATTTTCCTTTCCACCGAGTGTTGGATGACGCTCAGCTACGTTGCCATGGCTGATCTTTATTATTGTTTTCCATAAGGGTATGTCTGGGAAAGCGAGTGGATAGATATAGTTTAGCTTTAGGCCGATCTCCCTCATCCGTAGCCATACGCTGACTCCACACGGTCACGAGATTGATAGGTACACCAATTAGGTGTCTAATTACTCGTTCAGAGCAGCGGTCGGCGATGCCGGATATCTTTGGATGCGGGAGTAGAGGCCTTGGTTATTTGCGCCATATCGGTATCTACCTATATCAGCAGAAGGTTGCAGTCGTTAAGAGTTGCAAGTTCCTGGGGATGACCTTTGATAGGAAGTTGACATAGGAATCCAACATCGGATCCGGTAAAAACTTATGCACGAGGGAAATTAAACGCGCACAGTTTCCCGACACAATTTGGGATTGAATTGAGAAATTCTTCTCCTAAACCGCTCCTTCATTTATCCTAAATTGGACTACCGGTCTGAAATCTACTCCTCTGCATCCGAGAGATAGCTTGCCCTTATTAACTAAGTGGCCAATGAACCCTACGTTTGCCTACTGGGGTCTTTCGATCTTCACCAATCCCGAGTCTACACTGCGAAACGGAGAGATGCAACTAGGCATACGTACGGCAGAAATCACCCTATGCCTCTTCTCCCTAGTGCGTTAATTATTTTCAATGTAACTTTGTCTGCATTGGATAGTGTATCATCTTTTTGATGTCATCTTTTTGTTTTCCATAGTACCTCTTGTCTAATTTTAGTGCCTGTTGTCTAGTTTTTATACCCATTTCATTTATTGTATTACCATTGGACATATAAAGTGAGGAATATAGTAGTAGAGGATTTTAGTAGGAGAAAATAATGGGGGAAATAATAAGTAAGTGAAAATGAAAAGAAGAATAAAAGACAGGTATCTCTTGCATTCTTTGCGTTTTGGTATATTTTGCTTGTTTATATATAAATATAAGTAAGGCATTCAAGCCTTTGTAGCAGATGGGTTTTTGGTCCCTACTGTTATGGTGAAGAGTTATCTTGGGTTTTACGCCCAGATTTTGTGGGAGGAGAGGTTTATTTTCTTTTGTTTGTATTTTTAATTTTATGGCGAGTTAATCGCGCTATAATTTGGGAATTATTACTTGACTAATTTTTAAAGGGGTAAGGGAATGTTTGGCTTTGTATTTTGATTGTAGAGTTGAATATTTGGAATTCTATGTGAACATTAGATTTATGTCGTTGTTGATGAGCAGTCTGCTGCTTGTAAAAGATCTTGCGTGTCTTATGTCATCAAAGTCCATGTGTTCGAGTACAAACTCGAGAGGGAGTAGCCGTTGTATGGTGTCCCAGAATGTATTTGCTCTTTGGTGAAGCTCTACGTTTATGGGGGTCAACCCCAGTACACCATGAATCTCACTCTTCCTTCTCCTCTCTCTCTTTCGGGTTCTCGTTATAATTAAGTTTCCCTTTTGGATTTCTAAACACTTGAATGAACAATACCATTAGTATTTGTATACTGACTCCTGATTGGTCAATCTCTTTGTTTTATGTTTACAGTCAATTTTATATAAGTCGCCCCTTATAAGTCTTTTACTCGGGACTGGACAGCCGTTATTAGAAAGATCACGCTATTCTGAAGAAAATTTCATTCCCTTTTTCCTCCGGATATTTAAGAGAGGGATTAAAGTGAGCTAAAGTGAACTGGACTGCCATTCATCTAATCTCATTCCAACTATGTCGTTCTCTAAGATAGACAATTGGGGCCACCAAGGAAAGCAGTTTTAAGGAGTAGCCCACTGTGGAACTCAGAGCCAGAGATACCCGGACAAGGGGCAGGACTGCAACTTACGAGGATCCCCCCCCCCTCCTCTACTCCGGGAGCCCAGCGATGACCATAGAGGGAAATCACACCCGTCTCTATGTATGCCGGACTCAGATCTGATACCGAAACCCTCGAGGGGCGGCAAACCCCGGTTAGGGATGGTTGATTCCGCACTAACCAACAAAAAGTCCGCCATACAATCACACCTCATGAGGGCTTCCCCGGGTTCACCCATCATCATTCATCCATCCCATCCGGCAGTTCTCGTTCATGGAAACCTGACTGCAACGAGGAGGGGGCTGCCCATAAAGCGGTCTATTTACAAGAAAGGATCAGGAACTATCAAAAGAGGGCTCAACTTTGGACCCAAGGCAGCAGAAAAATAATAACCACAGAGAAGGAACACATCGAGAAGAGAACAGGCCCCGAGGGGTCACACCCGGGTAATAATGGGCCAGAATGCGAACACCCGGATCCCGCTGCGCACCATCAGCGGAAGCAGCAGACCAAGCGACTGAAATTCGCCATGCTCAGGCTGCTTGCGGTCCCCACAGGCTATGTAGTGATCTGCAAAAAAGGAAACGAACGTGGAGAGCATTACAAAGGAAGAGGTCGTAGAAACACTCCGAGGGATTGGCCTACAACCAGCAATTTCATCGCAGAATTTAACACACAGGAGCGTTCTCTACCGGAGGCTGAACCCTTGGTTTAGGCAACGCTCCAAGGACCAGATCAAAGAATAAATCATGAAGAATCAGACATGAGCTAAGGTGACAGAAGTTATCAAATTTTGTAACAAGAGAGAAAACTCGGAGTATACGGATGTTTTTAAGATCATATTCAGCGATACTTTGATGGCACAGAAAGTAAAGAAAAGGGACTCCAGATATTTAACGCTAAAATCAGTGGGGAGCAGATAGAAAGGAAAGAATTTACTCCTATACAATTCTGCTTCCGCTGTTACAAGAAGAAAGTCCACACGACAAAGGAGTGCTCAAAGTGCATGAACTAGTCCACCACTGGAAGGATTGTAAAACCCGCAGTGAGAAATGTGTCAACTGCTGGCAAGGTCATAGTTTCATGGCTATGGCCTGTCTACTGAAGAAGGAACTCATAAAGAAAAGGGCACAACAGAAGAAAAAAACAAAAAAAACAGGAGGAGCAATACTATGTATGCACAGGTAGTGAAGGCGGCCTGTTCTGAGGGGGAAACAAGAAAGACATACTTCAAACTAGAAAGTAAGAACTCAACTAAAATTCTGACGTGCATCCTGTGTGCTCACGTGAGCAACCTGATAGAACCGAATGCTTGCCATTATAGCTTAATGTGATGATTGGTTTAATGACAAACTTGCCTTGATAGCAGCCATTAAACCTTACTATATGAATTTAAAGATAAAAAATGTGTTGAAAGAGAAAATGTGAGAGGATAACTATGTAATTCAGCCGTGAAAGTTTCAAGAGCACTGACGCATAATTTTAACAAGATTTATTGAATTAGCAAAAAACAAGGGAATATTGCTTAATAATTGAATGGGATACTACGGTTATTTAATTGGATAATATGGTTAATGAATATAATATGTATTTTAATGAAATAAGGTATATATATATATATATATATATATATATATATATATATATATATATATATATATATATATATATATATATATATATTGAATATAGGGAAATGACCGATGATTATAATGTTAAGAGGAATAAGATATAAAATATGGTTTAAATAAAATATAGTCACAAACAAAGATATATATATATATATATATATATATATATATATATATATATATATATATATATATATATGGGAATTATATAAAATATAGTATAGTACAGCCAAAATGTTTTTGAAGTTATAAAATCAGGGAAACTTGTCTAGAACGCTGATTAATAAAAGTGTTCATTAAAATGCGCTCGGGACTCGGGGAAACGAGAAAGTCTATTTTGATTGGTTAGTTTCGAATTAGGTTGTACAAAAGTTTTGATTGGTTGGTGGTTGAGAGGAGTCGTAGTTTGATTTTGAGGTAACCGTATTGGTATCAAAGGTCGTACAAAAATGGATTTGGGGGCGAGATGCATAATTTTCTCAGGCTGGAAATTTCCAACTGCCTCTTTACGAACTTTGTAGGAGTTTGCAAAGATGTCAGGTGCTACAATGCCCCTTTCCCCAAGAGAGTTACCCAACCCGTTACAAAATTATTCCGCTAATCCAGATATCTCCTATCTCCAAGGCCTTCTGACAATGTGACCACACCGTGTGATGACGCCGATGGGATGGCTACGATTGCTGGGAATTGCACAAAATGCGGGCGAGGCACTGTCACTAATAAGAGTGGACGGATTGATGGTGATCCGTTTGGGTGACCTCTCCGAGCTTGCGTCTGACGATAGCATGACGCTCTGTGCCTGGTTTGCGGGTTGCGAAGTGCCTAGAGGTGGAGGGATGGTCCCCTGACTGGACAGCTCTGGCGACGAGGTTTCCTGCAACAAAAGAGGAGGCGGCAGCAATCGGGAAGGAGATGAAGATATAGGCGACGTATAGGAGATTGGGTTTGAGGTTAGATGATCATGAGGTAGGGGAATCACTGGACCATTATTAGAGATAGTAGAAGAGGAAAATGAGGACTGCTCAGAATGAACAGCATCAATAAAGGCAGGTTTCAAGCGATCCAGAGAAACAGTATCGTGCTTGGCGCTAAACTGCAGTACATAGAATTTCGGCTTCCTAGAGATGACGAGAAAGGGTCCGTCATAAACGGGTTGCAATGAAGAGCGAGTAGAATCGCGACGGACAAAGACATGGGAACAAGTTGACATCTCTTTCGGCACGAAAGGTCTCTGATTAGTAGGCACTCTAGGGGCGGTAGGCTTAACCTCAGCCATTACCCGTACAAAATCGTGTACATAAGAAGCAGGATTGATTTGAGGAGGTAGAGTCGGTCAGAAGAAGAAAAGAATTCACCAGGAAGATGAAGTTGAGTACCGTAAACTAGTTCCGCTGCAGAGCAGGCCAATTTCCCTTTCAAGGACGAAGGAATGCACAAAAGAATCAAAGGTAGCTTGTCCACCCCAAGTGATATTGGGATCGGTGGAGACTAAGCTTGCCTTGAGCGTCAGGTACAAACATTCGACGACCGAGTTGCTTTGGGAGTGATAGCTTGTGGTACGAAGGCGAAAGGAACCAAGAACTGCTATGAGTGCATCCCATTAGTGAGATTCAAATTGGCTGCCAGGATCAGTCATGATCGTTGAGGGAACACCAGAACGAGCAACCTATGTTGAGATGAAGGCTCGAGTGACTGTGGAAGCTCTGATGTCCAAGATAGGAACTGCCTCTGGCCAACGAGTAAAATGATCGATCATGGTGATAAGATAATTGCAACCAGGAGAGTAAGGAAGAGGAAAAGATACCAGAGGAGCTTTTGTGTGGCGATGGACTTTGGCACGCTGGCATTGGTGGCATGAGCGAGTTCATTTTGCCACGTCAGCATTCATACCCGGTCAAACAAAGCGTTGAGCAACGAGCTTGCGTGTGGCATTGACACCAGGGTTAGAGAGACCGTAAACTTGGCCGAAAATGTGCCGACGGTAAGCGAAAGGACTAGGGCAGTCACGTAATGAGTAGTCAACCAGGATGCGCCTGGAAGGACTGTCCGGCAAATCGATCTCACGAACGACAAGTTAAGAGGGGTGACGCAGCGTTTGCGTGTCTTCATCTTGTTCCTGGGCAAACTCTATTGTCGCATGATCGGTGGGCGCATGCAGGAGAGTTGCGTGCCCGAAATCGCTGAAATGCGATAGAGCGCGTCTGGTACGACGTTTGAAGAACCAGCAACATAGTGAATATCGTTCGTAACTGCAGGATGAAGTCAAGATGACGAGTGTCAACTGCAGTGTATACTGACAAATTACTACGAGAAGAACAAGCGCCGACGAAAGGCTTATGGTCCGTAAAAATGGTAAAGTCACGTCCTTCCAAGTATTGTCGGAAGGGACGGAATGCGAGGTATATTACGAGGAGCTCTCGAGAGAACGTAGTATACCTCTTTTAAGAGTCTGAAAGAGAGCGAGAGAAGAAAGCAAGAGGTTGCCATTGGTCACCAACTTTCTGCTGCAATGTTGCACCTACGTGGGTTGAGGATGCGTCGGAGGCAACGCTGATGGGGGATCCTGGAGAAAGATGAGCCAATTCCGCAACTCGGGCAATTGCTTCTTTGGTGCGAGAGAACAAATCGCGCACTTCAGCAGACCATTCAAGAGGAGCGTTTTTTTGTGGTCTTGCTGAGCAGAGAGTTGATAGGTTGCATGATCTTGGCACAATTAGGTATGAATCTGTGGTAGAAATTTATCATGCCACAAACGTTTAAGTTGCTTGCGTGACGTGGCCCGAGAAAAGTTAAGCATCACGGTAACTTTATCTTCGAGTGGGCTTATCCCTGTACTCGAGACATGGTGACCCAAGAAGGAGAGTTGGGGACACCAAAAAGACACTGAAGTGTTGAGTACGATACCGTAGTCTTCAAGTCGAGCGAAAATCTGACGACGGAGAGACAGATGCTCCTCTAAACACCAATATACTATCAAGAGGTCGTCTATGTACCAGAAGACGAAAGGCAGACCTCTCAAAACCTGATCCATAAAACGTTGGAAGGTCTGATCACTGTTACGAAGACCATAAGGAATCCTGTTCATGACGAAGGAACCAAATGGCGTGGTGATAACCGTCTTCGGAATGTCATCTGGATGAATATGGATCTGGTTAAAAGTACGAACCAGATCGAGTCGAGAAAAGATCGAACAACCAAAAAGAGTAGAATTGAAATCGGACAGATAGGGCAGAGGATATCTATCGGGGATAGTACAGGCATTGAGCCGCCTGTACTCACCTACAGCTCTGTACTCACCGAGGGTAGATTTGGGTACAATATGAAGCGGAGAGGCACAAGGAGAAGTAGAGGGGCTAGCTATGCCAGCTTCCACCATAAAGGTGAACTCCTGCTTCATTAAGGCGAGTTTATCTGGGGCTAATCGACGGGAGCGGGAAAATATAGGCCCTCCAGTGGTCTCTATCCGGTGAACCACATTGTGTTTAATAGGCCTGGCTTTAGAGGATGGTATGCTAATTGCAGGAAATTCTTGTAGCAGGCGCTGAAACTGTGGATTGGCTGAAGGAAACTAGATAGAGAGAAGCGAACTCTACTACGGGAAAAATGAACCCGAAACTGTAAGCATCGTAGTGCGATCGATAAGCTTGCGGTTACGAGAGTGGACCAAAAAGTCGTGAGCAGAGAGAAAATCTAGGCCCAAAATAGGAACGTCGACCTCGGCAACAATAAAGTTCCATCGAAAAATTCTACTGAGGCCCGGAGCCAACTGAAGGATGCGCCTTCCATAAGTTCTTATATCCGAGGAATTAGCGGCCTTAAGGACAAGATCAGAGGAGGAACAAGCTTTATCGTCCAGTGACGCTGGAATAACACTGCATTGAGCACCAGTGTCAACTAAATATGAGAAACCAGAGAGTGGGTCATAAATTCAAAATGGTAGGTCGACCTGAGATGAAGGAACGGCAGAGGTGATATACTCATAGATCACTTGCATTCTCAGTTTAAATTAGTCGAAGAATTTAAATCAAAATGAGAAGAGTGAGTTGGAGCATTAGTTTGAGGTGAGTGAATAGATTGTTGAGGTGAGATTGGTGGAATAGCGTTATATTGAGGAGGTACTGGTTGTAAATATGTGCAGGGTTGTATACATTTTACGGCTTGGGCACCATATTTGTTGTGGTACCAGCACCAATTAGTTGGTTAGATGAAAGTAACATTATGATTAGAAGGACGAATTTGTGAAGAGCGAGCATTTGATTGAGAATGAGAATAGTATGATAGGTAGTATTGGCAAGGCTATGTACTGTGTACAGCTTCGCTACCATATTTCTCATGGTACCAGCATAGACTCCTAGTTTGAGAGAGAGAATTTAGGAATAGGGGGATAGGCGAAAGAATGAGCAGGGGAATGCTGTGCCTCACCTCTTGCACTGGAATGCCCTCGTTGGTTTCGTCTTAGAGAGGACGAACGGCACCTTTCACTCTGTTCACCCTTGTGACCGTAAAGTCTCTCGGTCCCACATTGGAGTTTTACTTTTTGCAGCTCTCCCTCTATCCTCTCCAAAGCAGCAGCCAAGCCCGGTGATGAATGTGAAAAGGAGGCGTTAGACGAGACCCGGGCTTATTGCCAGAATGCGTCGTTGGTAACCGAACCTGCGAAATAGATAGATTAGAGGGAGGACTGGGACATTGTGGGACAGTCCCCCAGTTTATGTAAGGATTGAGATATATTATCTCTGCTGCTTTGGCGATTTCATCCGCGCTCTTGTGCTCGCCAATCCTGATGAGGGGCCTAATGTGGTCAGGGATCCCACGCATGAAAATCTCCGTTGGGAGCGAGTCACAAAGATCTGATGAAGCGCCCTTCGCCCTGATTAATTCTTTGAGATGCTCAAGGAAACGCGCAGGACGCATATCCTCCATTTGTTGAGTATTTAGCAGTTCCCTTAAGTCTTCAACCTGGGATCTCCCCAATTCAAGCTTGAGAGCTTGCCTTAACTCCCCCCTCCCCCCTGCACCATTTCTCCCACTTTGTAACAAAATTCCTTGAAACAAAGTAAAAAAAACTTATTGGGACTTTTTGTGCGATGCTTATTATGCGCTCTTGATCGGTTATGGCTTGATGTGCCATCAAAACCTCACATATTTCGAACCACGTGATCGGATCCGTCGCATCGAAAGCGGGAAGATTGATTGAAGTGTGGTTGGTGCCTCGGTTGCTGACATCATGGTTTATAGCTGCAGGATGACTAATTGCCACGGGTGACGCACATGTGGTCATGAAAGTCGAGGAGGTCTGGCTCGCTAGCGTGGTCGAGGCAGTTTAGGTAAACGTCGTGGCTTGACTATTCATGGCCTTTAAAACTTCCGGTTAAGAAAAAAATTGAGGAGGTTGAAGTAAGATGAAAATAAACTTACAGTGAAAATGAAAAAAGGGCGGGGTGTAAGCCGCGCCGGAGTCAGTGAGAGAGAGAGAGAAGCGGCTGAGTTTGTGGTTGCCAGGCGTAATCTCAAGTGGAAAGAATAATATAATTTTTACGTAACTAGACGTTAAACTATATTATACTTAATTGAAAAAAAGTAAGGGTCTAGGACACCAATTATAGCTTAATGTGATGATTGGTTTAATGAAAAACTTGCCTAGATAGCTATATGAATTTAAAGATAAAAATGCGTTGAAAGAGAAAACGTGAGAGGATAACTAATTCAGCCGTGAAGGTTTCAAGAGCACTGACGCAAAATTTTAACAAGATTTATTGAACTAACAAATAACAAGGGAATATTGCTTAATAATTGAATAGGATAATACGGTTAATGAATATAATATGTATTTTAATGAAATAAGGTATTAATATATATATATATATATATATATATATATATATATATATATATATATATATATATATATATATATATATATATTTATATATATATATATATATATATATATATATATATATATATATATATATATATATATATATATATATATATATATATATATATATATTCAATATACGATGATTATAATGTTAAGAGGAATAAGCTATACAAGGTGGATATTATAGAGTGAATAAGATATAAAATATGGTTTAAATAAAATATAGTCACGAACTAAGCTAAGCCCCAAATCTATATATATATATATATATATATATATATATATATATATATATATATATATATATATATATATATATATATATATATATATATAAATATAGTATAGTACAGCCAAAATGTTTTTGAAGTTATAAAATCAGGGGAACTTGTCTGGAGCGCTGATCCAATAAAAGTGTTCGTTAAAATGCGCTCTGGACTCAGGAAACGGGAAAGTCTATTCTGATTGGTTAATTTCGAATTAGGTTGTACAAAGGTTTTGATTGGTTGGTGGTTGGGAGGAGTCGTAGTTTGATTTTGAGGTAACCGTATTGGTATCAAAGGTCGTACAAAAATGGATTTGGGGGGCTAGATGCATAATTTTCTCAGACGGGAAATTGCCAATTGCCTCTTTACGAACTTTGTAGGAGCTTGTAAAGATGGCAGCTGCTACACCATGAATGGCATGAGTCAGACGTGGTTCCCCGATGATCTTCCATCAGGGGACGTGCCCCAATTGCAAATGGCACCGAAGTAGATAACCGAACAAATACAAGAGCCCAAAAAGAATGAACCAATATCAAAGGAAGAGGTCAGACTACCAGACCCAAGGATAGAGGCTATAAAAGAGAGGGGGGCATCTGCCAAAACAGCTAACATGACAAAACAGAAAAGGAAGGCACGGAACCCTCAGATTCCACGGACACCTCGGACTCAGAGGTCGCTACCTAGGATGTTCGCAGCAAGAAAGCAAAGAGGGAAATCAAGAGAAAGCTCCGCGTAGATGTAATTAACCTCTCAGTCTATGCTTTCGAATAATTCCCCTTCCCTAAAGACCTGGACAACAACAACAAAATTTGTTTGAATAAAGAAAAAAAATATTACAAATGGGACTTTGACGCTCAATGTAACGAGGAGACTGTTGAGGATGACATCTACAACCAAAACGTTAACCTGTACCGGGAAACATTTGTAGACCTCACCCCAGAGGAATTCAAAAAGAAGAGGAACGGGAAAAGTAAGTCCACAACTAAGAAACACTAAGAGCCAGAACACAGAATAAAAATCCCGAACAACAGACTAAGGATCGTGACACTCAACGTTGATTGGTCGGAGGGAAAATCCACTGCATATGGAAACATATTCCGTGTGCTTGACCCCGACATCATTTTAAGCACGGAGCACAGTATCGACACCACTTCTAGTCATTTGAAGATACCGGGCTACAGAGTTGTCACTAAGAACCATTCTCAGGAGAGGTTTGACGGTGCTGCCGTTGCCATCAACAGGAATATATCGGTCAGACATCTTCCAGAACTGGACGAGTCCTTTGTGGCAGTGGCGTTGCCCATACTAGTTAGCAATCTCGTGATAGCGGCAGCATACCAACCACCCCAACGATAGTACCTGCCCCTCACTAACTTTGAGGGAGACCTCAATGCAAGATGCCGAACGGCTGGCTATGGGAACACGAACAACAATGGCCATACCTGGAAATTATTATGCGTCGAAAGAACATCCAGAGGATAGGACCGGATTTTCCGACCTATATCACCTCTCGGGCAGCAACAAATCCCATTCAATTACCATAGCGAGCTGAGCCCAACAATACCCAGCGACCATATAGCAATCTTCACGACCATCTCACTCGCACCAATCAAGCTTCTGGTCGCTCTCTCCTCAAAAGCTACCCTTCGGCCAACTGGGAACGCTATAGGGAAATCCTAGTCAGATATGAACCAGCGGACCTAAGTGGAGCAATATTAGAAGAGATCGACGGGGAGCTGGAGAGGATAACAGCCTACATCATCGAGGCTGACCGCGAGTATGTACCTATAAAAGGGTATAAGACTCCTCCACAACCCAGATGGACCGAGGAGATGAAAGAGATCGCTAGGGAGCACAGGGAGGTGTACGAAGAAATCAGAAGAGCAGGTACAAATCGGGAAAGAAGCTCGCTGCTACGTCGCCTGAGTGAAGACCTGAAGCAAGCAATAAACCAGCAACAGGCTGAAATCTGGGAGAGTTGATAACCAAAGTAGATAGTGAAATGAGACCCGATGACTACTTGGAGGATCCGGCGTTTTAGAAGAGAGATTCCGCACGTTTTGGAAGGAAATCTCAATTAAACCTGAGGATGATACGGAATTCGACCAGGAGTTCGAAGGCCAGCTGATTGAAGATCTTAATCAAAGAATACATCGAACGCACCCACAGGCCTATGTCGACGAAGGGAGAGAGATGGCAGGCCATGGCCGACCAATAACAACCGAAGAGATCATGGCAACCGTGAAAAAACTTTTAACATATGGCACCAGTCTGGACGAGCATCACTAAAGGCAACTTAGTGCATGCCCCCCGGCAGATCATTCAGGGAATTACGAACATTTACAACACTTTCTTGAATACAGGCTACTTCCCCGACGGTCTAAAAATTGCTAAAATCATTTTTATACCCAAAGGGAAGAAGCACCCCGATCAACTGGTGGATTGCAGGCCAATATCCCTCCTCGAGTTCATAGGCAAAGTCTACGAGAAGCTTCTAGCAAACAGGCTATAAGATCAGCTAACAGAGCTGGAAGCGCACAACCTTCAGCAACACGGGTTTCTCAAGAGAAGGGGGACTTATGCAGCCCTCGCCCTTCTCACCAAAAAATTCGTCCGTTGTAAAGCTGAAGGGAAATACGTAGACGTGGTGATGCGAGATGTTCAAAAGGCCTTCGATAAGGTTTGGCTGAGAGGTTTACAATACAAGACCTTGGGCCTCCAGCTAAACCTAATCTTGGAAAGGGTCCTCTGTGATTATATCATGGAGAGAAGAGAAAAGCCCAAATCTCGATGGAGGGCTACAGAGGGCCCAAACTCGAACTTGTGGCGGGTGTTCCACAAGGTAGCTGTCTGAGTGCACTGCTGTAGTACATAGTGTACACATTGGACTTACCTGCTCCAGTTTGGGAGGATGGGATATATCTGCAGTTTGCAGATGAGATCACTCAAATCATCCCCAGTACTTACCCCGTAAGGGTCGCGGCTATTTGCCTTTCTTGGCCGACGTCTGACGGGACTCAGCGCACCGTCCGGCCTCAGCTTAGCCTCTTCTCCTTCTTTCTGACAGCCTGTGTTTTCTATCCTACTTCCTCACTTTCCCTTTAACTTCTCTCACAACTTTCTCTGGTCGCCCTCTAGTTTCGCCCAACTATCACGGATCGGGGCTGATGGGGGATGGGACAACGTTCACTCATCCCTGAACTCTGGTCTAGGGGAGGGGTGTTTTTAACAACCTGCTTCATCTCCATCCACACCTCCCTCACTTCCCCCTTGCTTTCTTTTTCCTTTCAATATCTATCCATTTTACGCAGAGCCCAAGGTGGTGCTGCCATGTCGATGGCTGCCAGGCCACTAGGCGCGAGGAGTGGCTAAAATGGCGCCAGCTGGCTCTACCGGCCCCGTACTCACCCCTCGCAGAGCGAGCTACTGCGTGTGGGTGATTAGCGTTTGCATCCCGTATTTAAAACAGGGTCTCCATGCCCAGTGATGAAATAAAAAAAAATCTCCCTTACCTTCCACTCGAACATCGTCGGAGCCGCCCTCGGGTAGCTACACTGAAAAACGGAGGTGCCCCCCCCACCATGTGTTTTCGCATGTAACCCTCCAAAACTCTTCAACCGGAGAGGAGGCTTATTCCTCTCCTTTGCCTACGGGTGTAGGGGACTCCCCTTCACCTCCTTCTCTGGAGATGCCCTCGGATGCCTCCCTCTTTCTATCGGGAGTCCCCCATTTACTTTCTAAGGGGACTGCCAAGAAAACAGGCAACCCATAATTTACCGCCTCAGTGGGAGCAGAACGATAGGGCCGACCCCCTTAGGGGTAGGAGGGAAGACAGGGCCCGTCGGACTCTTCCCTCCAAAGACTTGCGGGCTCGAATTTGAGGCTTAGAGGGGGTCCCGTACGTGCCCCCTCTCTTCCCCGACAAAAGAGTTTATGACCAATGGGACCTGTGATGTCTGGGGGGATAGGGGCGGATGACCACATGGAGACCCCCCACCCCCACCCCCTGAAATGGACATGGTCCCGGAAACCCAGCTCTAGACGGTAGAATCTTCCATTGGGGCGAACCTGAGTCCACCCTGTGCAAGGTCATCCTCAGGCGGCTCGGGTCTCTAAGACTGTACAGGGAGATGAGGGATCTCCTCCGGCTGGTTCGTGCACACTGACTTGTGGAAATTAAGATTTTGGGAGGATGCCGGCCTCCTCCACTATTTGAATATTGTTTTTTTGTAGGTCGCATGTTCCTGCGCCGGGGGGAGGTGAGCCTACCTCCGACGCCGGAGCGTGCCTCGTTCTTGCTTTGTTTTCTTGTTGCTGTTATTTTTTTTAGCCTTTGTCCTTTTTAGCGTTGTCATTTATTATTTTCATAGTTATTTGTTTTCTTTTTTTGCTACTTGTTTCTTAATATAGCCTACTAGTAGGTTGTGTCGTGTACGGCGACCTATGCCCAAGCAGGCAGTCGCCAGATGGAATCAATATATATATATATATATATATATATATATATATATATATATATATATATATATATATATATATATATAAACAATTTCACTATATTAATTGCAGGTGCATAATTATGTGCGTGCCCATTTCAAGAATTCAAAGGACTCACATGACACTCATTCGCGAGGCTTCTTTAGTGATCCTAATCTACCTTGCAATGAGGCACTACAATATAAGATATGCCTTTTTTTTCTCTTTTAAATAGAGCTTATTTGAAAATGAAATTAATTTCAATAAGGTGAGTGGTTTTAGATAAAGTCACTATAATGTTGTACTGAAAAATATTTTTGGGGAATAAATGGCTTTTATATGTATTTCTTACCTTTAGATCTCCACAAATCTTCCATTCATGAAGATTGAACTTCAGAGAATTTAGTAAACTTTTCATCGTTTTATAATTCTCAATTAATTGAACATAGTGTACAACTGCAACAGATGCTACTTTATTTCCTATATGTAAAAGCACAGGCTTTAAACTTTTGGATGATGAGTATAAAAAGTCACAATTCATCTGGTTTATAGGGTAAGCATAAAGCTTCAATTAATCCATTGACATTTTTGCAATGTTCCAGTATATTATTTTCGTGAACGGAGCAAATCCTGCGAAACAGGTTTTTCCTCTTCAATCCTGAAATAAATTGACTAAGGGTTAAAAATCACAGAGTAAAACATACTCATACGAGCTATATATTAAAATGATAAATTAAGATTTTATAATTAAATATACAATACAAATTTTACCAAGTAAGTCAGTGAAGCAAAAATAACAATCTGTCACGTGATCTTTGCATTCTTGGCACTGTATCGGTATACTAAAAGGTAGTGAATGAATTTTGCCTTTACTCCATCTTCTTATATTTTCAACACATTTTTTTTTTCTTGATGCCCTAATTTTATCCGAAAATATGCGTAGTAACTTGATTTCACAAATGACGTTATTTTCGATTGATGTCCACGCAATGTTACTTGCCCGCAGATAAAACAAAACATATTGGGGTCATTTTCTTATCTTAAATTTTCTGAAATGAATAGAAAAACAGTTAAACACTTATAATTCAGAAATAAATTGACAGTAAGGGCAGTATTTAAAATAAAATCATTTTGGAATAGACAAGTGTAGATTTTTACTAAACTAATCATTGAAGTTATATACACTAAAATAGATGAAAGCCACCATTGTTATATATATAAAAAAAATATTGGTCTTTGACATATAGGGGCTAGATAACGATTTCTCTCTCGTTGTTTGGTAGGCTGGGTTATGTGATCAACGCTTCCTAAGGATAAAGAAAAATATATAGCTGGATTCTTTATTCCTTGGTAAACAGCTGGAACAAGCCTCGAAAGGGCGAACGGATATGACAACTTCCTCTCTTCTTGAATAATAATGATTAGTAACTCTGCTTCTTTTCTTTCTTTCTTTTTTTAGGGGGAGAAAAGGTACGCCTCGCGGTTACTCCTTCCCTATGTAATCCTCCCACGATTGGAGAGGCACAGAAGAGGAGGAAGCTCGCGCCCGACTTGCTCCTGGATAAACTCCCCTCACTTCTGACTCTCAGTTCAAGTGAACCGATAGCGGAATGCTTAATGGGAAGTCCGGAACAAGCTTTAGATGAGGGTTTATAGCTGTGGGAGACGAAAAGTTGTGAGTTAAAAGAGGACAAATTGGTGAGGAGTCAGTCAGATTGAGCAACCTCGGTAGTCAAAGGTGGAAAGGGTGAAATACCCTTGCCCGAGGGGCAAGGGGGACCTGCTGATTAACGTGGATTCCGAACCACCGTCATGCATTTACTCATCATTCTTACTTCCTTTCTTATACTTTTAGCACCTATGTTCCAAATACAGATGCGGGAGGACCGCCTAATCTCTGTTCCCTTATTCTCTTCATCTTTCATTCATGTGTTTATTGTAGCATTCATGCCGTTTTGAGTTATCTTAGCTCTGAGCTTTGCTTATGTATTGTTATGTTACTTGTGTTTACTTTCCTTACTTTGTTTCCCTTTCTTTTTTTGCTATTACTCTTTTCGCTATTTCACTTTAGTTTCACTTTGTTCACTTGTTTTACTATTAACTTTCACTTCACTATCATTTTTTTTCAACTTTTTAATATTATTCACTTATTACACTTTTAGTTTACTATGTTCGTTTTATTTCTCTTTTACTGTTAACTTTCACTTCATTATCATTTTTTAAAAACTTTTTAATATAGTTCACTTATTATACTTTTAGTTTATTTTGTTCGTATTATTTCTGTTTACACTTTTGATCTGTGTTGTCTTCTTAGTCGGTTGTTTCTTCCTATTTTAGGTGTTTAAATTCGGTTGTCTTATTAGGGTATCAATCTGGTGTCTTGGTTGGTTATTTCGTTGGTTGGGTTTGTATATAGTCGGGTAAATATCTTTATCGTTATGCTTGTTCCTTCTTTCTTTTTGAATTTCTACTTAAGTAAACATGGGAACCTCCTTGATCCTCAGCTGTTGTCTGCTGCTGGGAAATCGAGTGTTAAAGGGGACTCCAGCTCTGGTGTTCCTGTGCTTTGCAAATATCGGAGGTAGATCGTCTATCTTTCTCCATATTTTCTCCTCTCTGTTCCTGATCTTGATGTTGAGCGTTTCTAATCCTGCTTCTTGGTGCATATCCTGTAGTCATCTCCTCTCTATCCTACGGGTGTTGGTGATTAGGTAGAGAGCTTTATTTTGTATTCTTTGGAGTTCCATTTTTTTTCCCTTGTTTCACCGTTGATAGAGGTTGGCGGGTATAGTAGTACCTCTCTTCCCATGCAAGATAGATTTTTGTTTCATTTTTTATGCCTAACCCTCTTAGATTGTCCAGTAGGTTAAGCATCGGAACCCCCTTGTTCTTCCTCTCCGTTATACAAGGTGTCCCCCAAAAAAGTTAACTGTACTTTGAATTAGTATAACTCAAGACCTATTAGAGATTTTTGAGTCCTGCAAAATGAATCAAATTTATCAACTATTTATCTGTCGATTCTGCAAATTTCATTAAATTCCCTTTTACGATATTGATACACTAATGTGTTTAGTAGAGGCTATCAAAATTATGTTTGCGCAAGGAAGTAAAATAATGAAACTTCGAAGTTTAAAATCAACAAATATATATAAATCCATTTTTAACAAAAACACCTCTTCATATGTGTATTACAAATTAATTTTTTAATTTTCTAAGCACCGTTTCCTTCCACATGTCCTCCATTTCTTTCCAAGCAGAGTTGCGCCTTTGATCGCATTGATTGAACAACCTCTTTGATTAACTTGTGATTCTCCTTAAGTCTATTGACTTCACGTGTGATACTATCTCTTAACTGGTCGATGCTTTGTGGTGGAGTAGAATACACTTTATTCTTTAGATATTCCCATATGAAATAAACGCACGGTGTTAAGTCAGGAGATCTTGAAGGCCATTCAATTGCATGATTTAGCGCGACAATGCGGTTGTCAAACGTTTCTCTTAGTTTTGTTCTTACAGCAAGGTGTCTACGAGCTGGTGCGCCATCCTGAATCCACCAAAGTCTATTGAATTGATTGCCGTAAATCTGGCGGAGTTCCGGGAAGATCCTTTCGTTTATCATGTTCAGGTAGGCAGCACCATTCAAGTTATTCTGGTAAAACAATGGGCCGACAAGATAGCCATTCCCGCATATTCCGATCCACAGAGACACTTTCTGCTGACAAATACGTGTGTTAAAGTTTAATGATGGGAAGGAGGGGGGTCAGCGGCGCATATTGCCGAATGTTTACCTTTCCATTCATGAAAAAGGCTGCCTCATCACCAATCACAATGATTTCCAAGAAACGAGCAGGTTTATGGAGAAGCCATTCGACAAATTGTCTACGACGAGGAAAATCAGTTTCAAGAAGCTGGTGTCTTGCATGCATTTTATAGGGGTGCCATTTTAAGTCATGTTTAATAATGCGGTTAAATGATGACTTTGACAATTGTAACCCATTCTTTCTGATTGATACATGGGGATTTTGAATAAGTGTTATATGAACATTTTCGATATTTTCTGTTGTTCTTATGGTTCTCATACAACCCGAACGACCTTTATTTAGATTTAAGCATATTCCTTCATGTTGGTACATATTTGCGAACATTTATCCAAAGTGTGGGCTTGCTTGGTGGGTGCCTACCTGGAAAACGTTGTTCAAATGAATGTTGTACTTGTTTAATACTGCCAGTCTTGATAAAGTTTGTGACTACAAATACGCGTTGATCTTTTGTTAACTATGCAAGTAAACTTTTTCACAGACACGCTTTGATTTTCTTAATAAGCAATAATGACGAGACTATACCACAGCGTGGTGAAAAACCACTGTAAAATGGCCTAGGCTTTGCTTGAAGAATTGCACAGTGACCTAGGCTACCTAAGTTCCCTACGCTTACTTGAAAGTGCACGGTGGCCTAGCCTTCCTAGGCTTCGTTTCATTATTTTACTTCCTTGCGCAAACATAGTTTTGATAGCCTCCACTAAACCCATTAGTGTATCAATATCATGAAAGGGAATTTAATGAAATTTCCAGAATCGACAGATAAATAGTGGTTAAATAAACACTTTTGGCAGAACCCCAAAATTACAATAGTTTTTGAGTTATACTAATTCAAATTACGGTTAACTTTTTTCTGGGACACCCGACATGTTGTTTGTAGCCTATTTTGTTATTCTCAGTCCTAGCACTTTGCCCTACTATGATATATGTAGTTCTGATCTTCAACTATAATTTCAGCTGTTTTTTCCCTGGAGATTGGGATTATTGTAAATTTCCTCCTGTTCGTTCTTATCTTCCAATCTCTTTCGTAGTTGTTGATGTTGCTGATTTCTAAAGCTATTGTCCTTGCCTGAAAGCGTACGTTCCTGTACGGAGTGACGACGAGTTGTCTTATGTCCTCCGCGAACTGTATGTTTAAGCAACCAGGCATTATTGGTGGTGGCAGGTCTGCTGTGTATATTGAATACAGCGTGGGGCTGAGACAGCATCCCTGCGGGAGTCCAGCTTTCAATTCGAATTCTGGTCCTGAATAACCATTGATCTTCACATATGATCTTCTGTCTGTGACATAATCACAGATAATTCTCTCTAGATTGCTATTCATCTGGAGATTTAAGATCTTATATTGCATTCCTCTGACCCAGACTTTGTCGAGTGTTTTTTCTACATCTCTCAGGACCAGATCGATGTAGTTATTCTCTGCTTTGGCCTTTGCTATTTTCTGTTATTATGCCAAGCGCCATTGTGGTGTCTCTGCCTCTTCTGAATCCGAACTGATAATCATTATAAAGGTCATTTTCTTCAAGATATTTTTTTTAGTCTTCTGCTAAGGATTTTCTCGAAGATTTTGCCCATGAAGTTCAATAGCAATATTGGTCGGTAACTGTTGAGGTGGTTTGGTGGTTTTCCTTCCTTTGAGACGAATATCATTTCGGCTAGTTTATAGTTATCAGGGAAGTAACCAGTGTTTAAGCACGAGTTAAAAATATTCTTTAATGTTCTGAGGATTATGTTAGGTGCCTTAGTAAGATTAATTCTGGTTATTCCTTACGGGCCTGGCGCTATCTGCCTGAATGATTGTATTACGCTTTTGATCTCTTCCGTTGTTAGTAGGCCCCTGTACCCAGAATTTCCGCCCTTTTTCGCTCCACACTTGGTGCTGGAGTGATCTTGTTTATGTTTTCTCGCAAGAATGTGTGAACCATTTCGTTATCTCTGGATTGAAGTCTTCGTCCTCCTCTAGTGAAATCAGTGATTACGAAAAAGTTCTTCTGTGGTCCTTCCTCTCTTCTTGGATCTTTTCTCCCCGCTCATTCTTAATTGTTATTTTTTCTCTCGGGGGTGTGCCTTTAAGTCTATTTATTAGTCTCCAGTTCTCTTTTGGTCTTCTTTCTTCGTCTATTTTCTCTTTTAGGCTATCCCATATGTGACTTTGCTGTTTTTCTATGAGATGCCTCAGTTCTTCTTTCCGTCTTCTGATTTCTTCGTATCGCTCTCTATTTGGTCCATGGAGAATTATTTGGTCTAGTAATCCTCTTAGTTGCCTATTCTTTCTCTTCATTTCCTCTCTCCATCGAGGATGTAGAAGAGTACGAGTACGGTATCTTGTCTTTGGTATATATCTTTCGTCCGCCTCGATGATCGTTCTTGTTAATCTTGAGTTCTCATCAATATCTTCCAGGTTGGCGTCAGTGAGATTCTTTGGGATGAAGTTATTAGATCTTGTGTGTAACCTGCCCACTTTGTTCTCTTGTGATCCTTCCTCGCCGGTACCGGTACCTGTATCGGGTATTGATTTATGAGCAAATGTGTGAACCATTTCGTTATCTCTGGATTGAAGTCTTCGTCCTCCTCTAGTGAAATCAGTGATTACGAAAAAGTTCTTCTGTGGTCCTTCCTCTCTTCTTGGATCTTTTCTCCCCGCTCATTCTTAATTGTTATTTTTTCTCTCGGGGGTGTGCCTTTAAGTCTATTTATTAGTCTCCAGTTCTCTTTTGGTCTTCTTTCTTCGTCTATTTTCTCTTTTAGGCTATCCCATATGTGACTTTGCTGTTTTTCTATGAGATGCCTCAGTTCTTCTTTCCGTCTTCTGATTTCTTCGTATCGCTCTCTATTTGGTCCATGGAGAATTATTTGGTCTAGTAATCCTCTTAGTTGCCTATTCTTTCTCTTCATTTCCTCTCTCCATCGAGGATGTAGAAGAGTACGAGTACGGTATCTTGTCTTTGGTATATATCTTTCGTCCGCCTCGATGATCGTTCTTGTTAATCTTGAGTTCTCATCAATATCTTCCAGGTTGGCGTCAGTGAGATTCTTTGGGATGAAGTTATTAGATCTTGTGTGTAACCTGCCCACTTTGTTCTCTTGTGATCCTTCCTCGCCGGTACCGGTACCTGTATCGGGTATTGATTTATGAGCAAATGTGTTCCAAAATGGTCGCTACAGGCAAAGGTAACTGGTTGCATGTGGATGTTGAATGGCATATTGAAGCTACTTAGCACGACGTCTGGCTTTGTAGCTGCATTGCCTGTGACATCTGTTGTAAAGTCTGGCCCTATTCTCTTGAAAATGTTTCTTTCCAAAATCATTTCTTAGTTGGCTTTTCTGTTGTTTCTAGAGCGGTATCCATTTGCACTGCACCTGGCATTGAGGTCTTCCATAAAGATGGTTGGGAAACTTGTGCCCTAGATTTTAAATAGGTTGTGCAGGGGAAGGTAATTTTGGGGGGTGCTTGGTATCCCGTAGCTACTATTATTTTCGTTAATTCCGTTTGACTTTTTACGGCCAAGTATGACTCATCCAAATTATTAACTTCTTTGAACTTCAGCCCTCTTCTAATTGTTATGGCCGCCCCGTCAGGCCGTTCGTCTGAAGGGTTCGCATTTATGACGGTGTAATCGAACAATTTCATTGTTTTTTTCTTCTGGATTCACTCCGTGTTCTGATATTAATATTATGTCTGGATCGATCTCTCTGAAGTTATTTCCTAATGTCGATTTTTTTACCGATCCATCCCTGAGTTTTCATTTGCAGAATGCTGAGCTTTCTTCTCCTTTCTTGTTCCATTGTTTATTAAGTTTGGTCGTCTAGAGATCTTTGGACTTCTGGCGGGTTGATCTTGTTGGGTTCTGCTTGGTTGTATTTAAACCTACCATTTTTCATACTTGAAATGTAGAATGGCAGAGAGTAACACAGTCACCAGGGTAGATTCGAATTTTATCTTACATTAAGAGTTTTTGTACTTCTTCTTCGTCTTCTTCTTCTGTCTTTCCTTTGAATGCCCATTTGCATTTTCCTACTTTAATTGCCTTAATGATATCTTCCTGTTTCTTGCCCCTCGGGAGGGGAAAGTATTAATCGCTGTAGACTTTAAGTTCTATTTTCTGTGCTTCCATTGCGTATAATTTTGTTTCCTTCATTGCTTTGCACTGACATGTTTGAAATTGCGTTCTCTTCAGTAGTATGTTCCTCGTTGCTCGTTGGTGCCGACGCTGAAGCGACGTTGATTTTAAGGATTTCAGACGAGGGGGGGAGGGTGTCAGGGAACCACATCTTCTTCATTCCATTTTTTCTAGCATTGTATTGCGTGTCGTAGCGAAGGTGCCCGGTTTCCTAATATTCATGACATGGGCATAGAGTAAGCATGTAAGCACTTCTGCTGATGCACCTTGTGGCACAGTTAGATGGGTATGTGTTTCCTGCATTTGCTTTACAGTTGCTTTAGCCACTCCTGCGTTAGTTGCATTTCTTCTAGTTTCTTCTTCGTTTCTCGCTTCTCTTTCCTTTCGTTCTATTATTTCCTTTCTTTGGGGGCATGCCATAGTCCTATGTGGCCCATGGCAGTTCACACATTTCTTAGTACTTTCCTTGCACTGTCTATATTCGTGGTTCTTCTGTCCGCACTCAGAACATACTGAATCTTTCTCAGTGCAGTCACGCGTCAAGTGGACCTCCATCTTATAGCAGCGGAAGCACATTTGAATATTAATATGTTTCTCGCGCTCCATGTTATCTGGTGGAATTCTCATGTTAAACATGAGCAGTCCTCGTTGAAATATCTTTGCTGCCATATCTGTTGTTGCATACACAATTTTAAAGACATGTGTGTGGTGGCCAAATTTAATTATCTCATTTATTTTCATGCCTTCATGATTTTTTTGCTTTCTTCTTTCATTTCCTCTTTGTCATGGGAACCCACCTAAACGTCGACTTTCCTGCATATGATGCTTCTGTTTACAGTTATCTGGGACAGGATTTGTGGCGTTAGGCCTATTCCCTTTAGTGTCTCCCTTCCTTACTGGGGCACTATTTTTTTACTTCTTTTTCCTTGCTTGTGATTACCACGTAGCCATTTGGGATGTCGATAATTTTGACGAGGGCTACTTTTATATGTCCAAATAATGTCTCGCAGAGTTTTCGTTTTCCGGCTTGATCTCCTGGTCAATTGTCCGTGAAGGTACTCGTAGGCATTCCAGGCTCCCTATTTTCCCTACAGGGGGATGATCCCCCATCCTTTTGCTAGTCGAGCGCCTAGACGCTCTTTTCTTCGTTCCTTCCTCCGAAGCCTATGTTTGTTTAATTCCTTCCTCTCTAAATCTGTAAAAAAAGACAGTGAAAACGTTCCCTATCACCTAGCAGCTTATGGTTCCCTATTTACCTTCTTATTTTAGCACTTCATGACCACCCTACCTAAATAGACCTAAGCTAAGAAGCGCCTCCACAGAATTTCGAGCTCGTGGTCTTAAGGACCCTCTTCTTCGCGCCCCCTATCGGGGCTTCCTTTTGGACTTCACTATACCGTACGTTAAGTAACTCTGGGCGCAGCGGTGGTCGCGTTATATCGTTTTTAGTTGGTGAAGTAAGTGGAAGTCAAAGCGTGGAATAAGGTGGAATTAAGGATGAATCACCCCCTTTAGGGTAAGCATCCCGCCCACTGGAAACATGAGGAATCTCCAATCAGTCCAGAGGGCACATATATTTCTTCTTTCTTGAAGTTAACTTTAACTCTAATGAAAAGTGAACTTTTCCTCAAGCGTGCTCACAGCTCTCCGTTGTAAAAAAGAATCCAAATTTAGTCCGTCCTGCTCCTTTCCACAAAAGTACACCTATATAAATAGTCATTCTATCCACTCATAAATCTACAAAATTCAACCAAACAGGATTGAGATACATTTAATTGTCATACTTATGTTCATTTTTAGAATAACAGACCTTAGCGTTATTCCAGTTATTAGGGAGCACCTAATAACTGCATAAGCACTGCAATAATTGTCCAATCAGCGTCACGATAGATTTAAAAAGTTAATAACGCTCAAACCGTTTGCATGGAAACACGGCTGAAATCCATTTTCCGAAATTCCATTTGACTTGCTTAGTCTGTACGCTTGCTTTCTCGCCTGCGAACTGGTAAAGGCTATCTCAGGTAAAGGAGGAAAAGTTTCAGGTAAGACCTAATAATGCCTTTCTCAAGAAAACTTGTAAAAAGAAATACATACCGAGAAGTTTGTCTTCCCATTTATAAGGCTCAATGTGTGAACCGTTTAAATTTTTCATTCGAATGATTTACTTGGTTCGGCCCCCACAGTCATTCAACTTTTATATTTTGAACACTTTTAGCATTTATTTTAAAAATATATATGTTTTATTACTTCTTAGGGTATAATTTGATCAAAAACATATGTATAAAAATCACACACAGTATAACATTTTGTACATTAATCACCAATCACAATGCATGTGGGGCTCATCTTGTAAAATAGGTAGGCCTGGGGCACCAAATTTGAATCCGAGCTATTCAAGGAACTGTCTTCCCTAGTTGGCTTTTATCGTCTCCGCACCACGGCGTACCGCCCGTCCACGAAGGGGATGGCGGAAAGGGTACACAGGACTTTCAAGTGCTCCATAATGGCTGTGATAGAACGTGTTGAAGCTGCGTTTAATTTCAACTCCTATCCCGTATTATTTAAAACCACGATGCTGCCCACGTGCATCTTCGATTCGAGGCTTGGAGTCTTATCTCAGCTACCGGATGCCAATGTTTAAACAAGGAGGTTATCGTCCCCCCGTTCGCCCCCATACGCCGACCTCGCCAGATCGAGTTAGGCTTATGAACAGATAAGGCATTGTTCCCCGGCCCGGCTGTGCGTTCCCTCCAAGCTTTCACTCCATTTTCCCCCACGCCAAGGAGATGTCCTGGCTATTTATATGGAAACTTTACCACTAAGATCAGATTGGAGATCCAGATTTTCGTCGCGAAACATCACCACGACCCTCTCTCCCTTTGTGCGCCAAGGGACCTCGACCCCGAGATTCACCATCACTTGTCCAGAAGGAGGACAATATTCCTTGAGTGCCAAAGGTTCGAGCCTTTCCGACGCCAAGTCCCCAAGGCTTCCCCCCCTGTTGTTCAAAGGAGAACAGCATTAGAACAGCCATTGTTCGTTTTGAGCCCTTCGCCAAGAAACGGTTCTCATCCCCCCCTGTTGTTCAAGGAGAACAGCATTAGAACAGCCATTGTTCGTTTTGAGCCCTTCGCCAAGAAACGGTTCTCACCCCCCCCCCCTGTTGTTCAGAGGAGAACAACATTAGAACAGCCATTGTTCTTGAGCCCGTAGACAAGAGACGGTTCTCATCCCCCCCCCTTTGTTCAGAAGAGAACAACCTAGAACAGCCATTGTTCGTTTTGAGCCCTTCGCCAAGAAACGGTTCTCACCCCCCCTGTTGTTCAAGGAGAACAACATTAGAACAGCCATTGTTCTTGAGCCCGTAGACAAGAGACGGTTCTCACCCCCCCCCTTTGTTCAGAAGAGAACAACCTAGAACAGCCATTGTTCTTCAAGCCGTTCGTCGAGAAACGGTTCTCCTTCCCAAGACGCCTCGTCAGGTTCCTTTTATTCCCCCCCTTCGGGCTGGAGCTCGCCAGCGGACCGAAACTCCTTTGCGCCACCTTCCACTGCACCACTAGTGCCAAAGTTACGTAAGCCAAACTTCACCTTTGAGTATTGATCCCTTTTGTCAATTCTATCCTGTGCTTTAAATTGTTTATCGAACCATCCCATCTCTTTAACTCTATATTTGTTTTACCTTTTTTTAATCCCTTAAATCCTTGGATTAGCCCGAGTCTCCACGACCCTTTCCATTCTGTTTATGTCAATATTTTCCTTCTTGTGTTTGTTGGTAGTTATTATTAATAAAACTCTATTTTATTAATGATAGCAATATTATTATCCTTGAGCTCAGTTCCACTTCTTAAGCATATCGAAGATACATAATATCGGCCGCCAGACAGTAAACGCACTCTAAAGATAATTAAGGAAGTTCCCTCAACGAATAGTGTTATATATATGGTATCGTCGGGAGTCATTCTACGACAATGGCCCATCAACAAGGCTGGCTGATGGCACTTCCAATTGTCTTTTGGGGCATTCGCTTCTTGCCTAATGACTCGGAATTTTCGCCTTTCACAGCAGTCAATGGGAACTACACTTTTGTACTCAAGACCTTTAGTTTCGTCGTCGTCATCGAAGACCGATTCAAAGTTTATTAAAGAATTATCCTCAACTATGGCACAAGTAGATTTCACACAGGAATACCTAGAGCACTTGAACTTGGTGCCCAAGCCTTTCTATCCAAAGATCTTTGTGAGGCTACTCATGTGTGGGTCCGAATAGACCGCGTTCGCAAGCCACTGGAAGCGCCCTATGCTGACCCTTTCCCGGTGATCGAGCGCGACAGCAAGATTTACAATTTAGAATTCCCTGATGGCAAGAGGGACAAAGTCTCAGTGGACAGATTAAAACCGGCGAGGCTTCCTCCTTCGTATAGTGATAACGTGCGGGGTAATCAATGACACCCCTGCCACCTGTTCCCTGTAGCTCAGAAATAACACCATTCGTTAGAGTGGACCAGACCTTTTTTCCAAGTTTTGAGGTGACGACATTGATAGGCTCCAAACGTTTTCTCCTGTGCAAATCTCTTTGCCTAAATTAATCAAGCCTTCTAACTTTGTTGATAAGCAGACCAGCAGTGTTCTTGACACGCTGGAGCCTTTTCATTGTTTTATTGGCCGCTTGAGGGACCACTGCAGGGTAGGTGAGTTTATCCGGGACATACATCAGATATATTTTCCTGATGTTGGCTGAGCTAAGATCTCTAAACCTGTGTAGCTTGGAGATTTCTCTCCTTGCCAGATTCTGCCTCTCCGTGTGGTGTCTCGAGTATCCATAGTCAGTGATTTTAAAGCCTAGGACGGTGCCTTCGGCGGAGTAGCCTATCTCCTTCCATCTATGATGATGGGCCATATCAACTCGCGGCTCAGCGGGACGATCTTGAATTTGTCCCTGTTGGTCCTGATTTTCCATCGTCTTTCGTACTGGCTGATGTTGTTAATTTCCACTATTGTACGAACCGCCTGCGCCCTTGCTTTCCTTTCCGGGTATGGGACAATTTGAGTGACGTCATCTGCGAATTGCAGATACATCGTCCCCTTGTGCACCGGAGTTGGGAGATCGATTGTGAAGAACAAGTAAAGCAGAGGCCTCAGGCAGCTTCCCTGAAGCACGCCCGCCTTTAATTCGAATTTAGGGCCTCTGTACCCTTCTATCATGAGACAGGCCCTTCTGTCCATGACGAAGTCACAGAGAATCCTTTCCAGGATTGGATCTAGCTGGAGGTTCAGGATCTTGTATTGAAGTCCTTCCAGACAGACTTTATCGAAGGCCTTTTGCACGTCCCTCAACACAATGTTTACACAGAACCTGTTACCTTGGGAGTATCGTACTTTTTCTGTTAGGAGCGCCAGGGCGGTATCTGTGCCCATTTTTTTGCGGAACACATATTGTTGGGGGTTATGCGCTCCTAACTCGCTCAATTGAGCCTATCTGCTAAAATCTCGAAGATTTTTTCCTGTATCTCAAGAAGAGAGATCGGGCGATAGTTAGCCACTTGGTCACGGGGCTTGTTTTCCTTCGGAATAAAGATGATTTGGGCCATTTGTATCCGTCAGGGAAGTAACCTGTATTTAGGGCAGCGTTCATTGTGTTCGTCGAACCCTGAATAATTTGCCTTGGGGCATTTGCAAGGTTATTCTTCGTAATCCCAGACCAGCCTGGAGCCATCAGCTTGAAGGACCTTATGGTGTTCAAGGTCTCTTCGACAGTTATTGGGCATCCGTGGTCAACCATCATTCTTTCCTAAGATACTTGCGGGTGTGGGTGGGTTCTATGTATCACTGTTCCGAGGTCATCGAGCAATTGGTCTTCGAAATCCTGGTCGAAGTCGTCGTTCTCCTCAGGTGATATAGCGAAAATCTCTTGCCAGTGTGCTTGTAGGGGTGCGAAGATGTATAAGAGAAAAACTTCCTTCCAAAAGCGAGAATATAAATAGCCCATTAAATTACCAAGTCAAGACGGACTTCGCCGTAGCGTAATGGTAGAGTGCTAGCCTCGGGATTCAAAAGTCCCGCGATCGATCCTCAAAGTCCACAATTTTTACAAAGAAAATTCTCGAAGAAAACGGAGACCACGAAAAACGCTTTAAGGACAACTCAAGAAATCAACTCAAGAGAAAACCGCTGTCAATGAAAACGGAAAGAAAACGACTTCAAGGGCTAACTCGTCTCAACTCATCTTATCCCATCAAAATCATCAAGAAGCATCAAGAAGTCATCACGTCATCAGAATTAGAAGGAATCATCACATCATCGTTAATGGGAAGATACATCAAGAAAAAGAAGATCAAGAACTATCCCAGCCAAAATAAAGGAAGAAGGAATCTCAGCCTACAAGAATACAAGAGTCAGATAAATAGAGTCAATGTTTGAAGGGGCATCTTCAGTCAAGAAGAGATAAATACATACGAATATAAAATCTCAAGATGAAGTATGATACAGATAAATAAATGAAATATGCCTCCCCCCCCCCTCCCCCTCCCATATGCTCTAAACTTTCTCTCGAGAGATTCTGGGTACTCTATGATGTCGTTTCGGATGTTATTCCAAAACTTTACAGGATTGCTCTCCCTGTCCAGCCTCCCAATGATGCCATTCCAGATTATTCTTTGTTTTTCAATTATTATGTTTTTTAGTTCCTCACCTAGATGCCTCATTCTGGCTGTCCTTTCCCTATTGGTTCCTGTCCTGCCGATCTCTCATCTCGTCCGTCCACCTAGGTTGTGGGGGCATTTTATAGGAGATTCTGGGAACGCATCTCTCGTCGGCTTGTATGAGGAGATTGGTCATCTTGTTTATCTCCTCATCAATCTCTTCAAGATTAGCTTCTCCCAGGTCAGTTGGATGGTATGTACTGAGTATCTCTCTATATAGCTCCCAGTTAGCTTTAGCGTAACTTTTCCTAAGTGGAACGGGCTTGAGTAGTGGAGCAAGCGAGATCGGGGTGAGAATCGGGATATGGTCGCTCGGTACCACTGGTCAGGGCTCATTGACGATGTTGAAGGGGAAGTTTTTGCTTGTTAAAACAATGTCCGGTTTTGTTGCCGAACGTTGTGTTAAGAAGGCCAGGAAATCTGGCCCGGCCCTCTGGAGTCTGTCTCTTTTGAGTAGCAGTTCCAGGTTTCTTCCCCTTTCGTCAGTTCTTCCATAGCCTGATGCACCGCATCTGGCATTTAGATCACCGCCAAGTAATGCTAGTTTCCCGCGCCCGAAGAGGTTGTAAAAGTTAGGGATCGGCAGGTATTTACGTCGTGGAGGTTGATAGGCATCCGCCACGGTCAGGTTTCCAACCAGGGTAGGTATTACTACCGCCACAAATGATTCATCAAGGTTTGAGAGTGTTCTGTATGTAATGTTGTTTCGGATCGCGATAGCAGCGCCATCGTAGCGTTCCTGAGTGTGGTTTTGTTTGAAGTGAAAGAAAACGATTTTTAAGGGGTATTTATTCGCTTTGGTTAAACGTAACGTTTAATCTTTAACGTGGAATCTTTAAAGTAGTTTTAATGTGCGATTCACGCTTGTCGCTTGACTGTTCGAATATTCGACTACTACGCTCTGCTGACAACCTTCGGATAAAGCATTTTTACTTGGTTAGTAACGGACTTTGAGCACCGCCTACATAAAAGAGCGCCTATTATGGAAGTCTTACGGTTAATCCCGTTCACCCTTCGAAAAGAGAGATACTTATTTTTCATCGAAGACTCATAATTCAATGAGGGTTTAAGCACTTTACTGCCCCCGTCCATCGCCCTGCGTGTGAATCTGCTTGGATGTCTGCTATTCATTAATTTCGTCTTAACTATGCCGGCCACTTAGACTGACATAATTAAGGGCTTATGTGAAAACTGGTTTGAGGCCTAGCCCAAAGTGGAAGCGTAAGTCAGAAATTACCTCGAAACTGGGGCATAACTGCGAGTCCCGGACGGAGGAGAAATCCTCATCGCACGGGGGACCCGGCCAGAATCATAGAGGGAAGTACACCCGTCTCTATGTAGTTGGATGCAGTTATGGCGTAAGGACCCGAGAGGGGGTGGCAAAACTTTAGCTGTCGTTGATTCGGCTGCTACTGCATCAAGTCCACCACAATTAACCCCTCTTGAGGTTCCCACTCGAGACCCACCCTATCCATCCATCATTATGGCAGCAAACGAGCGGGGGAACAACAGGAAAATGGATGGGGGCGTTTTTTCACCATTTATTGGGCTCATACCCATACCCACGTCATAACTTTCTCTTTCACTCCAAAAACACCATAATTACACTTTGGTTTCAGAAAAAAATGACATCACAAGAGAACAACGAAGACTATGGAGACCCTCACTAAGAGGGTTTCCCTAAGGACCATCCCCGGAATGAAGACCCCGACAAAAGGCGCCTATGCGAAACCCTCTACATCGAGCTAAAAGTGGCACTAGTGAAACTTATTGAAGTTTCATCTGGTTTCATCGCCATGTGTGCCGAGACCAAGGACGTGGACCAGCTCCTATCGAAGAGGGATCGAGGGTCCTAAGGAACACTGTCCTAGAAGCGAAAACCCTTCCACAAGTGGCAGCAAACAGAAACGTGATCTGCCGCAAAGTGGAGAGCTGGATGGGTGAGCATACACCCGAGGAGCTCAAGGAAGAGATTACCAAGAGCAATCCCTGGGCCTAAGTTCGCAAAATAATAAAATTTCGTGAACACACCCACGTTTTCAAAATAACTTTCGCTACCACAGAAATGGCAAAAAAAATCGACGCAGAATGGAATACTGATTTTCAATATGTCGGGATGTATCAAAGGCGTTTGATAAGGTGTGGCAACGGGGAATGCAGTACAAGATCTTACGACTGGGCCTAAGTAAAAACTTAGAAAGAACTCTCTGTGACTACGTCATAGAGAGAGCGGCGTACATCAGTTTAGGGTGCACGGACGGACCAAAGTTTCCGCTCACTGTGGGCCTCCCGCAGGAGAGGGGGCTGTCCCCCACGCTCTACTTGATTTACACCGTGGATTTCTCCGCCTCTGTAAGCCCCACTTGCCTCAACATTCAATTCGCCGATGATTTCACCCAGATAATCACTTTTCCATGGAGGAATGCGCCTTGGCAAGCTCGTATGACAGCGGCAGAAATTGAGAATCTTAACACCTACGAGGCCCGGTGGAAGATCCGCACGAACCAGGGAAAGTTCAAAGTAGTCCCCGTTAGGCAGGAGATTACTTTACGACGTCAGGGTGGGGGATAGACGATATCCCTACACCAATGAGTGCAATGTACTCGGAATGAAGATTACCTCATCCGGGTACAAGAAGCACGTCCAAGAACGAATCGCCAAGGTCACTGCTGCAGTCAAGACTCTATATAGGTTCAGAAATCTTCGCCAAAGCAATAAGAAAAAGATCTACAATACACTTGTAAGATCGAGGATGCTATACCCCGCTTCCGTCCTCTCGTGTGTATCGAAGACACAAAAGAGGGAACTACAAGTGGTGCAAAATAAATGAACGTACCTAATTATAGGTACAGGCAGATTAGAAAGAAGACTCCAAGAAGAGCTGAACCGGGAGGCGGGGTTAAGTCCCATTAACATTGTCATAGAAGAACGGACAAGGAATATGCTGGAAAAGGTTAATCGTGAATTGGACCATAAAATCGTCCAAATGATTGACCAGAATAGAAGAGGAATAAGTCGCGCCAGATTTCCAAGTCCCGCCGGGGTTTTAGCTGGCGGAGCAGAAGTACCGTTCTACGCATGATAATAGAAATGTTCGTGCCCTAAACCAATATAGAAAAATCCGACTAAGAAAAAAGCTAACCTAACTATGAAACCTCACCGATTACTACAAATTCGCCGATGAAGACTCAAATCTACTGATGAAGACCGAAATTTACCGAAGAAGACATCCACGAAGAAACAAAAAACACAAATTACACACATTACAAAATATACGAAAAACAAAGACTCTCAGCACAACAATAAAGTAATTGATAAAGCAATTATTACCACAAGAGCAAACGCGCATATCATATCCAAAGACATTAATTGATTTTGAAGATAAATGGCTTGAACGCCATATTTTATATATATATATATATATATATATATATATATATATATATATATATATATATATATATATATTCGTGGTATTACATCATATTATATCAATACCATATTATATCTATGGGGGAGGGACCAATTACTTAAAGGCGAACCGACAAGGGGCCGGAACGCCACGAGTTTCGACGGGCGAAACAGCGATAAAGAGTGCAACGAAGTCAGGTAAAATTTGGGCAATGGCCAAGCTCAAGGTTATTTAAAGAGGCATGTATAAAAATATAATTTTATTTACATAAAAATAAGAGAATTAATGGGCAAAATTACATCGGTAAACGAGGGGGGGGGGGGGGAATTGTAGTTAGGCATCAGACTCTGAAGTTAAAATTTAATGTATTACAGAAGGAGACTATTCAAATGGGCAGGATTAACTTAAAAGAGGTTACTAGAGGGGAAGAGGGGTTGGCTTACGGAGGATTCCGGGTGAGACATCGGGGTAAGGCTTCACGGATGTCTTCTGCACGTGAGGCGAGGGCGCTCGGAGCTTCTGAGCGGGAAGTTAACGTGATGACGGTTCTCCAAAAGGGAGAGCGGGAACTTCCAGTCCAGGTGAGAGTATTTCGGCCACTCGAAAACTAGGGGCGAACGAGGAGGGCTTCGGCAAGAGTTGATGAAGGGAGTCGGAAAAATTTCTCAGTAGCGATCGTCAAATGGAATTACCTCATTGGCTGGGGCTAATTCCAACACACAAATAGTTCAGCCGTCACTTTGCTTTGTTGTTAGCACCTGACTTGGAACTAGAGGAATCTTCTTGGGTCCGGGCGAGACTCCTCAACTCTGTGTCTCGCACATGGAAGACGAGTCGCATATATATCCGAGGCTCTCCCTGCGGAGGTGGGGGAAACAGCGCTACTCTCGAATTGCCTCGAATCTTCACGCCGAGGCTATTCTAACCCGCGTAAAGGTGGTCCGTGGTGGACGCGGTTCGAGGCTACCGCTTGTGGAAAGGGCGGGGGGGATGTAATCATTACCCATTTAAGCCTAACCAACTTCTAGAAGCTTCTCCAGCACAAGGACATCACTTCGTGCTGGAAAAGAAATTCCACGTGGAATTCACCCACATTAATATATATATATATATATATATATATATATATATATATATATATATATATATATATATATATATATATATATATATATATATATATATATATATATATAAACTAACTCAAAGACAACAAAGGAACTACAAAACCAAAAATATTTAAAAGCGATAGTCCTGATCACCAGGCTCTAGCATCTCTTTGCACCCTTACACAAATCTTTTTCTTTCACAACTGGTCTACTTTTCACTATCTGTCCCCACACCCTTACTCTACCCGCCTACCTATATCTACTCTTACAACATGGGGCTTATCTTCATTTATTAATATGGCTTCTAAGATGTTTAGCCTCGCTTTATTAACCTTCTTGCTTTTAATAATGGTGTTATCAACGAGCATATTTCTCGTTAGGTTAATATTATGTACACTCTCCATATGGTTCTTTGGCCCACCGTCTCGAAAGTGTGGTAGTTGTCATGTCAATATATTTAGAGTTTTTATAAAGCTTAGAGTCTTTTGGGGAAAAGGTGAACTCGTAAACTATGTTGGTTGACTTGAGATTCGAGGAGTTTGGGCAGATGTTATTTTTCATCAGAAGATTGCTGGCTTCTGTGGTTTTATAATAGATAATGAGTTAAGATTTTATCTGTTTGATTTTTAACCTTGATGTTACGGTTAATAATCTCGATGTTTTTTTCATCTATTTTTTAGGCCGTGGACATCTGGTTTCTGTAATACACTTTGATGTTATTGACTTCTCCATGATTACTTTCAGTTTTATCTGCATGTTTGTAATGGTTATTCAAAAAGGATTGGAGTTGTTTGTCTCATGCTGTTTGAGAAACCATTATTCACGAGTATTTGCTTTACTCGTGCAATCTCTTGGAAAAGTTCCCACGTAGAGCAGCATTTATAAGCTCGGCGGATTATGAGCCGATTACGCTTATTTTGTACTTTTCAGGGCATTCACTTTCTGCATTGAGGCATCTCCCCATATCCGTACTTTTCCTATGTACTTTAGTGATGTAGTTGTCATTGATGTTATGAACCTCAACGTCCAAGAAAGGGAGTTTATCGCCCGTGATCAATTCATAAGTGAATTTTAGCACCGAGTTCTCCTCAAAATGTTGCTTGATGTTAACGAAATGTTCTTCGTTTTGGACGTTGATGTAGATGGCATCTACGTATCGGCAATATATGTGTGGCTTATTTTCCATGATGTCCATTAATCTCTCCTCGAGTTGACCCATGTAATAGTTGGCGAGGGTCGGCCCTGATGGCTAAAAATCTTAGAAGCTATATTAATAAATGAAGATAATATCGATATATTTATTGGAGAAAATGGGGTACAAGAGAGTATTTTCACCTTAACATCTATATAAAATCCAGTTTATACAATGCAAAAGTAAATAAATATTATAGTTAAAAAGTGTTAAAATATTCGAAACTATAGTTGAGAAGGAGAAAGATTTAGTAAGAGGCAAAAGGTACACAAAAAGTGAAATAGGTCCTCCTGGAATAACGAATTACGCAGGAGCTCAGTTTTTTGGTACTCGTAGTTTACATCATTTTTGCATTTAATTTGTACACCACTAGTATGGTTTTGTATTTACATTAATACTTGAGTTTATTATTACAATCTTTGTTTGATTGTTTACCAATTCGCACTTTTGATTAAATTTCACTTGTTAACTTTACTTATTTATATCTAATTATATCTTTTAGTTATCACTGCTAACTTTATTTAGTTTTTATTTCTCCATTCTTATTTATTTAGCTACTATTCACTTGTTTTTTACCATCACTATATTACTCTTGACACTAGTATTGCTTTATATTCTTTAGTTTAAAATTTATTTAATGATATTATTTAATGAGCACTTACTTTTAAATTATTGAGTACACTGTTCGCACTTTGTTTTGCTGAATTTATATTTCACTCTCTTCACTCTTGAAACTTTTATTTTGATTTAATTCACTATCTGAATCTTTAATTCTATTACTTTCTAGATTCACAATTCACTAGTACTTTCTTATTAACTATTATTACTTTATACATTTCATGTTTATATGTGGGGTGGGGGGCATTCCTTATTTTCAATTTTTATTTTTTAATATTATTCTTCATTTTTGAGATTTCTATATTCGAATCTATTTATTTCTTCTTGACTGAAGTTGCCCCTTCAAACATTGTCTCCAAATTATCTGGACTCCATATTCTAGTTGGCTGAGATTCCTTCTTCTTTAATTTGGCTGGGTTAGTTCTTGATCTTCGATTTTCTTTTCTTGATGTATCTTCATATTAACTTGCATTTATCTTGATGTGATGATTCCTTCAAAATTCTTGATCAAGTGATGATTTCTTCTTAATTCTTGATGACGTGATGATTTCTTCTTAATTCTTGATGACGTGATGATTTCTTCTTAATTCTTGATGACGTGATGATTTCTCCTTGATTCTTGATGACGTGATGATTACTTGTTGATTTGATGAGTTAGCCCTTAAAGTCGTTTCTTCCGTTTTTCTTTCTTGAGGCGATCCATTTTATCTTGAGTGGTCCTTAAAGGGTTTTCCTTGATTTTCGTTTTCTTCGTGAATTTTCTTCGTAAAAATTGTGGACTTTGGGAGTTTCGATCGCGGGTCTTTGAATCCAAATACCAGCACTCTAGCCATCACGATAAGGCGAGTCCGTCTTGAGTTGGTAATTTAATGGGCTATTTATATTCTCGTTTTAGAAGGAATTTTTCTCTGATACATCTTCGCACCACTACATATACACTTAATTATTTGAATTTCACTTTATTTTTGTTTGTCACTTTCACCACTTTTTACCATTAGTTTATCTCCGAGGTCTTCATTCCGCACTTTATGTCCTTGTATGTTGTCCCGTTCACTGTGTATAAACTCGAGTCCGGAATATACATTGTTCCACTGCACAGGAGGCTTTCAATTTCCTTTGGAGGCCACGGCCACTCAAAGGTCCACTTGAATTCCCCGCTTCTAATTCCTTGCACTAGTTTCACATCATTGTTTTTCTCAGGTCGACGTCCAATAATCCGAAAACTTTTAAGTTCAGCTCTTCCCCGTCGAAAAAATGTCCTTTTTCCAGGACTACGATTTTTTCCGTTAGGGTCACTCTGGGGTAACTTTGGTCATCTTCAGATTCTTCGTCTGTTTGTACTTGTTTTTCTTCTTCTTCTAGTTTCGCTGTGGATCTAGTGTTCTTCTTCTTTATCGTTCGCTTTTCCTTCGGGCTATATTTTGAGTTTTCGGCGTTTACTTTCCTTGCTTCGCCTTCTTCTTTTTTCTTTTCGTGGCTTACGTCTTCTTTTGTGTTTTGAGGTTGATGTTGATGTTCCTTGTTTGGAGCCGTTACTTTTTTGGTGTTTTCAGTCTGTGTGCCATTCATGAACTTGATGTTTAACACATCTTGGATGCTGGGTTTGGTGGAAACCACAACTTCTTTTTGACTCTATTATGTTGTAGCATATTGTTTAGTTCCTCTGAGAAGCTGCCGGGGCGCGCAAGGTTCGCCAGGTGGACGACGATGACCATTGTCATTATTTCCTTGCACTTAACCGGCGTGTTTATTGGTGCCGATGCTGCTGCGGCGTAGGAACCCGCTCGGGCCTTTGCCTCCTTTTCCTTTTTTATCTTTTCTCGTTTCGCCCGTATCATTTCTTTGCCTAGAGGGCATCTCATGGCCAGAGTCCAATGTTCCCCTCCGCAATTCGCACATTGTTCACGCTCTTCTTGGCAGTCTATCCAACCGTAGCTAGTTTTGGAGCATGCCGCACAAGTTTGTTCTTTCGTCGGGCATTCTTTAGTCGAGTGACTCTCGAGCGCGAGGCAGTTTTGGCAGTTTACTAGGTAAATATATTTCTCTGCGTCGATCTGCTCTGGAGCTACCTGTAGGTAGAACCCCAGGAGGCCATCCCTCATCGCTCTCTGAGCCATCTTGCTGCTGTTAAAGATGATTTTAATTAACGTCTTCCCGATTTTTTCCACCTTGTTTATTTTTACCCATGACTGTTTGGAGTTCAGTTCGGCTTTGATATCCTCGGTGGAGTTATCCAAGAAGAAGGGATCAACTTTCCTTAGAATGACGGTGCGCCTCACGAGTAATTCGTGGGGGGCTACTGCTTTTAGCCCTATCTTGCGAAGGGGTTCTTTAGCCTTTTCTGAAACAAGGACCTCCACATCCTTGTTCTTCCAGCAAATCGCAGCCCACCCGTTTGGTGTCTCAATGAGAGGGGTGAGCTCGATGTTTATTTCTCCAAATATGGTCTCGAATGCAGTTTGCCTGCCAAGTTTTTGATGCCCCGAGTATTCCCCACTTTCACGTCTGATGTTCTGGTGCCTCCAATGGGGACCACCTTGAATTTCTCCGGGTTGGTTCTAATTTTCCACTGAGCCTCGTAGGTGTTTAGATTTTCAATTTCTATCGCTGCCATGCGAGCATGCCACGGTGCATTCAACCATGGAGATATGATTATCTGGCTGAAATCATCGGCGTATTGAATATAGAGGGAAGAAGGATACACAGGGGTTGGGACATCCGCGGTGTATATCGAGTAAAGGGTGGGGGAGATACCCCCCCTTCTTCCGTCCTGCGGGAGGCCCGCAGTGAGCGGGAACTTTGGTCCGTCTGTGCACCCTAAACTGACATACGCCGCTCTCTCCATGACGTAGTCACAGAGAGTTCTTTCTAAGTTTTCACTTAGACCCAGCCGCAAGATCTTATACTGCATATCCCGCTGCCACACCTTATCAAACGCCTTTGATACATCCCGACAAACAATATCCACGTAACTACTGTCCTGTTTGGCTTATGCAAGCTTTTCCGTAATGACATTGATCGCCATTTCCGTACTTCGCTTTTTTCTAAACCCGTATTGGCAAGGGTCGTAGAGGGAGTTTTCTTCCAGGTGAGACACCAGTCTTTGGTTGAGGATCTTCTCAAAGAGTTTCCCGCCAAATTCCAGAAGTGAAATTGGGCGGTAGCTCTCTCTCTCCCTCTCTCTCTCTCTCTCTCTCTCTCTCTCTCTCTCTCTCTCTCTCTCTCTCTCTCAACGTTGGGTCCTTTCCGTGCTTGGGCAAGAAGATCATCTTTGCGGTTTTGCAAGCATCTGGAAAGTACCCCGTGTCGTGGTATAGCTCTATATATCATACATACATCTATTATATTTGATTTAAGGTGCGCGGGGGTTTTCTTTTAAATGGTTTGGTTAGGCTGAGGTCCGGTTACAAGGTCATATCCTCATAAGTGAGGTCTAGTCCAATAGATGCTACTTTATATCTTGGTATTGGCTGAGAGTTCCAAATCTTACTTAGTTACACGCTATTGTTATACGGCTATAATGAGCTCGAGGGTCAGAAAGCAAAGGAGTACGGCAAAAATAGACTTTAATAAATATTAATAATTAAAGTTAATATGATATAATAATACACAGTTTATTAAGATACATAGTTACACAAATGATAATGGGGAACAGTAGACGGTAATTATAAATTTGGGGAAGCTAAAATATTCTTTACGATACCTTGTACACAAATGGAGGGGTTGGGGAAGACGATGGTCGTTTCCGGTGAAGCAGTGAGATGATGGTTGGGTCACTTCGACGGGGTCCAAGGTCAACTTGCTTGTAGTGAAATATTCTTTGGAGATGACGGGGGGGGGGAGGCAGAGTCTTCGAGAAGGGAGGTTGGGAATTCTCCCGATATAAATTCCTTTGAAGAAAACGGAGGGTGAGTTTCTCCGAGACGTCAACGGTTTGTATGTTCGGATATGCGTAATCAAGGGGGTATTACGCAAAGCTGAATCTTCACTGAAGCCTTTTGGGTTAAGACTTGGTTCTTGTTTGGAGATGACGTCGATGAACGGAGTCGGACGGGTATTCTTACGGGGAGAAGAGTTCTTAACTAACTCTAGGGGATGGATATTTGTTTTATCCAAGGAGGGATGCTTGGTTTTGCCCTCAACGTTCCTTGCCTTCGGTGTAATGTCAACCCGAATCGAGGAGGAGTAAGATAGTCTGCACTCGTGAGCGTCTCTCGCACCAATGTGATCATTCCGCGTTACACGGGTGGATATGGACACCAGAAGTGAGGGAGCTTACCCCATAAAAGAGGGGTGGGGACTATCGCACATCGTTTGAGTCATGGCGATGGTGAACGCGGCCCGGGTGGCGATTGTCTCAACCCCTCCGAGTGTGGCTGAAAGGAAGGGGGGGGGAGAGGAGATTTCTCGTCTTGTTCAAATACTTGCCTTGATAAGGGCTACATTCCATGAACCCGCTCCTATACTTTCTCACGCTTTTGAGCTTCGAAAAATTGTTTGTAAGCTACACGAGGACCATCACGTGGAGGCAATGCTTAAAAGTGACGTTATTTCTCCCCTCACGTGCTTGTTTCCTCACACCCCGTATTTAGACATACGTTAAATATTTGTGTTTTCCTCTTCTTGGTCTTTTTCTTCGTCTTCTTTTTCATCGTCTTCCTCTTCGGATTCCTCCGATGAGGGAGTTTCAATAACTTCCTTTAGACCGGTGGCTTTCTCTTGGTTGCGTTGTTATTGATAACGCTATCCTTGAATGCCTTGGAGCATTCGGGGTTAGCGAGCACGATGATTAAAGGTAAATTGTTTGCTTTTAAGAGTGCGTTCAGAACCTGGGTGTAGCATTCAGATTTTACCGCGTTTGCCACGTTTGCATGCGTAATGCAAATGAGTATTTTAGCACTTAGGTCATTTTTGAAGACCATTTGTGAAGGGGTTGTCATTGCTGAGGTCATCCCTTCACTTTTTTTCACTGTGCTCGCGTAGATAATCGTTTTCTTCTTTCTTTCCTCTTCTTCTATTTTTTTAATGATGTCCTTTCTTTGGGGCCAGTTAAGGGACATCGTTCGATGGGGCCCCTTGCAATTCAAGCACTTTTTTCTGTGCTGTTGCATAAGTCATATCTGTGACCCTCAGTGGCGCATTCATTGCACCATGTTTGTCCTTTTTGTAGGCAGTTAGCGGTGGTGTGTGCTTCGAACTTATAGCAAACGAAACACATCTGGATGCTATGGTATTTCTCATGTTCTATGCTGCATCCTGGGGTCCCTTATGTTAAAAATGAGGAGTCCCTCCGTTGCCGCCTTGTGGGCCATTTCGGTAGTCTGAAATGTCACGTTGAAGACATGGGTATAGTCGCGGAAGTTTATGACATCCCTAACTTTAGCCCATGTGTGTGTTTTTTTCAATTTCTGTCTTTATCTCGGCGGGTGAGTTTTCCCCTGCCCAGCTTTCTACCTTTTGGCAGATGATGCTGCGGCTGGCCGAGATTGCTGGTGGTGTCTTGGCTTCTAGGTTCAATGTTTTTAGGACTTCGGCTCCTTCTTCGGATAGAAGCCGGTCTATGTCCTTTTTTTCCCCGCATATCGCGATGAAACCATTTGGGATCTCGATTAGTTTGATGAGCACGATCCTCAGGTTAGCGAATAGGGTTTGGCATAATGTCTTCTTCTCCGGTGCCTTTGTTCCTGATATGGTCCTTAGGGGGGCTCTATTAGGAGGGGCCTCCATCGTCGCGGTCGTCTTCTCTCTTCTTTCTTGTACTTTATGTTCCTCTCTGTAAGAAATGTGTAATTATTGTGTTTTGGGTGACAAAAGTGATGTCAGAAGTGGTAAGGGAGGCAGAGCCGAGAATGTGTTCGGAGCGTCAATTAGAAAACGCTTCCGTCCAATTTCTTGTTAGTTCCCCGCTCGGATGGTGCCGGGATCATGGGGTGAGCTTGGTAGACTTGATGCATAGCGGCCGAATCAACGGCCGCTAAGTTTTTGCCCCCCGTCCCTCCCACGGGTACATACGCCAAAACTGCATCCAACCACATATAGACGGGTTTACTTCACTCTATGATTTTGGCCGGGTCCCCTGGGCAATGAGGATCTCTTGTGCGTCGGCTGTGGGCTGATCCTCAAACCAGTTTCCACGCAAGCCATTAATTATGCGGTGGGGTGCTTAAGCCCTCATTTTATTTCTTCATTCGCAGCGAAAAAGATATATTAAACCCCTGCAGAATCAACTGGGATCCTGATGACTCCCAGGCCAGTCGCGTTCTTAGATGGCGCGGCTCAAGAGTCCGTAAATTAAGCACTGAGTATTCGCTCTTCAGAAGGTAGTAAGGCAATGCTACGCAGTCGAATATGATTGATTGATTGATGAATAATAGTTAGGAAAAAGATTGGTGTGGAAGATGAGATGATAGATTGTGGGTGAAGAGAGTTTGTAGGGTTTGCTCTGGTAGTGAGGACTACGTTTTTCATTTGCTTAGATTACTTATTCTTTTTCTATGACCTTCAATCCTGTAATTTGTATTTTTGTGTGAATCTTAATTTGTGTTTTAACACATTCAAGCTTTTCTTTTATATATATTTTGCCAACTTTTTTTTCAAGTTTTGGAATACATTTTTGTTTGCAATTATTAAAATTATTCTATTAAATTTCTATAACTGGTTTACACATTCTTATATATATACTTTTATATATATGTATCTCCTTAATGTTATACTTATTTTAAGAGAGATAAAGAGATAATAATAATAAACAAAATTTAAAGTAATACTGAATGAACTTGTTCAAGAGTCTAATTCTACTATATACATTTATTTAGCATGCATTCGACTCATTCATTCTTGTTTGTGAGTGTATTTTTTAATATATCCTGTGTGTATTTGTTTGTTCAGTGTGATTTTTATGTGAACCACGGTGCCAACTGCTCCTCTGAGCATTGTCTCGAGCTTTGAAATTACCTCTTTCTGCTCACTTTATTCCTTTTGTTCGCTTGGAATTTTAGACCATCCGCCAGTTCAGGGACCGTTTCACTCAAGATCCTTTTCCAAGTTCCTTTGGCCAAACTTTGGGCCGCCAGATTGATAGGTGTCAAGGCGGCTCTTCGGTGGAGTTGTCTTTTGAGAATTCGGTCTCGCTTTTTGTGTTTATTTATGTAGAGAGACGCCTTGTTCTGGACTTTTTGAAGGCGCTTCAAGCGATTCCTACTTAGGGTTTGGGCCATCACCGCGCGGTATTCCTGGATGAGATGTAACTTTCTGATATTTTTAGAGCTCATATTCCTAAATCTGTGAAGTTTGATGAGTTCTAACTTCGCATGAATTTCCCGCGTTCTGAAGTGACGGCCGTACCCGGTGGGGGTGATGTTAAGCCCCAGGACAGTCCCTTCTTGGTGATAGGGAAGTATTAGCTTCCCTATTGTAACGTCTGCTGTTTTTCTGCGGCAGAGGGCGAGGATCTTGAACTTTCGGCTATTCGTGCGGATCTTCCACTTTCTCTCGTACTCGTTTATGTTGATGATTTCATTGGCAGTCTCTTGAGCCTGAGCCCTAGGATTCCTGTATGTACTAGGGATCACCTGGGTTATATCGTCCGGGAACTTGAGATATAATGAGTCCTCCTTTATCGAGTTGATAAGTCTATTCTGTAGATTAGATAAAGGAGGGGGCTCAGACAACTGCCCTGCGGGACTCCAGCCTCGAGGAGGAACTCAGGTCCTTGGTGACCCTCAATCATGATTCTAGCGCGCCGTTCCATGATGAATTCGCAGATAATGCGGTCCAGAATCGGGTCTAGCTGAAGGTTCAGTATCTTATATTGAAGGCCCCTCATCCAGACCTTGTCGAAGGCCTTTTGCACGTCTCTGAGTACGACGTCAGTGTACTTATCCTCCGCTCGGCACTTGGCGATTTTCTGGGTTAGTAGCGCGAGTGCGTCTGTTCCACGTTTCTTCCGGAACCCATGCTGCTGTAGGTTGTGGGTCCCCTTTTCCTCGAGTTGTTTCAGAAGCCTGTTGGCTAGAATCTTTTACGAATCTTATCGATGATTTCCAAGAGGGAAATGGGCCTGTAGTACATCGGCTGTTCTGGCACCTTTTTACCTTTTGATATGAAGATAACTTTTTCCACCTTGTATCCATCAGGGAAGTAGCCAGTGTTCAGTGCCGCGTTTATTACATTCGTAATGCCTTGTAGCAGGTGTGGGGGAGCATTTACCAGATGGTTTTTGGTAATCCCTGTCCAACCAGGTGCTCTCTGCTTGAATGTTTTGAGCGTACTCAGGAATTCCTTAGCAGTGATTGGTCGTCCGTAGCCTATCATTCTCCTTTCTTCGGAAACAAACAGGCGGGGATGCGTACGGTTGATTCTGGTATTGAGTTCGTCTATAACCTCGTGCTCGAATTCCAGGTCGAAATCCTTGTTCTCTTCATGGGGGATGGAGAATACTTTTGGCCAGTACCTTCTGAACCTTCTTTCGAGTCTTTTTGGTTCTTCAATGATTTCACCGTTTTCTTCCAGTGCCGCGTTTATTACATTCGTAATGCCTTGTAGCAGGCGTGGGGGAGCATTTACCAGATGGTTTTTGGTAATCCCTGTCCAACCAGGCGCTCTCTGCTTGAATGTTTTGAGCGTACTCAGGAATTCCTTAGCAGTGATTGGTCGTCCGTAGCCTATCATTCTCCTTTCTTCGGAAACAAGCAGGCGGGGATGCGTACGGTGGATTCTCGTATTGAGTTCGTCTATAACCTCGTGCTCGAATTCCAGGGCGAAATCCTTGTTCTCTTCATGGGGGATGGAGAATACTTTTGGCCAGTACCTTCTGAACCTTCTTTCGAGTCTTTTTGGTTCTTCAATGATTTCACCGTTTTCTTCCAGCCTTATTTTCTCTTTCGGGGGCAAACCTCTCAGCTTTTTTAGCTCCTTCCAGAATTTGGGGGGTTTCTGCTCTGTGTCGAGTCTCTTTATAATTCCGTCCCATGTGGCTTGTTGTTGTGCGTTGATCTGGTCTTTGAGCTCCACTCTGAGTTGTCTCGGAGTCTTCTGGTGTTATTTCTGTTTGGGCCAAATTGCCTGACTTCTTCATAGGTTTCTCTATGTTCTGAGGCAATTTCTCGCATCTCCTCGGTCCACTTGGGTTGCAGGGGCTTTTGTGCGTGATGTACGAAATGCATTTTTCGTCCACTTCCATGATCAGTAGTGTAATGCGGTTAATCTCCTCGTCAATCTCTTCTAGGATAGCTTCGCTTAGGTCGGCTGGTTCAAAGCTGTTGAGCAGTCGCTTGTACAGCTCCCAGTTTGCTTTTTCAAAGCTCTTCCTGGGTGGGATAGGAATCATGATAGGTGCGAGAGAGATTGTGGACATGATGAAGATATGGTCGCTTGGAACCGTGGGGTCAGGCATACTGATCAGATTGAAAGGGAAATTGGTACTTATTAGTATTATGTCCCGGGCTGTCGCACATCTGTCCGTGATGTAGGTCGGAAATTCAGGTTCGGCTCTCTCAAGCCTGTCCCGGTCAATGACCAGTTGTAGATTTCTACCTCTTTCGTTAGTTCTGGTGTAGCCCGAAGTCCCCAAACAAGTAATGAGGTCGCCCCCAATGAAGACATTCCTGCGGTGGGCAGTTAGGGTTAGAAGGTTGTTGATGGGTAGACATCGACGGCGAGGATGCTGGTATAGAGCTGCAATTGTGAGTCTCCCAACAAGCGTAGGGATTTCGACCGCCACGAAGGACTCATCAAGCTCTGGGAGCCTTTTGAAGGTGATGTTTCTTCTAATGGCGATTGCAGCACCGTCAAATCTATCGTGAGTCGCGTTCTTTACCAGGACGTGGTAAAGTGTTGACACCGTGTTCTGATATTAGGATAATGTCGGGGTCCGCCCTTCTGAATATGTTGCCATATTCATTCGCTTTCCCCATCAATCCGTTTGTGTTAAGTGTTAGAATTTTCAAAGTGTTGTTTATGTTCTCCATGTTTTGTGTCTACTTATAGAGTGTGCAACTTATTCCCTGTGCTTACGTACCTTTCTGCTTTTGATCTTCTTAAATTCCATGGCCGAGATTGTAGAAAAGGAGGCGTTGTCGAGTAACACTTTACCAGAGAAGAGTGCTGCCGCGACTTCATTTTCCTCATCTGTTTCGGTAATCGTCCATTTTATCTTTTGTTTTTTTTATTCTATTTGTGATATCCGTGGGGTCGAGATTTTCTGGGAAGAGATACTTGTCCGAAGTGTAGACCTTCAGACCCAGTTCCCTGCCGTCGTACTTATGTTTGTTTCTCTTGCTTTTTTCTTTTTTGTTTTGTCCTCTCTTGTAGGTACGCTTAGGATACTGTCACTGTCCGAGTCTGCGTCGGACGTCGTTTGACTTTCCCTTCTTTTTGGTACATTTGTGTCAGCTTTACTCGCCTTTTCTTCCCTCGCCTTTCTAGCTTTAATTTTGGGGTTGGTTCTCCTGGGGAGCTCCTGAATTTCTTGTTCTTGGACCTTGTGTAGAGAGACCATTGATTCTGCTTGGTGGGTAGATGCTGCTGTAATAACCTCTTCATTTACCTTTGGGGAGAATTGAAGTTGAAGGACATCTCCTGAGGGAGGGTTCTCTGGGAACCACATCTCACTCAGATTGTTATTCTTAAGCATCAGATTGAGCTCGCTAGAAAAGGTGCCCGGATTGATCAGATTTCTCACGTGCGCATAAAGGATGCAGGTGATATCTTTGTCAATTCTTTCTTCTCCAATTTCATATATGTCTTAGTCGGGGCTTGTGTAGGTTGGGATGTCTTTGTTGCTTGCGTATACGAAGTAGTCCTCCTCCTCTGTTCTTCTTCTTTCTTTGCGTCCTGTTTTCTCTTAATTGTGTTTCTTTTCATAGGGCACGCCATGGCTAGTGCTCTATGGCCCTGCCCGCAGTTTACGCACTTTTCAGTCTTCATGCAGTTTGGCCTCTTTTACTACACCTGGAGCATGCCTCATCTACTTCTTGACAGTCCTTTGTGGAGTGTTGCTCCATCTTGTACAGCGGAAACACATCTGCACAGGCGGCGTGAACTCCTCGCGCTCGATTTGGTCCCCGCTGGCTTTCGCATGGAAGAGTAATAGACCCCTCTCTTTGGCCTTCTAGGCCATCTCCGTTTCCTTAAAAATCACCTTGAATACATGGGTGTATTCTTGGTTCTCCCTTCGGTTTCGGAACTTGATGATTTCTAATAATTTCGCCCAGCTCTGGTTGGCCTCAATTTCTTCTGCTAGTTCCTCCTTCGTGCGATCACCTATCCAGGGATCGAGGCGACGGCAAATCAACCTGCGGTGGGCCTGTATTTGTGGTGGTACTGCGGGCTGGAGGTTTATTTCTTGGAGAAAGCGAATGTCATCTTCCTTGCTGATTTTTTCAATATCTTTTTCCCTTTCTTCGATCGTCAAGTAACCGGTTGGAGTGTCTATAAGGCGAATTACTGCGACACTGAGTTTTCGAAGATGGTCTCAAAGACTGTACCTCTTTCCGGGTTTGCCTGGCCGTTGATTACTCTGAGGGGTATTCGTGTGGCCAGATCCATCGCCATGTTGTTGAGGGTGACTCCCTCGTGGTCCTTGTTAGGCAAGCACGTAGAATAAGCAGACTCTCGTTTAGTGTATGTAATTTGATGAGTATTATGCGAGTTTTGTGATTATTTTTCCTTAGGATGGCTCCCCCCCTCCCCACACGCTTTTCCAGCAGCCTTTATCCCCGTATTTATCGCCTTGGTGAATGTTGGGATGAGTGTGGTAATGACGCATTATGATGAGATGATAGATGATTGAGTATGTGTGAGACCGGGTGCGATTCTCCCGGGGAATGACTACTAACGGACTCATTGACAACGCTGCTCCCCGGAGGTGTTTGAATCGCGACTGCTCCCACCATGCACAGAGACGGTTAAGTGTCCCTCTGTGGTCCTAGGATGGGCCTCCGCAGTGATTAGCAACGGAGGTTGCAGTCCGTCCCTTGTCCAGTCGAGCTTCAAGACATTGTTCTCCGCGGTGGGCTAATCCTCAAACCAGCTTCCTCCAATGCTTCCAATTATGACTTCTCTAGTGAGCGACATAGTTGGGTGAGGCTGTGTACGGCGATTTTCCTCCGTAGGGCCGCTATGAAGCGGGGGGGGGTAGGGGGTGATGGTTTTACCTGGTCATCTTCATAAAAGCGTAGCCTGAAAAAAATATGATGAAAATGATGGTGAAAAGTGGGTGAAATGGTGTAGTAGTAATAGGATATTATCTCTCCTGTGGCTTCTATTTCCTCTTCCTCTCTTTTGTGGTAGCTTCCAGGCTGACGCGAGGAAGCGATAAATGGAGACGTTTTGGAAAAAAAATCAAAAAACTCTTCCGCCTTTGTCGGTTGCTGACTTGCTGGTTGCTGACTTTTGCCCAAGAAATTCGATCAGTCAGTCGAATTTTCGCCCGTCAGTGACAAGCTGGAATCGCACATTAAAACTATATTAAAGATTCCACGCACAAGAGTGGCTCATTTCCTCTAACGTTACGTGAATTGGCACCATAAAACATCGGAGGGAGAACTCACAACAGAAGAAGAATTGAAAAAAGACGGAAGCACAAAAAAGTTCACAAGGAAGAAAAAACAAATAAGTAAAAAGAAAAAACAAGTGGTACAAGAGGCAAATAAAGAAAAGGAAACAAGCCAGTCTCAAGAAAGCTCAGACGAAGATGAAATCGTAAAGTATCCGGGATTTCCACTCACGGAGAAAAGGGATATCCTTCTGCGGGGTTGTTTCTTCGACGCCATGGACGTGGACCTTAAAGTCCATGGTCCCGCTCAATGCCAACCCCGAAAGGGACACAATGAAAAACTGCTCGACGGAATCAACAAAGGCAAATACAAATGGACATACGAAGGACCATGGTCCCCGAAGGAAATGGGTGGACTATTGATGGAGAGCGCGATTTACATCCCGGACTCGTGCTTACACACCATCGATTCAGCTGTCTTTAATGTAATGGAGAATTGCCACAAGACTTCGGAGTATTACTTAACCTCCAAAATAGCAACTAGTGTTAGCAAGAAGTGAACAAATCAAAGTGATTAAAACAAGTTGTCAAAAGTGAAAACAATTGAACCAATTAAAGCGTCTAAAATATGCAATCTAAAGTGAGAAAAGTGAATGAATCCAGTGAATAACAATTAAAATGGTCTAATAGTATAAAATATAGAATAATAAGAGAATGAATCGAGTGAATAATAATTAAAATGGTCTAATAGTGTAAAACATAGAAAAATAAACTAACGATTAAGCTAAACGAGAATAATAATATAAGTACAACTATTTAACAGATTAGATAATAATTTAACTCGTGTTTAAATAGTAATATTATAAAGTGCTACCAAAATAAAGTTCTAAACGAAACAAGAGAAAATAGTAAAACCAGAACAATTAATTTATCTAAATAAGACTAAAAGAACGACTCAATTAAAAATAAGTGCTAAAATAAATAAAATCAAACATAAAAGGATTATATTAAAAAATTTACTTCAAACCTTTCTTTATAAATTTGACTTAAAAATTTATCTCTAAAAATTATACCAAATTTAAATAACAAAAATTAAAAACATTTCATGTATTCTTTCAAAACAATATATAGTGGTAATAAGTTGACCTCCTCGTTGATTCCGGGAGAATCTGTTTTCCTACTCATACTTACACTTTACTCTTACTCTTCTCCGCTAAATTTTCAAAAAGAATAACTTCACCACTACACCTATCTATTGTTTCATTTTACATGTATGTATTTATTTTTATTTTAATATTTGTAAAATGGTTATGTTTGCCCACATAGCAAATCTTATAAACCCCGGCTCTTTTTCAACTCACCTCAACCTTCTTCTTGAGAAGAATGGCTGTAACGAGAAGGTCTGGTTTCCCGAAAACCCAGACTCGGCGGCCTTTTTCAATCTCGAACTCATCGAGGAACCAAAAAGGGCACCATCGAGTAATGCGGTAAAGGAAACCGCACAAGAAGAAAAGATACAATCACCTTCGGAAAGAGAAGAAGATAAAAAGGGCGCAAGGAATAAACAGAAGAGAAAAGAAGAAGATTACCGAGGAGACGCCACAGCAAAATACTACGGACGAGGAAGAAGAGGAGGAAGGAAAATACGAAGGGGTCCCCCTCACCGAGAAGAAGGAAATCCTCGAAAGGGGCCTCTTTTTCGACGGGAAAGACGTGGGCCTCCGTGTTTTCGGCTCCCCCCTGTCCCCAGCCCCCAAAGACGATATGGAGTTACTCATTATCGGCCTAGCTGCTGGTGAGTACAAATGGTCGTACGACTGACCATACTCCAGGAAAGGAGTGGCGGCTCTACTCCTAAAATCTCTAATGTCCATTAACCCAAGAGACGTCCATAATGTGAATATGACGACATTCAAGGCAAGACGGAGTGGACAAAAAACATCAGAAATTAAATAGTGAATACGAAAAAATGAACAATTAAAGTGAATAATAAAAGTGAATAAGTAAGCAAATAAATAATCTAATCATATTTAGTGTAACTAATCTAATTTAGTGAAAATTAATCTAATGAAAATAGTGTAGTAAATAAAATAAATATAAATATAGTAAAAAGTGAAAAATTATTAAATTATATACTGTGATAGTAAATCATATTTTAGTGTAAATGAATTTAATGATAAATAATTTAGTGTAATATAACAAGCTGATTTAACTAATCATCAAAAATTACTAACAAAATTAAATGTAAAATTAAATTTTAAGTGAATTATAATAAACTAACTAATTAAATGAATTACAACTAATGTATTATAATAGCTATTAACTTTATGTAAATATAAACATTAATATTAAGAATTTATAGTAAATTATCCTTAAACTTTGTATATTATTAGAATTTAACTTAGAAATAATTCAATTGGTAATGATTTCCATGTCTCCGGGAAGCTATAATTTCCTACTTCTACTCAGTGCTTTTCCTTCCTCTGCTAAAATCTATTTTCACCACTATTTTTTCTATCATTATTACTACAATGTTTGTAATTAATATTTTAATTATGCTGCAATGTATGTAATTACTTTTTTGTATTTATTTACTTAATAAACCGTTGTAACCGTTGTTGTTGTTCTTTTCATACATCACTCCGAAGAACCTTCCTCTACATTATCTAAGAGAAGTCTTATTTGGCAAAGGAGGAAAAGTTGAGGGACATGCACCTCCAAACTACCCCGTTCTTCAACAAGCCTTACCGTGGACGGTAACTACGACCAACCAGATAACACCTGGACCTAAAGAGATCTTCGAGCCCCCCTCCCTGAATAAAATTCCTTTATTACCCTGCTCCGCCCTGATCTGGCTCTGTGAACGTGACTCTACACATAATAGCTCGGTTGCAACTATGTCGTTCTACTTAGAAAAGGCATAATTGCAAACTTTGGGTTCCGCAAACTTTGCGAAACCCAAAGGAAGGAGTAATCTGGATTGGGATTCAGTTACCAACGCGGGGAGGCATAACACCATACCCTGCGGTACCGTCCAAGACCACAGAGGGAGACTCTACCGTCTCTGTGAGATGTCGGATGTAACTGTTAAATGCCCAAAACCCAATAGAGGGGGCGGCACCCTGACTGGAGTCAGTTGATTCTGGCTTCAGTCATCATTAAGTCCGCCATGTTTTTAGATCCTCTGAGGAGCTCAACTAAGTCCATACTCACCTATCATCCTTCACCACATCTGAGTCATGTTCACGGGGTTGTCATCGGCGGGGCGGGGGTACGCCCAAAAGAGAGAAAAGTAAAGGAAAAGAAAAATGGCAATCAGCACGTCACACCTCACACTACTACACACTAAAGAGAAAAGCCCCACCACGAACGACTAACACACACTACTAAACTTAGCCGCTACTCATCATAAAAACACATACAGGCCACAAGCTCGTCTTCCGCTCACAAGAGGACGCACTAACATTTCACTAAAACGCAGCCTCACACTCGCCACTCAAAACCTTCAAACAAAACTAGCTGACGGAATATTAAAAAGACACCAGATACGCATCACAAAGACCAACCCCTTATGGTTGGCCTTCACCACTGATGACCTTGGCATACACCTCAGACAGAAGTATGGGGAGGAGGTCACCACAGACCTGTACTTTAATCGTACTAAACACTGGGCAGTGATCACACTGTCCGACGAAAACAACAAAACACTGCTGCTAGACCAGGGTATCAAGGTATGCGTCACACTAACACACCCCCATAACATGGCGTCACAACATAACGTAAGACCAACACAATGCCACTGGTGTTACAAAACCGGACACGTAACACGTACATGTCAATCAGACCTAATCTGCTCAAAGTGCAGTGTAGTGGGACACCACTACACCACCTGCACAGCCACCACATCTCTCTGCTCCAATTGTGGCGGCGACCATGTTGCCGTCAACCCAAAATGCTCTTACTTAAGTAAGGCGCGCCATGACGCCGTAGCGGCTATACGGCATCCACAACCTATCCACACAACAACACACTCTGCACCCCCTTCCCTCCCCTCACAAGAACATTCGCCGCAGCTGCCGGCGCAACGGTGTCTGCACCTCCCCCTGTTCCACCCCAGCAGCACCCCTAACTCACCCACATATCCCGTCATCCACCCCCATTTCACATCACACAACTAACGAGACCACAAACACTAAGTTACACCTGGCCGCCTTGCTCTCAACGGTGGCAAAAGACATGTCGAGGGGCGACCCCCGTAGATACGCAAACATACTGAACACACTGTTCGCCTCACACGGACTAGAGCAGATCACCTTTCCCGAGAAGGTGTTCGCTCTAATCGACGAGCACACAAATAGAAGAACCGCACTCCTCTCAAATCCAGTGGGCACGCACACCTTTCCACCTGGACCCACCGGCCCCCACCTTCACCACGCTCCCGCCTCCTCCCGCCCGCCCTTTTGTCCCTGCACCTCTCGCCACTGCACTTTCCTTACCTGCCCCTCCGCCTACTGCTCCCACCTCTCTCCCAACTCTCTCCCCTGCCCTCACTCCTTCAAACTCTTTATCAAAACTTCTTCCTACCTCCAGAACTCCCCCCTCGGCAACCTCCACTCCTCCCCCTACTGCCACCAACCCCCTTCCAACCGTCCCCAGCCCCCCTTCCACAGCCTCCAACCCCACTCCCAATGACACCACAACCTCCACCTCCCCTCAGCCCCCCCCCCCACAACACCCCGTACCAAACAAAAAACCCATCACAACCCCCCCCCCCCCGCACACAAAACCACGGTCAAAGACCCCCCACCCCCCACCCCTACCCTCCTGCTGTTCCTACTCCTCCCCCTTCCACCCCAACTTCGACCCAACCTCCTCTTTCCTCCGACACCCCACCTCTCATAATCTGCACCTCTCTTACTACCTCTAGCCCCTCATCTCCTAGCTCTACTCCATCCACCTCTGCTACTAACTCCCCATCCTAGACTCTACCCTTTCCAAGCCTGCTACCTCGATAACTCCTTCCACAGAACACACTATTTCCTCCCCTACGGCCTGCCCACTCAACAACACCGCTGACAACCCCCATAAACAACAGCCGACATTGGTAAAGGTACTCGCTTCTTACGCCTCCTGGGCAATAACCAAAGAGAGAGGAACGGTACCGGGAAAATCAGCCTCCCGCGCACTCCGCCCACGACAATAGGTCGCCTCAACGTGACACAGCTAAACGTACGCAGTTGGCACGGTATTCGCAATACGGTTGTCAACTAGGTGCTAAACACACAAAGACCGGACATAGTACTCCTGAACTTAACCAGCCTACTTCCTCCCAGCAACAGACACCGCATCGCAGGCTACCACACTTACCTATCTCCACAGGCGTGGCAGCTTGGATCAGCGATCCTAGTAAAGCGCTCCATACACTACTCGTTCATCAAAACACAAGACGACTCCTTTCTAGCCTGCAAAATAGAGACAAGCTCCGGCCCCATTCTAGTGGCCACACACTAGGTGCTAAACACACAAAGACCGGACATAGTACTCCTGAACTTAACCAGCCTACTTCCTCCCAGCAACAGACACCGCATCGCAGGCTACCACACTTACCTATCTCCACAGGCGTGGCAGCTTGGATCAGCGATCCTAGTAAAGCGCTCCATACACTACTCGTTCATCAAAACACAAGACGACTCCTTTCTAGCCTGCAAAATAGAGACAAGCTCCGGCCCCATTCTAGTGGCCACACACTACAGACCACCACGCCTACAGTTAAACATAGAAGTCCCACTCCGGGCCTTATCTAACCATAACCTCCCTATCTTCTTCGCGGGGAACCTCAACGCTTTTCACCGGACACTCCTTTCGAACAACACGAATGACGCAGGAAGGTACCTAGCCGGTGCCTTGCGGCGTTATCGCTGCGAGCATATCGGCCCTGCCTTCCCACATTCTTTGGTCGACACGGAGGTACCACGTCCCCGGACGTTGTCTTCTGCAACGACCACGCCACACGCTTTCACACACACATATCACCGGGACCCACGTACTTTCTGACCACATACCGATATGCATCATCATATCCACATCTCCCATACTCATACCAACATCACCTCTCTACGATTATAAAAACACAAACTGGGAAGAGTTCAGGAGACACATAACAGAAAACACGCCACAAAACCTAAACCTGGAGTAGACCAATCCAGACCTGTTAGACGACCACTGGTGCTCAATCTTAAACACTATAACCACATCACGCAACTTACACTCACCTCAAAAAAAATTACACTTGCATAAAACATTTCACATTTTCCAAACACACTCAGAGACTCATCACACAGTACAATAATCACTACACTAGAGGCCCACGACAACACAACATAAATCACTTACGTGCCCGCATCGTACAGTGCGTGCAGCTAGATAGGAACCGGCAGTGGCGAGAAAGCATCCGCATCGAGGACGATACCCATTGCACGCACCCTTCCTTCTTCTGGAGGCACGTAAAAAGGAGGTTAGGCACTGATCCATGTAACCCATCACACTCCAAGTAAACAACCAAACACTCACAGACACTAACGTCATCCTCGACGCATTTAGGTCCCACTGGGACACAGTACACACACATAACCCAACCAAACCACACGCGCGGGAGCACTTCCAGGAAGTCCAGTAGTGGTGTCGGGCCCACGCTCACGAGCTAAGGCCTGCCCCCCGAATACGAATGGAGCTGCTCGACTACACATCCACATTAAACACTCCAATCACCGTCGAGGAAACAAAACACTACATTAAAACAACACCAAAATGTGCACCCGGCCCCTCCGGGATACCAGCCGCACTAATACACAACCTCCCCGCAAACATATACCCCACACTTACACACCTATTCAACGCCTCACTAGCCTCAGTCCACTTCCCTAGAATATTCAAAGTCTCTCACAACATACTCCTACACAAACCGAACAAAGACCCAAAACACCCAAACAACTACAGGCCTATTGCTCTATTAGAGAACCTAGGCAAAATACTCGAACGAATGATCAACTGCAGACTACAGGAGTACCTGGAACAGAGGGGTTGGTTCTCCCCCTACCAATATGGGTTTAGGAGAGGCCGGTCCACTCAGGCGGCCGTGACTATCGTTCACAACAGAATAGAAAAAAAAACTCCAGGTACATCAGAAGACTCTCTCCATCAGCAAGGACGTGGAGAAGGCCTTCGATAAAGTGTGGCACGAGGGACTCCGTTGGAAACTCGCCAACAATACGGAGTTACCTCTCTGCACCAGAAGGCTCCTCTCGCACTACCTCACTGAACGGAGATACCACATAAAATTCTCGTCAGCGGCCGAGGTCCAGAAGGAATCGCGCTCCGCGCACAAACAATACTAGACGATCAGACAGATTATGAAGAATAAATGGCGGATTGCCACGAATCCTCAGAAGAAACAGATGACACTCTACGGCGCTAGAGATCACTTCATGCATAACCAACAAATCTTCTAACACACACCAAACATGAACCACCTAAACCCAACAAGGCTCGAATACACTCAATGTACAAAAATCCTAAGGGTAACTTTCGACAAGACCCTGAGGTTCAATATACACCAAAACATAATACAAGCAAGAGCCTCACGAACAAACGCATCGCTGTGTAGGTTCTACTCTGCGAGCACACGGCACTAAAGACTGCAAAGAGCCTCAAGAAACCTGCTCTAAATGCAGCGATAAAGGACGCAATTGTAGGTCATGCAATAGTAACATTGAAAAGTTCGTAAATTGCGGCCAGGGACACAGAACAATGGCTATGTCATGTCCCGTTAAAAAAGAAATTATGAAGAACAAACAAGAAGCAAAGAAAAAAGAAGAAACGCGCAGAGCGAACACGTCCTACGCCCATGCAGCAAAGGTAGACCTCTCGGAAGTAGACAATAAGAAGACATATCTTAAACTACAAAACGAGGTTTCGATGAAGATTATGACGTGCATCCTTCACGCGCACGTCATGAACCTCACTCGCCCTAGCACGTTTGCAACTGAGCTAAACCAGATATTAGCCAAAAATGGGATGGAACAAATGTGGTTCCCAGACAACCCCCGCTCCGGGGATGTACTGCAATTGCAGATGGTTCCAAACCAACAAACAAACGGACAAGACAACACCAATAAAGCAACCAACAAAAAAGAAAGAAACGAGCGGTCGATGTGAAGGCTCCTGTACCTAAACAGAACCAAGTAACCGCAACAGAGAAAGAAAACACCCATACCAATAGTTCCTCGTACACCGAAGTCCCACAAACCCAGAAAGCCAAAGGAAAGAAAAGGAAAAACAAAAGATTGCGGGAAGATAGCATCAATCTAAAAATCTACGCTTGCGATCAGTTTCCCTTTTTCGATGAAATGGAGGCCAGAGATATTTTCCATGGAATAAAAACAAAAAATATGCAAATGGGAATACGACAACGAAGTCGACCCCGTGTCGGTGGAAGAAGCTCTGATCAGCCAAAATGTAGCCCTACATCACAGCACCTGCGAGCAGATTTCAAACGCTAAGTTCAGGCAAAAGAGAAGTGGGAGGAAAAAAAACATAACCCCAAAACACTACAGAAACCACCTGGAGAGAGTAAGCAATAGAATGAGGATTCTGACACTCAACGTAAATAGATGGGAAGGGAAAGCTACGGCATATGTAAACATATTCCGAGTGCTTGACCCCGACATCATTCTTATAACTGAGCACGGTATCGACACTACAGCTGGTCGAATTAAAATACCGGGCTACAGAGTAGTCATGAAAAATCATTCTCAGGAATGGTTCGATGGTGTTGCAATAGCTATCAAGGAGAACATCTCGTTAAAACAATTACCAGAACTTGATGAATCCTTTGTGGCGATCGAGCTCCACACAATAGTAGGAAACCTCGTGATAGCTGCAGCCTATCAGCCCCTTCGTCGAGCCTATCTCCCGTTAAATAACTTCTACACACTGTTCGGGCACCGCAGAATGGCAATGTTAGGGGGAGACCTCAATGCCAGATGCCGTGCAGCGGAGTATGGTAGTACCAACGAAAGAGGCCGACACTTGGAACTGATTATGGGAAGAAAAAACATCCAGAAAATAGGGCCCAATTTTCCGACCTATATTACTTCCATATCAGCAACCAAACCTGACATAATCTTAACAAGTGAAGGCTTCCCATTCAACTACCATAGTGAGCCAGGCCCAATAGTCTTAAGTGATCACATAACGATACTCAACACAGTATCTCTCGCTCCGATCCAGCTTCCAGTCCCTCTCCGGAAAAAAACTATGCCTTGGCCAACTGGGATCGTTAAAAGAGACGACTCAGTCATTACGCGCCAGCTGACCTAAGCGAGGCGTCATTGGAGGAGATAGATGGGGAATTGGAGAGGATAACAACGTCCATACTAGAAGCAGGCCGCGAGAGCATACCCAAAACCGGGTATAAAACACTTCCTCAGCCCAGATGGACAGAGGAGATAAGAGAGATCGCTCGCGTTCACAGAGAAGTGTACGAAGAAATAAGACGGGAAGGTCCTAACCTGGAAAGAAGCTCGCTCCTTTGACGCCTAAGCACAGAGCTTAGAGAGACTATCAACCTCCAACAGGAGGAAATTTGGAACAACCTGATAGCCAAAGGCTCGAATAAAAGAGAACGAGACTATATAGAGGACCCGGCGGTTCTGGAAGACAGGTTCAGAAATTTCTGGAAAAACGTCTTCAGGATCACCCCTGAAGAAAACGACGAGTTCACCAGGAATTCGAAGGCCAACTGATCGAAGAACTGAATCAGGATATGCACCGCATGCACCCACAACATCGAGTCAACGAAGGCAGGGAGATGGCGGACCATGGCCGTCCCATAACACCAGAGGAGGTCATGGCCACTGTAGGAGCGTACCAACAAAAGGCACAAGGCTGGACGGGCATCACCAGAAATAACTTGGTAAATGCCCCGCAGCAGATCATTCAGGGAATTCCAAACATTTACAACGCCTTCCTGAATAAGGGTTACTTCCCGGAAGGTTTTAAGATTACTAAAGTAATCTTCATACCCAAGGGAGGTAAACCCAATGATCAACTGGTAAATTACAGGCCAATCGCTCTGCTGGAAATCGTTGCGAAAGTCTACGAGAAGCTCCTAGCTGACAGGCTTCAAGAAGAACTAGCCGAGCTAGGAGGTCACAACCCTCAGCAGCAAGGGGTCCGCAAGGGACGAGGAACGGAAACAGCCCTCGCCCTCCTAACGGAAAAACTCACTTGAGGTAAAGCTGAGAGAAGGTATGTAGACGTGGTGCTGCGGGATGTAAAGAAAGCCGTCGATAAGGTATGGCTGAGAGGGCTACAATTCAAGATCTTCAACCTCCAGCTAAACCCACTCCTAGAAAGAGTCTTTTGTAGCTATGTCACGGGTAGGAGAGCCCAAATCGCGATCAAGGGTTGCAAGGGACTCGAATTTGAACTCGAAGCGGGAGTTCCACAAGACAGCTCTCTCAGTCCTTTGCTGTACCTCGTGTACACAATTGACCTCCCTGCTCCAGTGAGGTACGATTCGATGTATCTGCAATACGCAGATGACATCACTCAAATCGTTCTGAGTCCATTCAGGAACTCTAGAAGTCAGGCAAGGGCGACAGCTGCCGAGATTGACAACATCAATCGCTATGAAAAAAAGTGGAAGCTTAAGACCAACCACCAGAAGTTCACCATAATTCCAATGAACTGCCGGAAAATTTACGATGTCATCCTCGACAACAAACTCTATCCGTATTCTAACGAGGGAAAAGCCTTAGGTTTAAAACTCTACAAATCTGGTTACAAGGCTCACGTAAATACCAGAGTCTCCCTAGCCAAAAGAGAGCTGAAGAAACTTTACCGTTTCCGAAGCCTCAGCGTGCCAAACAAGGAAAAACTGTACATGACCCTGGTGCGCGCAGTCCTAGTGTACCCGTCTGTGATCACGCAGATGGCAAACTGTACATCTCTTAGAATGATGCAGGGGGCGCAGAATAAAACCACACTGCTGATAACTGTCACGCAAAGGATCGACCGTATTCGGCAATCGGTTCTACATCAAAGAATCGGACTAAAACTGATCAATATGGAGATCCAAAGGCTAGGGAGAAAGAATTGGGACAAATCCGATCAGGAAATACTCCCGACAATAAACATCGACTTGAACGTACGTGGGAACAGTAGACGCGCAATTGGTAGAACAGCTCTGTTAGCAAGCGGTAGAACCTGCGCGAGAGAAGACGTACTACCAATAAATACTTAGTATTATACAAAAGAAAATGACCTTAATGAACTCGACTATAATAAAACACTAAACACTAATTCCAACACACAAATAGTTCAGCTGTCACTTTGCTTTGTTGTTAGCACCTGACTTGGAACTAGGGGGAATCATCTTGGGTCCGGGCGAGACTTCTCAACTCTGTGTCGGTTTCATGGGAAACGAGCAATATATATGTGTCTGAGGCTCTCCCCGCGGGGGGGGGGGGGGGGTTAGTGGGAAACAGTTCTACTCTCGAATGGCTTCAAATCTTCTTGCCGAGGCTATTCTAGCACGTGTAAAGGTGAATCGTGGTGGACGCGGTTCGAGGCTACCGCTTGTGAAAGGGGGAAGGGGGGGGAGGCTTACCAATTCAAGCCTAACAGAGCCTTATACAGCGCATGGAAGTTCCGTGCTGAACAAGCGATTCCACGTGGAATTCCCTCACACATCTCCCAACCGAAAGATGATGCTTTACAGAGAAGTTGCGTAGGAAAGGATCATCCCACCCGTCAAACTAGAATTATCAAGGGTCTAGGGAAATTCTGACCTGCTACGACAGGTGTACACACACACAAAAAAAAACGTAAATCCGAGCTTAGCGGGGAATTTACGGACATAAGCCTTAAACAAATCAATTCTAGAGAATTTAACTAGTACAATTTTAAACAAAAAAAAAATCACAGGAGAACATTGGTGACATTTCAGTAGAACCAAAGGAGGATACAATTATATGGAGGCATAAATGTTTGGACTAAAGACTAAACAATTTAGTGGACCCCCAAAAAAATCATAATTAGGAACATTAATGAGATAATATATATACAATTCACGTGGAAAACCTTCGCTCCCGCCGGAGTATGGATGAGGTAATCCACGGGTCCTTTAGCCTCGAAGACGGGGTAGGGTCCCTTTCACTGGCTAAGGAGTTTGTTGCTTCCCGTGGGAAGTAGCACCAGCACCTACGGCCAGGCTTGAATTTTCGTTCTCGTGACTTAAGGTCGAAGTAGGTCTTATACCTCAAAATAAGTCCTTCTTCACGGGCTACGACACTCGTTTGTTACCTCGGGTGGAGTCACGCTCGAGGGCTCTAGTTTTCTCCCAAATGGGGGGAGGGTTGCGCACTACTTCTGGGTGCGGGAAAACTTGTCGCTCCGGAGGGCTTGGAACTCCGAGTCGATAGGGATTTCCAAGGGAACAGATGCACGGGATTCCAGGGCTGCCTGTGTACGGGTAATCACGGGCTGGGCCACGGGATGGTCGTAAATTACGGGGTTCTGACCGAACAAAACGGAGCAGAACTGGATTGGAGCCACTACCACTTCGGCCCAACTGGACATATTGTCACACTCGACGTGACAACGAATTACTGGGAAAAGACTGACCCGGCCAAGTTAGTCGTGGACCACCGCAAATTTCTTGTGGCCGGGCCCAACAGGAGGGAGTAGGTCCTCAGACACTATAATATAGGTGCATCCGGTGTCACGTAGAGGTTGGATACTCGGCGACCGTTCACAGTTCCGTTCTCGAACTTTAATCCACCAGGGTTGTTCTCATTAAAGAGAAAGTTTACCTGATGGGCCGGGTCTTTGTCGGGCGAGGGAGGATCGGGTGTCTCCAGAGACGACGGAGGAGGATCAGGGGTGGCCTAGATTTGGTGCACTTGGTGGGACTGAGAGTTTGCGAATCGAGAGTTTTGAGGACAGTTCGTGCGGTAATGGCCGGGAACTCCACAGGTGTAGCAGACGATCGAGTTTTTTTGGTACGGCACAACCAGGGGAGAAGAAACTAGGGGCTTAACGACTCGGTGTTCAGATGGATGGAAGTTTCTTGGCTTCGAGGGACTAGGAACTTTAGGAAATCTTAGAACCAATTTAGTAGGGGTCTTAGGGCCATAAAATTTAGTTTGAGGGGGCGATTGGGGAGCCTTTTTAACATCCTTAGGGTATAAATCGTGACTACCCGCGTAGACATTAGCCTCTTCCAAGCACTCCTTGAAAGTGGCACAATGTTTATCTTTGATGAAGGCGCGAACTTCGGTAGCCACGGCAGCTAAAAGCTGATCCCTAAGGAAGAAGTCCAGAAGGGACTCGTAGACTTGGGGAATTTTGCACGCATCCAGCCAACACTGAAGGTGTCTTTGGAGGATGTACCCGTGTTGTCGAAATGTTTGGCCAGGGCGGATCCTTTCCTTGCGGAATCGGGAGCGGTAGAATTGGCTATTCATATGAACAGCGGCTAACAATTTGGACTTTAACGTGGACTAGTCAAAAGTTGCTTCCGGGGGAAGGGATACGAAGATATCCCTTAACTTGGCATTTAGGAGGGGAAGTAAGCGAGCGACGCCATCATTTTCGAGATCATATCTATTGATCTGAAAGATTTTCTCAAAATGGGTCAAAAATGACCCAAAGTCCTCTCCATCATTAAAAGCGGGAAGATGGACTGAAGGAGTTTGGGGAATTTCAGCCCGGGAACCGATAGACTGAGAATCCATTTGATTTCCGCTCATTTCCAGTTCATGCTGCCTAATTTGTTCACGTTCTTCCATCTCCATCTTCAGTTTGTTCTCTTCCATTTTGTTCTCCATCTTCATTTTCAGTTTGTTCTCCTCCATCTCCACTTTTGTTCTTCTCCATCTCCATCTCCCTTCGCTCTGCCCGTTCGTTCCTCTCTTCTTCCTGTAATTAATTTAGCAGGTCTTTGCCCGAAAGACCTAACATTTCACCCTGACTTAAATTTTTCGAAGGATGACATTGTTGCGCGGTTAACTGAGGAAACACTGACACGTGAACGATCTAGGACACTACCCATGCGAAACGAATACTTGAATATCCGTGAAGGCCTTGTTCACACACAAAAAAATTATGATACAGCTACCTACCTCTGCGGTTTCTAAGCGGGAAAAAAATAAAATGGTCCTATCGGAATTAGGACACCAAAGACCTTAACTCTTTTGGATTAATAACCAGGAGAGTCTCCAAAATTCAAAAACAAAAAACAATAATTACCTGGGGCCAACACAAAATCTAAATAGATTACGTTCCACTGCTCTTCAATTAACTTGAACTTGCCTTCTGCCAGTACAATACAAAAATTAAGAAAAAGGGATGTACGTGAATAACAAGAGAACTTCTAATGTCGAAATTAAAATTACACGGGTTCGTAAAAACCCAAAATACACTTGGCACCAAAATTATAGAATATGTATATTAATAAATATATATGTCGTGGCATCACATTATATTACAACAATACCATATTATATCTATGGGGGAGGGACCAATAACTTACAAGCGAATCGACGAATTGGCGGAACACCACTAGTTTAGACGGGTTGAGTATCGATAAAGAGTGTAACGAGGTCAGGTAAATTATGGACAATGGCAAAGCTCAAGGTTATTTAAAGAGGCAAATACAAAAATATAATTTTATTTACATAAAAATAATGAGAAAATTGATGGGCAAAATTACTTCAGAGAATTAATGGGCAAATTACATCAGTAAACGAAGGGGGAATTGTAGTTATAAATCAGACTATGAAGTTAAAACTTAAGGAATTACAGGAGGAGACTATTCAAATAGGGGGAGGGGGGAATTAACTCAATTGGGTTACTGAAGGAGGAGAGGAGTTGGCTTACGGATGTCTTCTGCACGTGAGGTGAGGTCGCTCGGAACTTCTGAGTGGGATGTTAAAGTGATGACGGTTCTCCCCCTAAAAGGGGAGGCGGTAACTTCCGCTCCAGGGGAGAGTATTTCGGCCACCCGAAAACGAGGGGCCAACTAGGAGGGCTTTGACAGGAGTTGATGAGAGAAGTTGGAAAAATCACTCGGTGGCGATCGTTAACTGGAATTACCTCACTGGCTGGGGCTAATTACAACACATAAATAGTTCAGCTGTCACTTTGCTTTGTTGTTAGCACCTGACTTGGAACTAGGGGGAATCTTCTTGGGTCCAGGCAAGACTTCTCAACTCTGTGTCGGTTTCATGGGAAACGAGCAATATATATGAGTCTGAGGCTCTCCCCGCGAAGGGGAGGGGTTAGTGGGAAACAGCTCTACTATCGAATGGCCTCGAATCTTCTTGCCGAGGCTATTCTAGCCCGTGTAAAGGTGAATCGTGGTGGACGCGGTTCGAGGCTACCGCTTGTGGAAGGACGGGGGGGGGGGGGTAGGCTTACCAATTTAAGCCTAACAGAGCCTTCTACAGCGCATGGAAGTTTCATGCTGGACAAGAGATTCCACGTGGAATTCCCTCACACCCATATTGAAAATTTAACATAAAAAGAGGCGAAGTGCCCAAATTTAAGTCGAATCAAAATTAAATAAAAATAATTCCTATTAACAAAAAGAGGCGTAGTGCCCAAACTATTACTCAAATTGAAAATAATAAATGAAAATATTAATAAAATTTAAATAGAGATATTTAGCATAACAAAAAACATTGAAAGGCTTGAATGCTACCACGGTGGAATATATTAAACTTAATAAATAAATAAAATATATATATATATATATATATATATATATATATATATATATATATATATATATATATATATATATATATATATATATATATATATATATATATATATATATATATATATATATATAACAATGGAGGAAACTGGCTGTCAACGACATGCAGCACCATTACTGATGGAGGAAGAATACGTTATAAAATAAAAATAATAAAAAGTTATCTAGTGATGCCCTAACACCAGGGCAAACTAAAAAACATTTTCACACGTTTATAAACCTACCACACAATTCATCCCTTTCATTAACTAATTAATTAATAATGTTTTTTTACGAACAGAGTACAGACTCATCGTAGACTCATCGTAGACTCATCGTGCGACACGGATCTCTTCTCAAGCTCTCTGAAGAAGTTTATCACTGGCAAAGGTGGGAAAGGAAAGGGAAGGCACGCCAAAAACGTGAACTTGCCATACTTTTTCCCCACAGAGATTACAAAAATCGAAGATAATTTACGGAGCCACACATAGCCGACCCATGTCTGGCTAATATCCCCCGCGGCCCCCTCATCGGGGCAAGGGAGTGAAAATGAACTGAAATGCCATTCATCTAGTCTCGCTCCAACTATGTCGGTCTACTTTGATAGAAATAATTGGAGACGTAAAGGAAAGCAGGTTTGAGAATTAGCTTACTGTGGAACTCTACGGAAGAGACCATCCGGTTACGAGGCGATGCTGAAAGCTTTGTGGAAGAGTTCGTTCTAATCTCTAAGGGTAGTTTCTGGCCAGGACCACAGGGGGACATGTAACCGTCCCTGTGTAAGTTGGAAGCAACATCGATAATCAAACCCCAGACGAGGCAGCACCCCCGGGTGATGGTAGTTGACTCTATCACCACCCATCATTAAGTCTGCCACTTTTCACCCGTCTGATGGGCCTCCCCGGGTTCACCCACCATCATTCATCAATTTCATCCTGCAGTTCATGTTCATGGAAACTTGCTTGCAACGAGGAGGGGGCAGCACTCAAACTCAAAACCCTTCCAAAAAGAAGAATCGGACCCTAAAGTAAGGGAAATACAGCGACGAACATCCAGAACCCATTTGAAGAAGACTGCAACCCAGCCGCAATGGACGACCAAGAAGGAGCGAAGAGGGTCTCCCTTCGCATCCTTCCCGGCCGGAAGAAACTCTCCCGGGAACAGACGCTGAAGAGTATATATGTGGATATAGGAGTTGTCCTTCTACGACTTAAAGACCAATACAAGGGCTACGTGGCGCTTTGCGACACGGAGAAAGACCTCGATCTCCTTTTGAATGAGGGCGCAGCCAAGAAACTCGGCAAAATAGGACTAGCACCCCGGACGCCGCCTGACGACCAAACAAAGAGATCAGTAATATGCCGGTGTCTTGACCCATGGGTAGGTAAACATACAGCCCAAGAGATAAAAGAAGAACAAGAAAGAGAGCAAGAATGGGCAAAGGTCGAAGACGTAATAAAATTCATGGACCAGAATGGAGAGGATCATAGCCACGTCATTATACACCGATCAAGAACTCCTAGCATTTTACACGAAAATCTCCCCCGACCAGATAGAAAGGGAAACATTCGTGCCGTGCAAGTGTGTTTACCTTCAAAGGTAAAGCATGCTCTGAATGCTCAAGCCAGGAACACAGGTGGGATGAGTCCAGAAGCACAGAAAAAATTGCTTAAATTGCGGAAATTGACATAGAACTCTGGCTATGTCATGCCCAGTCAAAAAGCAATTAATTCGGAAGAAGAAAGCCGAAATTAACACAGAGAAAGAAAGAAGAAAAAATACTTCCTACGTTGCAGCAACAGCTAAAGGAAGCATCTCTGCACCCACCGCACAGACCATAAAGGTTAATATCGAGGGCACCATGAGGCCCGACTTAATTCTGTGCATAATGCATGCACACTTTGTCAACCTGGCGAGCCCAGGTTCATATGCAACTGAACTCAATACCATGCTTGAGAAAAACGGACTAAAAAAATGTGGTTCCCGGAGAACCCACTCTCGAACGAGTTGTACAAAATGAATATGACTCCAAATGACACTACTAACCAAGTAGAAGAAGAAGAAGACAAAAGTGAAATGGAAACCGAACCAGAAGAAGAAAACACAAAAGTGACCTCAGAAAAACAGAATTCAAAAATGACCTCCCAACACTTCAACATCAAAATTGACGGATCTCATGCTTACCTCATTCCAAAGCAATATAGACGGAAGGAAATAGTCGATGGACTAGTCAAGGGAAAATTTAGATGGGATTACGAAGCAGACGCAGACGAAACGGAAGTTCACAACGAACTGAAACAGGGCATATTATTCATCGCCCCAGAATCATGCAGCAGCATCTCGTGCGGTGAATTTAAAAAGAAAAGAAATGGACGCACTCGATCCCCAGGCCGACCAGAAAAAAACAAAGTCAGGTGGAGAACACAAGCAAATATGAACAGCAATGGACACGTATCAACGTAAGCTTATAATATTTACCTTGAATGTTAACGGTTGGAAGGAGAAACGCATAATCTACTCGAACATAGTAAGAAAGGAAGACCTAGACCTAATAATCCTAACAGAACATGGCATATCCACAGATACAGATAGAATAAAAAACCTCAACTATAAATTCATAACAACCAACTACTCACAGTTAAGATATGACGGAGTTGCACTAGGCATTAAAAAAGTAATACACTTTACAGAAATAAAAGAGTTAGAGGAATCATTTTTAGCAGTGAAAATAAAAATGACTACAGGTGACCTGGTCAAGAAGAAATAGATGACCAACTAGAGTTAATTACCAGCAAAATCAGAGAGGCGGACAGTTTACACACCCCAACAATAGAGTACAGAACCATACCTGCACCTACATGGACCCAAGAGATCCAAGATGAAATGGATGCATTTCAAAATGCAATAAATCAAATCAGGGTATCGGGAAATACGATGGAAAGGTACAGAAGCATTATCATAATTAGAAGGAGGATAGACACCCTCATCAAATAAAATTCAGGCAGGCTCTGGGATAATATAATAGGCAAAATGGAGATAGAAAAGGATCCAAGGAAATTCTGGAGACAATTCAGAAAATTACGCGGACCACAGCCAAAAGAGGAAATAAGCCTGAAAATAAAGAACCAGAAAGTAGAGCAAAATGAGGAACTACAAGAACATTTCCAAACACACTGGATGAAATTTTTTTCTATTTCTCTGGAAGAAAATCAAGATTCCGACCAAAACTACGACGATAAATCATACGTAGCCTGGTAACACAACGTGAACATATTATACTGTTTAGAAACGTCGACGAACAAAGAGACAATCCCTTGGGAGAAGGAAAGCCATTTATAATGAATGAATATCTGACAGCATTAAAGTCCTTTAAACAAAAGGCTCCAGGACAAAGTGGGATATCCAAAGCTCACCTAATTAATGCCCCAGAAAATGAGCACAAGTTGGTAGTCAAGATCTTCAATGCTTGCCTAAATATGGGATACTTTCCCCAAGCATTTAAAACAGCAAAGATGATCTTCCTGCCTGCCGAAACCGGGCAAACCGAAACATCAAGTCGAAAGCTTCCGTCTTATCTCGCTCCTGTAATTTCTAGGCAAAGTACTAGAAAAGCTCCTTAACGAAAGGAACCCACAACGGCACGGGTTCCGGAGCAAGCGAGGGGCGGACACCGCGCTAGCAATCATTACCGAAAAAAATTGCTACTGAAGCAGCACGAGGCAACAGAGTTGACATTGTACTTCGTGATGTTGCCAAAGCCTTTGACAAGGTGTGATTGCCCGGCCTAAAAGCCAAAATCTGCGACCTTAACCTGGAAATAAACCTCTGCAAAACACTATGCAGCTATCTAGACGAGAGGAAAGCGATATTGCAGATAAACGGCAAAACGGGCGATGCAATCAATCTGCAAACGGGTGTCCCACAGGAAGGCTGCCTCTCACCAACAGTGTATACCAGGGACCTTCCACATCCAACTGATGAAAGTTCGATGTACATACAATTTGCGGACGATATCACTCAGAAAAACCCCAAGGACATCGCCCTAAGAACAGGAATAGAAATTAAAAACCTAAATGATTACGAGAAAAGGAATAAAATAAAAACAAACAAGGATAAGTTCAAACTAATACCCATGAACAGAAGGAAAAAAAGCCGCTGTACGAGTAGATGGAGAGGCATATCCTTTCTCAACAGAAGGACGTGTCCTCGGACTAAAATTAACATCGACAGGCTATACAAGTCACCAACCACAAAAAATCATAGAAGCAAAATCAACCTTATCAGCACTATACAGATTCAGACAACTTTCTACCAAAAAATAAAAGAAAACTATACCTGGCCCTAGTACAACCTAAGCTCCTATACCCAATAGTACCATTGAACACACTAAGTAACTCCCAAATCAAGAAGATCCAAAGAGTCCAAAGCCACTAGATTCATAACAAACACAGGAAGACTAGATTACATACCAGCAGAAGAACTCCACCGCAGGTCTACTATAGAACCCATAAACACAGTCATACAAAAAAGAGCTAGAAAGCTGTGGAAAAATATTAAAAATACAATTCCAGAGAATATAATAAACCAAACCATCGTTCAAGAAGACCAAATCGATCGTACGCAATATAAACAACGCTTCGACGGTAGCCTGCGAAAAACATTAATAAACGTCAATCCAATCTCTAGGTAATAAACTATAGTGCATACAAGTAACTACCAGGAATGCAACATCGAAAATGGACAACCGATTGCGACTACCAACTATACAACCCATATGAGAATCATCCCGATGAGGAACTAAAAGTAATTACTGACATATATATATATATATATATATATATATATATATATATATATATATATATATATATATATATATATATATATATATATAAATATATATATATAGTACAAGAAAATAAGAATTGGATGGGAATGAGCAAATGAGACAAGAAACCGGAGGTTTTTAAAGGCAAGAGAGAGGGACATTAGAAGAATCCAAAACTTTTTTCCCTCGCGTTATTTCTGTCTTCTCGGTAAAGGATCGCCTTCACTGTGCCGCCCTCTGCTCCCTTTGATTCTGGATTCTTCTAATGTCCCTCTCTCTTGCCTTTAAAAACCTCCGGTTTCTTGTCTCATTTGCTCATTCCCATCCAATTCTTATTTTCTTGTACTGTATGTATTTATAGTCAGCTACACCAGGTTTCTGCATCTTTCTTTCTGTCTTCAAATTTTATTTGAAAGGAAGAAAATAAAAATGGCATAGCCCTTTGGTGGTTGTTTTATCACCCTCAGATCCTGTAGTTGGTTTCTTTGTATATATATATATATATATATATATATATATATATATATATATATATATATAATAGAATTAATAATAATAAAAAAATGATAAATGATACAAACGCTCTATTGAGCAAAAGAAAACAAAGGCTCCAATGCTTAAAATAATAATGTATCACAAAAATATAATAAAAATAAAAGAAAAACGAAAGCGTTAGCCAGGCAACCTGGCACAAATCTCTATCATCTTCACATATCATCCTACACACATTAACACACACACCACACTTTAATTTCTATCTATCCTATCTCACTCTATCTACACATTCTAACTTTATCCATCTTATCTTATCTTATCTTCTTTTCACGGGACTGCGTAAAACTCCTGGCATCTATCTTCGAATTCGGAAAAGGAGGAAAATTTGTGGGAACATTTTCAATTTTTTCACAAGACTCCTCCTAGAAGTTGAGGTGCTTGGTCGCACGGATATTGAACTCTCGAAATACAGCTAAGGTTACTTTCGCCTTCCAACGCCCGACCTTTTGGAGAAGAAAGAAGATCGGAATACTACAAGAGAAGTTCCCACAAAGGTCTTTTTAAAGAAGAAACCTTCTCTCCAACGCCAATTTTCCCTTACGAGGGACTTAAAAAAGAGAGATATTCTACCAGGTGGTCATAATTAACTCTGTGGCTACCTAAACTCATCACCCCATCCGCTCTCGCCTTCTAAGGCGTAGCCGTGTGTACTGCCATTCATAACCTAGTTCGAGCTATGCTCATCGTGAGACAAGGCCTAATTCGAGGCAGTTGGGAAAGCAGGTTTGTGGACTAGCCCACTGTAGAACCTTCCGTCATAGGCACCCCGGACAAGAGGCGATGCTGCAACCGGTGGGGAAGAGTTCTCTCTATCCATGATGGCCCGGCAGTGATCATAGAGTGACACTAAACCGTCTCTATGTGAGCTGGAAGCAGTGTCGATACCCAAACCCCAGAAGAGGCGGCACCCCCGAGTGGTAGTAGTTGATTCAATCACCACCCATCATAAAGTCCGTCATGAGTCATCCTTCTGGAGGGCCTTCCCGGGTCCATCATATCATTCATCCATCATCTTCACCCAGGCAGATACACCGGCTATGCTAAGGATTGTGGGGGCGGGAGATCATTCATTTTCTCATTTTTCACTTTAAAACTATAACATATTTTTACCCAGGGAAATTATTAGGTACGAAGAAGGAGGCTTTAACAAGCCAGAAATGGACAACCGTGAAGGAGCGAAGAGGGTTTTCCTTCGCATCCTTCCTGACCGGGAGAAACCAACTCGCGAATTGACACTAAGGACTATCTACGCTGATATTGGGGCAATACTCCTTAGACTAAAAGACCAATACAACGGTTATGTGGCGCTATGAGACACAGAAAATGACTTATATCTCCTCCTGACCAAAAATGCAGCCAAAAAACTGGAAAAGATCGGACTTACACCTCGAACCCCTCCGGACGTACAAACAAAAAGATCTGTGATCTGCAGACAACTTGACCCTTGGGTCGGTGAGTACACTCCAAATGAAATTAAGGAAGAGCTAGAAAAATGTCAAGATTGGGCAAAGGTCGAGGACATAATCAAATTTAAAAACCAAAGGGTGAAGAACATAACCACGTCTTTAAAGTGGTATTTAGATCTATAAAAATGTCCAAAAAAGCCTCAGAACATGGACTGCTCGCCTTCATACACTAAGATCACACCCGGACAAATCGAAAAGGAGATATTTGTCTCCGTGCAAGTATGCTTCACCTGCTATGCCCTCGACAAACACCCGACCAAAGACGGCACTTACAAAGGGAATGCATGCTCAGAATGCGCAAGCCAAGACCACAGGTGGAACCAATGCAGGAGCACGGTAAATAAATGCTTAAACTGTGGTAATGCTCACAGAACACTGGCTATGACATGCCCACTAAAGAAGCGGATCATAAGGAATCAAAAAAATGGAAATAAGCGCAGAAAAAGAAAGAAGAAAAACTACCTCCTACGCTGCATTAACTGCAAATTGAAAACCCGCGACACCATCAACACAAACCACAACGGTGAATATAGAGGGAAGCATGAGGCCAGACCTAATTCTCTGCATAATGCACGCACACTTCGTAAACATGGCGAAGCCAGGCTCATATTCAAACGAATTAAACACCATGCGGTAAAAAAAATGGGCTTAAAAAAATGTGGTTCCTAGATAACCCTCCTTCGAGCGAGCTATATAGAATCAACATGAAACAAGATGAGACTCCGAAAAACACGAGCCCGGAAGAAGACGAAGCCGATATGAATGCCGATTCTGAAGAAGAATCTACCGACGAAGAAACCTCGAAAATGACCCCAGAAAGCCCAAAACAAAAACAAAAACTGACTACTAAAGATTTGGACATCAAAATTTACGGTCCCCACGCATACCCGTTGCCTAAACAAATCAAACAAAAGGAAATCGTGGACGGACTAGTAAAGGGAAAGTACAGGTGGGAATATGAGGCAGACGCCGATGAGACAGAGGTACACAATGCACTAAAGCAAGGCATGATACACATCATCCCTGAATCGTGTCATAACATCTCAAACGGCGAATTTAAGAAAAAACGAAATGGACGCGCTCGTTCCCCAGGCCGCCCGGAAAAAAAACGAAGACAGGAAGAGACCTCAACAAATAATAAAAAAAACGGATAAGTATCAAGTTAAAAATAAAATATTCACACTAAATGTTAACGGCTGGCAAGTAAAAAGAATTTCATATTCAAACATCATAAGAAAAGAAGATCCAGATATAATCATTTTGACCGAACATGGGCTAAACACAGAGATCGACACCATAAGAATTCCAAATTATAGATTTATTACTACAAACTATACACTAACAAGATTCGATGGTTTGTTTGATTTGTTTAGGCAACGGGTATGCGCGGTCCCCACGCATACCCGTTGCCTAAACAAATCAAACAAAAGGAAATCGTGGACGGACTAGTAAAGGGAAAGTACAGGTGGGAATATGAGGCAGACGCCGATGAGACAGAGGTACACAATGCACTAAAGCAAGGCATGATACACATCATCCCTGAATCGTGTCATAACATCTCAAACGGCGAATTTAAGAAAAAACGAAATGGACGCGCTCGTTCCCCAGGCCGCCCGGAAAAAAAACGAAGACAGGAAGAGACCTCAACAAATAATAAAAAAAACGGATAAGTATCAAGTTAAAAATAAAATATTCACACTAAATGTTAACGGCTGGCAAGTAAAAAGAATTTCATATTCAAACATCATAAGAAAAGAAGATCCAGATATAATCATTTTGACCGAACATGGGCTAAACACAGAGATCGACACCATAAGAATTCCAAATTATAGATTTATTACTACAAACTATACACTAACAAGATTCGATGGTGTAGCAATTGGCGTTAAAACCGGAATCCACTTTACAGAAGTAAAGGGCTTAGAAGAGTCTTTTCTGGCCATAGTAATAAAAATTACTACAGGAAATCTAGTCATAGCAGGGGCATATTAGCCCCCAAGACGTTCGTATTTGCCCACCACAAATTTCATCAAACTCTTTCGTAGACAGGCCTCAACCATACTAACAGGTGACCTTAATGCAAGATGTAGAGAGGCAGGCTACACAAGCCAACCAAACGGAGCAGGAAAAACCCTTCAACTATTAGTACGAAGGAACCAGTTAAGCAGGAAAGGACCAGACTTCCCAACTTACTTAACAGCCCAAACAACCACAACTCCTGACATAGTACTGATGAACCCAAACTTCAACTTAAATCACCACACAGAACCAGGCCCCGCAACCCCATCAAACCACATAAGTATGATAACTACCATTTCAACTTGACCCATTCAAATTAAAATTCCACAAAGAAAAGCCATCAGCAAAACAAACTGGAATGGTTACAAAGAGCACTTAAGTACACTAGAAACTGGATCCCTAAACAATCAAGGAACAGTAGAAATAGAAAATCAATTAAAACTAATCACCAAAAATATCATTGAAGCAGACAGAATACATAGCCCAGTAATAGAATATAGAACTCTACCTGCTCCCAGATGGAACAACGAAATAAAGGAAATGATGGAAGAATTTCAAAACTTAATTAAAGAAATCACAGAAACGGTCACTAATATAGAAAGACACAGAAGACTAATTGCTATCAGAAGAAAGATAGATATTCTAATCAAAGAAAAGTCAAATAAGGTTTGGAATAATATTATAAGTAAAATGGATGACGAAGCAGACCCGAGGAAATTCTAGAGAGACTACAGAAAATTACGAGGATCTCAACCAAAGGAAAATATAAAACTAAAAATACAGGACAGGGAAGTGCAAAAATAACGAAGAACTCCAAGTGCACTTCCAAAATCACTGGAAAAAATATTCTCGTTAACACCAGAGGAGAATCAAGAGTATGATAGGGAACACGAGGAGGAATTCACACAAGCCCTAGAGGTGCAACAAGAAAAAACGGTACCATACATACACGTCAACGAAGAGAGAGAGCACCCCTTGGGGAAGGGAATGCCCTTCACAATGGCTGAATATAAAACAGTCCTACAATCCTTTAAACAAAAAGCACCAGGTCAAAGCAGGATAACAAAGGCACACTCAATAAATGCTCCAGAAAATGTACATGAATCGATGGTGAGGATCTTCAATGCCTGCCTTAATATTGGATACTTTCCCCACACATTTAAGCAGGCAAAGATGATCTTCCTACCGAAGCCGGGCAAACCAAAACATCAAGTCGGAAGCTACCGCCCGATCTCGCTCTTGGAATTTCTGGGCAAAGTCCTAGAAAAACTCCTAAATGACAGGTTAATTAAACACCTAACGGATAATAACCTGTACAACCCACAACAACACGGGTTCAGGAGTAAGCGAAGAACGGAAACCGCACGGGTGATAATAACTGAAAAAATTGCCACAGAAACAGCGCGAGGCAACAGAGTAGATATAGTAAACCAAAACATCAAGTCGGAAGCTTTCGCCCGATCTCGCTCTTGGAATTTCTGGGCAAAGTCCTAGAAAAACTCCTAAATGACAGGTTAATTAAACACCTAACGGATAATAACCTGTACAACCCACAACAACACAGGTTCAAGAGTAAGCGAGGAATGGAAACAGCACTGGTGATAATAACTGAAAAAATTGCCACCGAAACAGCGCGAGGCAACAGAGTAGATATAGTACTCAGTGATGTTGCTAAAGCCTTCGACAAGGTGAGGTTGCCCGGCTTAAAAGCCAAAATCTGCAGCCTTAACCTGCAAACAAGTGTCTGCAAAACATTATGCAGCTATCTGGATGAAAGGAAAGCCGTACTTCAAATAAACGGCCAAACAGGTGACCATATAGACCTGAAAACGGGAGTCCCCAAGGAGGTTGCCTCTCTCCGACGCTGTATACCGTTTACACAAGAGACCTTCCGCAACCAACTCACGAATGTGCGCTGTACATCCAACTGGCGGATGACATCACACAAATAATCATCAGCGACAGAAAGAACAGCTAGGGAGATAAAAAAAACATCAATGACTACGAACGAAGAAATAAAATAAAAAACAAACAAAGACAAATTCAAAATAATACCTGTAAACAGAAGAAAATCAGCTGCAGTAGAAGTCGATGGAGAAGCATATCCATACACCACGGAAGGACGCGTCCTCGGTCTAAAGTTAACAACACCAGGGTACAGCAGCCACATTACATAGAAAATTAATGAAACAAAAATTGCCATGTCGGCGCTGTATAGATTCAAAAACCTAAGTAACAAAAATAAAAGAAAATTATACATGGCCTTAGTTCGCCCAAAACTCCTTTAACCAATAGTATCTATGAACTCAGTAAATAATACACAATTTAAAAAGATCCAACGCATTCAAAATCAAGTCACAAGGATCATCACTAACACACGAAGACAAGACCACATAACATCCGAGGAACTCCATCGAAGATCTTCATTGGACCCATAAATTTAACCCTAAAAATACGTTCAACGAAACTGGGATAAAATAAAAAATATAATTTCCCAAAACGGAATCAATCAAATAGTAGTACCGGAAAATGAAATCCGGCATATAAACTACAAAAGTCGTTTTTACGGCAGCGTAATAAAAACCTTAAACAACGTAAACCCGATGTATAAGTAAAAAACAAACAAGATTACCGAAGAAGACAATCAACCATACAAACAATATGTGAAACCGAAAGAGACAACCGACTATGAGAAACACGATGAGTCAAAAGTGAAAATATTAACCAGAGTAACAAAGAAGAGTACCACTAGAACTTAAAAAAAGAAGCGAAAGTAGCACAAAAAACAAAAAAAAACTAATAACTACAAAAAAATAAAAGTGCTCGATTGAGCAAAACGAAAACAACGGCTCGAATGCTAAATTATTATTATTATTATCATTATCATTATTATATCTAATAAACTTCACATCGAAAGCAAAATAAAACAAAAAGGAAAGCGTTAGCCAGGCAACCTGGTACAAACCACTATTATAATCATCTCATCGTTCATCCTACACTCATTCTCATCCCATCAACACATACTCTCTACACAATATGTTCTATCTATCCTATCATTCTCTCCACATTCTAACTTTGTACTATCTTGAATCTTGAATCTTCTTTTCACGGAAGACGGAAGAATTCATTGAGAAAACTAAGCTAAAATTGCATCTCTTACCCGATAAAGGAGGAAAAGGATTAGGTTGGGCAGCCTCAAAACGTCAAGATCTACTTCGCTATCCCCACGGGGACTCTCCGGAATACTTTTTTAACCCGCTCCTAGGCGACTTAATTTTGACCTAACCTCCCCCCTCCCTCCCTTGACGGAGTTGCGAAGCTGAAATGAACTGAACTGCCATTCATCTAGTCTCGCTCCAACTATGTCCGTCCACTTTGATAGACATAATTGGAGACGTAAAGGAAAGCAGGTTTGAGGATTAGCCCACTGTTGAACTCTAAGGAAGAGGCCGCCCGGTTACGAGGCGATTCTAAAAGCTTTGGGGAAGAGTTCGCTCTAATCTCAAAGGGTAGCTTCGGGCCGAGACCACAGAGGGACATGCAATCGTCCCTGTGTAAGTTGGAACCAGCATCGATAACCAAACCCCAGATGGGGCGGCCCCCCCGGGTGGTGGTAGTTGATTCTATCACCACCCATAATTCTGTCCGCCACACTTCACCCCTCTGAGGGGCCTCCCCGAGTTCACCCATCATCATTCATCCCCCCATTTGGTAGTTCACGTTCACGGAAGCTGAGTGACGAAGTAGAGGGAGTCACCAAAAACAAATAAAGAACAAAATACCTTTGCAAGAAGAAAGGGAGCACGAACTTTTACTTGAATCAATTCACCACTAACAAGAGATTAAAGAGAAAAGGAAGAATACACTCCAGAGGAGGCACTCTTCGAAAAGATGGCCCAAAACAATACAACCAGAATACCTCTGTGGGCAGTTGACGGACAGCCCAAGCTCAGCGGAGAAAAAGTTATTCGAAGTTGTGTATGGCAAACTGGGCATTGCCATGGTGAGGCTGCTGGACATAACCTCGGGATGTGTCGCAATCTGCGAAAAAGAAAAAGACATCGAGGATATCACCAAGGAGAAGGCAGTAGAGGTCCTTAGGGGCATTGGGCTGCAGCCAGCCGTACCACCACAGATCCTGGCCCACAGGAGAGTGGTGTGCCGGCGACTCGACGCGTGGATCGGGCAGCACTCCAAAGAAAACATCAAGAAGGAGATCCAGCTTCGGCTAACCTGGGCCAAGGTAGCCGAAGTGATCAAATTCAAAACCAGAAGGGATAATAGCGACTTCAAGGTAGTCTTTACCGAAACAACTATGGCCCAAAAGGCAAAAAAACATGGCCTTTTAATGTTCAATGCCAATGTTAGTGGGGACCAGATAGAGAAGGGAGAATTCACTCAGTCCAGTTCTGTTTAGGTGTTATAAAATGGAGCAACACGCGACTAAAGACTGCAAGGAGCCACAGGAAACATGCTCCAAATGCAGTGAATTGGGACATAATTGGAGGACGTGCACTAATAATTTCGAGAAGTGCGTTAACTGTGGGCAAGGACACAGATTAATGGTCATGGCCTGCCCTTTAAAAAAAAAGATTATCAAATGGAAGCATGCAGCGAAGAAGAATGAGGAAACGCGTAGATCGAATACATCCTACGCTCAAGCAGCAAAGGTGGCCCTCTCTGAAGTGGACGCAAAGAAAACTTATCTTAAGCTTCAAAAGGAGAACTTGACCAAGATTATGACGTCCATCCTTTACGCACGTCATGAATCTCACGCCCTCCGGCACTTTCGTTAAAGAGCTGAAACAAATGCTGGCTAAAAACGGGATGGACCAAATGTGGTTCCCGGAGAACTTTCCTCTGTGGATGTCCTGCAATTGCAGATGGTCCCAAACCAATAATTAAACAATCAAGATACCTCCAAAACAGAAAACAAGAAAGAGAAAAAACAAGCAGTTGAAGTGAAAACTCCTGCCCCTAAACAAAGACAAGAAATAAGCGAAGAGAGGGAAAACGCTGGGTTTGATACCAATGGTTCCTCGGAATCCTCAGACTCATCGGACACCGAAGTCCTACAAACAAAGAAGGCCAAGGGGAAGAAGCGAAAAAGCAAAAGATTGCATGCGGACAACATCAATCTTAAAGGGTAGGCATGCGACTAGTTTCCCTTTCCCGAAGAAATGGAGACCAGGGATATATTCCATGGGATTAAAACAAAGGTGTTCAAATGGGAAAACGACTATGAAGTCAACGCTGAGTCGGGGGAAGAAGCTCTGCTCAGCCAGAATGAGACCCTACATCACAATACCTGCGAGCAAATTTCAAATGCCGAGTTCAGAAAGAAGAAAAACGGGAGAAAGAAGAACATCACCCCAAAACACTATAGAGACAACATGAAAAGAGTAAGCAATAGAATGAGGATTTTGACACTCACCGTAAACGGATGGGAGGGGAAAGCTACGGCATATGGAAACATATTCCGAGTGCTTGACCTCGACATCATTCTTATAACGGAGCACGGTATTGACACTACATCTTGTCAAATTAAAATACCGGGCTACAGAGTGGTCATGAAGAATCATTCTCAGGAAGGGTTTGATGGTGCTGCAATAGCTGTCAATGAGAACATCTCGTTCAAACAACTACCAGAACTTGATGAATCCTTTGTGGCGGTTGAACTCCAAACATTGGTAGGAGACTTCGTGATAGCCGCAGCCTACCAACCCCCTCGTCGAGCCTATCTCCCGTAAAATAACTTCTACACACTGTTCGGGCACCGCAGAATGGTAATCTTAGGGGACGATCACAATGCCAGATGCCGTGCGTCGGGGTATGGTAGTACCAACGAAAAAGGCCGACACTTGGAACTGATTATGGAAAGAAAAAACATCCAGAGAATAGGGCCGAATTTCCCGACCTATATCACTTCCATATCAGACACCAAACCTGGCATAATCTTAACAAGTGAAGGCTCCCCATTCAACTACCATAGTGAGCCAGGCCCAACAGTCCCAAGTGATCACATAGCGATTCTCATCACAGTATCTCTCGCTCCGATCCAGCTTCCAGTCCCTCTCCGAAAAAACTACGCCTGGCAAACTGGGATCGTTACAAGAGATGACTCAGTCAATACGCCCCAGCTGACCTAAGCGACGAGGCCTTGGATGAGATAGACGGGAAACTGGAGAGGATAACTACGTCCATACTAGAAGCGGACCGTGAGTGCATACCCAAGACTGGGTATGGTAATCTTATGGGGCGACCACAATGCCAGATGCCGTGCGGCGGGGTATGGTAGTACCAACGAAAGAGGCCGACACTTGGAACTGATTATGGGAAGAAAAAACATCCAGAGAATAGGGCCCAATTTTCCGACCTATATCACTTCCATATCAGACACCAAACTTGACATAATCTTAACAAGTGAAGGCTCCCCATTCAACTACCATAGTGAGCCAGGCCCAACAGTCCCAAGTGATCACATAGCGATTCTCATCACAGTATCTCTCGCTCCGATCCAGCTTCCAGTCCCTCTCCGAAAAAACTACGCCTTGGCAAACTGGGATCGTTACAAGAGACGACTCAGTCAATACGCCCCAGCTGACCTAAGCGACGAGGCCTTGGATGAGATAGACGGGAAACTGGAGAGGATAACTACATCCATACTAGAAGCGGACCGCGAGTGCATACCCAAGACTGGGTATAAAACACCTCTTCATCCCAGATGGACAGATGAGATGAGAGAGATCGCTTGTGTTCACAGGGAAGTGTACGAAGAGATAAGACGGGAAGGTCCTAACCGGGAAAGAAGCTCGCTCCTTCGGCGCCTAAGCACCGAGTTAAAGAGGCTATCAACTCCCAACAGGGGAAAATATGGAACAACCTGATAGCTAAAGTCGATAGAGAGTTCAACCCGGCTGAATTCTGGCGTCAATTCAAGAACCTAAAAGAACTAACGGCAAGAACTAAGGATCGAATAAAAAAGAACGGAGACTATATAGAGGACCCGGTGGTTCTAGAAGACAGATTCAGGAATTTCTGGAAAAACGTTTTTAGGATCATCCCAGAAGACAACGACAAGTTCGACCAGGAATTCGAAGGCCAACTGATCGAAGAACTAAATCATGTTATACACCGCACGCACCCACAACATCAAGTAGACGAAGGCAGGGAGATGGCGGACCATGGCCGTCCCATAACACCAGAGGAGGTCATGGCCACTGTAAGAACATTTGAACAAAAGGCAACAGGCTAGACGGACAACACCAGAAAAAAAAACTTGGTAAATGCCCGCAGCAGACCATTCAGGGGATTCCAAACGTTTTCAACGCCTTCCTGAATACGGGTTACTCCCCTGAGGGTTTTAAGATCGCTAAAATAATCTTCATACCCAAGGGAGGTAAACCTCCTGATCAACTGGTAAATTACAGGCCAATCGCCCTGCTGGAATTCGTTGCGAAAGTCTACGAGAAGCTCCTAGCTGACAGGCTTCAAGAACAACTAGTCGAGCTAGGAGATCATTATCCTCAGCAGCACGGGTTTCGCAGGGGACGAGTAATGGAAAAACTCGCATGCCACAAAGCTGAGAGAAAGTACGTAGACGTGGTGCTGCAGGATGTAAAGAAGGTCTTCGATAAGGTATGGCTAAGAAGGCCTCAATTCAAGATCCTCAATCTCCAGCTAAACCCAATCCTGGAAAGGGTCCTTTGTAACTATGCCACGGATAGGAAAGCCCAAATCGCGACTGAGTGCTGCAATGGACCCGAATTCGAACTCGAGGCTGGAGTTCCACAAGGCAGCTGTCTGGGTCTTTCGTTGTACCTCGTGTACACAATTGACCTCCCTGCTCCAGTGAGGTACGATTCGATGTATCTGCAATACGCAGATGACATCACTCAAATCGTCCTAAGTCCATTCAGGAACGCTGGAAGTCAAGCTGGGGCGACAGCTGCCGAGATTGACAACATCAATCGCTATGAAAAAAAGTGGCAGACCAACCGCCAGAAGTTCACTATAATTCCAATGAACCACCGGAAAGTAGACGACGTCCTCGTCGACAATGAACATTATCCGTACTCTAACGAGGGGAAGGTCCTGGGCTTACGACTCTATAAAACAGGATACAAGGCCGACGTAAATACCAAAATACCAGAGTCTCCTTAACCAAAAGAGAGCTGAAGAAACTGAACCATTTCCAAAGCCTCAACGTGGTTAACAAGAAAAAGCTATACATGGCCCTGGTACGCTCTGCCCTGGTGTACCCGGCTGTGATCTCGCAGATGGCAAGCTGTACCTCTCTCAGGACGATGCAGAGGGAACAGAACAAAGCCACACTGCTTATAACTGGCACGATAAGGATCGACCAGATTCGACAATCGGTTCTACATGAAAGAATCGGATTAAAACCGATCAATATAGATATCCAGAGGGTAGGGAGAAATACTTTGGACAATGTCGACCACGAAATACTCCTAACTATTAACAAAATTTTAGACATACGAGAAAACAGAAGACGCGCAGTAGAAAGAACATCTCGATTTCCCAGCGGAAAACCCTGTGCGAGAGAGAATATAATACCTATATACACATAGCAATATACAAAGGAAATTAACTATTATAAAAAGAGGCGAAGTGCCCAAATTCAAGTAAAAATTCAAACTCAGTTCAAATCCAAGAAGATTAACTTGAACAAAAAGAGGCGACGTGCCCAAATTCAAATAAAAATTCAAGCTCAATTTAAATCAAACTCAAATCAAAGAAAATTGCTTGAACAAAACGAGGTGAAGTACCCAAATTAAAATTAAAAATAAAAAGAGGCGAAATGCCCAATTTCAAACTCAAATCAAATAAAACTCAAAATCAATGAAAATTAACTTTTACAAAAAAAGGTGAAGTGCGCAAATTACATTTTACGAACAAAGAGAAGTAAAGAATAATAATCCACCATCTACCTGATGGAATAAAAAAAATAGTTAGAAGAAGAGAAAGTTGCCAAAGGAAATTAATTAAGGGCAAATACATAATGGTCTTCAACAAAATTTACATTCAAGAAAGACTGCTACCCAACTACACTAATTAATATATATATATATATATATATATATATATATATATATATATATATATATATATATATATATATATATATATATATATATATATATATATATATATATATATATATATATATATATATATATATTGTAGAGAGGGAAAAAATTATCTGAGGAATTTAAAAGAACTGCTCGTATGACTGAGAGGACTCGACTGAAAAAAGAGGGTTTGGATTTAGACCGCGGGCCGCCAGTTTAGTAGCCCTGGACTATACGGCGTACTACTATAACATAATGCCAGCCTTATACTGTGCATAATGTATGATCTATTGAAATTTTCTATATTTTTCTTAATATAGTTATATACAATGTATATATAATAATAATATAAAAAAATCAAGAAAATGAATAATTATTTTGTCTCGGCCTTTTGTGCCTAAGTGAAAAGACTTAATTATTACTAATTTTTTTACATCCCCGCGGGAACCCCTGAAGGGCAGGGCCCGTAGCACGTGCTACATGTGCTACTAGTTTAAACTAGCATTGTATATATAAATATATATATATGTCGTAGAATGGACTCTCGACGATATACCATATATAACTATTCGTTGAGGGAACTTATTTAATTATCTTTAGAGTTCGTGGATGTCTAGACTGGCCGATATTATGTATCTTCGCTATGCTTAAGAAGTGGAACTGAGCTCAAGGATAATAATATTGCTATCATTAATAAAATAGAGTTTTATTAATAAAGACTATAAACAACACACAAAACCGAAAATATTGACATAAACAGAGAATGGAAGGGTCGTGGGGAATCAACCTAATCCGAGGATTAAGAGATTTAAAAAGGTAAAACAAATATAAAGTTAAAGGGATGAGATGGTTCGCTAAACCATTTAAAGCACAGGAATGAGTTGACAAAAGGGTTAAATACTCAAAGGTAACGTTCGGCTTACGTAATTATACTTGTTGTGCAGAGGAAGGCGACGTGAAGGAATTTTCAGTCCGCTGGCGAGTTCCAGTCAAAGGCAGGGGGAATTAAATGATCCTGACGTGGCGTCTTGGGAATGAGAACCGTTTCTTGACGAACGGCTTGAAGAACAATGGCTGTTCTACGTTGTTCTATTCTGAACAACAGGGGGGTGAGAACTGTCTCTTGTCTACGGGCTCGAGAACAATGGCTGTTCTAATGTTGTTCTCTTCTGAACAACAAGGGGGAAGGGTGAAAACCGTTTCTTGGCGAACGGACTCAAACGAACAATGGCTGTTCTACGTTGTTCTCTTCTGAACAACAGGGAGGGGTGAGAACCGTTTCTTTTCAACGAGCTCAAAAGAACAATGGCTGTTCTAACGTTGTTCTCTTTCTGAACAACAGGGGGGGTGAGAACCGTTTCTTGTCAACGGGCTCAAAAGAACAATGGCTGTTCTACGTTATTCTCTTCTGAACAACAGGGGGAAGGTGAGAACCGTTTCTTGGTCTACGGGCTCGAAAGAACAATGGCTGTTCTAACGTTGTTCTTTTTCTGAGCAACAGGGGAAACCTTGTGGACTTGGTGTCACGAAGGCTCGAACCTTGGCACTCAAGGGATATTGTCCTTCTTCTGGACAAGTGATGGTGAATCTCGAGGTCGAGGTCCCTTGGCGCACAAGGTGAGAGTGGGTCGTAGTGATGTTTCGCGACGAAAATCTGGATCTCCAAATCCGATCTTAGTGGTAAAGTTTCCAAATAAATAGTCAGGACATCTCCTTGGCGTGGGGGACAATGGAGTGGGAGCTTCGAGGGAATGCACAGCCGAGCCTGAGAACAATGCCTTATCTGCCCATAAGCCTAACTCAATCTGGCGAGGTCGGTGCATGGGGCGAAACGGTGGAAGATAAACCTCCTTGTTTAAACATTGACTCAGGTGGCTGCGATAAGGCCCCAGGCTTCAAAGCGAAGATGCACGTGGGTAGCATCGTGGTTTTAAATAACATGTGATAGTGGTTGAAATTAAGCGGCCTCAACCCGTTCTATCACACCCCTCCATTCCGGGGGAAGTTGTCACTTCGAAAAAAAAGAGAGAAGGGACAACGATAGAGCTCCGTTGTGGGGAACTCGTTTTCTTGTACCAACCGTACCTTCCTGCACCTAACTAGTATTACCTCAATACATATGATTATTTTGATATTTTGATTATAGGGGAAAATAACCTTTAATACAACTTAATAAAAAAAAGGGGCATGGAACAATGACATGATATAAAATTAGTACATATGGGACAAAGTAATTTATACGTAATTTAATGGATACAATTATATATACATACAAAAAAAATAGACATTGAGCGTTACAAAATTCAGACATATACATTAACTAATTATATTACAAGAGAATCTAATTTACATCGTACAAGACGGTATATACCTACATAGAGATACTAATCCTATGAATACAATTACTCTGCGCTATTCGGTAACGCATTCCTACTGAGTGCGTCAGCGACCTGGTTTTCGGAACCTTTTATATAATTTATTTTAAATTGATACTCAAGCAAGAGTAAACTCCAGCGCATGATTCGGCCGTTGGAGTGTCGCACATTCCTAATATAGGCTAACGGACGGTGGTCGGTTCCTATCTGAAATTCTTTTCCTATCAAGTACATTTTGAATTTGTCTATAACCCAGATAATTGATAAAACTTCCTTCTCTATAGTAACATATCTCTTTTTGCGTGGTAATAATTGACGACTAGCATATGCAACTGGATGACTCGTTCCGTCATCCTCGTATTGAAGGAGTACACCTCCAATGCCCTCGTTGCTCGCATCGGTCTTAATCCCAAAGGATTTTTCCGGGTTGGGCAACTTTAAAATGGGGGCAGAAATGAGCTTACTCTTGAGCTGATTAAAATGGGAAACAGCGACATAATTCCAAAGTAGACGATCGGGAAAATTCTTTTTTAAAAGGGAGCCGAGTGGCGCCGAAATTGCAGCGAAATTCGGAACAAATCGCTGATAGGGAGAAGCTGATCCTAGGAACGATCTTAATTGCTTCTTTGTTATCGGCAGGGGCATGTCGGCGATTGCCTTAATCTTGTTCTCTTGGGGACCTAACTGGCTTTGTCCTATTTTGAAACCCAAATATTTTATGGTTTCGTGGGCAAAATGGCATTTGCTGGGGCCAATGGTGAGGCCATTTTCGCGCAGTCGCTCGAAAAGAGCTAATAGGGTGGTTAAATGGTGACTCCATACAAATAGTTCTTGCAGCTGACTCTTTTGATGTGGTCTTAGCTGCGCGTCAATATCCAGGTCAGAGGGTTCAAAAGACTCGCCTGGTAGGGAAGGAGGAGAGTAATCGGCATCAGGTTGGATGCACACTGTCTGTATTAAATTAAGGGACTCCGCGGGGTAATCTTCTTCAAGCGCCGATGTTTCGTCCAGTGCTACGAACGTATCTCCATGGGCGCGTTGGGGGTACTTTTTTTCTTGGGGTCCACGGACAGTCTCCGTGTCCTTGTCTTGGGCCTTATCGCCTAAGGGTGTTAGTAATTCACACTCCTTTTGTGCCGTCCTAAAGTCCTGGTTAAGGGTCTCCGAGAAATCAGACGGTATCGGGGTTCTGATGGAGACGGGCTCCTGGGCTTCTTTCTTTGCTCGGCCTCGAGGAAGGGTGGCCTGGGACTCAGGGACGGAACTCACTTGGGGGGCTCTGTCCTATAAGTACGGAACAGAATTTTATGGGTGCTGAAATGACTTCAGCCCAGCCATCATAATATTGACACTGCAGGTAACATCTAACGACGGGGAATTGGTTCGCCAGCCCAAGGTAGTCATGTACCACCGCAAATTTTTCGTTGTTAGGGTCCACTGGGGGAAGGAGTTCATCGGACACGATGAAACACGTACATCCTGTGTCCCTGACGAGAGTCGATACTCTGCAGCCGTTCACGCTGCCCTCCTCAAATTTCAAAGTTCCCGATGAACTTTTATCAAAAATAAAATTTACCTGGTGGCCTGACGGAGGGGAAGAAGTTGCTGCTTGGGTCTGCACAACCGGGGAAGCCGGGGTGGCATTAATCTGGTGAACTTGGTGGGCTGGTCCGCTCTTAAGCCTAGAATTCTGGGGGCAATTCCAGCTCATGTGGTTTTCTACACCACAGGTGAAGCATATGATTGGTCGCTTCGGGAAGAGAGATGGAGGAGAAATCTTAACGGGAGGTTTGGAGTCCCGTTGTTGGTTTTGGGGAATGAAGTTTGGGGGTTTTACGGGGCCCGGAAACTTCGCCAGCTTTCCTGGGAAGGGTCGCGACTCCTTCCTTCTTTCCTGGTTTGGGAGTTGGTGAGAAGTTCGATTCTCCTTTGGGTATAAATTATGGCCTGCGGCATAGACATCCGCTTCTTCGGTACATTCTTTAAAGGTCTGGCACCGACGATCCCTGACGAACGCGCGGATCTCCGTCGGGAGAGACGCCAAAAATTGATCCCGCAACACGAAGTCTGTTAAGGACTCGTAGTTCGGATCAACCTTTGAGGATTCTAACCAAAATTTAAAATTCCTCTGAAGAATGTATCCGAATTGACGGAACGTCTGTCCGTGTTTAATACGACCTCCTCGAAATTCTTGGCGGTAGAAATCGTGAGTCATATTATGAGCGGCCAATAACTCAGCTTTTAAGGTGCTGTAGTTAAATGTACATTCAGATGGTAAAGATATAAAAATTTCGCGCAATTTACAATTTAACAAGGGAAGTAATCTGGCTACACCTTCAGCCTCCAGATCCATGTTATTGATTTCGAGGATCTTTTCGAAGTGGGCTAAAAATGCTCCGAAATCCTCTCCATCCTTGAAATTGGGGAGCTTTAGTGGGAGATTGGGGGGGGGGGGGCTTCAGAACGTGAACTGGATGATTGTAACCAAAATTTAAAATTCCTCTGAAGAATGTATCCGAATTGACGGAACGTCTGTCCGTGTTTAATACGACCTCCTCGAAATTCTTGGCGGTAGAAATCTTGAGTCATATTATGAGCGGCCAATAACTCAGCTTTTAAGGTGCTGTAGTTAATTGTACATTCAGATGGTAAAGATATAAAAATTTCGCGCAATTTACAATTTAACAAGGGGAGTAATCTGGCTACACCTTCAGCCTCCAGATCCATGTTATTGATTTCGAGGATCTTTTCGAAGTGGGCTAAAAATGCTCCGAAATCCTCTCCACCCTTGAAATTGGGGAGGTTTAGTGGGAGATTGGCGGGGGGCGGGGGGTCAGAACGTGAACTGGATGATTGTATTTCTCCTTCTCGTTGGATTTCTCTTTCTTCTCGTTGGATTTCTCTTTCTCTTTATTTTTCTTCTAGTTGGATTTCTCTTCTCTTTCTTCTCGTTGGATTTCTCTTTATTTTTCTTCTCGTTCTTTTCTTTGCTCCTCTTAAACCGACTCAATTAGTTCTTTTCCGGAAAGTCCCAAGGACTCTCCTTGCGCTTTAAAGATTTCGAACTGAGTCATCTTTGCACTTGGGGGGGCGTAATAGTCAACCAACTAAAATTCCTTGCAACAAGAATTATGCCTTCTAGAGAAATTAGCCTACCTAAATATGGGCACTGACCTATTCGTACTTGGTTTCTCGATCTAAATCACCACTGACTAAAATCACCACAAAAAACACAAACAAATTATTATAACAGTTCCTGGAGTTACTCCAGCTTCTTAAGTTTTAAAAAAAAGGGGATAGCAATCGTTAAAACAAAAGGGAACTATTATACTCTATTATTATAACGAATAGCACTATGCTTTACTCGACTGAGACCAGTGTTTGCAAAGATATAGCGTTAAACCTTACACACTTGATACCAAATTTAAATAGTATATATATATATATATATATATATATATATATATATATATATATATATATATATATATATATATATATATATATATGTCGTAGAATGGACTCTCGACGATATGCCATATATAACTATTCGTTGAGGGAACTTATTTAATTATCTTTAGAGTGCGTGGATGTCTAGGCTGGCCGATATTATGTATCTTCGCTATGCTTAAGAAGTGGAACTGAGCTAAAGGATAATAATATTGCTATCATTAATAAAATAGAGTTTTATTAATAAAGACTATAAACAACACACAAAACCAAAAATATTGACATAAACAGAGAATGGAAGGGTCGTGGGGAATCAACCTAATCCGAGGATTAAGAGATTTAAAAAGGTAAAACAAATATAAAGTTAGAGGGATGGGATGGTTCGCTAAACCATTTAAAGCACAGGAATGAGTTGACAAAAGGGTTAAATACTCAAAGGTAACGTTCGGCTTACGTAATTATACTTGTTGTGCAGAGGAAGGCGACGTGAAGGAATTTTCGGTCCGCTGGCGAGTTCCAGCCGAAGTGGGGGGGGGAATTAAATGATCCTGACGTGGCGTCTTGGGAATGAGAACCGTTTCTTGACGAACGGCTTGAAGAACAATGGCTGTTCTACGTTGTTCTCTTCTGAACAACAATGGGGGGGGAGAACCGTCTCTTGTCTACGGGCTCGAGAACAATGGTTGTTCTAATGTTGTTCTCCTCTGAACAACAAGGGGGAAGGGTTAGAACCGTTTCTTGGCGAACGGACTCAAACGAACAATCGCTGTTCTACGTTGTTCTCTTCTGAACAACAGAGGGGTGAGAACCGTTTCTTGTCAACGGGCTCAAAAGAACAATGGCTGTTCTAACGTTGTTCTCTTTCTGAACAACAGGGGGGGGGGGGGTGAGACCCGTTTCTTGTCAACGTGCTCAAAAGAACAATGGCTGTTCTAACGTTGTTTTCTTTCTGAACAACAGGGGGGGGTGAGACCCGTTTCTTGTCAACGGGCTCAAAAGAACAATGAATGTTCTACGTTGTTTTCTTCTGAACAAAAGGGGGGGTGAGAACCGATTCTTGGTTTACGGGCTCGAAAGAACAATGGCTGTTCTAACGTTGTTCTCTTTCTGAGCAACAGGGGAAGCCTTGTGGACTTGGTGTCACGAAGGCTCGAACCTTGGCACTCAAGGGATATTGTCCTTCTTCTGGACAAGTGATGGTGAATCTCGAGGTCGAGGTCCCTTGGCGCACAAGGTGAGAGTGGGTCGGGGTGATGTTTCGCGACGAAAATCTGGATCTCCAAATCCGATCTTAGTGGTAAAGTTTCCAAATAAATAGTCAGGACATCTCCTTGGCGTGGGGGACAATGGAGTGGGAGCTTCGAGGGAATGCACAGCCGAGCCTGAGAACAATGCCTTATCTGCCCATAAGCCTAACTCAATCTGGCGAGGGCGGCGCTGGGACGCACGGGGGAAGATAAACCTCCTTGTTTAAACATTGACTCAGGTGGCTGCAATAAGGCCCTAGGCTTCAAAGCGAAGATGCACGTGGGTAGCATCGTGGTTTTAAATAACATGTGATAGTGGTTGAAATTAAGCTGCCTCAACCCGTTCTATCACAATATATATATATATATATATATATATATATATATATATATATATATATATATATATATATATATATATATATATATATATATATATATATATATATAAAAGAGGGAAAGTCAATAAGCTTTGCGATTCGGTAGGGCAAAACAGAGGAAGGGGGATGGCTGTTTGTGGGGGTGTTAGGACAAGTCTATTTAAGAAGCAGTAGCTGATCGCAGATCGTCTGTCACAAGTTTTCAACAATGGAGAAGGTTAAGCGCCGCGCAGTGATCAAATTTTTGACCAAGGAAGGCAAGAATGCAAAAGATATCCATGAACGCATGGTCGCAGTGTACACCGACACCGCCCCTTCCTATGTAACCATTGCTCGCTGGAATAGGGAGTTCCGCCATGGTCTAGAGTCCCTTGAAGATAACCCCTGTCCTGGACGCACTTCAGACGTGACCAACGAGGACAATGTGGCCCGTGTGGAGAGGATGATCCTCGAAAATCGACGGGGGAAAGTCGAAGAAATCGTGCGAGAACTTGGAATATCACATGGAAGTGTTATCGACATCATCCACGACAATTTGGCCATGACCAAGTTCTCTGCCCGTGGGGTCCCTAGAAACCTCACGCCCCACGATCGACTTCAACGTCGTCAAAGTCCACAAGGCTACAGTTGCACAAGCTGCCCTGCGCGAGTGCGGATTCGAGGAGCTCAACCATCCCCCCCTACAGTCCAGATCTGGCCCCTAGCGACTACTCTTTATTTCTTTATTTCTCCAGCTCAAGGCTGCACTGCGTGGACGCCGGTTTGGGGACGATGAAGATGTCCAGCTTACCGTCCAGTAGTTGTCGGGAATTCGAAGCCTCAGGGACAAGTGACGCAAGTGCATTGAAGTCGAGGGTAGTTATATTGAAAAATAATTAAACACTTTTCCTCATATCTCGTTTCCTTATATCCGAATTGCAAAACTTATTGACCGCCCCTCATATATATATATACAGGGTGTCCACAAAGTCTGGGTACATAGGGGATAAATACATACCTTTAGAACAAAACAATTTTATTCAATTATTATGTTAAGAAATTATATTTTCTATATGATTTCCATTATTTGCAATGCATAATTCGATGCGCCTTGCTAAATTCTGGTGAACTCGATTGAATAGGTGTACATTGCCGTCGATTTCAGCACACTGACTGATAATGCGTTTTCTCAAGTGGTTTAGATTGGCAATCATCATTGAGTAAACTTTCTCTTTTAACATACCCCAGAAGAAGAAATCAAGTGGAGAAAGGTCTGGTGAACGAGGGAACCACTCCACATGACCTCTTCTTCCAATCCAGTGAGGAAAAGTGCCATTCAGCCAATCTCTAACATTTGTAGCAAAATGGGCAGGGGCTCCATCCTGCTGAAACCAGTCCGGAAGTCCCTCGCCTAGGTGCTCAATTTGAGGCATTAATTTGTCTCTCAACATGTTCAGATAAGTCCCACCGGTTACATGTTCATCAAAGAAGAAGGGTCCTAGCACATGAGCTTTCCACAAACCACACCACACCATCACCTTTTGGAAGCCTTGCTGTTTGGATGGATCCATCCAATGTGGATTGTCTTGAGACCAGTATCGAAGAATCTGTCTGTTGACTTCACCATTAACATAAAACAAAGCTTCATCCCTAAACAACAAAAGGTCTTTAGTAAAATTGATATTCTCATCCATTTTATCTGAAAACCATTCGCACATCTGCATTCGTCTATCGGGGTCGTCTTCATTTCAGTGATGAAATATCTGTAATTTGTACGGATGGAACTTCTGCTCTAACAGGATTTTGTGGAGAGTTGACCTTGGAACACCCAACTCCATGGATGTCCGACGAAGTGATTTCTTTGGGCTAGCAGCAATCTTGGCCATGACAACCTCTTTCGTTTCGTCTGAAGTCTTTGGTCGCCCGGAACGGGGTTTGTCCAAGACACTGCCTGTTTCTTTAAACTTCGGGACCAATTTCCCGACGGCAGTAAAATAAATAGGTTGCCGATAAGGGTGTCGAAGGTTAAATTCATCGGCGATTTTGCGATAAGAGCATCCTTCTCGTCCACTTAAGAGTACCAACTCGATTCTTTCTTCTTTAGACAGAACCATCATTCGATCAGGGGAGGAAAAATAACATAAATAAATAAAATATTAAATTCTCTATGTACCCAGACTTTGTGGACACCCTATATATATATATATATATATATATATATATATATATATATATATATATATATATATATGCAGATACACCCACAAAGGGAAAGTGAAACACGATTCCGAGTGCTTTCGTCTTTATTCTTAAAGATCTTTATAAGGAATGAACAGGAGGCTGGACATACATTGCCTTAAATAGTGGGAGGGGGGATTAGACTAAGTACATGTGAACTTTAATTAGGGGGTACAAAATGCTGAAACAACTTTATTTGAGATTTTATATATGTAATAATAATGGGGTCTAGCATGAACACACCAGGGCTGAGGTTGAAAGTTGGGAATGCATCCTTGTCAAAAATTCCCCCCCCCCATGACCTGACATTGTTTATTCGATAGGCTGCAACAACTGCCAGAAATGTTATTATGGACAAACCGGGAAAGAACTAGATGTCCAAGTTAAGCAACATCAAACTAATGTACGTAATCACAGTGAACAATCTGCGCTTTTTCTACATATGTACAATCTTAACCATAGCATTAACTGGAACAGTGCCAAACCAGTCATAAAATTCAGTAATTAAATTTCGAGAAATATATTAGAATGTATCTCCATCAACGCGTTCATGCTAGACCCCATTTTCACTACATATATAAAGTCTAAAATAAAGTAGAGTCACATCAAAACCTTTTTCTCCCTGGCGTTATTTCTGTCTTCTCGTTAAAGGATTGCCTTCATTGTGCAGGCCTCTGCTCTCTTTTATTCTAGTGTTCTTCTAATGTCCCTTTCTCTTGCCTCTAAAGAACTCTTATTTCTTGTCTCATTGCTCATTCGCGTCCAATTTTCTCTTTCTCTAGTAATATATATATATATATGTATATATATATATATATATATATATATATATATATATATATATATATATATATATATATATATATATATATATATATATATATATATATGATGAAAATTAATGCAATATCGCAAGAAAAGATGAAGAATTAAACCACATTTTCCGAAGACAATTTCATTCAGAACAGTTTCGGTGTATCTCACACCCTTTTTCACCGAAACTGTTCTGAATTAAATTGTCTTCAAAGAATGTGGTTAATTCCTCATATATATATATATATATATATATATATATATATATATATATATATATATATATATATATATATATATATATATATATATATATATATCAAAAATAATTTAAAAAATAATAAATTTCTTAATTTTATAAGATTGTTGGTTCTGGCTATCAAGGAAACCTCGAAACAATTATTTTTTTGCTTGGCTATTTACAAAAGTTTGATATACTATCTCAGGTACTATTTGAATTTATTTACTTTTGTTTTTATTCATTTTGGTGATTGTGCATCACTAGCTTTCCAAAGCGGAGTTTATATTTGTTTCTTTCGGCTTCATTTACTCTGCCATTTGAAAGATTCAGTAAGAATTGTATTGTTCGGTTTTGTTTAGCGTACTTGAGGGGTAGGCGCCGAGGCTTTTCGTCTCAATCACAGAATTCGAATCGTGCGAAATAAGTGAGTTCTTTTTAAAAAAAATATTGGGTCAAGTAAAATCCAGTTGCACCTCCGTCACTGTTTCTAAGTGCGTTTAAGTAAAACACGATTAATTTTGGCTCGACAAACCCGCTACCTTCTTTTGTTATTGTTTTTTCGTTTTTTTTAAGTGCGAACAGTTGATACGACAGCATGTTTTCATTCGAAACCATTAAGGCACAAGGAGAATCTCTGGGTCTGATTGAAAAAGACCTAATGTCCTATATTCAAGAAGAAGAGAGAACAGTAAGGGCGGAAAGAAGAGAAAGACAAGAGGAAGAAGGGAGGAAAGGGAGAGAATTCGTTTCCACGAATTAGAAATGACATGGGCATGGAACGAAACATTCTCTATCATTTCGGTAATCGGGATACAACAACCAGCATCTATCAAACTCCCTCTCTTCAAGGAAGGTGAAGACTTCGATTAATATTTAACCCACTTCGTAAAGATCTTTGAAGTAAATCACTGGGGCATCGAAACAGACGGCGTGGCTAAATTGTTGCCCCTACTTAACACCCAACTAAGGGATATATTTATTTCACTCCCGTCAGAGGCAACTATCGATTATTCCACATTGAAGGACGAGTTACTTTCCGCTTACAACATGACCCCAGATTTTTACCGCGCGAAGTTTAGACATTGCAGCATTGAGCCAAATCAGACCTTCCGTCAGATCGGTTTTACCTTGCAACGACACATCAATTTGATCGATTTCATCCTCAAGGATCAACTCTTGGCGTCGCTCTCATTAGAAATTAGATCTTTCGTCAAGGACAGGAGATGCATCACTTTTTAAGAATGCGTAGAAGAAGCTGATGTCTACACAGATGGCCACAATTGTTACCCCAGAGAAGGAAAGAAAATGGAACCATCCTCTCCCAACTCTAAGGTAAACAAACATAAATTCATTCTCCACAACAAGGACAAATTTATTAAGATAACAGGTCATTCTAAACATAAACCTGTTCCATCGCACATCAAACGTGAAAACCAGCCTCTCTCCTCTAATCTCCCTGTGTGTCAGGGTTTCTCAGGAGGACTATTGTTTGCTACTCCTGTGGGGTCGAGGGCTACGTAAGAACCAATTGCCCTCAGAACTCTCACTTGAGGAAAAACCATCCCCAACACGTGCATTATGTAAGTGTCACACCTTCTCAAACCCCGTCTCAACCGGAAACTACTCTCACTTCAAACGCACCGAGTCCCGCCAGCTGCTAGGTGAACTTTTTGTTCGACAAAAGCACACCTGGGGCCTCCAATTCGAGACTGGAGCGGTGAACGGCTGCCGTATGTCCACACTCGTACGAGATATGGGTTGTACATGTATCGTGGTCTCGGAAAAACTACTCCCACATGTAGCTCAGGATCACGACAGGTTTGCAATTGTGCTCGACTACCTGGGGCGCACTAATCGATTTCCCATCGTAAAGTGCTTTATCGACTGCGCCTACTTTACTGGCTGTGCCGAAGTCGTAGCAACACCCATCATATTTTGTACTCTTCTTATTAGCCCGAGTCCCAAGGTTTCCACACCCCCTGTAGCTCAACCCGTGATCACCCGCTCACAAGCAAATGAAGATTTGGAAGCTACCGCACCCCTGGGAACTCCCGGCGCTTCAGAATACAGCAATGTCGTGAACGAAGACTTTGCTAAAAAAATAGAAGGATTGTGAATCCTTTCGCCCTCTGTGGATTAAGGCCCAAAATAGGACAAAAGAGTGTATTAGATGTAACAAGGTAATTTCTTTCCTTGTTAAGGATAACCTCCTCTATCGCATATGCGCAGAAGTAGATAACACCGAGTCCCGAACAATATGTATTCCTTGCTTTTATGTTCAACTTATTTTTCAAACCACACATGACAGTCTCTTAATCGGGTCATTTTAGCCACACGAAGACTGCCCAACGAATTTTCAAGTATTTTTATTGGCCCGGAGCTTTGGATGAAATTCTGCGCTATTGTTAATCATGTGACATATGCCAGAAAACTGCAATTAAGGGACGAGTTAAGCCGGTCCCATTGAAGAAGGGCCTAGTAATTTCAGATCCCTTCTCCCGATTGGCAATTGATTTTATCGGACCAATCCACTCACCGTCCAGTGAGGCCATAGCTACGTACTCACTCTGGTTGATTTGGCGACCAGATTCCCCGTGGCTGTACCACTCAAGAAGATCGACAGCATCTCGTGTGCCGAAGCCCTTATTGCCATTTTCTCCCTTTTCGGATTACCAAAGGAAGTATTGTCGGATCTTAGCCGTCAATTTACATGCCATTTGATGGAGCAGGTGGGCAAGTTGCTTATGGTAAAACCTTTATTTACCACCCCGTTTCACCCTGCCGGAAATGGTATTTGCGAGAGGCTGAATGGTAATCTGAAGGCCATCTTGCGGAAGGTATTTGCCGAGCAGCCGAGAGAGTGGCATCGTTATCTTCCGGCGGCTCTCTTTGCCTACAGAGAGATACCACATAGTACATTGGGGTTCGCTCCATTTGAATTGTTATACGGTAGGAACGTACGAAGCCCCTTAAGCATTCTTAAACAGCTTTTCACCAACCAAAAATTGGATCAGGAAGTCCGATCTTCGTATTCGTACATGATTGACCTCCGTCAGAAGTTGGAAGAATGTGCAGAAATAGCATACCAAAATGCGGACATTAACATGGACAAATACAAAACTTATTTCAACTGCAAGTCCCAAAACAGAAGGTTTAAGCACAGGGAATAAGTTTTACTATTACTCCCGACCAACAACAACAAATTGCTAAGCCAATGGAATAGCACCTACTAAATAATCGAGAAACGCGGTCCCGTCGGTTGTAAACCTCTTTAAGAAGTATCACCGGTGCGCTGGGGCTAACCAAATTGTGACGATAGACGAAGAATCGCCAGTGGAATCGAATCACACCCTGGACCCCCTAAGCGTAGTGCAAATTGCTTGCGTAGAGCAACAAGTGAATACCCCTCGCTCGTTTTGCCAACTGTAATGAAATCCTTGTCACCCGAGCTCAGGATAAACGTCTAGCTGTCGTCCGCTCAGAGGAACCAGCTACAATCGCTCCTAAATCGATTCGGCGACGTCATTTCAGAAATTCCAGATTGTGCTACCCAATTTGAACACAACATTCAGCTGACCCCTCAAGAGGCTATTAGGTCCAAGCCGTATCCGCTACCCGCACATTTGAGAGGAGCCTTTAATGCCGAAGTTGATAGATTGTTAAATTTACAGATAATTGAACTCTCAAAAGCCGACTATTGCTCCCCAGTCATTAGGGTCAAGAAAGCCGATAATTCTTATCGGATGTGCATCCACTTTGGGAAGCTAAATGCTGTTACTGTATTCAATGCAGAGCCGATTCCCCTTATTGATCAAAATCTCATTTGTTTGGGAAAGCCGAGTTTATAACCGAACTGGACTTATGTAAGGCTTATTACCAGACCCCATTATGGGAAGAGGTTAAAAGGTATACCGCTTTCCAAACCGAAAAGGGGTTAATTCAATTTCGTCGGCCCACCTTTTGGGCTCGACATCGCATGCAGCAATTATAATAGAATGATGAGACGAATACTAGATGGGTTACCCCATATATCGTTCTATTTTGACAACATTTACGTGGGAACAAATGAATGGGACCAGCACCTGACCGCCCTCCAAGCGTTGTTGCAAAGGCTCAGAGAACGTAATTTAACAATTGGTCCGAGTAAATGCAACTTTGCATTTAGTATCATAGACTATTTAGGGTTCCGCATAAGGAATAACCAATTAGCTCCTCAGGAAGAAAAGATCCAAGCCATCGTCAAAATACCGCTGCACAGGACCAAGAAACAGTCGATGTCATTCATGGGTTCTGCTTCATTTTATCGGCGATTCATCCAGAGTTTTACCATCTTTCCTCTCCCCTGTGCGAACTCCTAAAAAAGAAGGCCCCAAAATAATTTTTGTAGACGCAGCTGTCAATCAAAAGTTTCAACCAACTCAAAGGTAAATTAGCGTCGGCCCGGATATTATGGTTGCCCAATCCCTCCGAATTATTTGGCATCCGGACGGACGCCAGCAATGATGGTATAGGCTGTGTGTTAATCCAGTACGGGAACAATACGAGAGTTTTCCTATCGCTCACGCCAGTCGGAAGTTATTAGCCCGGGAGAATAACTATGCAGTGATCGAGCGAGAAGCCCTCGCAATAATTTAGGGAATTAAAAAATTCAAAATGTGTTAGTAGGAAAAGAGTTTATAATAGAGACAGACCACAAACCTTTGTCTTATCTCAGAAACATTAAAAATAATAGTGGTCGATTAATGCACTAGAGCTTGTTACTCCAGGAATTCCAATTCAGAATATTGGATATCAAAGGCTCTGAAAAATATATGGCTGACAGTTTAAACCAGAATCAATTGGATTCCCCTCCAAACGAATCTTGAGTCTACTATTTTTTTTCTGTAAATATGTTCAGTCTAAATTTCTGTTATGTTAAGGGAACATGTACCCCTTTTGTATTTATATTTCGGTTAAACTAACTTTAAATTATTATGGAAACGAGGCAGATGTGTCTTCTTCCCGAAATTAATTGTTAATTATTGTGGTTATTGTAAATTGTTTATTTTTTATTACAATAATTGACCTATGTATATTTTCCCAGTCCCTCATTGGGATTTATTTTGTGTTCCTTTATTGAATTTAGTACCATGTCTTCTTTTTTTTTCTTCTTATTTTGTGATACAAATTTATTATGCACAACCCTTTTTTTACCCGGGATGTCACTTAAGGGGGAAAGGAGACGTCAGAGAGAGAGAGAAAGAGAGAGTCACGCAGACGCTGAGGCCTAGGGAGTATCCCACAGACCAGAAGACCTTCACTCGGCGTCTTTGGGTAAACTTACGGGGCGATAAGACGAGCATAGACGGGCCAAACTGGAGCCCGGGAAAAGATCAGGGAGAGGGGACGAAGTTCACGTCCGCCACGTTCCTTCATGGAGTGGGACCCGCTTCCCTCGGCCAGCGAAATCGCAACCGGCAACCCTGTATATAATTCCCAGCTCGGTCATGAGAAAATTAGTATTCTCCTGTATTTGCCAGAATCAGCCAAGGACACGACACGCAAATTCTCAAGCGACTCCCGCACCCAAAAGACTCGCAGCCAAGACACATTTATTCAGAATTAACCACAGTCAAGCAACGTGAAGACTCGTCTTTCTGCAATAACCAGCTCAGCTCCCTCCGGCGAGAATACTCCCTCGATCCATACCCTCGAAGCTCACCACGTAAGTTGTACGACAATTACGTTTTCTCCCTATCAACTTCGAAGAGGCGCGAAGCTATTTGACCTCAAAGATTCACCCACGATCCCCCTCATCCCGTGTTCTTTCGATTAGTCATTTGTGCATGCTTGTGGCGCGTGCCGAAGAATCCATTTTAATCAAATTGGCTTTTCAATTAGTCTGGTGTCTCCTTTCTTGTTAAATTTTATTGTTTGTTTAGTAGTAAAGATTATTTTTGTTTTCCCTGTTTGATTCACAGAGCCACATAGCCATTTGTAAAATAATCACTCGTATATAATTTCGTTGTGACGCACGCCAAAAAGGAGCATTCCCCAGCGCCTGCTTGTAATCTCATTTCCCTGTATCCAGGTAGGCAAGCGAAGGTCAGGGGGCTCATACCTGACCTATGACACTACCTCCCAACTGAAATAACTTGCCAAATTCCACCCCAGAACAGATTTTAAAAAGCTCAATCATATCTCCCCTCATACACTTACTTTAAACGAGAACATATTTAGTAGCCTTAGTCTATCTCCATACTCAAGGTGCTTCAGTAAAGGTATTATTTCTGTTGCCCTCTTTTGTACTGACTCTAGCAAGTTGATATTATGTCTCAAATGCGGTGACCATGCTTGTATACAGTACTCTAATTGTGGCCTGACATATAGGTTGTAGAGTTTAAGGATAACCTCTTTCCTCTTGTAGCTAACATTCCTCTTAATGTATCCTAGCACCCTATTTTCTCCGTTTTTTTGTCTCAATACACTGATTGAAAACTTCAGTGACTTATCTACTACTACTACGCCTAAGTCCTTCTCATCCTCAGCTAAATTCAGCTAATGTCCATTTATTTCAGGTTAAATCCCCCATTTTCCCTTTCCATGATCATAGGTGGGCGTTATCGCAATAATTTATCGCGATGATGATATCAAGGTATCGGTTATCCGATATTTTTTCCGCGTTATCGATTCATCGGTATCGCCAATACTTTTGGTTGCAAACTAGCGATAATCGATAATTTCAGTTTTTTGTTCCAGTTTAGCACATGGGCGAGCCGCGCATGCCTTGGAGGCAAAAATAGGTACGTCCGAGCTGGGAGGAGGATCCTCAAAGCCTATGAGGAGATAAAGGAGAACCTCACTAGGTAAGAAACTAAGAAACAGTATTCAAATATTCTTATTATTGTATTATAAAATAACGCTATATATAATCAATATTGTATTATAATTTTGGATTTATCGATTTATCGGTTATCACCTTATCGGGTGATAAATTTATCGCAAGTTATCGATTATAGCCGATAAGGTTATCGTGATACATTTTTTCGTTATCACGCCCACCTATGTCCATGATAATAACTCTGAATTTTCTAAGGTTAAAAGTCATCTCCCATTTCTGAGTCCAGGCTAGTAACTTATTTAATTCAGTCTTTGTCTTTAAAGCTACCCTCAACTTCTTTGACTACATCTGTCAATTTAGTGTCATCAGCAAAAAATGACACTTTGCTATTTACAGCCTCTCCAAGATCGTTAATATAGACTAGGAATAATAATAGGCCTAGGACTGATCCCTGAGTTACGCTACTGATAACGCCCTTCCACTGTGACCTCACCCCATTAAGTATCAATCTCGGTTTCCTGTCTTTCAGCCATTCAGTGTCCAATTCAAAACTTTTTCACATATCTTATGCATTTATTATTTGTGAAATAGTCTCCTATGTGAAACCTTATCAAAAGCTTTGCTAAACTCTAAGTAAATTACATCAACATTCTTTCCCTAAAGGCTAGATCCAGATTCTTACTTACTTACTAGAATTCCGTCCATTAGTAACGCAGCTGAGTTGGTGCTCCATTGTGCCCAGGCAATTAATTCCATTTGTTCTCTGGTCCAATCCAGAAGTTGATTGGAGTTGGAGCTAGTGTAGCCTGGTGTTGGTGGTTTGTCAGGTACTGTGGCCAACCACTTCTCTAGATTCTTCTTGAAGGTGGCAGGGCACACCCTGTCATATTTCTCAGTGTGGCTGGGATTCAGTTAAAAAATCCGGATCCACTGTAGTAGAAGCAGCGGTGTAGCATGAACTTTATTTGCGGGGTTGATCCTGGAGTGGTCTTCACATAATACAGCCTCCCTCGCCGTTGGTGGTGTATTTCCTGAATGTTAGTGTCTGGGATCCTTTTTTCTAGGACCTTCCACACATAGATTATGATGTACCGTTCCCTGCATTGTTGGAGAGAGTACATATGCAACTCCTTGAGTCTCCCCCAGTAGGTCCAGTGTCGAACCCCTTGAACCTTATTAATGAAAGTCCTCTGTGGAGCTTCAATTGCGATAATCTATGAAATTATGTGAGGAGCACAAATCTGGCAACAGGATTCTAGCCGTGGCAGTACCAGAGAATTCCACGGGGTCAGCATCAGCATACATCCTTTGTTTCTTGTGCCGGAAGTTCTCAGGATCCAGCATGCTAGTTGTCTTGTAGTTGATGTAATTTGGGTGATGTAATGGGAGAAGGTTGCATCGTTGCACATGGTTAACCCTAAGGTTCTCACCACATCCTTTGTAGAGATTGTTTGTTGGCTACAGCTGTAGCTTGTAGAGTTCATAGCATAAAGGCTCAAATTTAACTCCATTCAGTGCCATGTTGTTATCATCTGCCCATTTTAAAATCTTGTCCATGTTCTCCTGCAACAGCTTAGCATATTGTGCACTTCAGATTTTCTTTTAGATTCTAGTGTCATCTGCAAAGGATGTAGCAGTTGAGTGCTCCAGGTCTCTGTCAATGTTACCTATCATAATGATGAACAGGAGAGGACCCAAAACTGATCCTTGAAGTACACCACTGATGGCACTGCTCGCTTCTGAGAGGCAGCCTTGAACGTTTACCTAGTTCCCCACGTATTCCATTTGGTCAACCTTGTCCCCATCTTCTGTATCCTGTAGAACGTTCTCATAATGAGATAATAGCTGTGAGAGGCAGGAGCGGCCTTGTCTAAATCCATGTTGACCATCATTGAAGGCTTCTATCTCTTCTAAATAAGTGACCATTTTAGTCCTTATTATCCTCTCAACTATCTAAATGAGATGTGATGTCAGGACAACTCGTCTGTATTTTTTGGTTAAGCCTTTGCTGCCTCCTTCATAGACTGGTGTGACTCTAGCGATCGTCGTTTACGTCCAAAATAGGAACCACGCGAGAGTCACTGCACACATAAAGTAAAGAGTAAGAGAAAAGTAAAGTTAGCGCCGTTTACGAGAATGTCACACGGTAGCACACGGTTATCTCTGTTAGAGTTGGTCGAAGCAATCTTAGGCAAATATTATAATCAAGGCAGAATCTAGAATAAACTGGATAGCTATTGCTATTAAACAAATAGAAACCAGATTAGGAAGCTGTCTCCATGGCAACATGCCACCACCCACAGATAATTTCAACCAATTGTCGCAGTGCCTTCCTTATCAATATGTTCGGCAGTAGCCAATCAAAAGTTGAGTTATGTTAATACCGACAAATCAACAGGCCAGTACATAAGAGGGAGCTGTGGCTTAGTTGGACGAGGAACTTGTAGGGCGTGGCTTAAATTGAATATATAATCGTGTGAAGCCAGAACAAAGATGATAATTAGATTACTGTTTTATATAGCAATATATTGCGTTATATATCGTTCAGTCCGATCTCTCAGATTCGCGTAATTCATCTTTGTATATAGTCGTGTACATAACGCAGACCTCGAACTTAAATTATGTCAGAACTTAGAACTTAAAACTGAATTAAAGAACTTTTGTAAAGTGCAATAATATCTAGTTCAATAATAATTCTATTTATTCTTTAGTGACTTCAATATCCTGACGTTCCTAAATCTTCCTGCTTCAAAGCCTAATTAATCGGGAAAAAAGCCGTTGCGCATTATCTTCGTTAATCGCAATTCCTCGCGATTACATAACTCCCGAAATACCGGTGTTCTACCCTGGTGTGGTCTATCTCCATCCTCTTGACCCCGTCCCTAGAAAAAGACCGGCCCTCGGCTTAGGCCACCCCATAGCAATCGACAATTAACTCTCGTGGAAAATAAGGAAGGGCCACGCAAACCAACCGGAGTCTTCGGTAATCTATCACCATTACTGGCAACCAGCGTCCCCCTTCCAAGGCTTTTGGGTTGTCCTAACGATTACCTTCAAGGTTCCCCGTAATTAGGGACGATCTTCATGAGCCCCCCCCCCTCCCATATGACTGCCCCATGATTCAGTGCCTGTGATCGTAGCCGTTGTTGAGGGACTTGCTCCACATCACCTTTAGTGGCCAGGCTAGTTGGTGCTTACAGTTCTTTAGAAGCTGGGCATGGAATCCCTCTATACCGGCAGCAGAGTTGTATCTCAATCAATGGGAGCTGTTGTGGTGTCTGTTGAGCTTCACTTAATTGCACTTAATTTGGATCAGTTGTTGCTGTTTTTTAAGTTTAATTAGATCGTCTATTATGTCCTGTGTGGGAGTCGCATTACAAACTCCTTTTTTAACCTTTATTTTTTGTCATTTGCCTTGACTTTATGACTAGAAACTATCTCTGAATGTCGATGAACGTTGCCTCCTATCAGCTAAGAAATATATGATTAAAAGATGACCTGCCCCGATTAAACACAAAATTTAATATATAGATTAAAAAAGGCATTAGCCATCTCAGGGACCATATTTAACCCTCACTTTACCAAATTACAAAAATGGTTAAACGCTATTTTTTGTTATTTAAGAAAAAAAAATTACGCCTCTGACTGAACATAACAATTAACTTTTAGTGTTTGTGTCTATCTCTGTTGGTTTTAGTTAGTTTTTTCTTTGGCATGGTATGTTTATTTCTGAAGCTAAACTCACGTCATACCACTGCCCTATTCTACCTACCTCCAATGAATTTGGAAGTGTTGGTCTGCCTGGTCCTGATAGTAAATCAGTATTGGCTCAAGTCTGATTGAGTTTGTATGTATCTCTTTTGGTCTTACGTCTTCTCCCTTAGTAACTTTTTGTTTAATTATTTTTTACCTTATAATAACTGACAAGTTGTTCTTGTCTGTCAGTTAACTTTTATCAAAATGTTTACTATCAGTATTGGGATGGCCAAAAATTTAGGCCTACTTCTAAAGTATTATTCATAGGTGTTATATTGAAAAAAGAACGAGTGATTTCAAAATTAGAGGGTTAAACTACTCTACTCTGGGAACTATTGTGTTCGTCTTCCTAGTGCTCATACGTGCACCCCAAGTTCGCACCTCGAATTTGAGCACATATGGCTTTGCCAAATCTGATCATGGCTAATATACGACTGCACAGCTTACTAAAGTTCCTTCTCTTCCTGATGACATTTCCCATTGTCTCATCTGTGAAAAGTTGTCCTGAAGTCTGTGATTGTTTTGGAACATTTGTTGATTGTTTAAAGAAAAATTTAACTGCTGTTCCTAAAGATTTGCCCCTATGGGTTGAGAAATTGTAAGTACTTCTGTTATTGAATAATTAATTTACTCAGTTAATGTTATTTAATTTGGATATTATTTAATAAATCATATTTTTTAGGTAAAGTTGAAGATAAGCTGCTCAGCTGCTAATTGATATTTAGGTAAATATGTAGATTAGCGGGCCAGCCGGAAAAAAAATTTGTGTGTAAATATTATCGTTCACTCGTGTCATGCGTGTTTGAGTCCTTTTCGAATTATTATTCTATAAACAATTAGGATTATATACTGGGGGGCTGTGCCCCCCAGACCTCCCCCAATTTAATGAAACTCAGGATCATCGTAGTGTAGTCCCCCCTTGTGTTTACCCCCACACGAGCCGTCAACTTAAATGTACTCCAAAAATGTGAAATTTACCGATATTTATAGATTATTTGTATATGTGTATGGTTACTGTAAGCCAGGGTAAATATGTAGATTATCGGCACGAACGATGGGACGTACTATTTCGTCTGTGTTCCAAAATGTTTCACGTTTTTGGAGTACATTTAAGTTGACGGCTCATGTGGGGGGGTAAACACAATGAGGGGACTACACCATGATGATCCCGAGTTTCATTCCTAGAATGGAAGAGAAGGTCATCACCCAAGTTTCCATCATACCAACTTTCATACCTTGGCTCCTTTTTCGGTAACACTTCAGATTCGGGGCGCACGGTAGATGGCGCTGTTAGTCAGCTACAATTTGGGGCTACAGCATATCCTTTATGACGTCAGACGGTAGTGTCAGCTGTGAACAATATCGGCGTAATATTTTTTTGTATATGGGTATATACTGGGGCGCTGTGCCCCCAGACCCCCCCCCTCCCAATTGATTGAAACTCAGGATCATCGCAGGGTGGTCACCCTGCAGTGATATCTTTCCCACGAGCAGTCCCCTTGAATTTACTGGGTTTTTTTTTCTCCCCAACAGATTTTTACTGGCAGAAAAACCTAACCTAATAACAAACAATTCTTACTTTTATAGATTTCTTGATTAGTTTATGCGCCTCTAAATAATCTAAAAGTTTTTCACGATCATACAAAGTAAAGCCGAATTCGAATAACAAAGAAGCACATGGAGAGCACGAAAACACAATAACGAAAGAAAAACATTTGCAAAACTGGTCCTATTTATAAGCTACGATGTTGCCAGTAAGAAGCTGTTATCGTTCGCAGTAAACAGAAAATACAAAAACAAAACAAAAACAATAAAAGACATCAAGAAACCTTACCTAACTTAGAAAAAAATATAAACGAGCAGAGCGCAGATATTTAGTAAATAATAGACTAAAAGTTACAAATCCCGCAAACAACAAAAAAATATAACGCAGTGATTGTCACATCTGATGCTACCGTCTGACGTCATAAGAGATATGCTGTAGCCCAAAATTGTAGCCGATTAACAGCGCCATCTACCGTGCACCTCGAATCTGAAGTATTACCCCTTTTTCTCCTTGTATAGCTCTAGTGTCCTCTTTTTGGTAATACTTCGTTCCACATTCGTTCCACCACAGCAGCATTTCTGTGAGTCTTCCTAGCAATACACAAATTATGACCCCTTGTACCATACACAAATTATGACCTGTTGTACCATATGAATGCACCTCACTTTCCAAGTGGTGCATCATATCTAATCTCTTCAATTTCTAATAACTCATTCTTTGTAAAAACTAGGTACAACATTGATGGGTTATCAGTACCTCTCTTCCTAGTAAACTCACTCACATGCTGATGGAGAAAGCCATCCTGACACACATCAAAAAATCTACCCTCTACACTATCTACAATACTAGCAGAACTATAGTCAACCAAATAATTTATCCAATCTATCTTCAGATAATTAAAGTCTCCACATATAAGTAATTGATCAGCTTTGAGTGAACATACGTCTCTCATTGTATTGTTAACCCTCTCAGCTTCCTCCTGACTCTTCTCAGGTGGGGTATATACACGAACTATAAGCAATTTTCTAGTGCCATACACAACTTTACAAGCTAATGCTTCAATCTCATAAAAAACATTTTCCTCAACACTTTCAGAAAAAAAACTGTCATGCACTAGAATAATCACTCCACCACTCCTGAATCTAGAACCTCTATCCTTTCTATAGACATTATAATTTGGGAGATGAAAACAATCCAAAGAAATATCTGTCAATAACATTTTAGTCTCAGTCACCATATAGCCGGCCGAAAGCAACATTAACCCTGCGTTCCAACCTTATCCTAGAATTTACTGGCCTTGAGAACCCCAAGGAAGAATTGATACGATTTGATATACAGTTCTTTACTTTACAAAAAATAATGTACAATAATATTTACAAAAAAAAATAAATATACCGGTGCATATCCAAAATAAATAAACGCCCTTTACAAATTAAATCTCTCCAACCGAAACCAAAATAAAATATGACAGGCTATACAACAAATCAATCAAAACAACACCCGAACAAGAAGTGGCACATGACCATCACTTGAAGCTGGGGAGTGGTGGTGGTAGTAGTAGTAGTTGTCCAATAAGAAGGGGCACAGGCTCGTCAGCCAATGCAGATAATGCCCTCCATTTCAGGGCTGGGCTGGGCGGAGCACTCGCCTCAAGGATTTCTCTCACAGCCTGCTGAAGTTTCACTCTTTGAAGACACTGGACGCGTTACTAAAAAGAGCCAGAGAAATTTTGGTATAGCGTTTCCAAAGAAAAATCTGGTGATGGACTTTGCTATCCCTCGTTGTTAAAATTAATGTTGAGCCTATTAGTATTTTAATTACTAATCAATCTTACCTAGGGTAATATCCCAATGCACTGGACAAATATATTTACAATTTAACTATCTAAATATTTAGTAAATTATATCTCTGAAAAGAGAGTACAATCAGTTATTATTTGTATTCATAATAAAAAATTGGAAGGCAAATTATACCCACACACTCACACATGGGTAGGGAAAGATATATGTAAAGGGGGGTGGGAGAATGGCCCTACAGACACACACACACCGCTCCCCCACATATCTATAATAATATGTGGCCTCTCGTTATTAATATAGTGACTAAAAATATCTTTATTTGTTATTCCATCAATATTAGTATATACACATTTAAGTTTATTTAGTTGACCAATTCTACTGCTACACTCTCGGCCGAGTTTTCTTTTTCTTTATCACTCTCCCGTAACTGACTATCCATAGATAGTCTTCCACTCCTAAATCCACTAGCTGCTTGTTTTTTTGCTTCACACACCTTACTTTGAACATAAGAACATAAGAAAAGAAGGAGACTGCAAAAGACCATTCATGGCCTACACTTGGCAGCTCCTGTTCCATTCAACACACAAAAGATTTCGTCAGATCTAATCTACAATATACATAAAATGCATCCAGAGGATTATGTCCATTCATGCAACCGCAAAATATAATCTCCCCACTCCTTAGAAAAATATTTACATATGTACATAAAAAAAAGTCAGTCCCATCTAGCAGCTTCATCCATATATTTATCTAATCTATTCTTAAAACTACCCAGAGAGGAGGCTTCTATCACATGTCTAGTGAGCCTATTCCATTCATCTACCACACGATTTGTAAACCAATTCCTCCCAATCTCCTTCCTAAACCTATACTTATCAAGCTTAAACCCATTGCTACGTGTCCTGTCATGTTCACTAAGTATAAGAACCTTACCCAGATCCCCTTTATTATATCCTTTTACCCATTTGAAGACTTCAATCAATTTCCCTCTGACTCTTCTCCTTTCCAATGTATGTAGATTTAGTTTTCTGAGCCTTTCACTATAAGGTAAGTTCCTTAGCCCACCAATCATCTTTGTCATCCTTCTCTGCACAGACTCAAGCAAATCAATATCCTTCCTATAATATGGTGACCAAAATTGTACTGCATAGTCTAGATGAGGCCTAACTAGCGCCAGATACAGTTTTAGAATGACTTCAGCACTCTTATTGCTTACACTCCTCCTAATGAATCCCAATATCCTATTAGCTTTATTTTTAGCATTTAGGCATTGCTTTCTAGGACGAAGGTCTGAACTTACCAAAATACCCAAGTCCCTCTCACAATCAGTCCTCCTTAAAATTCTCCCATTTAATTTATAACTATTCAATGGATTATTTCTACCTATACTAAGTACACTATATTTGTCTATGTTAAACTTCATTTGCCATTTCTCGGCCCAATTGGACAGAATGGTCAATTCCTCCTGCATTACAACAGCATCAGAATCAGCCCTAATGGCCCTACCTAGCTTAGTATCATCAGCAAATTTACTCAGGTCACTACTTATACCTATGTCAAGATCATTAATATAAATTAAGAATAGCAAGGGACCCAAAACAGATCCTTGCGGAGCTCCACTGCTAACACCCCCCCACTCAGAGCTTGATATTGCTTACGCTCAGCTTCACATCTGTCTTGGAATATTTTTATTCCATAAAATCTATGATCAGTTCCTAGAGCTCTAATCTTAACTTGAGTTTCATGTTTAAGAAACTTAACTTTATATTCCTCATATCTAAACTTAATATTCATAAGTGTTTTTTCATTTGGTGTACCTTCCTTAGATTTCCATTTGTGTGACCTAACAATTTCCATCCCATCCACATCTGCAATGCCCAAATCTTCAGCTAAATCATCTATTAATTGGCTTGCCTCATAACCCTCATGGGCTCCATCTACCACCATTTTCTTTTTCCTTCTCACTATTTCTAAAACATGAGCATTCCTCTTCATTATAGCCTCTGTAACTTTTTAACTAAAATTGGCTTCACTCTCATTTAGCTTTTTGTTTAATTGTACAATTTCATCCTGCATTGGTTTCATTTTATTCATAAAATAGTTATCAAAATCATCCCTCTTATTAAAGATAGTTTTCTCTTCTAAACTTACAACTCTACTTTCCACTGCCCCTACACTAACATTCAATTCACTTACCCTAGTTTCTAAATTTTCTTGCTTTTCTTTAAGTTCCTGAATATCATTCCTAATTCCTAATTTGTATTATTACCCATTTGCTTCTTTAAATCCATAAGGGCTCTTAATATATCCATACTATTATCTTTTTTACTCTCTTTTTGACAAACAGTACATGTATAAAATATACCTTTAACACTATCTATAGTTTTAAAATCCTGTGGTGATAAATTTTGGCACGTCGTGTGGTACCATTGTTTACATTTTGTACATTCAACCCAACTAATTTGCTTATCCTTGCTCTTATCTACGCCACATGGGCATTCATCTAATACTCTTATTCCAGCACTGGCACCTTTATTCTGACCCCCACTAGATGTAACTGTATATATATTTTTTGGTACATGTTGAGTACTTTTAACTGGTGTATTAGGAGGAGATGCTACTTTTGAATAACTAGGGCATGGTACTCCATTGTGGCGGGTATGAACCTTCCCACGATAACCCTTATTTGAGGCACCACCTCTTTCATCGGTATAAGGCATATAGCTACGACAGGCAGAAATCCACGAGGTGTGCAGCGGGTCGCCGCAGTTGTAATTCATAGCTATAAATAGAACCCGCTTAGCATTTGTTTCGCTTTCATTATGGCTTTTTCGTGCTCTAGTTGTGCTTCTTCGTTATTCAAATTCGGGTTTATTTTGCATGACTGCGAAAAACTTTTAGATTATTTAGAAGTGCATAAACTAATCAAGAAACCTATAAAAGTAAGTATTGTTTGTCATTAGGTTAGGTTTTTCTGCCAGTAAAAAGCTGTTGGGGAGAAAACAATAAATTCAAGGGGACTGCTCGTGGGGGAGATATCACTGCGGGGGGGACCGCCCTGCGATGATCCTGAGTTTCAATCAATTGGGGGGGGGGGTCTGGGGGTTGCAGCCCCCCAGTATATACTCATACCCCCCAAAATATAATGCTGTAATTGTTCACATCTGACGCTACTGTCTAACGTCATAAGACATATATTGTAGCCTATAAACATCGCCACCTACCGTGCGCCCTGAAACTGAAGTGTTACCATTTTTCTCTCCATCTCATCCATCCACTTTCTTTGAGCTATATCTTTCATATCAATCATCAGAAATCGCCATAAACCTCGTCCACATATATTTCAACTCAGAAAAAGTATCTAGGAAAAATAGCCCAAAATAAGCTAGGACTTGAATCCGGCCATACTGTCCACAATTACCTGATATACACTATATAGCATTTTCATATTTTTTTTACATATAGAGATATTTATAACAAAGCGTCCACAAAATTCGAGGGGGGTGCATAAACCCAACATTAACCATTTACTCTTGCTATTTAATTTGGTAAACCTGAATACCCCTGAAGATAATTGTGTAGAGTATTGGCCAGATCCGAGTCATACCTTATTTTGGGCTATTTTTCCTAGATACTTTTTCTGAGTTGAAATCTATGTGGACGAGGTTTATGGCGATTTCTGATGATTGAAATCTCATGATCATTGTAGGCCCATCCCCCCCGATGAGCCGACCCTCAAAATAAGCTAGAATCGCATCCGCCCATACTTGTAACATTTACCAACCTGAAGATCCATACTTGGTCAACTTACCTGGTAGGGCCTTAGTTAGCATCCTGTGCCCTCACAAGATTGGGCAGGTCCAGTAGTCCAGACAGATAGTCCAGTCAGGCTAGCAGGCAGTAATACAAGAGATGATATTTTATGATTGACTGGTTGAGTATATCTTTCAAAAGAGGAGAAAAAATAATTAGGTAAAAGTACAAAAGTTATTAATGAAATTGATAAGATATAATCATAGAGAATAATTCATCACCCCCAAATGACCGAAGTTTAGACTTAATTACAGGGAGACTGGGTGCTTCAACAATATCTTGTAAACATGAAGATTGGCTGTGCACCCAAAAAAGTATATATATTTTTTGCATGTATGTTTCGTTCACCCGCGCATGCATATTCACGAGCATTTGGTTAAATAAAAATGTTGAACACTATTCTATAAACAATTATGATTATATACCAGACCCCCCCAGTGATTGAAACTCAAGATCATCGTAAGGGGTCTCCCTGCAGTGATAAACCTTGAATTTACTTCAAAAAGGTGGAACAGGGATGAAATATTTTGCGTCCCATCATTCATGCTGTCGATCTTCATGTTTAGCCAATATCTTGGCGTAGTGAATTTCATTTCAGGTTGACACGACAAGAGAACAACCGCCGGTGAGCTTCTAGTTTAAAATGTTGCATTAGAATTTTAAATCTTGGCCCGTTGTGCCAACTGTTAGACTTGTGTTGAAAAATGCGGTAACAATATGTAAGGTCTTGTCGCAGCAATCTACCTTTAACAGAGAACCACCTGTTCCCTATATATTTCACCAGTCATTAACTGTCATCTTAGTACTTCAGTTTTACCTAATGTTTTATTGTGTTTGGTTAAGGTCTAAGGTCCCAGCTTTGCCTTTGCAACGGCGCTAGGTTGTCGATGTTTCTCCCTGTTTTGCGGTTTATATTATAGTTCTGTATTTTACTTTGCCTGAAAGTCCATATGTTTCACTTGTTCCACTTTATTTTCATTTCTTTCCTTGAATAGCAATAAGTCACTTAGTTCACTCTGCTCCACTCCATGTGCTCCTCTCTTATTTTGTAGGGCTACATATTCCACTAAAAAGTGTTTCATGGTCTCTGATGGTTCCCCACACACTGGGCAACTGGTGATTGAGTATATTAAATATTTGGAAGTAAATAACTCAACAAAATTCAGAGGATTTATATTTCATAAAATCAGCAACACTGAAACATTAAATAAAAACTACAATATTTTAAGTGTTAAGCTGCAAGGATAATGGGGCTAAATAGAACCCCAGAGATAGAATCAACTGAAGGTGGGGAGAGTGAAGGAAGAGCAAGGCCAAAGGAGAGAAGATCTGAAAAATTCAATGGATACTTGTGGGAAGTGCGACAGAAGGGTGAAGGACACACATCAAGGGATGCAATGTGAGTTGTGTGAAATGTACCATTGTAAATTAATGAAAGTCTCAGCTGGTGTAGTCTATCTAATCTCAGCAACCAAAACAAAAAACTCAAGAAAGAAAATGAAGACCTCAGGGATGAAAATAAAGGCCTAATGGAGGAGCTAGCCAGGGTGAATAGTAGAATAGATGAACTAAAGGAGTATGTTAAGCAGGAAATCAACAAAGCCAGGTTTGGAGGACCAAATAAAAGGGAATTGATTGAAACCATAAAAGAAGATGTAAGGGAGAAAATGAGAGAAGAACAAGAACAGAAGGTAAGGAAAAACAACCTCGTTTTGTATAACATTAATGAATCAAGAAATCCAGACCTAGAGGAAAGACAAAAGGAAGGGACAAGGTTATCTGTGAAGAAATATTCCTGCATGACCTTATATTAGAGGAAGTACATGTGGATCAAGTTATAAGACTAGGGACGGCAAGGGCGGAGGATAACAGGCCACGACCACTCCTGGTGAAGCTGAGAGAGGCAAGAGAAAAATATAGTATACTTAGAGAGGCACTGAATATAAGAACTGCTAATGTGGAAGACTGAGAAAAATCATAATTACCCTGACTTAACAATGAAGCAATGTGAGGAAGAAAGATTCTTAGAATGCAACTAAAAGAAAAGAGGGACAGAGGAAACTACAGCTGGTATATTAAGAATGGAAAAATTATGTAAGAATTTTTTTTACAACAGGAGTAGTAGACAAATCACAAAACATAAGCAGCAAAAAAAGTAGTGTGCAATATCTCACTACTTAACTTACAAGGTCTGTCCAACATTAAAGTATTAGAATTAACTACTTACCTTAAGGTTAGTAATAAGGATACTCAATATACCATGTTTAACAGAAACGCACCAAAGAGAGCTGAGACTAAGGTTTCCTACAGAATTTGAACAAGTAGAAACAATAAGAAATGAGAGAGATAAGAAAGAAGGAGGCCTTATTATGTTAGTGTATGGATTTAATCATAGAAAAGAACAATGTTGAATGTTGTGATATATTGGATGTAACCACAAGTGTAGGAGACAATGAATTAATCTTAATGCTAGTATACATGGATATAACAGACATAAAGAGAAATACTGACATTAAGACAAAGATTGGTAAAATGCCCTTACTTTAATGCAACAAACCTTGTACTCCTAAATGGTGATGATAACTGTTAAGGGGAAATCACAAGAAGTCAAGGAGGACACCAGAGTGCAATAGACTTTATATTTACCAACCAGACCCTATACAATAACTTTATAGATGAGAAAAAAAAGATGTGTTCGATCTGTCAGACCATTGCCTGTTGATAACTAAATTTCACTTCAACAGAATATTACAAGACAAATGATGAAGCACTGAAAAGGGAATTTCTGGTCAAAACAGAACAAGACATCAACGGTGATTAATCCACAATCTCAACGCTATGGAGAGGATAGAAAAAAAATCATGAAGAACAATGCAGAAGAAATTCTAAAAAGAAAAAATTAAAAGAAAAGTACAGGCTGACTCAGACAAGGTGGAGCCTATCTGGATAAATGATTACATAAGGAAGAAGATAAAATGCAGAAAGGAATACAACAGAAAAAAGAAATGTAACAGACTCAAGAGACATGGAAATGTATGGAATCCTATAGAAGATCTACAAACAAGAAGCCCAGACTGCAGTGAGAAAGGCCAAAGAAGAATATGAAAAGAAATAAAGTCAGACAAGAGTAGCAGAAAACTTTGGGAACAAATCAAAAAGACTGAGGAAACTGTTGAAGTAATGCAGATGTCTATAGCCCAGAAGGGGAAATAATTGAGGAAGATAAACTGCTAGAGGAACTGGCAAGTTTCTGGAATACCATCTATCAAAAAAAAAGGGAAAACAAAATAATGCAGGTATGGAATGAAGAAGAATGTAGGATATATGCTGAAAATTTGAAAAAAAAGACAAGAAACTAGAATAATGTATCATGAAAATAACGGTTATACATATTAGTATCCCACCTTACTCAATGAACATATGGATGCATTGGGAGGACACTTTGATCCCTTAGAAAACATCAAATATGAAATGCAACTCATTAATGTTGACAAAGATGAATTAATAAAACATCTCAGCAAAATCAAAAACTGGTCCCGATGGCTTGAAGGAGAATTTTTCAAATGGATGGGTAAAAGGGAGAGTTGCTTAGAACAACTAAGAGCTGCAATAAATGAAGTGGCAGTCAGGATGGAACCACCTCAACAATGGAGAAAGTCAAACACTGTTCTCATTCCAAAAGTTGCCAAGCCAAAGGTGAGTGATTTTAGACTAATAGCCCTCACAAACTCTGGTTATAAACTATATATGAGCATTGTGAATTCCAATATGGATTCACAAAAGGTAGGAGGCTGGAAGATAATCTGCTCATACTCAAATACTGTATTGAGAGCAGCATGAGACAGGATGAAATACTAATAACTACAGCAATAGATTTTTCAAAGGAATTTGACTCAGTTTGATAGAAAAAAGATGATACGAGACTTTAAGGAAATATGAATGCCACCCACAACTAATTGAAGTATTAGTAAAGAATGGAATCAGAAAAAGGATTTAGAACAAGACTTGTACATTCCTGTGCCCTTCTATGCAGATGACGGTCTCCTTTTTTTCTGACTTAATAGAGGAAATGGAAAACATGATAGAGCTATTAACAGCAACATCAAAGGAATTTGGCCTAGAAGTCAACACCAAAAAAATGTAACATATAAATATATGATAAAAGACCTAACATTTGCTCAGGCAAGATCAAGGAAATAAGTGTAATGGATGAAATGAAATATCTAGGAATAAAAGTCACAAACTCAAGAAACTGTTTCCTGAGGCATAAAAAAGAAAGACTAAATCAATGCACAAAGATGATGAACATGACCTACTCATAATTGCTGGATCAACAATTTTACTGATGATAGGTAAGACTTTTTGGAAAAACATTGCCCTCCCAAGTATATTAATTGGCTCATCTGTCATAGAGTGGACACAAAAAGAAATGGAAGAACTGTAAATAAGAGAAAATAATGCCTGGAGACAGATCCTAGGAGCACCAAAATACACCCCCAGAACAGTATTACAAGCAGAAATAGGAGCCTCAACAGTTTTTACAAGGGACATAAAAACAAAGCTGACTTATGTTAAACACATTGTAGAAGGAGATAATGAAATTCTGAAAGCAGTGCTGTGAGACATTAGAGGGCAGACTCTGCACTGTAAGTGGTTCAACACAATTCAAAAGTACAAACAACTAAAAATACAAGAGCTCAGCCAGCTGAAAGAAATGGAAGAATTAAAGGTGAAAGTGAACAATCTCCACACAGAAAGATGGAGAGAGGAACTCAGTCAAAAATCATCAGCAGAAATATATTATAACACATACTCATTCAGTCCAATTGCACATGAAACCATTCCATCCTCACATCCAATCTCGGAAGCACACTTGAAACCAACGCCTTTCACTCATCCTTTCAACAACCTTTTGTACCTCTGTCATAACTCACATGAACCCACCTTCTTTACAAATTTACTCCCACATGCGTAATCATAACTGCATCCATCCACACCCAGACAACAGACTATTATACATCAGCACCTGGCAAACAAACTCACTCACGAAGTTGCTCACACTCAACTTCGTATCTAAATATTTAATCCCACTGGTTTGGGGGGGGGTTTGGGACTTTTGGGGGGAATAAGTGGCCAACAAGATCAGAGCTTCCCTGTAAACATTGGCCAAATTATTGATAATGTTGGCATATATTGGGAAGCTCAGCATCTCCTGACCCAACTAAAACACTCTGGAACTGAACTAGACAAGGTATGATATTAATATTAGTAATAATGAAAATAATGACAGCAATGTCAGTCTGTCAATAATCATAATATGATTAAATATCAATAAAATCAATACAGTACCAGTACGTTCAGTATATAATGTGTTACTTTTGTTAAATGCAACTTTTACATCTTGAAACTGAAAGGAGAATGTTGCCAATGCCTGAATGCCACAGTTTTAATTTGCTATATTTAAAATTCCAGGAGAAAATCTAGAGATGGAAGCTGAGAACTGGCTCAATGAAATCCCTTCTGATTATGCAGTTGGATTGTATAAATTTCAGCTCAATGATAGTCAAATTTTCCCACCCAATATGTTTTCTGAATCAGTTAAATTCAGCCTTTTTTCAAACAAGTGGTGGCATATAATGAATATGAAGTGCAAGAAATCACAAGTGGGAAGAAATTGCCAGATGGATTTTGTTCATTTTTAGGGTCCATACATTCATATTCAGGTGCAATAGAGAGATTATTTTCCACATTTGGACTTATATGGAATAGAATGAGAAACAGTTTGGTAGTGAAAAAGTGGAGAAACTAGTGAAAATCTACAAACACTTAAAAGAAGAGCAAGATACAGAATGGTAAATGGTGATGTCTGATAGTAAAAATTAAGAAGGGTTCTTTTTGTATTAACTGAGGTAAGTTTCTGTTTAGATTTTTGTCCCTTTATAAAATTATGTAGGAAAAGTGTTTATTTATTTAATATAAAGAATTAAAAAGTTTGGCCAGATTAAAATTTAATGTGTTATATCATTATCCTTTATATCAAAGCAAAAACTAAAACACCAACAAATGAGACAAAGAATTTTCAATCAAGATTAAAAGGAAACCCACGTTTGATGTTATTTATAATTTTTTCTTTAGGAAGAACTTTATGGGTTTTACATTTTGTACCTTATGTACATATATAGACCTTATTTATCAATAGGATATAAAACTAAGTTTCTAAATTAAAATATTTTTTTTAGAAAAACCCCCACTAAGTAAACAAACGGGAGCTATTTCATGATTTAATTTAAAATATAATTAAAAATTCTTTGAGTATTTTGTCTAACACTCAAAGTTAACTATCTTCCCAAACTTAAATATATTACACTGAAAAATATAAAACATGTCACTGAATAGAGAGCTCGCTGAGAATACATATGATGCTCGCTACCACAGAAAATGGTCTAAGACAACCAGAACAATGGAAACATGCCAGCATAACAGCAATATTCATAAAGGGTAAAACAAATAACCCGCGCATCTATCGACCTGTTAACATAACATGTATATTATGTAAGGTCTTTGAAAATTTAGTAAGGGTGATTTACCAGCACCTTAGGTTGAATAATCTAATCAGTGGTCAACAGTATGGCTTTGTTGCAGGGCACTACACGTTGCTGCAGTCACTACAGGTCATGGAAACTTGGACCAAAATTCTGGAAGTAGTTGATGACATTGATGTTATTTATATGACCTTCATGAAGGCCTTTGACATTCCCACACAAAAGGTTGCTAAAGAAGGTAGAGAGTCTTGATATTAAGGGTGATTTACTTCAGAGGCTAGGATCATTTTTGAGCAATAGAAAACAGAGTAAAGGTAAATGACAAATACTTGGAGTGGAAGGACATTGTGAGCGGTATATCACAGGGCAGTGTACTTGGACCAATTCTGTTCATTATATATATAAATGACTTCCCCAAAACAGTGTCCTCAGTCATTTACCTCTTTGCTGATGATACAAAGATATTTATAAAAATTACAGGTGAGGATGATCATGATGCACTTCAGTCAGACCTTGATGCAGTGATAACTTGGTCAGAAAAATCTCTCTTAAAATTTCACCCTGATAAATAAAAGTCGATGACAGTATCCATAAGAGAAAATAGCAGCAATGCATATAAATTAAATGGAAGTGGGTAGCAACATGATATAGCATCACTTGCATTGGAGAAAGACATTGGTGTCATCATCGACCAAAAACTGGCAGGCATTCAATGAACATATTGCAGAAAAGGCTAAGGTAGCCAACAAGATCTTGGGTATCATAAGAAGAGCTTTTGACTATATGGCCTGTGATATATGTTCAGTACACTGTACAAATCAATGGTCAGACCACACCTAGAGTATGGGGCTGCAATCTTGAACCCCTACAAAATCAAAGATATTGAGATGGTAGACAGTGTGCAAAGAAGAGCAACCAGGATGATACCTGGGATGCCAGGGCTGAATTACGAAGAAAGAGTAAAAAAGTTGAACTTGCCTACACTAAGATATGGAAGAATATGTGGGAATATGATTGAGGTATTCAAGATTGTCCATGGAATTTATGACAGCGAAGTGGACCAGATAATTCCAATGAGAAGGCAAGACAGGGAATTGAGAAGAAATAGCATCAAAATTCAAGCCCAATTCTCAAGATTAAATTTAAGAGCGTACTCCTTCACCCCAAGAATAGCAGCAATCTGGAATGACCTACCATAGAGCATAGTACGGGCACCAAATGTCAAGGTCGTTGAGAGCCACCTAGCTAAATACTGGAGCAATAGAAAAATAAGATTTGACTACCGAGTCGCACACCTCCATACCGTCCCTGTTGCCAACCCGACTTCAGTAAACTTCAGTGCAGAACATGATCTGGCCCAAGAGGACCCCATTGGGACCTAATGCCAGAACAAATATACCTGTAAGCATCTACCACACTTGCTATTTTTTCTTTCTCATAGAAACATAACACATCACCTTTTAACATAATAATTGATCTGCATCTCATTCCCACATCTGTCACAATTCTTCACTTTTAAAATCAAGCCATGAGCTATATAAAAGTTAATTAAATTGTCTGATGAGTTAGCATATTAAAGTTCAACGAACTAAGCACACAAGATTCACAATCTCCCATCATTCACTAATGCTTCCCAATGGGTTTTGGTGTTAATTTCAAAATCAACATTGTTTTAAGTGTTTGAAACCAGAGTTGCCAATGTTTGAAATTGTGGTGTCTTTGTGTACCACTAAATACTCCTTACTACTTACCTGTAAAGAATTCAGTTTTGTAGTTATCTATATCACATATGGATTTATATTAGATATATTCTTGGATGAAATGATATGGGGTATAGAAGTTACATGTTTATTACGAGTGTGCCCCACGAGGAAGTGTCACACACTTTGCCCTGAGCATCAACGGCATCACCTCGCTGCTGCTGGAAGATGTTCTCGCTACGCTCTATGTGGAAAACCTCTTTTGGTGTGGCTCAGATGCCAACTTTGGAGCGTCCACTCCAACAAGCATTGAACCGCGTCTTTCGCTATGCCGAAGCGCATAGGCTTTTCGTTTTCCCTCGCCAAGACTAAGGTGGTGCAATTCTGCCGCCATCCACGGCTCCACCTTGGCCCAGACTTGTCTAAATGGTGTTCGCCTGTAAGTGTTAGACTCTCATTGTTTCCTTGTTCTTGTATTTGACCGACGCCTCACCTGGGAGGCTCATATTCGCAGCCTTAGGGTCTCTTATAACCGCGCCATGGATATTTTTCGTTCCGTGACATTCAGCGCATGGGACGTCGATAGAGCTACTGCCTTACTTTTCTATCGATCCTTTCTTTGTTCGAAACTCGACTACGGATAGGAGTTTTATGCATCCGCAGCCGAGCGTGTATTGCGGAAGGTGGACTCGATCCACCACACCGGCCTTGTCCTGGCGACCGGTGCCTTCCGCACTTTCCCCATTGAGAGCCTACTTGTGTATGCTGGGGAGATGCCACTTGCTCTGCGCCGTTGACAGTGCATTATTCGCCTGTACGCGCGAGCCTGGCGCACCCCTCAGTTGCCAACTAAATCTGCAGCTAATCTCGACGCTGCCCCTGCCCCCGAGAAATGCCAGTCATACCCTAAGCCCTTTGGGTTTAGGACTAGGACCTAGCTCTCTGCCGGTGGCGCCCCTGGTTCTGCCCAGGATACCACCTTTGACTATTTGTCCCCACGCCTCTGCTCCCAAAGCTTCTACAGCGCCGGGAGTATTGCGTTCGGCCTTTTTGGAGCTCACTTCATGTCACGCTGGAACCGCTGGATCCAGGCGCTGCGTCTGTCTTCACGGCCGAGCTGGTTGCAATATACCGCTCACAAAGCGTTCTGAGTGCTGTCTGGGCAGTGGAATCTCCGCATCGCCTGGTTCGCGATATCCGTTACCCCCATAGTCTTGGCGAGCCGGGCGGATGTCGAAATTATTTTATGCTGGGTTCCCTGACATGTAGGAATGAGGGCGCCAAAAAGTCCGCGAGGACTGGGTGACCAAACCGGCGTTTTGCTCTTCCTCACACCGATTACATGGTAGGAATACGGGCTGCTTTGCAAAGAAGATTGGAGGCGGTCGAGAGGAACCTAAAATTGCGTTCCATTTCGCTGCGACTGCTCCCATGAACCTACCCCTCAATGCTACGACGGCTTCAGATTGCTTTCAGTCGTTTCCGAATTGGACACCCTCGTGGGACGCACCGCCATTTGATGGAGCAGTCGCCTGCGCCTTATTGTGACGAGTGCGTTCTCCCCCCGACTGTTAGGCACATTCTTATTGAATGTCACAGTCTGGGTGATCTTGGCTCACGTTCCCTCTCCTGATACCGGGAGGGGCGGGGGCGCTAGCGTTTGTCCCTTGTACTCGGCATGGATTCGTGCACACTGACTTGTGAACTTTACGACCTGGGGGAGAGGGCCTACCCCCGACGCTGGCACGAGTTACCTCCTTGTAGCCTCTTTGCTTTGTTGTATTTTTTGGTTTTATCGTTGTTACTTGTTATTTATATATTATTTATTTTTAATATACTTTAGTAATAGACTTTGTTGAGTACGGCGAATTATGCCCCAAGTAGGCAGTCGCCAAATGGGCTCCTAAAAAAAAAGAAGCCATCTTCCCGGGCGCTATGGAGGCGAACAGGTCCGCTTCCTTTTCGGAAAGCAATCAGACCAAGATAGGCACGTCTGGCCCAGAGGCGCCCCCGGGTGGGGGATACTAGACCAAAAGCGCAAGTGAGCTGAGCTGGGCCCCTCATTGAGAGACTACCTGGCGCTTCTGAGCCTGCTGGTATCAAACTCCTGGTTATTCTCGCCACTGATGGCAGCATGTTGACCATGGGCAACATGATGCCTCAGAGAGCATTGGCTAGTTTGATTACTCGAGAGCCGAAGATGTCCTGTTTTTCGGACGGGATCCTTCTGGGGAAAGCCTCGGATCGCTCATCAGTTGCAATAATTAATGTCCTTTGGACACTTAATGGCACGCCAGTGAGTATGACGCCGTACTCTACCATGAACTTCGTGAATGGAGCTCTCTACTCCAAGGAACTCGTAGACTACTTCATAGATGACATCACCATGGAGCGGTATAGGTCGAACATGTGATGAGAAAACAGAGAGGGGCCTCGAGACCCACCTCTACACTGTTCCTGACGTTCTATTGTGACCGGCTCCATGAGTCAGTGCGGGACGGTTGGTATCGCTACCGCGTGAACGTATTCGGGCCACTGCCGCGGAAGTGCTACTACTGCCACCACTTCATGCATACAAATCGCTCCTGTAGACGTGCAAAGTCGGGTTTACCCAAAGTTTAAGTTGCTCCAAAGTCGCACACAATAAGTCAAAAACATGTGTAGCCAAGTGTGTCAATTGCGGTGGGCCACATCCCGCTTCTTCGAAGCAATGTGGTGGGTAGTATCTCCTTGAGAAGGAAATCCTGGTCGTTCAGGCCCAGGAACGTCGCATATATATATATATATATATATATATATATATATATATATATATATATATATACACAGTGACTGGACATAAGTATTTGCACAACTCTATTTGTGATATATTTTGAAAAGTTCATATATATATATATATATATATATATATATATATATATATATATATATATATATATATATATATATATATATATATATATATTAAAAGGCAACTGCAGGACTACGAACACGGTCGTTTCCGTGCCTATTCGGAATCTGCGGGTTCTACTCACCCCAGGCGCTTCCCTGGTAGAGATGGCAGCAGAGCGTTGGCTAAAACCGGGGGCTCACCCGCTCCTATATCGTTTCCAGTAAGGCGAAGCGACCGCGCACCTCCCCTGAGTCGATAGACTCACAGGAGGCAACATCCCTGAAAGTGGTCGTGACGCCGTCTTCTGGTGTTCATAAAGCTGCCCTCTGAAAGGACAGCAACACCAAAGTTCTAGGGCGCTGAGTGGCTCAAACAATCTGGATCCTCCAAAGGTGGCACACCCATCTTCCGAAGCCGTCCTGCACGTCTAAGATTTCGAGGCGGAGGGAGGAAAAGACTCTCATGGCCAGCCCATACTCCCTCGAGAAGTCCTCAAAGGCAGAGTCTCGTCTCCTCTCGTTCCCTGTTAGCAATCTTTTTGCAGGAGACCATATTGGGCGCTTGCCCCCTGCCCACCCTCCCGTGCTACGAATATAAGGGTTTCGCGACCGCACCACCACGGGATGGGGGCTGGGCAGGAGGATGCGCCATTTACACCCTACATGATGTTTCCGTTCTTGTGTTTGGTTTAAATTCCTCATTTCAGGCAGTAGCTGTTAGCCTCACCTGGACAGGAGGTATACTTTTATTTCTGCGTACATTCCCCCGTCAGCCGGCTTCGACGCCGGGGATTCCGCCGCACCGCGGAATCCCTGACTAGGTCTTTTCTACTGCTCGGGGATTTGAACAGTAGACACACCCCGTCTGGGATGACTCGAATCAATCCCAGGAGTCACGTTCTTTCTGACATGATCCACGAGCTGAAATATCTCTCCTAAATGTGGATGAGTTTACTCATCACTGCCCCAGAACCGGTTTATATACCTGTCTTGATCTCTCATTCTCTGGACCGCTGCTGCCTGATTTACACCCAGTGGTGCCAGGTGACACTGGCGGTCCACGGTCCCAGTCGAGGAGTTTAGTTGGTTGATGAGGCCGTTGAGTTCTCGGGTAACCTCATCAATGTGAGTGTGGCTACTATTCCTAGAACGTCTTGCTGTTATGCACGCCCGACCGCTTCTTTGGTGGTCACCCGAATGTGAGACGGCCCCAGACAGAAGTGTTATGCCTACATCCGCTCAAAGCACCACCCGAACGTTTTCACTGCGGGTGAATTTCGTCTCGAAGCACGTCCGCCGCTCTTTCTGGTGGGCATACTTGTCTTCACTTAACTGGAAGACTCCCCTACCAGGGCCCTTATCCAGGAGAATGGGACCGCAATCTCTGACCTCGCGTCCGTGGCGGAGTCTTTGGCAACCGTTTTCTTTGCATTCTCTAGCCGGGATGATACTCCGCCAGCATTTAATGCGCGTCGTGATATCGTTGAATGCCGCCGACGTGACTACCTACACAGGCGCATAAGCCTTCAACGACAGGTTTACATTGAGTGAGTTGCGTTCCGTTCTCGCTTCGTGCGCGGACACCGCCCCTGCTGCGGACGATGTCTCGTATGCCATGCTTCGACACCTAGGTGAGCGAAGCATGACCTTTCTGTTAGATCTGGACAAATGTCAGACTCCTTGCAAATTGCTACTGTGCTCGTTTTTCTCAGACAGGGGAGAGATCATTCGCGTGTGCAAGTTGATGGACAGCGGAGGCCACCTCTGTTATGCACAGTGCGGCTTCCGCAACTTTCACTCCACGTCGGATGCTCTGCACCGACTGGAAAATGCCGTCTGCGAGGCCTTCCTTCGTAGACAGCACTAGGCCGCCAGTCTTTTTCGATCTGGAGAAGGCCTATGATACTGCATGGTGATACGGTATCATGGAGACTCTCCACACGATGACGGTAAGGGGATGCCTCCCAGTCTTTATCTCTGCGTTGTTTCGAGATCGTTAATTCCGCGTACTGTTGGGGAGCCCTCTCGGCCCATTTGAGTGAGAAGACGGTGTCCCGCAGGTAAGTGCACTCAGTGATATTTAGCACAATACTCAATCCATAACACCGGTGCCTACCGCACATCGCCCATTGAGAGCCTACTTGTCGATGCTGGGGAGATGCCAGCCGCTCTATGCCGTGTCATTTGCGCCTGTACGTGCGAACCTGATACCTTCCTCATTCTCCAACTCCTCTCACTTCATCCGCAGCCGAGCTCGACTATGTTTATGCCTCCGATAGACGCCAGTAAATCGCCAAACCACTTTGGGTTAAGGGATAGCAAATTCATGCGAAAGCTCGGCGTAGCTCTCTGCTTCTGCCCAGGACGCCACCGTGGAGGGTACCAACTTTGACTATTTGTCGCCACGCCTCTGCTTCCAACGCTGGATGCCAGTCTATACGGATGGCTTCAAGTCCCAGGAGGGGGCAGTTTTCACGGCGTATCGACTCTTTCACGGTCGAGCTGGTTGCAATACACCGCTCGGTAATGAATATAACGTTTCGTGTCCGGTTCGGAGACCGGATTGTGATCCATAGCGACTCACAAAGCGCCTTGTATGCTCTCCGGGAATTGGAGTCCCCATACGCCCTGGTCCGCTGTATCCGTGTCGACGCGAATCGAGTGGATGTCTTATGCTGGATTCCTGGACATGTGAGAATTGCGGGGAATGAGGGTGTCAAAGAGTCCGCGAAGACTGGGCGCTTGGCTCTCCCTCACACAGAATACATGACTAGAATCGGCCGATGGGAACTTCGGTTGCATGCCATTGCGCCGCGACTGTTCGCATGGACCTATCCCCCAATGCCGCGACGCCTTCAGGTTGCTTTCTGTCGTCTTCGAATTGGGCACATTCGCGGAGCGCACCACCATTTGATGGAGCGCCCAACCCCACCTGATTGCGACGACTGCGTTGTCACCCAGACTCTTCGGCACATTCTTGTTGAATGTCCCAGTATGTGTGATCTTCGCGCTCGTTACCTTGACGGGTTCCTGTACGCGGACTATCTGACCTTGGGGGGGGGGGGGGTCTGGCCTCCTCCATTATATATATATATATATATATATATATATATATATATATATATATATATATATATATATATATATTTGTTGTACGTTGCGTGCTTCTGCTCTTGGATAGACGGGCCTCTCCCCGACCCCGTACCGTTTCCATCTTTCTTTTTTCTTATCTTGTTTCTTTGCTTTTTTGTATGTTTATTTGGTTTTTGAAAGTTTTTTTTGTATCTAGCCTAGTATTACGCTGTATCACTGATAACCGCGACTTATGCCCTAGTAAGCAGTCGCTATATAGTCTACCTAAAAAAAACAAAAACACGCATACACTTTCGACACGAAACCGGTGACCCTCCTTTGGGCCATAAATGGTCAGTGCTTGTTCTGTGGTTTCCATGCACAATACGGGCGGGGCTTCGATCTCACTCTTTTTTTTTTTCAAACAAGGCTACACATTATCTATTTGAATGTGGCATTTTGACACGTTGTCTCTATGGCTTCCCTTTTAAAATTAAATACAATTCTTTCATGTGCTACATCCTTTTTTCTTGAGTAAATTCTAATGCGATTTCTCCCCTACCTTAAATCGCGATTCGGAAATGTCTCGTTAAGCTAGCCTATTTCACAACGGCTCGCTTGTGATTCCCTACGGAAATTGTCCTTCTTGTTGTTTATTGTTTCATGGTTCTGATCACTAGAATGCTAAGAAGACCTCCCAACCCATCCCCTTATTTCTTCAATGCCTTTTGGGGCAAGCCTCAACGAGCGAATAATGGTCGCTAATTACACGGTAAAACGGCAGGCTCTTTTTACGAAAAAGATACCTGACCAGCGGGTTGTGTAATGTTTAGCATGTACGGGTTCTGTTCCGGCGGCTATCGGAGAAACCCGAGTCGTAATGCCCTCCGCTGCCAGAAACGGCTTCATTATACACCTTAGATTTGCAATTGAGGGTGTCATCGCCGGTGCGAGGTTTATGTGCGGAGTCTCCAAATTTGTTATTAATATGGGGTTCAACGCTCAACTGTTGGATGGTGTGGCCTTTGATGTGATTCGGGGATGGGGGTTGGTTACAGCAAAGTATACTCCAACGTCCCTAATTATGCGACGCCGGCACTATTTGCAGGAAAGGCGACGCGAGATGAGCGACAAATGTGAAAATTTGAATGGCTCCATGGCGACGTTTAATGCCATTTTGAGATGAATGGTGTTTGTGCGTGGCTGTCTTGCTGCCGCAGATAGTATCATTGCGGAGACTAAACACCCATGTCCCTTTTGACTTCTCGAGCGCTGATAAGTGGGTCAATAAAACGCATAATTCGGAAGGGGTCCGAATGCCGTCTAACATATCTGGCCCACCCCAAACACAGCTCGGGTTATTTTAACATTGCCCCCACCCCCACCACCCCAGTTCAACACTAGTTCGCTCCCTGCGGGTCTGGGAAGGGCAATTTGCTGGAGGCCCTTTTCTCGTCAGTATGTAGATCTTCTTATCTCCACGGGACGTGAAAGAGCGTTAGGCCAGTCCAAAATAGCTGCTATACGAAGACGGAGTTGGGTGCGAAGCGTTGCGCCTTTGGTCAGGGCGCTTCCCGATCCTCATTTTAATGCATCACTTCACCACGTCTTTTTTAAAACCATTGTGTGATATGTTCTTGTTGGTTGTCGCGTTTGATTAAAATACCGTCCACAGGGCTCCTTCCCCCGTTTATACCCGCATATTAGACGCCCTGCGCGTGCGCAACCCACTAGAATGGCCGGCCATCGATCTCTGCAAGTTGGCGTCTAGCCTCGCCCATTCATTCCTCCTCCGCTATCGGCCGATGTCGTCCAGTTCTTTTATCGGGATCGGGTTTTCGCCGCTCACCGATCCGGATCTTTTGTCCGTGGTTCCATTCAGCCTGAATGCCCCCCCCCCCCACCTTCCTCCTGCAGTACCGGTTCTTTCCCAATACCGCCAAACCGGCCCTGATATTAGATGCGGCGAATGAATCATGACGTAGCGGGAGTCTTCTTAAGCCAGCGACGCCCCTCCGACTCGAGTGCAGAAGGGGGGCAGTAGATTTCTCACGAGGACCCCGGGGCGAGGGTGGATGCTAGGAGGCACCCACGGGATTGGTTTTGCGGCATCCCTCGTCCTGTGAGGATCAGTAAACACGTTCCTATCTCGGGAAGTGAGAGGCACTCATGAGGTTCCCTATGCTTTGACGTGAGAGATGCCTCACCCCGTTCGAAGGGATCCTAACTCTCCACCCTGTGGCAAGCGGGTACCTACTGTTCCCATTGGCTCATGTCCTTAATTAAGCGTTTGTTATTTTTTACTAGATAAAATGAATCCCCAATGAGGGTTCGGCCTTGACCAATTTGATTCGAGGATTCTTTTTACTACATTTACAGGAGCACAGGTTAAATTACCCGTAGACTGATATCCTGTGTGCATTTTTATTTTATTTTTTTTTATTTGCTAATAAACTTTGGCGAAGACGCTCACGTTGGTTTTATTCTCTTGGTTCGCATAAATAGAAATAATAAATTTCGGCTCTCTCTGTGTTCTAGGATTCGAGACAGGATCTATTCAGGCAGCCAGACGGGTTGGGGCGTTTTGTACGACAGTTGGGCGTTGCGCCTCTCGCCTTCTCTGAAGAAGGGCAAGCCACCCCCACCCTTTGTCCTTTGTTCACCATTCATTTGCGTATGGGGAACCAATTTTTGTCTGTCGAGAGGCCCCCCCCCCCTTCCCCTCCAATTTGGGTATTGTCGCGAGACTAGGAGGGAGCACTTGATGAGTATATTTGGGATTTGGCTGCTGACCCCCGCCAATTGCGCGCACGCACCCGTCTTTCTGCATAGGTGGTTCTCATATTTCGAGCCAAAGCTGTTTTATCATATATCGCCACACCTGGTACCTTATGGAGCGGCACGTCCTCCCGGTCCAAGTATCAATAAGGAATGCCTGGCTCGCTGAGTTGACGCGAAATGTTTGACAGAGTGGGCGGGCGGTCTTTCCCTCCTTGTTGGGTACCAGGCATAATGAAGGTCTCAGGGCCCTTCTCCTAGTCTGGCATACGCCATATTTTCACACCTGGTCATCTTGTCGACGACGAGTAAGACATGGTAAGGAAGGGATCTACCCTGTTGCACCTGCCTCTTTGGGGGCCGACCGCCCTCTGGGCACCTTTCGGGTGGTGTGTTGCTGCACACACGTGCACATCACTCTTTACACAACCTGAGATTGAGCCCCTGAACGCCCCGAAAATCCGAGGCATAGGCGAATAGACACGTGATGAAAAAGCCCACCAAAACCCCACTTCTTCCACCATTGGTCACAAGCTCCTGATATTTGGCAAACCTCTAAATTTCAGCTTATATCCCATTTATTATTATTATTATACAAATACAGAAGTTTCCAATGGAAAGGACAAGACCATGGGTGGTCCCATAGGGAAGCATACTGCAAGAAAAAAAAAAAACTCATTTAATATTAAAAGAAAATATGTTAAAACAAAGCAAAACCATATTAAAAATATTTAAAAACAGAGTCATTGATTAAACAATAGATTTATTTACTTTAGATTTAAACGACGTAATATCAGATGCTGATACACATTCTTCTGGCAGTTCATTCCACAAATATTAGGAATGAAACAGCGACTAAATTGAGTTTTATTACATCTAACCACAGAAAACGCTTTGCTGTTCCTATTAATAATGTTATTAGAGTGACGTGTGAATCGAGCTGCTGTAAAAAGCTTAGGCAGAGCTGGATGGAGTGGATGTTCATTATTATTTAAAATCTTAAATTAAAAAAAATATTTACCCAACCAATCTACCTTTCTGTAGGTCAATATTTAGATTGGGTAACATAAATTTAATTATCCATTGCTCTATTGAGCAATCTAAGATGGCAATTCGCAGTCGATATCCAGAGAGTAGAACAATATTCAAATTTAGGCAAAATAAAAGCAAAGAAGGAACGTAAAACTGCATCATTATTACCAAAGGTTTTTCTGCATTTTCTAAGTAGACCAGTCTTCTGAGCAATGGAGGAAGAAACTAAATGAAGATTAGTTTCAAAAGTAAGCTTGCTGTCTAAAACAATACCAAGCAACTTAATATTATCAGAAGAATCCGGACAAATATTATCAAGCGATAAAAGCGGATGATTTGGATTTGAAGTTCTAATGCGACTAAAAATAATTGAGTGTGATTTTCCAGCATTCAAAACCATGCCCTAACGAGTACACCAACTAGAATTTTTTACCAAATCTCTATTTATAGAATTTGCCACCTCAACTCTGTCTTGGTGATGGAATAAATAAATACAGTATATAAAGTAAATAAAATAGGACCAGGGACACTACCTTGCGGAACGCCAGATATCACATCAAACATTGAACTACATTGCTTGCAATTAGATCAAAATTCATTTAAAATAGAATAAAAAGGGCCACCTATGCCCATTAATTTAAGTTTATATAACAAAGCGATTAACTCTGTAAAAGGCAGAACTGAAGCCCAATGATACTAGCCTGGCTTCAGACCCTGCATCAAGGTTAGATTGCAACTGGTAGACCAAATAAGACAAGGCATCACAGGTCCCTACGCCATTTTTAAATCCAAATTGAGTAGAAGGTAGTAAATATTCTTTTATAATAAACTTATTAAGACGTCTAGCCAATAATTTCTCAAAACTCTTGGATATAACAGGAGTTATTGAAATAGGCCTATATTCAGATGGTAAAAGCGAAGCTGAGGCTCCTTTATGAATAGCGGTTACATTGGCAACTCTCCAACAAAGCGGGAATTTACCGCCACAAATAAGATGTCAAAATAGGATTGCCAGTTTAGGGGCCAATATTGCAGCATTGTTCTTGAGAAATAAATGAAATATGCCAGTAGGATCTGTACCACCATAAGCATCCAAGTCTAACGTATAGCTTTTTAGTTCTGATGATCTAAAGCAAACGTAGACAAAATTGGAGTAGGAAAGCAAGTAGGAGGGACTTCAAGATCCCGGTGACATTGCTTCCTTTGAAAGAAAGATCAGAGAAGATCAGCTTTCTCTATCGGAGTATATATAGGAACACCATTCTCATTACAAAGAGGTGGAAGAGATGAGTCTTCTCCATAAATGAAAGCTTTTAAAGTGGACCACCATTTATGTGGTTGAGTGATTCCAGTTAAGTTATCACAGATATGTTCATTGAATTTTGCTTGGGCCTCATCATATATACCTTGGGCTTCAGATCTTAATTGTAAATAATTCAGCCAATTATCAGGTATTTTGTTTCTAGACCACTGATGATAAGCAGCTTGCTTACGATTAAAAGCATCTCGACAAGCATCATTAAACCAAACTTTGTCCTCTGACCTCTTTTTAATTATTTTTGAAGGGATTGTCCTTGATATAATTTGTACAAGAGTATCATTTAATGCAATATCAGGATCAATCGATTTAAAGACATCACCCCATGCTACATCATTCAAATCATTGGCTATATTATTCCAGTTAGCACGGGACTTAAGATAGATTCTTCTTGAGGTAGTAAACTTAGGAACATTAACATTGGTCATTAAATTGAAACATAGCAGAATGATCCGAATGACCAATTGGTGGCACATCTGGCACATCAGAAAGAGTATATCCAAACAATTGCCAGAGTTATGAGTTGGGCCAAGGACAAGTTGAATTCATCCCGATAAATTGGAGAAGTCACGGGCAACATGACAATGTCTGTTGGTTGGTGAAACAGAGTTTAGCCATTGCTGGTGATGTGCATTTAAATCTCCCACAAAAACAAAACAAAATTTATTATCTGATTTCTGAATCAAGGCCATCATAGTTAGACAACAATCATAAATATTATCGTCAAGGTCAGGGTTACGATATAAACTAAATATATAGAAGTTGTTCAGGCGACTGGTGACCCTAACAACTTGAATTTCATGACACCCCTCATAAGGTCAGAGAGTAAGTTAATGTGGAATTGTAACCCCTTAGTATGTAAGCAACTAAGCCATGTGCCATTGGGAAGGCATCCCGACCAATCAGATGAGGATTCCTAAAATTTGGCAATAGAATTTCAGTGATATTTCTAGATTGAGAGACTAAGGTTTCAGCACACAAAATAATATCATATTTAGATGATTCAACCGTTAGATCATTTAAGTTGAAACCTGGAGGGCCAGGTTTCAACTCAATGTTATCACATAATAACAAAAGAATAAATGAATGCATTAAATAACTTAAATTATTAAAATTTAAAAAGTTAGCAAGGCTAACGGCCTTATACTAAAACAAATGTGAAATGTACATTTGAGGAAAAAAACTATTTTATGTATTTTGCATATAATAAATTTATAAATAATTGTGAAGCTACACTATATCTGATAAAAGTGCATTTCACATTTTTCTTAGCATACGGCTGTAAAACTTAAAATATTAATTAAACAAATATTTAAAAAGACAGGCAATGGCATCACGACTGAGCTTGCCCTTCACTACTAAGATTAAAATTTAAAATCTAAAAAAAAAGCCATGGTTAAATTTTTATAAATTTTCTGAACTTCAACAATTATAATAATTTTAAAAAGGAACTCTAAACTAAATTTCCTTCCTTTCAAAATATCACGTTGCTAAAATATAGTTATAAAAGATATATAAAAATAAATTTTCTGAACTTCACCATTTGTAATTCTTTGGGCTTTTAAAAATTCACAAAATTTTGATACTTATTTATTTCTGAACTTCACCATTTTGTTTTTTGATATTATAAAAAAATTATTAGAAATAACTTTGATAAAAAAACATAAGTCATAACCAAACTAAGATGAAATTATTATTCAAATACTCAAAAAATTCCCCTGCTTAAATTATAGTTAGTGATGATGATGATAAGAACAAGCAAATTTGAGAATTAGAGAACCCATACTACATAGATATAAGACCCGGAATTAAACCGTCAACTTGGCGGAGCCGGTACACCAAGTAAGGCACTTATGGTTTAGGTACCGCCCTGATTTGCCTGAACAGGGAACCCGACAGTAACGATGGGAGAAACCCACCAGGACAAGTCCCACCCCTCAGCCTGTCTGCACACCCAACAACCTTGGTGTTGGGGTGGGTAGGGGTCATGACAACATGCCTCTAACTTGTAAAGAGGCTCCCCTCTACCCCATCCCCCCTCCGCCGTGCTGGAAGAGCAGCATAGACCGAGTGCCTGCAGTTCAGCATCCTCTACTGTGGCCTCCCCAAAGTTGGCAAAAAACCCCCAAATTTTGAAAAATCCCAATAAAACCCAGGTTTTATTGAGTTTTTTCAAAAAACAAATGCTACAAGCACTAGAATAACATAGAAAAAGAAGAGCTATCTCTATTTTTATATAATATTAATAATTATATTATAGTAAGAATAGATCACAGTAACAGATCACTGATAGAGTATTGTGGGTACCCATGATAGCCATAACCTGTAGAAGGAGAGATGAATTATTAGGAGTCAGTATCAGAGAAATAACCTTAATTTGATACATATTTTTTGAAATTATAAACACAAATATTTATTTTGAATAAAATAATGATAAGTAGCATTCATTTCTTTAAAAAAAAGTAATTAAAAAACACAACCCAAATCCGGGTTGTTTTTTTTTCAAATTTCACTTGAAAAAGCCCCCCAAAACCTGGGTTTTTTGAGCCCACCCTTTGCCTCCCTGCCCATTACCCGCAGCTGTTCACTATTACTACCCTGCTCTTTGCACGACCTGCGGCTTTATTTCTCTCACCATTGCCATCAGATCTCAGCTTGCTAACTTCTCCCTCGCAAGTGGGTGGATGGTGTAGCCAGGGGTGGTAATACACTTGAAGAGAGGCACCAGGGTTGGCAAGGGGGTGGGTTTCTCCCGGGAAAAACCTTGAGAAAAGCTGGGTAAAGGTTCTTGGAAATACTGATTTATGGAATATAAGTTATAAAACAACTAAATAACAGCAAACAACTTAACATTATTAAATGAAAAATAAAACAGAAACACTTTCTTTGTATGTGATGCAAGTTGTAATTAAAATACATTCTAAATTTATAAGATGTTCACATGTAAGCCCTAATAGCTAGTAATTATTTCTACATCGCACATTAACACTGCACATGATTAATTTAGTTCATTAATTAAGCCACATAAACATCAATGTTTGCTACAAGATCTCATCTCATTTTCCAACTCATTAGTGCCACTGTCAACTTTGTTTTTCCATCCAAAGTATCTATACATTTGCAACCGGTTAACTTTGCAACCCGCTCGTTGCTCAGTCACTTTCTTAATTTGATGTGGAAAAGACCAGCTGAACTGAAAAGCCTTTCTATGCCACCGCTGGAGGGTGGACATGATGAAAGATAGCCATGACTGCTATATTTTCAATATACTCCCAGTATTTTAAGGGTGACAGCTGTTGAATGGATTTGTGAAACGTTATTGCAGGAAATATGGAGGTGTCTTCAGTTTCATATGCTGCCAACACCATAGTGTAACTTTCCTCACTCTGGTTCGATGGTCAATTAAATAGCTAAATAGGCGTTGGGTGTAGCAACTTCATCAAATCTCCTTTTGATCTCACTCCTGATGTCTTCCTCGATGTTGTCATCTGCTATCAAGTTCAACCACATTGCAGTGCATTCAGATTAGTAGTTGTGGTCATCCTATGAGGGGAAATGGGAACAATTCCTATTAATTTAAGTTGCAGCTTGCAATGGGAGGCCTATTCAGGTGGTCATCATGTTCTCTGGGTCCAGCAGTACCTTGATTAGTCAGAGTTGTATCTTGTGGCTCAATTGCAAAACTTGATAGAGAAGACTTAGAAGTTGAATGAAGGTTGAGCACTTGTTGTCACGTATCTTCACTCTGTCAATCCTCTAAGGTAGAATTGAAAGAAATTTTTGACATCTCACTTTTGTGGACGATATCTCGGTATATTGACCCCAGAGTGCATTTTTTGGTCTACCTCCCAGTGTGCTAAACTGATTCTTCAAGTCTGTAAATTTTGGCATCAGGTAGAAACTTAAGTATACACACCTGTATTGAACACTTAATGATCAAAGATTGTAATGGATTTGAAATGAGAAGTTTGTCATTAATTAATTGTTCAATTGAACTAAACATGTCACCATGAGTAACTGAAAAATATTTATTTCTAAATGAAAAACTTAATGACGCCATGGTTACAGCGAACCGGGCGGATGTCGAGATTATATTCTGCTGGATTCCTAGACATGTGTGAATTGCAAGGAATGAGCGAGCCGATGAGGGCTCCAAGGATTCCGTGAGGTTAGGGTGACCAGACCAGCGTTTCGCTCTTCCTCACACCCGTTATATGGCAGTAATCACGGTGCTTGGCATAGAATATGGGAGACGGCCGAGGGGAACTTAAAATTGCTTGCCATCGCGCTGCGACGATTTCCTTAGACATACCCCCCAATGCTGCGACTGTTTTAAGCCCCTTTCTGTCATCCTTGAATTGGGCACACTCGCAGGATGGGCAGTGCTCCCCTGCACCTTACCTCAATGATATCAGGCTGGGGTTGCGGTGTATCTTCATTTTGGTAGTGGTTAGGTGAAGAAGTCAATTTAAGTTCCCCTTTCACTACTATTTTGAGGGGGTGGGTTTGGTCATATAACAATGTACATACGCTTTTAAGATGTTTACAACGTACGAGTATTTTTAAGCCTGGTTGTTTATATCTAACTTGGCGCTAGGCTTCACAAACAAGCCTTGATTCGATAATCCTTCTTCGTCGCCTCCATACCCCCATTCTAGATATTTTTTCACTGTTCCCGCTATTTCCCATTTCTGTTTTATTGCTTAACTTCGCCACGAATGTCTTTTCAACATATCTCGCGAGTGGAAACACCGCTTCTGATTACATCAAAGGTAAGCTACATCGGTGTGGCTAATCACCAGATGGAGTGCAGATTCGGGTCGACTTCTCACTGCCTGAAATAGTCGTGGTTCGGACCCCACGTTCAACTGTAGGGCACCATTCAGAAATAAAAGTTCTTAAATAGTGCAGACCAGTGGGAAAACCACTGCCAAATTATTTTGTCAAAATTCAGGCGGAGATGCCCTCGTATGTTTATGCTTATTATTGATGAATAAATTTTGTCGATTGCTTGTTTTCAATCGGCCCTTGATGCACTATCCCGTTTCTTGGACCTTGACCCAGAGTGCACCCAGCACTTTCGATTGTGACGTCAGGAAGTTTCCCCAATGTGTTAAAAAAGTAGCAAATATTAATGGGTTTAGCGATTACACCCCCTCCCCGCTGCTTTCGCTCGTTCCACCCCCAAACGTTTGGGGCGAGGGGGGAGGGTACAGCAGTTCTCTATCCACTGCCCCTTTCTTATAATGAATTTAGGGCCTATGGATTGAGGGAAGGGTGTCCATTATACCTCTTACCTACCGCATTGGGTAGTTTATGCGTTGGATCGATTGCCCAGTGTCCAAAACGCGTATATTTGGGAAAGGCGATAATTAACTGCCTGAGGCGTGAATTGGAATCGTCTCGCTGTTGATCATTCCCACCTCTTCTACAGGCTAATTCAAATAAGGAGGAGGCGAGGGAAGCTTTGCTCGCTCGTACCGGAGCGCATCGCCCCGTAAACACGGGTGCCATCTTGCGGTGTGAGGATATAAAGTGTCCGATTTAGTTTTGGAAGATCCGTCTCGCTTTGTTGATTGCCTTGAAATAGCAGTCCGCTACTCTTCCGCTTATGTGGTATAGGGGGGGGGGCACGACGTAATCCTTTTTTGTGTGTCTCGGGGTCCCTCCCACTGACCGTCACTAGCTGAAGATTTTAGCATTTGCACCCCCCCCATCCTGCTCCTTCCATCCCGCAACCTCTTGTAAAGGTAGTCAGTACAGTCTTACCTAAAAGGGTCCGTCCTCGAGGAGCAGGCCCTCATTTATCAGCACGAGGGGGGGGGGGGCAATTTCGTGGTTGTCTTTGTATTGGGGGCCACGACGGCGAAACTTTCGTTATGGATTGCCTTCCCGTTGTTATTATTTCCATTCTTTTCTGCCGTTGTTCGCCGCGATAGTATCTGATCTTTTTGGTCGATATGCCCACGTTGTTTTCGCCTTTTTAGAAACCGAATAGGAAAGATATCAGTTTGTATTTTGAGAGATTGTATTGTATGTGCAGCGTTTCTCTCCTTTCTGTTATTTCACCCCTTAAGAGAATCGGACGTCATCGTGAAATTTGGGCAGGCGGAGAGCTGTGCGTCCTCCCAAGTATGTTCCTTCCACACATTTTCACATTCCATGGACTCGTTACTTTCTTTTTTTTACAAACGGCTTGAAATCTTTTTGGCAAAGATGTCCTGTTGGTTCTCGTTTCTTAGTTCTAAGCAAATAATAATAATATGATTTACGCTGCCCTCTCCATCGGAGTAAGGTAGTTGCATTTAGCCTCCCCACAGATCCAATCAGTGTTTCTATTTCCTGATTGCTTTGGGTCTCGTAGTGCAAAACGTGTCCATTTCACGTTCTTCGCTGATCGTGCATGAATGAGCAGGCCGATTCAACTTAGTATGCGTAAGTGGCTCAAGGCGGCACACACGATACGTCCAAATCGGTGTGGCCAAGTGTGTCAATTGCGGAGAGCCGCACCCCGCTTCATCGAAGCAATGTGGTGCGTATCTCCCGGAGAAGAAAATCTAATTTCCATGGGTTCTTGTTTTCATTTTTTATACCCACATACCCTGTTTATAACATAAGGGAATAGTGGGCGACCTCCGGCACATGGAGAACCGCTTCCAAGCGCGGCCTCGCCCTCCCAAGGTGTCGTGGATTGCGAGGGAAAAGGAGACACCCCTTCGACTGGTGGAGGGGCTCCCCTATCACGCTTTTCATGCGGCAAAGGGGCTTCTCCTCTGCCATATTTGAAGCCGCTCCACAGAAAAGGCACCCACTCGTGCTTTCTCAGGGGACTCTCCAACCCTCTTCTACCAGAGAAGAGGTTTAATCATCTGCTACGCCTACTGGCGAGGTGGCTTCATCATCCCTATTTTGGACTCGCTCGTTCACGACTCCGCCTCTGCACTAGCGGCTCTCCCCCTTTTTTCGCGGGGAGCTGCTAATAAAACAGGAAGGATAGCGAGGCTCCTCGGGACGTGCTCCCTGTTGTCTTGTATAGCTTGCTTTCCTCAATGATCTTTAGCTACCCAGGAACCACAAATCGAAACTCGCCTCATTCCCTTTCACCACTTTACCTAATGCCCACGATCCACTTTACCCATAGTATATACTTTTTAGACTTATGAAGTAAGACACGCTCTGGGCATTGGAATCTCCACACGTCCTTGTTCCGGTATCCGTGACGCCACGGTCGCCGCGAGTCGGGCGGATGTCGAGATTTTCTGTGAATTGCGGAGAATGAGGGCGACAGAGTCCGCGAGGACTGGGCAACCATACCAGTGTTTTACTATTCCTCACACAAGACTACATGGCGAGAATCAGGGCACCCACCCCTCCGGGCTGATTGGCAAAAAAGATGGGAAACGGCCAAGGGGAACTTAAAGTTGCGTGCCTTCGCCCCGCGATATTTCCCATGGACATACCCCCCAATCCCGCTCCGTCTTCAGGTCGCTTTCTCTCGTCATCGAATTGGGCACACCCGCGGGCCGTACCGCCATTTGACGGAGCGCGCTCCTGCACTTTATTGCGACGACTACCTTGCCCCCCAGACTCTTCGGCACATTATTGTCGCATGTCCTAGTGTGGGTGATCTTCGTGCACCTTACCTGCCCGGTACCGAGACAAGCGGGGTCGCTACGGCTTGGCCCTAGTGCTATAGCCGGATTCCTTGCACCCCTGATCTTGAATACGCTGGCTTCCTCCATTGTGTTTTTTTTTTTTTTGTGCAGGCCTGCCCCTGATGAAGCCGACCTGCCTCCTGCACCTGATCATCTTTGTCCCTTGTTTGTCTAGTCATTCTTTTTGTTTCGTTTTCTTTTCCATTTTTTTAAAAAAATACAATAGCCTAAGATTTGGCTCATGTTAGTTTCGGTAACTCATTTTCTCGATGTGACTCCTTTTAATTATAAAAAATACTGCACCAGATAGATCCCCATGCCAGCGTAAGAAGGGTGGACACGAGGATTTTAGTGGCTGCTTTTCTTTGAGTACGGTCCACCCTGGTAGCAAGCTTCCGGTGTACCATTTAGTCAAGCGGACCCCACCCCATTCCCACGACAATGCCTCTTCAATGTTTCCAAATGTTGTTCTATTCGTTTATGGGAGTCTCATTTACGTTTTCCTTTTCGGTCGAATTGTCTTTTTCGAATACCACCTATTATTATTATTATTATTATTCAATACTTGAATTATAACTTTAAATGAACCACGGGACGATTGATTTAGGGTTCTTCAATATGTCCTGCTAGTTGGCTGGCTCCCTATCGGGGCAGTGAGCATATTTAGCGTACTTTTGGCGCTTGTCACAGAGTGCCAGTCTCGGCCCGGGCGCCTTCTCTTGTCTGGGCACGAGGGTGTCGTTGGCACGACTTAAGCAGGCCCCGCTTCCTTAATTACGCACACGTGTCGCACGCCTTAAAAAATAAGGCGAAAACTAACGTGGTCATCTCCGCCAGAAGCTTGGCAAATCCTTAGTGAAGGAAGCGAAAATGTGTTTAAGCGCCCGGGTCCTGAGGACGCCCAACTTCCGATCTGCTATTTTACTCGTTTTGCGGAGAGCGGGCTATGTGTTATATATATATATATATATATATATGTGTGTGTGTGTGTGTGATATCCTTTTGAAATCCATAGGAGTTAATTACAGTAAATCTATTACCTTTAATGGGAGACAAGAGTTTATTGTCAAACTGTTGTCTCCCATTAAATATAATAGATTTACTATATTTATATATATATATATATATATATATATATATATATATATATATATATATATATATATATTAAGAACGTAATTTTTTGAGATTAGGTGAGTTAAGAATTGGAAAAGTTCAGAGGTCCTCCCTTCTCTCCCCGTCCTTCTACTCCCCCTTATTATACCTAGAACATAATTTCTCGTAAATGTTCATATACTTGAGTAAATCCTGTCATTCCTTTGATTTCATTGAAAAATTTAGGAAAATCAACATAAAAAGAAGCCGATTAATAAGCTTTGATTTAGACAGCCAACCCGCGGCCCGCCAGATCATTTCCTGAGTCATTGGTGGAGCTCTCCGTCATTCCAAACGTGTGTTGAAACATCTTTTTTTTTCAAGAGCATGTTTTAAAATAGGCTAATTTAGGGTAAGGTTAGGTTGGGTTAATTGTTTAGAGAAATGTCATTAGGTGTCTCATTATTAAGTTCTTTAAAAAATTTTGTTATATAAAATATGTGGTTTTCAGAGGGTTTTTATTTGTGTGCCCCTCGTGCTCTCTCGGACTTGATGCGGCCCGCCGTATTATGCGGGTTGGAGACCCCAGATCTAAGGTATTAGATAATCCAAAATTAAACCTCCCTCTAGGCAAAAATAAAATTAGAAATATCAGCGATATGGGGTTTTCCGTCAAAAATATGGTCTTAGCATGGGTCATCCTTTAGCGCCCATATTATGATGTAACCTTTTTATGGGGCATTTCGAAGTATCATTACTCCCTTTTGTGATTCCCCATCATAATTTTGTATGTAGATGATGTCATATCGATTTGGCCTATAAATAGTTTAAATTTATTTGATGATTTCATTAAAAATCTTAACGACCTCCATCCCACTATCAATTTTAAAGTGGAGTGGGAAAAAGATAATTGTCTATTCTTTCTTGATGTGAAAATTGTTATTCATTGACAAAATTAGCTTCACTGTGTACCGAAAACCAACCCATTCTAACTCGTATATCCATTTATTTTCTCATCATGATATTAACATTCACCGAGCCGTTGCATCAGGTATGTTTTTCAGAGCACTTAGGATATGTGACCCTTGCTTTCTAGAAGACGAGATTACATATATAACCTGCAGTTTCATTGAATTAAATTATCCCCTCCACGTGATCAATGAAAGTTTATCTAAAGCAAAATCGACTCATTACCGTCCAAGGATAAAAACAAATTTAGTAATACGAAGTGTCTATCCCTCCCTTTTATCCCCTCCTCAAAGGAATGAACAAAGTAATTTCTCCAGGCCTAACCACATTTAAATACCCTTTTTCTATGCTTAAATCTTTCTCTTCGACCAAGCCCGTGGATCAGCTAAATGAAGCAGGTGTATATTTTATTCCGTGTGGCTCTACAAACTCTCCCTCATTCTACAGAGGAGAGACCGGAAGAACCTGAACAAAACTAATTTATGAACATAAAGGTGATGTTAGACGAGGTAGTACCACTTGTAACAATCGCATTCTCAGTATACGAGTGAAGAGGGTATGATAAACAACATACCGAAACTAGTCTCGTAAATGAAACCTTTGGCTCCTATACAGTGGTTTCACTATTATATATATATATATATATATATATATATATATATATATATATATATATATAACAAAGTAACACGTGAGGTATAAAACGATAGTCTAAAGAGGGAGATTAGCAGAGACATGAGAAGTAAGTAGATACATAGGGGAGAGAGGAAGATAAATAAAATAATGTTAATACAAAATCACCGTAATCATTAAATTGACAAATCCGGTGCCCATAAAAATGAAAATTGCGAAAAATTAGGAACATAAGTCAAAACTAATTTCTTTAAGAATGAGTTTTTTCATAACGGCATCAATTTTAAAAAGGCCAGGGGAAATGTTAAAGTTATTAAATTGGCTTATACATGGACATTCAACAAGGTTTCTTTTAATTGAGTCATTTGGGTGAAAACTAAATTTTGCTGAATTCCAATTAAGTGGTTGTTTTCGGACATATGCCCCCCAAAACGCAGTTATTTACAACTCTCCTAACATTGTATTTATGCTGATTAATAAGGACAGATAATTGCTTTCCTGCCTGTCCCAAATATTTTCTTGGACAAACAGAATATTCGACCGAATAGACTCCCCCCATCCCCAATATTATTACAATTATTGTGAACTAGAATTTTTTTATAGTCGACTTTAAAATGAACTGAATAAAGTTCGAAAGTACTTGGAAGCACCTTTTCATTTTTCCTACGGGACATTGCATTCATATATATATATATATATATATATATATATATATATATATATATATATATATATATAACGCCAAAAGTTTACAACACTTCAAAATGCAAATTTAGATACTTTTAGAGAAAGAGAGAGGCAGAGTGAGTGTGTGTAGTGCTTCTTTCGAACAAACAGTCCGCCTGCCTCCCTTGGAGGCCCCTTGACTGTCGTGTTCTTAAATGTTGTGTGATATCGAGTGTCGAACTGGGCTTGCGCGAGAAAGGACTCACAATTATAATGAGTCGCGGCTCGAAACTCGATGCGACTGACCTAAAAATTGACCTCCACCCCCACCTCAATCTTTCTTTCTCTCCTCACTTCTTCTTTTCTCTTGCTCCATTCACTGAGTTTCAGGTAAATTGTTACATATTGTACACAAGAAAAGAATACAAGTTGTGTACTAAATGAATCGATATCTTCTCGTTAGAATTTACATACACAGAGCGATATACGAAGGCCGGTGAATAAGTTTTGCGAATCGGTTGGGCAAACCAGAGGAAGGGGGATGGCTGTTTGTGGAGGTGTTAGGACAAGTTATGACAAGTCAGGACCTGCAGCCGCACGCTCCTGCCTCGTCTATTTAAGAAGCAGTAGCTGATCGTAGATCGTCAGTCACAAATTTTTCAACCATGGAGAAGGTTGAGCACCGCGCAGTGATCAAATTTTGACCAAGGAAGGCAAGAATGCAAAAGAGATCCATGAACGCATGGTTGCAGTGTACACTGACACCGCCCCTTCCTATGCAACCATTGCTCGCTTGAATAGGGAGTTCCGCCATGGTCGTGAGTCCCTTGAAGATAACCCCCGTCCAGGACGCCCGTCAGACGTGACCAACGAGAACAATTGGCCCGTGTGGAGAGGATGATCCTCGAAAATCGACGGGTGAAGGGTTTTAAAAAATTGACAAAATTTTGATACTTATTTATTTCTGAACTTCATCATTTTGTTTTTTAATATTATAAAAGAATTATTAGAAATAACTTTGATAAAAAAACATAAGTCATAACCAAACTAAGATGAAATTATTATTCAAATACTCAAGAAAATCCCCTTCTTAAATTATAGTTAGTGAAGTGATGATGGACTTTTTTTAAATTTATTTAGTAACTGCAAAAAATACTTAAATTTCATAAGTAGGATTATGAGTTTAATATTTATATTGAAATATTAAAATATATATATTAGTAAACGATATACTAAGCACTATTAATTAAATTAAAAAGTCAATAGTGCCTAGTATATCGTTTAATAATATATATATATATATATATATATATATTTTAATAGTTCAATATAAATATTAAATTCATTATCCTTCTTATGAAATTTAAGTATTTTTTGCAGTTACTGACTAAATTAAATTACAAATTTTTTAAAAACCTGTCTTCATCACTAACTTTAATTTAAGGAGGGGATTTTTTTGAGTATTTGAATAATAATTTCATCTTAGTTTGGTTTTGACTTGTTTTTTTATCAAAGTTATTTCTAATAATTCTTTTATAATATCAAAAAACAAAATGGTGAAGTTCAGAAATAATATCAGTATCAAATTTTTGTGAATTTTTAAAACCCAAAGAATTACAAATGGTGAAGTTCAGAAAAATTTATTTTTATATATCTTCTATAACTATTTTAGCAACGGGATATTTTGAAAGCTGGTAAGTTTAATTTAGAGTTCCTTTTTAAAATTATTATAATTGACGAAGTTCAGAATTTTTTTATAAATTTAACCATGGCTGCTTTTTTTCGATTTTAAATTTTAATCTTAGTAGCGAAGCGCAAGCTCCCTGCATAGGGAGGGAAGGGGAGTGGTAGAGCCATTGCCTAGTTTTACTATAAATCTAAACTGTAATTTTTACTATTCAAAGCTAAAACTATGAATGTTATATTAATTGTACCTTTAGAATTGTACTTTAGTATATATTTTATAGGCCTAAGAAGATGACCGTATTATGGTCGAAACGTCGCCAGAAAATAAATAAATAATGTCAGCAGCAGCAATTTTCCTTGCCTTGGGATTTCTGTTAAAAATATTATATATATATATATATCCGATACATGGTCAAAAGTTTATTTAATATAGTTATACACAACAGCAAAGTAATCGAAAATTGAACATCTTATGTATTTTGTACGTTGAATATAAATTCGGTATTAGAATACACAAATAGTAAAGCATTGATATTATATCGACAAAAGTGTTAGATTATCGCCTCAAAAAGTATCCAACACACCTACAAAATTAGTTTTAAAGCGATAATAAATACTTCTCGAACATTCCAGAGTGGTTTACGTGACAGGAATGCTGTAAACCTTTCTAGAAAAATAATCTACTTCGTCCACGTGAAACCGCGCACCTCAGTCAGTGTCTGAGAGCTGCATGAGAAGTAAGTCATCATTCAACACTAATTCTAATGTGGCGAAGATTAAAGAATTTCCAAAAAGGAGCAGAGAACTAATTATTCACTTACATAAAAGTGGTTTGGGCTATAGAAAATTTTCATCTATGCTAAAAATACCAATCTCAACCATTGGTGACACGATTCGCAGGTTCACGTCATATCAATCTACCACGCTCAGGGCGTCTCATCTAAAATTTCAAATCGTGCGGCTAAACATAGTCCGTAAAGTAAAGAAGAATCCTCGAGTGACTCGATCTGAACTTCAGAAAGATTTGGAAGCAGCTGGGACAAATGTATGCAAAAATACAATTAGAGCAGTTCTTAGGAACGAGGGATTCCATTCTCTCACACCAAGAAAGACACCTTTGGTGAAACCAATTCATGTCAGAAATCGTCTGAATTTTGCCAAGGAACATTTAGAGAAGCCTTCAAGTTTTAGGGACGCTGTACTATGGTCTGACGAGACGAAGATTGAGTTATTTGGGCGGAATAGTGTTATTAACGTTTGGAGACATGATCCTAAAAATACAATCCCAACAGTGAAGTTTGGAAGAGGTAGCATAATGGTATGGGTTGCTTCTCCTCTGCAAGTCCTAGAAGACACTTGAGTTCTTCTCCGGCAACCTCATCGCCGCGGGCCTGACTACTATTCATAGGACGTCTGGCCATTTTGCACGCCGACCACTCCCATGGTGGTCGCCCGAGTGTGAGACGGCCCTCAAACAGAATCCTTCGCGACAGCTTTTTCCGCATTCTCTAGCCGGGATGCTGCTCCGCCAGCATTCAATGCACGTCGTGATGTCGCGGAAGTCCGCTGGCTGAACTTTACCTCCAGAAGCGGAGAACCCTTCAACGACAGGTTTACTGTGAGTGAGTTGCGCTCCGCTCTAGCTTCGTGCGCGGACACCGCCCATGGTCCGGACGATGTCCCGTACGCCATGCTTCGACACCTGGGTGAGCGAGGCATGGCCTTTCTGTTAGATTTGTTCAACAGGATCTGGGTGGAGGGTCTTCTCCCAGACTCCTGGCGAATCGCTACTGTGCTCGCCTTTCGCAAACCGGAGAGAGATCACTCTACTCCGACCGGTTTACGCGCAATCTCTCTAACCTCTTGCGTGTGCAAGTTGATGGAGAAATTCGTAAATGTTAGATTCGCCTTTTTCCTGGACAGTGGAGGCCATCTGTGTTCTGCACAGTGCGACTTCCACAAGTTCCACTCCACGTCAGATGCTCTGCTCCGACTGGAAAATGCCGCCTGCGAGGCTTTCCTTCGTAGACAGCACTACGCCATGGTGTTTTTCGATCTGGCGAAGGCCTATGATACCACATGGCGATACGGTATCATGGAGACTCTCCACATGATGTGGGCGAGGGGACGCCTCCCAATGTTTATATCTGAATTTTTGTGAGATCGTCGATTCCGCGTACGGGTGGGGGGAGCCCTCTCCGACCCAAAGGAGCACGAAGAGGGTGTCCCGCAGGGAAGTGTCCTCAGTGTCACACTCTTTGCCCTGAGCATCAACGGGATCAACTCGGTGCTGCCGAAAGATGTTCTCGCTACGCTCTACGTGGACGACCTTTCGATCTCTTTTGGCGTGGCTATGCTCCCTATGCCGAAGCGCACAGGTTTCGGTTTTCTTTGGCCAAGAGTAAGGTGGTGCACTTCTGCCGCCATACACGGCTTAACCCTGATACAGATTTGTTTCTTAATGGGGTGCGCCTGGATGTGGTGGAATCGCACCGTTTCCTTGGTCTTGTATTCGACCGACGCCTCACCTGGGAGGCTCATATTCGCAGCCTTAGGGTCTCTTTTACCCGCGCCATGGACATTCTCCGTTCCGTGACGTTCAGCGCTTAGGGCGCTGATAGGGCTACTGCCCTACTTTTTTATCGATCCTTTGTTCGTTCGAAGCTCGACTACGGATGCGAGTTTTATGCATCCGTAGCCGAGCGTTTATTGCGGAAGGTGGATTCGATCCACCACACCGGCCTTCGCCTTGTGACCGGTGCCTTCCGCACTTCCCCCATTGAGAGCCTGTTGGTCGATGCTGGGGTGATGCCAATCGCTCTGCGCCGCGTGCACTGCATCACTCGCCTGTACGCGCGAGCCCGGCGCCTCCCTCAGTCGCCAACAGCTATCACTGCATCCGCAACTGATCTCGATGGTGCCTATGCCGCCGAGAGACGCCTGTCATACCCAAAGCCCTTTGGGTTTAGGGCCAGGAAACTCCTTCGAAAGCTAGATATAGCTCTCGGGCTGGTGGCGCCCCTGGTTCTGCCCAGGACGCCACCCTGGAGGGTACCACATTTGGCTATTTGTCGCCACGCCTCTGCTCCGAAAGCTTGTACGGTGCCGGGAGTATTGCGTTCGACCTTTCTGGAGCACACCTCGTGTCACGCTGGAACCGTGCCAGTGTATACGGATGGCTCCAAGTCCCAAGAGGGGGTCGGCTTCCACGCTGTATCCCCTCTGTTTGAAGTCAGCGGGGCTCTGCCAGGCGCTGCGTCTGTCTTCACGGCCGAGCTGGTGGCAAAACACCACTCGGTACGGGAGATTACGTGACGTGCCCGGTTCGGAGACCGGATTGTGATCTATAGCGACTCACAAAGCGCCCTGAGTGCTCTCGGGGCATTGGTATCTCCGCATCCCCTGGTTCGCGATATCCGTGACGCCACGGTTATGGCGAACCAGGCAGATGTCGAGATTATCTTCTGCTGGGTTCCTGGACATGTAGGAATTGCGGGGAATGAGGGCGCCAAATAGTCTGCGAGGACTCTGCGACCGGACCAGCGTTTCGCTCTTCCTCACACCGACTACATGGCAGGAATACGGGCAGCTCTTCGGACTGCTTGGCAAAGAAGATGGGAGACGGTCGAAGGGAACTTAAAGTTGCGTGCCATTGCGCTGCGACTGTTTCCTTGGACCAATCCCCCAATGCCGCGACGGCTTCAGGTCGCTTTCTGTCGTCTCCGAATCGGACACACTCGTGTGACGCATCGCTATTTGATGGAGCGCTCGCCTGCGCCCTATTGCGACGACTGTGTCGTCCCCCAGACTGTTCGGCACATTCTTGTCGAATGTCCCAGTCTGGGTGATCTTCGCACTCGTTACCTGTCCCTTTACCGGGATGGGCGGGGTCGCTACCGCCTGTCCCTTGTACTCAGGTCGAGTGCGTCCACCATGACTGGTGGACTGATAGACTTTTGGGGGGAGGCCGGCCTTCTCCCTTGTATTTAACTTTTTTTTATTGTTGTTTGTTTTTTTGTAGGTCGCAGGCTCCTGCGCCGGGGGGAGGGGGACCTCCTTTCGACGCCGGAGCTTGCTCCCTGATTGTTATCCCCCTTTTATTGTTGTTTCTTTTAAAAAAATTATTTTAAAGTAGCCTAGAACTGGGATGTTCGTTTGCGGCGAATCATGCCCAAGTGGGCAGTCGCCAGATAGCCCCTTGATGAAAAAATCCTGGACGACTCCATATTATTGAAGGGAAAATGGATGCTCAGATGTTTCGCAGGATTCTGGATGATAGTCTCTTACAGTCTGCAGACGACTTGAAGTTACCAAGAGGATGGACATTCCAACAGGACAACGATCCAAAACATACAGCCAAGGGCACTGCAGCGTGGTTTCTGCAGAAGAAAATAAAGGTTATGGGATGGCCAAGTCAGTGTCCAGACCTAAATCCTATCGATTTAAAAAGAATGGGCCAATATAGCTACAAATATTCGTAAGAACCCCAAAAGTAAATATCCCAAACGTTTGGAAGCTGTACGAGCGACGAAAGGTCATATCACCAAATACTAACTGGTTTTAATAGATGTATCGGATACTTTTTGAAACGTTCGTTATATTTTTGCCGTAATCATAGTAATGTTTACTATTTTTGCAATATTATACCAATTTGTATTCAACGTACAAAATACATAAGATGTTCAATTTTGGATTACTTTGCTGTTGTGTAACTATGATAAATAAACTTTGGACTATGTATCGGAATATTGTACCCACTGTATATATATATATATATATATATATATATATATATATATATATATATATATATATATATATATATATTAATTTACCCCCTTGATCTGTTGAGCATCATCGTGTTCATTGTGCCGGTGTATTGGCAAATACCTTTTAGCTGCTTTTTTATGTCAGTGGCACTGCTTCTCTGCCTCTTGGCAACCTTCTTGTCATAAGACTCGTCCCGGCGATGGAGTCATGAATGAACGTGTTGTAATGCCCCCTCCCCCCACCACCGCCGCCACGATTTTGTCCTCGAATCGGTCGTAAAAGGAAACTGCTGGGAAGCTTTGGACTATCTATAAAGAAGGTTCACAGCTTGCAAGAAGCCAGACTTGAGAGGTCTTGGGTATTGTGGCACGATTAATGAAAATATTGGCTTTGTCTCAATGACCCCTTGCCTGCGCCTAATGAGCTTGCCGCCCCTCAGTTGCCGTTATCGGGTGCATAAAACGCTGCACTCCTTATGGCAGGCGGCCTTGACTGCCAGCCTCTCTAAAAGTCTCGGGTCCCGTCAATGGGGCGGCCGCATCACATCTTCAGATCCTTCCTAGCCGTCTTGTCGATGATTAGTACGACGCAGTCAGGCATCTTCCCAGACTCCCCAGTTTGCAGCTACGGCGGGAACATCACACTTTAACGCGCCCATAGTTGGAACATCCGAGGCGGGAGCGACTGGACGTGGGATGTAGCCTCGCACTTCACCATTTTTTGTCTATTGGCTAGCATTCAAAATTTCTAAGTACATTCCATTAAACAAGACCTTGCCTATATTTGATATTGGGGTAGGAGAAGTTTTCGCTTATTTAAAAATAATAATAGTTGTGAGCGAGCATTCTCCCAGTTGTTCCCTTGCCCTGATCTTCACCCCCCAGACTCTACGAACCCCCATCCCCCCTCGCCAGATCAAAGGCTTATTTTCCACTTAAGCAACGTTTACATATATTCCGTGTAATTATGCCTCCCTCCCTCCATCCTGTCGCCCATTGTTCATCTGATATCTTGACGTGGTTTGGAGCCTCTCGAGGGGCCTTTGAATCAATGAGTGCTTTCACGTCCACCTCGACGGATGCCGAAATCGATGCGTGTGTTTACATGACGCGGTGAGGGGGAGGGGCTAAACTAATCAGTTCTCCTTCGTGTCGAGGAGGGGGGTGCGTGGCTTGTAAAGCCCTGCGACCAAGGTGTGGGAGGGATAGTTTTCTGTGAAATATCTTCAGTAGGTCCCCCGATACGATAAAGAAATTCACATAAAGATCAGTGTGATATTTGCTGTAAAAACACCCCCGGGGGAAGGTAAAGCGCAGAAAGGGTGGTAGTAGTGCCTTTTGACACCGAGTGAGCAGGGAACCCTTCGTGGCCAAACGGTGAGCCACCTGTTCCACGTCATGACAATTACCTTCAGGATTCCGGGACGGTAAAAGTGTTGTGTGTAGGGACATACGGCAGGCGGGGGGGCGAAGCTGACAGTGCCCAGGCTTCTGGCTCAGTGCAGTTTCCCCGACACTAACCTCTCGACCACTTATTATCTCGCCTTTCTGCCCCCCCCCCCCCACACCTCGTTTTCTTTTTTAGAATTGTACTGCAACGGCGTAGCTATGGAATGCCTCGAGCCCGCCTTCTCCCTCACTCACGGCAATAGTGGATGTTAAAAGGTGTCCAATAGAACCACTTCTTTTTAAGGCTTAGATTGGGTGGAGACCGAGACACTCGCCTGGCGCGGGTGAGTCGCCTACCCTATGCAGTGCCGAGGCGGCAAACCATGGCTATTATAGTACCTGCGGGTTTTTAAAAATTTTTCGCGGGTCTCTGCTACCTCACAATTTTGCCTTTATTCCCGAATGAATTTCATTTGTTTGTTTTTTTTATTCCTAAGCTATGCCCCCTCTTCCCCTTAAACGGGTACTGTATTTTCCCCAACACGGAATCTTGTCTCCAAGATTCCGCGTTGGTCGGTGCCAATAAGCAACTCACACCCCCGATTTATATTTGGCGATCTCTTCTGTCTTATCCATCGAGGGGTGGGTTATTGATGAATGGAATCGTAAACGAACGATCGCATGTACATTCCCGCTAAGGATAAAGTGGGTAGGAAAGTCAAAGCAAAAGGAGTATTGAAAAAAATCGTGGCATTTTCACTTTACCTAACGACACCATTTCACGATAATTGTGGAATTTTCAATAATCACTTCCTTTACATGTGATAAAACGTAACTATCCATGCAGGAAACGAAATAATAAGGATCTCTTCTCCTTCGGGGTGGAAGCTTGTTGATTCTCGTCGCCTAATTGTGACTTTTCGGTGTTGGTATTTTACTCGTTAATAAGTCTATGCCATGGTCAGGTTAGGCGAGTTTGGGTTCAATCAACCAAACCTAATTAAAACATAAACCACAAAAGAATCGCAGTAGGCGACAAGACCCAATAAGAGTCGAGTAAATGCAACCCCCCCCCCCCTCATCAGCGTGAATCGCTTCATGAAGCGTCGAGATCGCGATGTTCTTGGATTTTTGGCGCTTCGTTTTCGGGGCGGGGTTTCTAGGGGAATCGCAAGCAGAAATTGTGCCTGGTTGAACTCGAAAGAGCAAAAGGTTTTGCTTTTTTGACATGTTTATTCTTAGGTTTTATAATATCCGCCACTTCTCTTCCCCAACCTGCTTTGCCTGGCACAAAGGTTATTTAATTTAAAACTCTCCTCGTTAACATCACTAACAAAGCCATAAAGAAAACCAACCCCCTCTAACCAATATCAAACAACAGGAGACATTCACCACTACGCAAGCAATTCATCCACACCACCCTCAACTATGCAGCGCCAGGATGGCACCCAACCCTCGCCAAATCCCACTCCAACGAGCTCCAAACCGCTCGAGTCATCACGAGAGGCACTCGAATCACACCAAAGCGCTGAAACAAAAATACTTTTGCTCACTGTAGGAAATGAGGGTGCGAAAGTATTCGCGTGGCCAGCGACCAAAGCAGCGTTTCTCCCTTCCTCACACTGACTAGACGACAAGGATCAGGTAAGTTATCCGGGCTGGTCGTCAAAGAAGTTGGGGAAACGCCGCGACTGTTCCCATGCCCCCCCCCCATCCCCATCCCATGCCGCGACGGCTTCAGGTTGCTTTCTGACGTCTCCGAATTGGACACTCGCGGGCCGCACCAACATTGGATGGAGCGCTCCCCATGCACCTTACTGAGATGCCTGCCCGTCGTACATCAGACTTTTGGGCACATTCTCGTTGAATCTCCCACTCTAGGAGGATCTTTGCGCACGCTAACACAACATTCGGGGTCGCTACCGCTTTCCCATGTACCCTTGACTGGTTCATACAGACAGACTTGTGGGCTGGCGTCCATTTTATTTGACTCTTTGGTGTTGGTCGCATGCTCTTGTCCCTGGGTGAGGCAGGCCTTCGAATATACGAACCCCTTCCCTTAAAAACAAACAAACACACAGCCATTTTCTCAATTCTTTGCTGAAATTCACCATTTGTAATTTTTTTTTTATCTAAAGTTAAAATATACCCATATCGATAAACTAATGTCCAAACTGTTGGCGTTGACTATTCATATCCCGAAATTAGTAACAAACTGCTCAAACTAAAAATTAGAAATGTTAGAAAATTATAGTGTAATAGATATATCCTGCTCAATGTTCGATGCCAGTCAAGTGTGTGATCTCCAGCAACTTAAATCTAGACTAGCTTGTGATCCACATTCGAATTTTTTTTAGAAATGTGCAATTCTAATTAGAGTTAAACATTAAAAAATAATATTAAAAATGTACGAGTATAAAAAGCTATCCATGAAGGAAAAGGCAAAGAAAAAATGCTAAATTTATTTTTATTTCATACTAGAAACATGAATACTATGACTATACAGCACGGAAACTTTGGACATTGTTGTAGATCTCAAGTTATACCATGTGATCTAATTAATGTAGAGCGCCCAATGTTCACTTGGTCATGCATGATCCAACACCTCAGCCGATCACTGAACCCATCTCAACCCAGTACACTATTCCCAACACGTGTTCCACAACCTACCACCACTATTAGCAAAACACATGAATACTCTACCAGGGTTGTCAAATAAAAAAAAAAACCCGGTTTACTTTTTTTCAAGTGAAATTTGAAAAAAACCCTGGATTTATTCAACATTTTAAAATTGCAAGTTTTTTTTTTTAAATGAACGCTACTTATCATTATCTTATTCAAAATGCATATTTATATTTATAATTTCAACAAATATGTATCAAATTGAGGTTATTTCTCTGATACTGACTCATAATTCATCTCTCCTTCTAAAGGTTATGGCTATCATGGGTACCCACAATTCTCGATCTGTGATCTGTTCTTATTATAATATAGTTATTAAACTAATTATTAATATTATTAAAATAGAGAGAGATTCTTTTTCTACGTTATTCTAATGGTTATAGCGGGTTTTTTTAAACCCGAGATTTGAATAAACTCAATAAAACCCGGGTTTGTTTTGGGGGTTTTTTAACGGGTCTTTTGGAGCTTTTCCAAATTTGGGGTTTTTTTGCCAACCCTGTACTCTACAACCAAACATTATTCTAAATGCCCCCTCCCTAAATAAACCAATCAGTGGAAATCATTACAATGGATGGATACAATCATCGCGATCGGCCACTCCGCATGACTAGAAACAGTCCAAACACAGAAAGGGTGTTCCATTAAGACGGATCGCAGTTAGCAGTAAATATACATTATAGCAAAATATATATTGAGTTTTCTGCCTCTTTTAACACTACTTTCAATCATAAGTAGTTTTTCTGCCTCTTTCAACACTAATTTCAATCATCAATATATTGATGATTGAAAGTAGTGTTGAAAGAGGCAGAAAAACTCAATATATATTTTGCTATAATGTATATTTACTGCTAACTGCGATCCGTCTTAATGGAACCCCCTTTATATATATCTTTGGTTTGTGCTGATACCTGCAAAACTGTCATTTATTCCTCTGACGCATTTCAGGTAGCAAATGAGTGCTTACAAGGAATTAGCTTTTTTTATCCATGGAAATGCAAACTTTTGAGATCAGAGCCGTTATCAATTTTTGAACAAAACTTCATTGGAAATCCCCTGCTATTGTCGATTCTTTGGAGCATGTTTATGGTGAGTCTACATCGCATGGAAACACTGTTTTGAGGTGGATGAAACGTTTCAAAGAAGAGAGATATAGATAGATAGATAGATAGAGAGTCACAAGAAAAAGTAGTACCTCAAAGGAGAGAGAGAGATTTTCCGCTACATGTTTTTAATGTTTGACACCCCCTGCCACATGCGGTTAGGACTAGCAATGAATAATCGTGTTACGTACGTGCGTCCATGCCGAAGGCGACGGGTTGCTCAGGGCTAAGGTATGCGGCTTTGCATCCCCCGGTCGCCCGAGATTGGATTCCCCCTCTCCTCTTCCGCTCCCAAGATGGGGAAGTAGGTGGGGTGGTCCAACCTACCTTATATTTCCAAGCCCCAATAATTGGTGTGGATATTTGTTGTTTTACCTCTATCTCCCTCCTCCTCCCCGCGTTTGGTTATCGTAAGGATAGGCTGCTACTAATGTAGTGCCCGACGTTCAAATAGGCCTTTTCTCCAGCTAGTTGGGCTCCTTGATTGAGGTGATGCCATATATGGTCCTCCTCAGCCAAAACACCTGCTCGCATTCCTTATATGCACCTTTTCGAATGTTTTACCTTGTCCATACACACACACACACACACACACACACACACACACATATATATATATATATATATATATATATATATATATATATATATATATATATATATATATATATATATATATATACACACACACACACACACACACACACACAGTGCCCAGCAAAGGTTTACAACACACCATGAAAAACAGACGTTTATGTATTTGTAAGCACTATAGGTAAATGAAACTTTTATTACTGACAGGATATGTATTCAAACAATAAATTAAATCATCAGGACCATACAAAACATCAATATAGTTTTTTGCAGAAGAAATACAATTAATTACTAACGCAAAGTTTACAACAATCTATTTTTCTCACTTACTCATAAATGTTCGAGAAGGAGAAACTTCTTACAATTTCTAGAACGTTCTACATTAATCTACGCACATAACTTAGGGACTGGTATAAGCTATCACGTCATTCTTTATCAGACAACGTTCTGTAAACATTTGCACGATGGGACAACAGAAACGAATCGATCAAGATCTTCGAAAACGTATTGTAGACCTTCATAAAAGTGGCATTGGTTATAGAAAAAATATCTCGTCAGTTAATAGTTCCATTGAGTTCAGTTGGAACGATAATACGTCACTGGAAGTCTCAAAATTCTTCTCTTCCTCTGATCAGTTCTGGCCGTCCTCGCAAGCTAACCTAACGGGCAGGTAGATTATTGGTAAGAAAGGTCAGTAAAATACCCAAGGTTTCTCTTAAAGAACTTCAGCGTGACTTAGAAGTGAGTGGAGTTACAGTGAGTAAAGACACAATTAGTCGATTGCTTCGTAGCATGGGCATCTACTCACGGTCTCCAAGGAAAACCCCACTTCTTACAACAAAACAAACAGGTTCGTGATCTTTTGAATTTTGCAAAAGAGTTTGTTAGTAAACCTGCAGAGTTTTGGGACAACGTACTTTGGTCGGATGAGACAAAGATAGAACTGTTCGTCCGTAACGGAGCTCCGAGGGTATGGCGAAAGAAAGGTACCGAATGTGCACCAAAGAACACTACCCCAACAGTAAAATATGGAGGTGGTTTCAATCATGATCTGGGGTTGTTTTAGTGCCGCAGGTATTGGAAATATCGAAAAACCATAGAAGGAAAGATGAATGGAGAACATTATAGAAGAATTTTGAAGAAAAATTTACGTCCAAGTGTGCATTCTCCTAAATTGAAACAGGATTGGATCTTTCAACAAGACGATGATCCGAAGCATACAGCAAAACTGACACAAAATTGCTTTAGATCAAATGGTGTAAATATTCTCATATTTTCTATCCAGTGTCAGTTGAAAAATGGTGTGAGATACGCCGAAACTGTTCTGAATTAAATTGTCTTCGGAGAATGTGGTTTAATTAAACCACATTCTCCGAAGACAATTTAATTCAGAACAGTTTCGGCGTATCTCACACCATTTTTCAACTGACACTGGATAGAAAAAATGAGAAAAGTGCATATAAGCATAACACAAGGTCAGGTCGTGAAAGATCCCCTCTTTTCAACCCCCAATCCCCTACTTGAGGCTAACAGGAAGAGCTTGGTTAAACAGGCACCCCTGCGAGCTGTGGCCTACGGCCTTATTTGTTAATCTTACCGCCTTTTTTAATCCCCTTTATAGCCTCTTTATTTTAACACCCTTTTCTTCTTCTTTCTTTCTTTCTTTTTTGTTTGTTTGTTTCTTTCTTATTTTCCCTCTTTCCCCCTTGTGTCCTTGCTTTTCCCATTTTGCCCCTCCTTTTGTTTCCCCCGTTCCCTTCTTTTCCTTTTTCATTGTTTTCCACTTTCCCCCTTTCCCCTCTTTTTCTTTTTTTCTTTTTGTTTATTTTTCCGATTTTTATTTATACTTGCTTGCCGATGCCGATTCTGGCTAATATTTGTTTTTAGTGTATTATGCTTAATTTATTAGATACTTTATAAATTAGCTTCCATAACTATATTACTCAACTGTTAGGCTGTTGGAAGCTTGGAACTTGGAAACCAATAGACAAAGTAATGGAGTATTTTTTAGCTGTTTTTTTTTTTTCAATAGCCATTGAGTTTATGGAATTTTATAGCTTTTGATGGAAGGTTTTAGGATACAAAATGAATATGGATCTTTACAGAATTTATTTAATTTCCTTTCATATTATGAATAGCCTATATACCTGTAGAAGTCTAAATACCTCCATGCATTAGCACATACTTAAATACAGCGACGCAGCTGCGTGCCCCCCCCCCCACCTTATTCCAAATTCGCCTTTTCGCATCGAATCCCCTTCACCCCCTTTTCGCGCCTTTGAGATAACCAAATTCGCGGCCAGCCACACAGGAAAATGTCTGCCTCAAAAGACACCTGCCAGCCGACGAAGGCCCGAGTTTCTTCGCGCCGTCATAAACCTTCGGCTTGAGACGAGGAAACCTCGGGTGGCGCCGAGGTGTGAATGTTTGGCATGTCCTGCTGGCAGACGAAAGATCTTTTCGCGCGACGATAAGAATTTTATGAGAATCCGGTGCTCTCTCTCGATTTTAGCTCCTGAGGGAAATAAAAGATCTTGGACCTACGTTGTATGTGGAGCTAGTCCCACAAAGGAAACTGTTCGCCAGTTGCAAGGAAGAAACTTCGGGGAATTTGTTGTTGCTATCAGGGTACTTGTAGGTGCTAAACTTCTAGCAGAACCCTCCCCGCTTCAGAGTCAGAGGTTGCATAGGACCCCCCTCTGCGGATAATCCTAGTCGCAGCTAGGTAATCATTTTTGGCTACCCACTCAAGGTGCCAATAATTGGAACCGACACTTCGAGGAAAAGAATTCCGATTTGAGTCACAGTTTGACTCGCCTTCGCGATCCGGCCTAGGATCATTATATCAGGACACCGGTCTAGAATTACCCACCCCCCCATCACATTCGGTAACCTTGAACGATCGGGCTAAGTGCGAACGTCGTCAGAAGAAGAAGACATTCACCGTCATTCTCCAAATACTTACGATCTCAAAATACTTACGATCTCAAAGGTATCGTTAAAGTGAATTATCCCCTCCCCTAACTTCACCAGTTTAATCGTTAACTATAATTTCCATCCCGAGCTCATAACCTCGAGTATTACAAGTGATTAATTCAGTGCTTAATTCCGTGGCTATGCCGATGCGCACAGGTTTCGGTTTTCTTTGGCCAAGACTAAGGTGGTGCACTTCTGCCGCCATCCACGGCTTCACCCCGACCCAGATTTGTTTCTTAATGGGGTGCGCCTGGATGTGGTTGAGTCGCACCGTTTCCTTGGTCTTGTATTCGACCGACGCCTCACCTGGGAGGCTCATATTCGCAGCCTTAGGGTCTCTTTTACCCGCGACATGGACATTCTCCGTTCCGTGACGTTCAGCGCTTGGGGCGCTGATAGGGCTACTGCCTTACTTTTTTATCGATCCTTTGTTCGTTCGAAGCTCGACTACGGATGCGAGTTTTATGCATCCGCAGCCGAGCGTTTATTGCGGAAGGTGGATTCGATCCACCACACCGGCCTTCGCCTTGCGACCGGTGCCTTCCGCACTTCCCCCCATTGAGAGCCTGTTGGTCGATGCTGGGGAGATGCCACTCGCTCTTCGCCGCGTGCAGTGTATCACTCGACTGTACGCGCGAGCCCGGCGCCTCCCTCCGTCGCCAACAGCTCTCACTGCATCCGCAGCTGATCTCGATGGTGCCTATGCCGTCGAGAGACGCCAGTCATACCCTAAGCCTTTTGGGTTTAGGGCCAGTAAACTCTTTCGAGAGGTAGGTATCGCTCTCGGGCCGGTGGCCCTCCTGGTTTTGCCCAGGACGCCACCCTGGAGGGTACTACATTTGGCCATTTGTCGCCACGCCTCTGCTCCCAAAGCTTGTACTGCGCCGGGAGTATTGCGTTCGACCTTTTTGGAGCACACATCGTGTCACGCTGGAACCGTGCCAGTGTATACGGATGGCTCCAAGTCCCAAGAGGGGGTCGGCTTCCACGCCGTATCCCCTCTGTTTGAAGTCAGCGGGGCTCTACCAGGCGCTGCGTCTGTCTTCACGGCCGAGCTGGTGGCAATACACCACTCGGTACGGGAGATTACACGACGTGCCCGGTTCGGAGACCGGATTGTGATCTATAGCGACTCACAAAGCGCCCTGAGTGCTCTCGGGGCATTGGAATCTCCGCATCCCCTGGTTCGCGATATCCGTGACGCCACGGTTTTGGCGAGCCGGGCAGATGTCGAGATTATCTTCTGCTGGGTTCCTGGACATGTAGGAATTGCGGGGAATGAGGGCGCCAAAGAGTCCGCGAGGACTCTGCGACCGGACCAGCGTTTCGCTCTTCCTCACACCGACTACATGGCAGGAATACGGGCAGCTCTTCGGACTGCTTGGCAAGAAGATGGGAGACGGTCGAAGGGAACTTAAAGTTGCGTGCCATTGCGCCGCGACTGTTCCCATGGACCTATCCCCCAATGCCGCGGGCGGCTTCAGGTTGCTTTCTGTCGTCTTCGAATCGGACACACTCGTGTGACGCATCGCTACTTGATGGAGCGCTCGCATGCGCCCTATTGCAACGACTGCGTCGTCCCCCAGACTGTTCGGCATATTCTTGTCGAATGTCCCAGTATGGGGGATCTTCGCGCACGATACCTGTCTCGGTACCGGGATGGGCGGGGTCGCTACCGCCTGTCCCTTTTACTCGGGACGAGTGCATGCACCATGACTGGTGGACTTATTGACTTTTGGGGGGAGGCCGGCCTTCTCCCTTTCATTTAACCCGGTTTTATTGTTGTTGTTGTTTTGTTTTTGTTATTTCTTTTTATTGTTGTTTCCTGTTGAATTTTTTTGAAGTAGCCTAGAACTAGGCTGTTTGTTTACGGCAACTTATGCCTAAGTCGGCAGTTGCCAGATAGCCCCTTAATAAATAAAAAATAAATAAATATTATGCAATTCACCAGGAACTCTGGTGGATCTTAGGGAAACGCATAAGGCGCTGGCGAAAGGGATGTTTCCTACGGGAGGGGCGCGGTAACATTTTCAACTAATTGATAAGGGACATACTTAAAGCGAACGGAACTTATACCACCAATAAACACTTAGCGCTCTGCTCAACCTAACCTACCCTAACCTCTCTCTTTAAGTTAACTAGGTTAGCAATCGGCACCAAAACAAAACTTCCTTTTTCACCCCCTGACGAGTTGAATACCTTCAATTAGCCACACCAACATTCTAACCCGAATTTATCTTGCTCTTGTGTTTATCTATACTTGGAGGATTTTGGCGATAATTTGTTCATATTCAACAAGGGTCAAAACGACTAACTAATTTTTTTTTTGGGGCGGGGGGGCGTTTATAAACCTCTAAAACCTGACACCAATTTATTATGTAGTAGTTTTATATATATTTTTGACCGATTCCGAGGTTAAAAGATGGTGCCTTGCACCTCGTATGTACTCGATTAAGGCAGTTATTAGCGCTTCAAGGGATTAATATCACAAACTAAGGTAGAATCTCGAATTATGAATACAAATATTGCCAAAACTTTCGTTTAAGCGATAGATGGAAACATTAACCAAAAATAGTAGTTTATTTTACAACAAACTAATCAATCAAAACAAAAAAATAGTTTTAAAAAATTAACTCGCTAATTAATATAAGGCCTTGACTCATAAAATAATTAATTTACACTCCCTTAAATACGCAAATGTTAATCTTCGAAAAAAATTCAATTCACTGGCTTACTAAAGAAATATTACAACGGGCTACCCAGATAAATTGGGGCCACCGTTCATTTTAACGAATTCAGTAATCGCCCAACAATGCGAACTGTCGATAGATTCAACAAAATACTAAAAAAAATGTTTGAGTTACCGCTACTTTTTTCAAGGGTTGGCTGGTTGTGCATGACATCACCGTCTCGGTGCGGTTTTGGGCCTATGGTAGGCAGATCCCAGCTGACTGGCGTTGATTCTCTCCAGCCAAAAAGGTAGGCGTTGGTTAGTTGCGCGTTCGTAGGTGGAAATTCTGAGGTTTCCGGTCGATTCACTTATCTACGGCTGCCGATAGGTATTCCTTTAGATTTAAGAATCTTTCTTCTGGTTGAATAATACTCTTGTCGAGAACGAGAAATTGTCTTCCTTGCTCGGTAGAACTTTGTAGAATTTATAATTTTACTAGTCTCTTCTGGGTACTCTTGGGAACGATCGGCTTCGAAAATGGTTAATCTTTTCGGGTTCATAACTGGGTTATAACGAACGTGGGAACAGAGAACGTTTCTCTGGGGCTAACTGTCTGAATTCCTACTTTTCGCTTAGCCTTTCTATATATATATAGCCATTAACGTGGAAGGAGGTTGAGGGATCGCTGCTGCGGGCTGTGCGTGTGGAGGTCAACCTTATTTGAAGACAAATGACTTGCCTGGCTTTTTGTTTTTACTTCGGCGTTAGCTCGAGGGGGAACTTTTCACTGACTTGGTTTTTCTTACTAACAACTTTAGAGGTGAAATTTAGGCCTCTTCAAATCCCTAACGTAAACTAGGTAAATTATAAATAGCATCTGTACCCATTTTAATTACCGAATTGTGTGTCTCGGGTTTTCAATACTGCTCATGCAGCGGGATTAACTTTGTTCTTAGTTAAAACAGGCGTGTGAGGGTATGGAACGTACATACTCGCATGCCGCCACCCCACCCTTCCTCCAACTGGCGACAGGAAGTCTGACGAAAGAAGGCCTATTTCACAGAGAAGCCTAAATTCTATTTGCCTTATTTATGATACCATGGAGATTGTCCAGAAGGCGCTGCGATAAGCGAATTGTGGTAAATGAAACTCGATTTACCACAATCCTCGGTATAAATAATAACGCCGTTCATCCCTCTATAGCAGTGTCCCAAACCTACTCGCGTACCCCTCACGTTGAACGAGAGTCGTTGCCCTAACGTATCGACTGCCAACGCGCCGTCGAGTCAACTTGGTCGCTGTCTCAGTGTTCCGGAAGTAAATCCCGCCCCGCACAGTCTGTGATTAGAAGAATACGCTCTGTTGCTCAACGTAACTTAAGAAAGAAAAGGAACATCCAAATAGTTACTGGAAGTTACGATTTGTTAGTGTCACATCCAATTAGGAGTGAACTGACCGGAACAGCAGCCAGCAGCCCTGAACCCGTCGTCTTATCCCCCTCTCCCCGAGAACTCGTGTTAACGCCACCCGAACCACCCCGTCTGGACCTGAGTAGTCGTCAAATTTTGACGAAGAATCGGCGAAATTTTGCCGATGCAGATTCTAGCCGATGCCGAGTACTCGGCACATCTCTAATATATATATATATATATATATATATATATATATATATATATATATATATATATATATATATATATATAATTAAATCCCATTAGGGCAGGGTGGGGGGGCGCAGGTCAAAGGTGACGAACTTCCGGCCGATGAGTAGTGGACAGAGGTTAAGCACCCTTCCCATGGTAATTAACAATTTGGGGCGATTAGGTTAAGTGCAGGGTTTTCGATTCTGTCCTCTTGCACATGGAGCTATGCCTTAGGAATTGAATTGTATGTTTACCCTTGGTTTCTTTTCTTGAATATATACCTATATAGCAGTCAAGGAAGAGTAATGACGTCGATTTGGTCACTCTAAATTTTTTGTATTCCTCTCCTTCAATTTTCTGTTAAGGCAATCGTCGTGTTTTTGGAGCCTGGTTGTTTAGGTAGTAGATCATCCCAATATATGAGTGAGGTAAGATCTCGCAGTCTCCTAATTTACATGTGTAATCATATACAGGGTGACCCCCCAAAAAGCGGGCCTGCACACACTTTTTGTGATATATCCTTCGTTCACTAAAGTGCAGGACACTTTCGTGCATCAGTTCGAATGTGAAAAAGCCCTCGCCAAGAGCAGAATTCAGGAATGTGAGGACCACTTCAAGAACTATGGGACAGTGCAGAACCTCAATGCAGCCAGTGACAACCGTCCCAGCCATTCAAGATGCCCCAGGAAGCGTACAGTTGAGCTGGTCGAGAGCGTGAGAGAGTCAGTTCAGCAGAGTCCAAAACGCTCTGTGCGCAAGCGAAGTCAGTCCCTCGGTATATCCGGTGAGACTTGCAGGAGAGTGCTAGTAATGGATGTAAAGGCTTACCCATAAATAATACAGACGAAGCAGACCCTTACAGCCTCAGACAAGGAGCAAAGAAAGGCTATGGCAGTCAAGATACTGGAAAAGATTCAGGAGACCCCAACTTTCCTTAACCTCCCCTGGACCTCAGATGAAGCTCACTTCCATCTCGAAGGAAAGGTAAACTCGAAGACAAATGTTTTCTGGGGGACCTCCAGACCAAATGAGGTAGCCACCAAGCCCCTAAGTGCACTCCACTAAGTGCACGGTATGGATTGCAATCTCAGCCAGAGGCATCATCGGACCATTCTTCTGCGAGGAATCTGGCGCAAGTGACAATCACCAAAGAGCGGTATGCTGAGGTCCTCTACACCATCAAGAGGGAGCTGCAGACCTTGTTCCTGTCGTTTATATCCGTGACGCCACGGTTTTGACAAGCCGGGCGGATGTCGAGATTATCTTCTGCTGGGTTCCTGGACATGTAGGAATTGCGGGGAATGGGGAATGAGGACGCCAAATAGTCCGCGGAACTTGAGCGACCGGACCAGCGTTTCGCTATTCCTCACACGACTACATGGCAGGAATACGGGCAGCTCTCCGGGCTGCTTGGCAAAGAAGATGGGGAAACGGTCGAAGGGAATTTAAAGTTGCATGCCATTGCGTCGCGACTGTTCCCATGGACCTACCCCCCAATGCCGCGACGGCTTCAGGTTGCTTTCTGTCGTCTCCGAATTGGACACACTCGCGCGACGCACCACCATTTGATGGAGCGCTCGCCTGCGCCCTTACTGTCAAGACTGCTTTGTCCCCGAGACTGTTCGGCACATTCTTGTTGAATGTCCCAGTCTGGGCGATCTTCGCGCACGTTACCTGTCCCGGTACCAGGATGGGCAGGTTCGCTACCGCCTGTCCCTTGTAGTCGGGACGAGTTCGTACACATTGGGTTGAGGCCGGCCTTCTCCCCTTTATTTAACTAGTTATTTTTGTAGGTAGCACGTTGGTGCGCTGGGGGGAGGCGAACCTCCCCCGACGCTGGAGCTTGCTTCCTGCCTCTTTCTTCCCTTCTTCCTTTTTTCATTTTATTGTTGTTTTTTTGTTTTTTTCATGTTACTATTTTAAAGTAGCCTAGTACTAGGCATTTGTGAATACGGCGACTTATGCCCAAGTAGGCAGTCGCCAGATGAGCTAAAATTAAAAAAAAAAATCCCGTAGCTTAGGGGAAGTTCTGGTTCCAGCAAGATGGAGCAAGCTCTCACACCAAACCTGTCCCGAGATTGGCTGAAAGAAGACTTTGGTGGCCTTGCGATCAGTCTCAAGACTGATTTTTAGTGGGCACCTCACAGCCCATACCTTAGCTCCCCCACCCCCAGGTTTCTTTCTATGGCTATCTTAAAGACAGAGTGTACGCAGGGAGACCCAGGACCATCACGGAACTCAAGAAAGCCATTAGTCGGTCGGTTTGTAAGGACGTAATGGACAATTTTGTGCTGCGCCTCAAGAAATGCACAGAGCTAAATGGAGGTCATCTCGAACATGTGCTCTAGAATAAAGGAGAAAAGTCCAAAGACTCATGTTTTGATATGTTTTTTTTTTTTAACACAATAAATTAGTTATCACCAAAGTTTCATTCATTCCTTGCAGAAAATTAAGAAATGAGGCCTATTGAAAGTTGGGGCCCGTTTTGGGGGGGGTCACCCTGTATTAGGTGGGTCCTCTGTTTGAGCTCAGATTCAGCTGAGTTATTCTTCATATAAAGGTTGGGGTCCATCTAATTTGATAATATGTATATAGTTAAAAATGGCTTTTTGATTAGCGCTTGTTGGCTGTACTCCTTGATTAATTAGTTACTTTATTATTCAGTTCTGTATTTTTTACTCGGTGTTCTTTTAAAAAAGTTTAATGGTGTTTTCTTTGTCTATTTCTGTTGGTCGGAAGCTCTGTAAGGTACCATCGGTCCATTTTATTCCTAATGACTGCATGTACTTTGTTGCTAAATATGTTATTAACGAATACCTGTGTGGCTCTTTCAAGCGCATTGTGTTTCCTTCATGTAATGGAGTATGTGAAAGCATGGTTGGGTTGATGTACGATGTAATTACGCTCATCTTGTAGCGTTTAGAGCATTCACTTACTGCATTCATGCAAAGGCCGGGTTTGATGGCTTCGACATATACTTTGGGGGTAATTGTGTCATTAAGATTTGAGTTGAGGTGTCTAAAAAAGGTAATTGGGGTTATCTTGGCTATGTTCAATGATGTTTCGGGAAGAAGAGTCTTTAAAGGCTTTCTCTAGCTTATGTATTTCCTTTTCGAATTGTACATTTATGTAAATATCATCAATGTATCTGCAATAGATTTGGGGCTTGAGTACCCTTGAGAAAACATTTTTTCGACGGCTCCCATATAAAAGTTTGCAAAGAGAACTCCCAGAGGAGAACCCATAGCAACTCCGTCAACTTGAAGGTACCTACATATATCCGTTCGGTTCATGTCAAAGGGACATCAGAATTGCAGACTTTAGAAGTTTTCTAACGGCTGCCCTTGGTATGTAGATGAGGGGGTGGTCATTTTTGTCGGAGATGCGTTCTAATATGCCCTCGTTTCGGCGACTGGTACATCCATGGAGGCTATTGGTTTTTAGGTCCAATTATAGCGATAAAGTCTGGGAGATTTGAGGCGGTATTTGTTATGCACATAGAGAGTTAACATTTTGCTTAAGAATTTACCAAATTCATTCCTTGAGTAATTATAGGCGTGAGAGGGTTTCCAACCTTGTGGGTCTTCACGGTTCCGTAGCCGTACCCAAGGCGAAATCATCAAGGAAATACTTTGGGAGAGCTTTTGAAAAAAAAAGAAGAGAAGGCGAATATACGACAAATCGAGAGAATTGAAAATAAAATTAATTAATAAAAGTTAGCGAAGCTTTCAATAAAACCTGCTAACCACTTGTCCTTTGTACCCGGGACGGCTTCGTGCACACTGATTTGTTGTGGACTTTACGACTTTTTGGAGGAGGCTGGCCTCCTCCATTTTATTTGACTTGTGGGTCGCATGTTCCTGCGCCGGGGGGAGGCGGGCCTTTGTAATTTTTATCGTTGTTATTTGCATATTTTGTTTTTTAACATAGCTTAGTAATAGCCTGGGTCGAGTACGGCCACTTATATTGAAGTTAGGCAGTCGCCAGATGGCCTCCTAAAAAAAAGAAAAAGAAAGAAGCTATGATGAACATATACTGCCCCCAAATTCGTGTGATTAGAGCAATAAATGCAAAAAATCTCACGGAAAAATGAAAGGCGGATTCCAAGTACTTTCGAACTTGTTCAGCTCATTATCAAGGAATAACGATTTTTTTTTTTTACAAATGTGGTATATATATATGTGAAACAGAAGAGCAATGCCCCACCCATGTACAACGAAAGGACCCAAAACTCAGGACCAGGACACCTAAAACTCTCCCATTCATTTTAATTATTCAGTAGTTTACACTTTCTTATACTAAGTCAACTATGCTTGTTTATGTGAAATTCCATTTGCCATTTCTCTGCCCATTGGGATAGTATGCTTGTCAGTCCTTATAATCCTGCTTAACTTAGTATCATCGGCAAACTTGCTCAGTCGCTACTTATATTTAAGTTAAGATCATTAATATAAATCAAGAATAACAACTACCAAACACTGATCCCCGAGGAACCCCACTGATAAAACTTCCCCACTTAGATTCAATTCCGTCTATACTAATTCTTTGCTGTGTGTCACTAAGCCACGACTGAACCCATCTAAAAATACTTCCATCGATCCCATGCTCTTTGACTTTATTCTAAAGAGGTAAGTATGGCACCTTGTGGAAAAAGTCTTATTGAAATCCAAGTATGCAATATCGCAATTCTCATCTCTATCGGCAGCATCATACACCTTTCTATAGAAAGACAGTAAATTAGTCAAACACGATTTAGCCCTGTTGAGATTCATTATTCAACTATATTTAATCTAAGTGATCCCTAATAAATTTCGCATTATTGATTACATCATTTTCCCCACCACTGATGTCAAACTCGCTTTTCGGTAATTAAACAATTGTTTTATTCCCCTTCTTAAATATAGATATCACACTAGCTTTCTTCCATGCTGTTGGTACAATGCTAGTCTCTAACGATTTTCTAAATAGGCATGCTAGGAGCTCACTTAACACATCTTTACATTCCTTTAAAATCATAAGAATAACCTCACCAGGGCCCGTTGCTTTACTAAATTTGATTCTATTTATTTCTTTTGACACTATCTCCTTTGTAATTAAAATATCCTCTTTCTCCTAAGATCAAGCCTCGGGTATGATTAAACTATCGCCGAGTGCCTATACTAAAAGAAAATACTTATTTAACATCAGTATCACTCTCTAACTCTCCCCTCCATCTGTAGTTTTAAGTGGGCCTATTTTATCTCTAGTCTTAGTTTTGTATAATTGCAAGAAGCCTCTGGGCTTTATTTGCCACTTTTCATAATTTTTCTTTGCTGCCCTAATTAACTTTTTAATGTCACAAACTAGCTTAAATTATATATCTGCCTTAATTGATCCTCACCATTTTTTTCATATAAATGCCCCTTTTAATCCCAATATAATTATTAATTATATCTGATCTCCATTTAGGCTTAACATACTTTACTCTAATCTCCTTATGTTCAACAATTTACTGCTTAATCATTGTCTCATATTCCTCATCGACACCATTCCTCTATACATGGGGTTATCTTCCTTCTCAACTGCTATCGTTGTCATTACATTTCCTGACCTGACCTCACTCTCTAGTCCCCAAACAATTCTCTCCTGGTACATCTTCAGACCACTATAATCTGCTTTTCTAAAGTCAGGGATTTGGACCTTATTTTATCCTACTGATAACCCTGTTCCATTTTAACTTAAATCTATTTTTGTATAGTCGCTATTTCACAAAATTCCACAGCCAGTCCTGATCACAGCAAGAACTTGCAACTCTACATTTCTATAATTAAAAATCACCCATAATCCACACAGCTTACTTTTACATGCGCGTTTTATCTCCTCCCACAGATGACACGAAGCTTCCTTACTAAGACTTGATGTATATAATAATCCTATGATATTTATCCTTTCCCTCTAGCCATAATGACTCTTGTGTTAGCGTCTGTTTTAATTGTATTTTTCACTACACTGCAGCCTCTCTACAATAAATAATCACCCCTCCTGCTTTCATTTCATTCTTATTTGTATGAAATACAAAGTTCTCTCCTGCCAAATCAAGCAATGACTGTTATCTCAACATTAAAATTCTCTACTCTCACTACCCCTCTTAACAAATCCATTTTATTCCTTATACTCCTACTAATTGTTTAGTATATTTTCAATGTCTTTCTTTATGTTCTTTTATTACTAAACTCTACCTCCCTAGCCATCTGTTCATTTCCCCGCCTGTTGCTCTCCAAATTCATCTGAATCCCCTCATCCCAAAATTTTAAAATTATCTATGAGAGGATTCGACTTTACAATTTATGGACTGAAGCCCAACTGGAGAACACTTTCTTGGAAAAAGTCCTCCTCCTCCTCCTCCTCCTATCTTAATTCACATGTTGGCACAGAATCTGGTCCTAAGTGAGCGCACGCTTTTGCCAATGTACTTTCCCTCATAACATCCAGGGCAATTACATTTATAATTACGCGGCATTTCGCTTCGAGAGGTATTCTGTCCTTACAATTTAAATAGTGTCCTAAGCGATGTGTATTTACAAAACTATTTTACAATTTGTATAAGGAAAGAACTTTTGGCAAACATTAGTTAAGTATTTGATTTTTAAATTCGTGGTTTAGAAAACCTCTAACGAATGCAAAGTTCATTTTAGGAGGATAAATATTATTGAGAAATTTCGCCAACAAGAGAAATAGGAAACCCGGTTTGATTAAAAAAAAAAATTAACCTCATCTTGAATAAAATTCATTCATTCATTGTAGAAGGAACAATGTTTCGGCAAGAAACTTTAATTTTATAGAACCTATTTTGTAAGAAAAATCACAAACTCGAAAAATTAAGGCCTTGGTCTGTAAAGGTTGGCTGGCCTACGATACACTTTACTCTCAAACCTTGTGGAGGAATGGGAGATCTGGATGTCCAAAAAATGGGCTGGAATCGTCGTTTTTTTTTTTGTTTTCGCGTGTAAACTTAATGTTAGGATGAACATTGTTTGCAGGAAGCTGTCTCAAGAATACAAGTATTATTGAAGACATCAGCAAAGAAGGAAAGTAGTATAAAATGGCTAAAAAAGAAGACTTCAAAAAAGAAAATCTCATATAGTAGCAATAGAAGAAGAAGAGGGTATATTCAAAAAGGATCGAGAAAGAATAGTTAAAAAAAACTAACGAGTACTACGAAAAGTTGTACTAATAGACCGTCCAGGACCACAACCAGCCAACCAAACAACACCTAATAATGTCCCGGTCGTTCTCAAATCAGAAATTGAAATTACAATCAAATGAAGAGCCACAAAACACGATGTCAGGAAATCATCACTTCGGAGTTGCTGAAAGATTCTGGAAATAGCATCGTAGACAAACTAGTTTGCCTCTTCACAATGTCTAAAACAAGGCGATATTCCGGAGCACTCGCACAATGCCATAATAATCCTTCTATACCAAAAAAGGATGATCAAGCATACCTAACCAAATATATATTTGGTCTCATAAATATGATAAAACTCTTATACCAAAATTACAGATCCTATGGATTCAGACATCTTCCAATTACAGAAAGGTGTAAAACAAGGAAATCTCTCCGAAATTATTCACGTCCTGTCTAGAAATCATGAGGCTAAACTGGCATAACGAAGACATCAAGGTCGATGGGGATTTATTACCTCGAATACCTGTGATTTGCCTATGATATTTTACTCAAATGATAACCTAGAAGAGATTCAAATGATGCTTGGAAGAACAATTGATGACGAACCAACTAAAGGTCGACATGATAGACAAGAAATCCAATGCAGAATCGCTTAGGTTAAAGCATTTGGAAAGGCAAGCATCATCTTCAAAAGCAAAATGCCCATGTGCCTGAAAAGAAAATTTACCACCATTACATAATCCTAGCTATTACTTATGGAGAAGAAATTTGGAACCTGACCAAAAAACTTGTATTAAAACTTAGAACAACACAAAAAAAGCTCATGAACGCATTATGATATGGATAACTTGGCATGACAGAAAATCAGCCATTTGGATACGTGGACATGTAGCGACGCCCGAATTGCGAGATGAAGTAGGCTCAACGACGAACCTCTCAAATGTGCATCCCCTTGGACCTATGAAATCCTGAAGTAATATACCATGTAGTAGTAGTGAACCAAAGCAGAATAAAGTGAAATACTTAAAATATATATATATATATATATATATATATATATATATATATATATATATATATATATATATATATATTAATAAATCACACTTGTACATGTGTAGCAACGCCCGAATTGCAAGGTGAAGTAGGCTCAACGAGGAACATCACAAATGAGCATCCTGTTGGACCTATGAAATCTCGAAATTTGGCACACATATCAACCACTGAAATAACATGCCATGTAGTAGCAATGAACCAATTTAGAATAGAGCAAAATACTTATATTACAATTACATTTATTAAGAAAAACATTAGTGTAAGAAGACAAGCGAATAGTTGGAGGTTCCCACGCGAACACACAGTTGACGTGGACCTGCGAATCGACAAAATCAACTCTCCTATCGTTGCCAGCCCAGATGGGCCAAAAGTGTCTACATTGAGACACACTCATCCTTTGACTCCGCGCAGCAGTCTCAACAAAGGAACAAACGAACATACTTCTGACCCTCTAAGCTCCGTCCCGCGTCCAGATTAGAAGAAAAGAAATCGCACCCCCTTAATTTGAGGTGGTATAAATAGATTCGTTGAAATATCCTGATTATCATTCGTCATTATTCTCATTCTGATTTCTTTATTATTAGCGTCACCAGTCCTTTCCTCATCCTTAAGTCCAGCCGTCTTAGCCCCAACTGTCAAACGTAGAGGAAAATTTACAACCAAGCCGCGTAAGGCTACTATCTCGCTTACTCCAATTAAGGTAGACCTAGCCAAGAATAAGGCCCACAAACCACCATTTTCCTTTCGAACCCAGCCTATAAACGGATTCCCCATAAGAACTTTGGGAGTCAGAGCAAACTCGACGGTGAGATCTCAAACGCCTTCGTCCGACACCCCTTTAAGGGTAGCCTTGCCTCACGAATAAAACCCCCCATAAACTAGTGACACTGCTAACACTCCGATACCCCTTATAGACAAACCAAAGTTCAGCATATAGTGGAAGATATAAGGAGCCTGAAATGTAGCTGGGCAGGCAATGTGGCATAATTCCAAGACTTTCAAGATGATAGATCGAGCCCCAAAATAACCCATTGCACTCCATTTAATAAAAAACAAACACCGAAAAGATAAAAAAAACAAGATGAAGAGATGAGCTTCAAAAATATGCTAAAAGTTTCAAACAAATTGCATAAGACCGACAAAAATTCAGAAATACAAGGAAGGAATGATGATATACGAGTAACTCACTAAGTAACACGTGAGGTTATTAATGGATGCAATATCCCGCAGGAAAAATAAAACTTTCCAAGTACTTTCTAACCTTAATCAGTTCTTTCTTAAGGAAAACTAAAATAAAAAAATATATTACAAGAGTATATAAGTGAATCAAAAGTTTAGCACCGCCTCTTAAATAAGAAATCTTCAATGGAGAACTGGGGAGGAGAGAGATTTGGGGAGGGAAATACACATCCAAAGTTATCAAGAACAGGTAGCTAGGTCAAACCCCCCCAAAAGGGCTGAGTTAAATAACATAGGCAGGAGCAACAAAGAGATTAACGCAGAAGGGATAATCTAAGGGATACAGAGAGGGGGTAGAGAAAGAGGGAGAGGAAAAAGTGAGGGTAAAGTGAAAAATCAAAATATAAAAAAATAGATTGCTTGCCTTTCTGCCCATAGTACATATTTACTGGGGGCAACCAGAAGTTTATTCCACACACACACACATATATATATATATATATATATATATATATATATATATATATATATATATATATATATATATATATATATATATATATATATATATATATATATATATATATATATACACACACATACACAGACTGGATTGTAGCATCCGCCCGTGACTCCATCCACGGCCGCCGCGAGCCGTGAGAATGTCGAGATTGTCTCCCGTTGGGTTCCTGAACATTAGGGATTGCGGGCGCTGATGAGCACGGACTAGGTGACCGCGCCAGCATTTCGCTCTTCCCCACTGACAGGAATCAGGCCAACCTTTCGAGCAGGATCAGCCCCGCTTGTCCCTTAAAGTCAGCACTGGTTCGTGCACGTTGGATTTCGTCTCGAATAGTTCCTTCAGGAGTGGCCTCTATTATCTATATATTTTTTGTGGTTGTTGGGCACATGTTTGGGCCGCTGTGGTAGAGAGCCTCCCTCTGGCACCTCAGTGTGCGTTGTTTTCGAAGTCCTATTTGGTTTGTGTTGTTTTTTCCTGTTAGGTTAATTTGATTTTTTTAAAGTTATGTAGCCTATTTTTAGGTTAAAGATAACAAAAATATCTTAAAATTTTCCACTATCCCTTTTAGGCAGTCACCAGAAGTGGGCCTAATAAAAAAAATATATATACTCATTGACTTGAGCACACTACTAGACTGGTATGTTGGCATGCGTTAATGCCCTAGAATGGGAAAAGGATTTATATAGAACCCATTAGGTCGTATTTTGGAACGTCACGGACGTCGAGTCACCCGAACCAGTCTCTTAACGGATTTTAGTATTATCTTACGGAAGCGTTTTTGTCAATTTTAAGGTATGGGTGCGACCCATTCTGCATGGTGAAGATATTTGCACTGTACTTCGAGGCATTTTTTGCCTTCTACCATAATATATATTGTCCACTTTAACTGAAGTAGGTTGAAAAGCGAAATAGTTTATTTAGATATGCGCGATAGATTCCAATTGAACGCAAGATTGGTTCCTTCTGCATAATGACAGACGACCTTTATCTGTTAATTCTCCTTAAAAAGGTTGAAATGTGAGAGGAGGGAGATTGAGTTGTGCGTTTACTTGTTGACATTACCCTCGGTTCATTTTTACCCTAATAAAATGGATTTGGTCTGTTTGTTGCTAATTTTTTTTCGATTAGTGATAGTACCTTTGGCGGACTGTGTGACCTTTTGTGTGTCGAATGTGGACTGATCTAAGTTGATGGGAATGAGGGTGTGACCTTTTGTGTGACGAACGTGTACTGATCTAGGTTGATGGGAATGAGGTGTGTATTCAGGTTGAAATTTAAATTCACTGAAGATTTTACTTCGCCTCGGTGCTAGGTAGACTGATGGTCTCGTCTCGGCCATTCGAGTTAACGCGGTGCTATCACAAAGTCACTATTGTACTCCACTTAAATGACATTAGTGGAGCAGCATAATTTACTCGCCTAAGAGTTGGTCAATATCATACAAGTGTCTGGGGGAAGAGTCCTTGCAACTCTTTAGAAGGACGGGACGTGGTGGGCGAAGCAAAGTCCAGGAAATTTAGAATGTGTTGCTGTGAGTTTCACGATATATTAACGTTTTTCGAAAAATGGAAGGTGTAGCTTGTACGCAACCTCTACACTCGCATTTCCCCTAGTCACTTGGGATATACTAGTTAGTGAAATGAGGTTGTTCGAAGGTTGGCGATAAGTATATACGGATTCTTAAACCTTGAGACTAAGTTTCTCCTAATTTCAGTTATGTTTGACCCGGCTCTAAATAATAAAGGTCATGAGAGCGAAAATGAAAATAAGAGATTGAAACCCGTGACTCGTTTTTGCTGACCAGGAAATAATTGCCATTATTACAAACTCAATCAATCCTCCAATCAGGAGGAACCTGTCATTGGCTTGTTCGCGTAAATTATACCCCTGCACCACCCATACCCACGGCTACCTGCATGTACAAATCGGTCCGCCATTCTTACCCCAGATTGTTTACTTTGTTTGGTCTTTTCTATTTCACAGTTATGCACCCCGGCCCCATCCTAAAGGTCAAGCTGCGGCTATATATCTTCCACACAGTTTCGCTTTCTTTAGCTTCACTATAGCTTCTTTAAAAATTAAAATTACTTCGAATGTGTGCGCGCAGCGTGACTACTAGATTGCAAACTTGAGTTCTGTGAGGGTGATGAAGGTGGTGGTGTCAAGTTTCTGGGGAGGGGGATTATTGTGATGAAGCAGGTGCGGGAGGAGAGACTGGCTGTTTTAAAGCCTCGCCATGGGCAAGGGTGCTTGGGGGGATGTTTTGCGGGAATCTAAGTCAGGGTGATAGGGTTACATCGCCTTCTCAAACGCGGATGATTAAAGTGACTGTGGTTTGGGTTTCCACCACCGAGGCGCCGCCTCTAAGGCTTATCGCAGCGGGCAAATAGTTTTAGGTTGCTTTTGAAACGCCCCACTCGAAAATGCCATTTAAACGAGCTTTAAAGGGTGCGAAGCCTAGTTGGCTTGTGTCGAACGGTGGCCAATGGTTGAGAAGGCAGCCACACTAACCACTTCGACAATTATTACAATTCAGAGAGAGTGGAAAGTGTTGTTTACCTGGATTACATCTAAGGACTTGATTATCCTTCGTGTACAATATCTAAGGAACGCGCTCATGCGATCTGGTTGAGGGACTCCACAGAGAACCCCAATCCATTCGGTTGAAGATTAACTAAAGAATAAGAGTAAACTCAAAATGAATAATAGTGAGCTTGTCTAATGGTAAGTTCACGGCAGAGAAAATTCAATGTAGGGAAATGTAATTTTCGCTACGTTGGACCAAGAAGAGATTTTGGTGCCATAGCAAACGAAACGAAGATTTGAAATCCAAATCCCCAAATACTCTTCAGTGCATTTTCACTTCCCTCGATTTTAGAAACCATCATTACAAACTCCGGAAACTTTCAGGTGTAGATACCCTTATTTCGGGGTAGGGGGTGAGGGCTTGTATCTCTTTATTTGCGACAGGAGGCAATAATACTCGGAAAGATTCGCGAATGTTTTCATGGAAATCGAGTTGAACGCCTCTAAAAGAGCTGCGATTTTCAGAGCGATCTACCCGAAATTGATTAGGCGTCTTATTCTACTTGACCAACGACAACACCCAACTTTTTATTATCGTTTTCCACATATTGATTTTTTTCCCTCTCTTTTTCAGGAATTTGAGTAAAAATCCGTCCCTCAAGTTCAACAGTAGCACACTCGAAGAACTTCCAAATTTGACCAGCTTGTAAGTAGAGGCATTCACTTTGTAATACAACTGGGCTTTTCTCGCTTAGATTTTCAGGGCTCTTACTCTTCTAGTTACGTTTTGTACATTCTTCATCCACATATTGAGACCTTTTATTTTCTCATATGTTAGCCACTTAAAACTTGTTTTTGTACTATAATGTCCCTAATTAATCGATATGGTATCTCGAAATTGGCTGTCCCATTATGTCAGCCACTCACCAATAAAGTCGATTAATAAGGCTTAAATATTGGCTTATTTGACGAACAAACGTGGAAAGCCTAAATTACATACAGTAAGAACCGATTTGTCTGAAATTGAGTAATAAAGTTCAATTTAGTTAAGATTGTCAAAGGGCGAGATCTTTACTTGGCATTCATCAGGGGGGAATTAGCTTTATTTTGTAAAGGTGTATTCCATCAGCGAATTCTGGTTTTGGTTGCAGGACAAGTGTGGAGGATCGGCGTAGTGTTTTTACGGCTTTCACCAGACCTGTTTCGAAGAAACTTTTTATTAATTTTGTTCACTTATTTATTTCTAGCTTTATTTTAATGATAAATATTCGAACTATTCTGCGTGTCATTGTGGTCAGCGAATCTGGTGTGTTCCTGCCATGATTTCTGCATATGCGTTTTTGTATTGCATTGTTTGCAGGCGTGGATGGATGCACCGCTTCCCCACATACATTACACACAGATCAGCCACAAAACTAGGCATAGTGCTCACTAGCCCTGTGTTCCCCTACAATTACTTCATTAAGCCGGGTCTTCCTATCCCCAGCGACCACCAGGCTATCCTTATTAAAATCTCAACCTTCCTCATTCAAGTCCCTATCCCAGAACGCAAGAGCTACGCTCGAGCCAACTGGGATACTTATAAACGACTCCTCGAAAATTACAACCCTGACCCCTTAATTAATGCCACTCTAGAAGAGATTAACGAGGAGTTGGATAAAATTAATGATAATTTATTAAAAGCCGATAAAGAAGCCATTCCCCGAGTTAAATATAAAACTCTTCCTGCAGCTTCTTGGACCCCTAGAATGAAATCCCTCGCGAGGGAATACGGGAAACGGATCGATGAAGTGAACCTCACTGGCCCCAACATCATTACGCACAGACGAACACGACAGATACGCGACGAATTAATGACTCTTATTAGGGACCAACAGAATGTACTTTGAAACAATTTGATAGACGGACTAAATATAGAAAACGACTTGCGTACATTCTGGCAAACAGTAAAAGACTAAGAGGCGGACAGCCACAAAAGACCATAAAACTTACACGTGACAATACCGAAATTACGGACGCGGAAGAAATCGAAGAGGAATTCAGGCTCTTTCTGGGCATCTATATTTAAGATATCCCCGGAAGAGAATGATGACTTTGATTTAGACTTCGAAGACGAAATAATAAACGATTTGCACGACCAGATACACAGAACACATCCTCACCATTATGTATCGGAGGAAAAGGAAATGGAGGGACTCGGCAGTAGAATTACTGCCGAAGAACTCTCAAAAACCTTAAAATCCTTTCGTCAACGATCACCAAGGCGTACAGGACTGACAAGGGAGAATTTTATTCGAGCCCCGCCTAACATCTTACTGGGGCTCATGAATATCATGAATGCGTGCCTGAACGTGGGTTACCTCCCTGACCACTGGAAGGTAGCAAAAATGATATTCATTCCCAAAGCCGGTAAGCCACCGGACAGTCCAGCTAACTTCAGTCCTATATTTCTCTTAGAATTTGCAGGGAAAGTCTTGGAGAAGATATTGGCCAACAGGGTGAATACGTTCCTCGAGGATAATAATTCTCACAATAACCAACAACATGGCTTCTGAAGGAAGTGAGCAACGGACATGGCGCTAGCCGTGATCACCGAGAAGTTGGCAAAAGTAAGCTGAAAGACGCCACGCAAATCTGGTACCCCGCGACGTCAAAAAAGGCCTTTGACAAAGTATGGAGGAGAGGCCTGCAATACAAAATCTTACAACTTGGCCTCAATCCCATACTTGAAAGGATTCTTCGTCACTTCGCCCCCTACAACTAGTTCAAAACTATGCTGCCCGGCTCCTCCTTCGCCGCTCCCGGTTCTCTCCTTCGATGCCTCTGTTACAGGAGCTACACTGGTTACCTATTCGCTTCCGTACCCACTATACAATTCTTCTCATCACCTACAAGGCACTAAACCTCGAGGCTCCACTTTATCTCTCGTCTGCCCTCTCCCGTCGTCAAACTCCTCAGGCACCCCGGTCTTACCTCGCTCCCATCCTGAACACTCCTCGTTCTGTCCTCTGCTCGATGCGTGACCGTTCATTCTCAGTTTGTGCTCCTAGACTCTGGAATGCTCTTCCTGCCGAAGTCCGATCCTCTCCCTCCCTTGCTACTTTTAAACGTCTGAAGACTCATCTCTTCAGAATTGCCTTTTCTCCCCTGTAAACTTTCTCTCCACTCGCTACACAACCTGCGCTCTGGGAGGGCTAACAACCCTGAAGGGCGCATTATAAATACCTATTATTATTATTGTGATAAGCGAGAAAAATTAAAACAGCACTGACCGGTCTAGTGGTTCCCCTATAACCGTTTCTTTCTCATTGGCCTACCAATAATAGAGTCAATTCCGAACAGCTCCCACCCCGATAGGGCATGCGGTCCAGATGAACCCCCTTAAACTTGGTACCTGGAAGAGCTGGACATACACTCGGCCTGTGTGCAAATTAGGAAAGCCCCGTCGTCACTGGCTTGACTTGAACTTTGTGATGGGGCCAGGGAAAGTTTTGGTGGCGCTCTTCCCTCGCTCTCCCTTAGCACTACTCTAGCTACCTTTTTATTATTAGTTATTATTTGTAGCATTCTCATTCCTATTTACTATTATATAGTAGTATTATATATTAGTGTTATTTATTTTTATTAGTAGTATTATTAATTATTATAATCACTTTTCCTACTGGGGGGTACCCTGGATAAGCTGGGTTGAGGTGAACTGTCTAATGGGGCCTGGGAAAGTTGTTGGTACCCTTTCCCCTCGCTCCCTTTCAACGCCTCTTTTTTCCGACTATCCCCTCAACTTTTTATCTAACGCATTCGAACCAGGAGGAACATTTCTCACCCGGGTAGAGTTCGATTCCCTTGACATGGTGCCTGGGTGGAATACGCACCATGCCTAGAACACCTAGCGCCTGAGTATGATAATAATAGGTGACCACCCACTCTACTCGTTAGTGAACCCGCCTATCTCTACTTCTCTTTATTAGCCTCCTACCCTTTTCACACTTGCTCCTCTATCCACAGAGGTTCTGGCTGTCCGGTGCGCTTTCGTCCTCTTATGAGCTTAAGTCGAATGGCAATGTATATCTTTAGGTCCCTACCTGCTGCGATGGCCAAAGCTGAGGCAAATATTAGGCACGAGTTGTGCTGGGTCGTCGACTCTCATCACCGCCTCCAAGTACCCATAGAAGGTGGCTACCTCGGCACCATCCTTTATGCTCACAGGTTGAGGACAAATCTACCCGAATGTCGGGCCTGGTTGCCAAAACCCTTCTTAGCTCGAACCCGTGGGCCGAGTATGTGTAATTGATCAAATTGTGGAATTTTCTAATCCTATCAAGACTTCTCTTAACTTCCCAAGGCATTGGGATGTTCATAGTCACTAGTTTCCTTGCATTTCTTTTTTCTTTTTATAGTGTTACTATGGCTACAAAAGAAGAAAATAGTGGGCGGCCGCCGGCGCATGGAGATCTGCATCCAGGCGCGTCCTCGCCCTTCTTAGGTGTCGAGAGGACGAGGGAAAAGGAAATGCCCCTTCGACCGGTGGAGGGGCTATCCTCTCACCATTTTCATACGAATCCCAATTTTAACTTATTTTTCCGCAATAGCGACCCATCGGGATGGGGATAGGATCCCTGATCGGGCGGCCAAGTAATATTAGTGCTGGTGATGCCTTGGTTTCAGGGACAAAAGTGTTTCGATATATTAGCATTGCACGCTGGAACTTATCAACTTCAATTGACCCATTTAACGCTGTTATCCATTAGCATACGCTTCACTGTCTTCATGGCTACCTCAAATCTGCGGTTGGCGTGGGGATTGGCTACTGACGAAATCCTGTGATGGACCCCCCAGGAGGCGAGGAACTCTTGAGTGATCCCCGCTTTAAATTGGGGTCCACCGTCTGACGTCAGCTCCTCTGGTACACCAAATGTAACGAAGACCTCCCGATGGCGTTTAACTAATCCATTGGCACCCGATTCTCACTTGAAGACCATGGGCCAGTTCGAATACCTATCAACAATAACGACGTAATCACTATCGTTGTACGAGAAGTAGTCGCTACATATTTTCTGGAAGGGGTAGTCCGGTGGTATGATCTGGCTGGGTGGTTGCATCGGGTTTGACTTGACAATCCAGTGGCAATGAACGCAATCGTCTCTGACCCGAGTAATATCAGTCGTTATGTACGGCCAGTATACTGAGTCTGCGGCCCTCGCAAACATTGCGCTGACACCCTGATGAGCGGCGTGCAGGGACGCAAGTATGTTCGGGCGTAGTGAGGAAGGGATTACTAAGCGTTGGCCAATGAGAATGACTCAGTCATCAGTACACAGACTGTCCGATAGGCGGTGGAATGGGCGAATCTCTGGACTTAGAACCCGGCAATTCTCAGGAAACCCTCTCTGCACGGTGCTCGCAAGTTTTGAGAGTCTCCTCTGATGCAATAGCTTGCCTTGTCATGTCCCATGGAACCACATTCGTAACGGCATGTAATGTAGTTGATGCTGAGGTAACCATGGCTCCATCTTCTGCAGTGTCCCTGTCAAAATCGGGCTGATCTCTAATTGCTAACGGCTGTATTGTGGTTAGCCGTCATTTCTGCATTACTGATAGCGGGATGCTGCCTCTGCGCCAACGTTCCTCTTGCCGGGTACGTGAATCATGGTGAATATGAAGGTCAGCGTCTTTTCCTTGAGGTTAAAGAGGCGCCTGTTGCTAATTTCAGTAAGCGAGCGATCGTCCAGGATGCTAACAAGCGGCTTGTGATCTGTGGCTACGATCAGATCAGTGCACTCCAAGGTGTAATAGCGAGTTTTTGCAAGGCAGAGGCGACTGCTAGCGCTTCACCTTCAATTGGGGCGACATGGCTTTCCGCTGACTGGGTGAATCTACTGCCAACCAGGCACAACTTCCATCCATTTCTACAACAGATCGGAGTGTTGAGCTTGCAGTGACAGTACTGCATAAGCAAGAAGCCTATCCCATCAATAGACCAGTCAGTCATGAGACACATTGGGCGAGATGGCTGGAACAAACGAACGCTTTCTTTCATCATTTCATTAATTATTACCTCCGTGAAAACAGACTCTAGCTCTTCAGTCCATTCGAACTTCGTTGAAGGCTTGAGGAGGTGACGAAAAGGTTTCATTCGCTAGAACATTGCAAATGCATAAGCTCTCTGGTTGACCAGGCCAAACCATGCCCTCGCTCCCGTGATATCTTTGGGCTTCGGAAATTTCTTGATCGAACCCAAGAATTTCGCACTAGGCTTCACATTTGTAGGCTTATGTTCATCCCAGCTAAATCTACTTCATCCTCGGCAAATTGAAATTTCTTGGGGTTTAATGTTATGCCATTCCTAGCACATAAATCTAGCCATTGGCATACCTGGAAGAAGGCCGCTTTAACCGACCTAGCCCACATGCAAGTGTCATCCACACATTTCACTTTGTTGTTGAAGTTGGAAATGATTGCATCAAAACGTTGGTTATAAGCATCACCACTGGCGAGGAATCCCTGTGGCGCTACCTTGTATCTGTACCGACCCCAGGGTGTGATAAATGTGGTGATGTGTGTATCCTCTTCACGGATTGGTACCGAGTGATATCCATTCCACGCATCTGTGACCGTCTTCTTCATATGCTGAGGGACTCTTGTCAGCTAGGTGAAATAGGATTGGCACTTGGTGTGTTTGCCTCACAGAGTGGCGGTTCTGTGGCTGAAGGTTAACTGTGCGCCTGGGAGAACCATCACTTTTGGCAGTTACTACCATTCTGGAGCACCGTGTGACAACGGTATTCAGGCTGACTTTCTCAAGCACACCTATTCTCGCATCTCTTTCCAGGTCTTCGAAGACTTTGTCATGCCAGTGGATGGGTACGATAACTGGTTTGTGTATGGCTACAGGCCTCGCATTAGGGTCCACAAGCAATTCGAGGGGTTCACACTTCATCATCGGTGGAGGTTGATGCTCATATGTGTTGAATGCCGTTGACGCGTAATAGTCAGGTAGCCATTGTTTGAGGATCGGCACACACTTCATTGGTTTCTAGGCCTAGTGGTAACTGCGTGGGAATGGGTGGTGCGTTTCGGTCACGTTTTGGCAGGCATATTTTATGGCGTCTGTGCTCTCTAATGATGCAACTGATGCTTGAGTGCGATTTGCAGGCGATATAGGGAAGTCTGGAAGGATGACTCCTAATGCGGTAAGGCTTCTCGGCAATGAAACGCCTTGTCTAATTTCTTCGATACATAGATGAGTTGTCGTTTCCTACGAGTGTCTCCAGATGCATCGAGGGTGGCGACACTTGCTATAATTCCACCTTCGACCCCTAAGACTTCCTGGATGGCTCCTCGCATTGTAAGCCGTACAGGGAAGATGTCATTCCTGTCAATGCCCATTGCTAGTGCTGGGCGAAGGGGCATAATGGAGCTTTGGCAACCTTAATCAGCAATCATTGGGATGTTAATGGAAGTGAAAAGCAGGTTTTCTTCATTGGGTATCTAGGCTCCTGTGGTCTTCGACGAGGGTAGTTAATTGCACGTTCATGATGAGATGTGGTTTGGACGGCCGTGCTATCCACTTACCCTCAGATATGTGATGTTCAAGAGGCTTTAGCTCCTCAACTGATGCTTATTGGCCATGGCAACCTGCCGCGCACAATTGATCGAAGACGGAGCTTGCAGAATCATCTACGGTTTGGAAGGCCGCATTATTCCTCTTTACTGGCTGGTCTTTCTGGCGTGCATTTTGTGAGCACCATCTGGACTTGCTGTCACGGTGACCCTAAGTTCCACACGAGGGGCATTTGCTGCAACATGATGGATAATGGCCCTTGACCGAACATTTTGTGCATGGGGAGGACCATGCTTCACAATATCTCGCTCTAGAATTTCTGTTGTTGGTGTTGCTGTGGCGTGGGTTTCCACAAGCCCAACACTTGCCGTTAGACACTATCTGAGGCTTATTTTTGCAGGAGTTAGAGATGGATGAGGTGATGTCTCCGACAGCAGCTCGTGTGTCTTTGCCTTGTTCTTTTTGGGCAATATACGACACAGTTTCTTCAAGTGTCCGGTCCCTTTTCGGGTTACCAAGTAGGTCGGAAAGTATCTCAGGGTCAGCGATACCCCGGGTGAGATTGTCCTTGATTATTTCATTGCTATAATCAAATGTATGGATTCAATGTATTGGCAAAGAGATGCTTGCCCCTTAAGACCTGCGAGAAATGTCCTGATACCAGTTCAGGCGCTTTAGTCATCTTGCTGAGTTTGATGCGGTGGACGAGCGTGCTTTAATCTTTGACTGCCAGTCGCTTAATGGCAGCCAATAGGTCTTGCTCAGACATAGAGGTAACATCGGACTGGAGGTCTCTCATTAAGTCGGTCTTATTAGAATGGAAACCATCTTCTTACAATCTTTAATTGCGAAAAGATGATGTAACCTCACACCTGAGATTAGAACGGTAGAGTTAGTATCCATGTTATCTAGGAACGAAAACAACTTGGGAGAAATATAGACACTTGAACATCCTCTACCCCCCTTCCGGAGCTGACCCAACCCCAAATGGTAGGTTCTTCAATGGGGGCAGACCTGGGTTCTGCTAAACACCTAAACTGAGTCTGCTCCTCTGCAAGCTTCTCAGTCGGCTCAGCCCCTCCCCCCGCCCCGAGCACTTTCTCAAGGAGAGGAGGGACTTCCTCCCCCCGCTGGTGCCCCTTTGACAGCCAAGATCTTATCCATTTCGGAGAAGGATCTTGCTGAGGACGGTCCGCCTTGCCTTGGGCTGCCTACTGGAGGTGGAGAGAAGCGGGTTAACTCCCCGCCCTTCTTTCCAAAGAAGATGAAAGGCAGAAAGTCAAAGGGAACTAGGGATTCCTCTTCCTCCGTGGTCTTCGGGTAAAGACGGGTTCACTGCCTCTCGTCAAGCGACCAGGCCAAGATCGGCATGTCCTGCCCATAGGCGCCCTCGGACGAGCAGAGTCGGACCAAATTCGCAAGTGCGCTGAACGGAGCTTCGATTACGTCGGGGCCCTTCCTTCATAGACTACTTGGCGTTTTTGAGCCCGCTGACTTCAAACCTTTGCTAGTTATTTGTTCCACTGATGGCAGCATGTTGGTCAAAGACAACATGATCCATCAGACGAGAGCATTAAGTAGTTTACCTGGTCGAGAGCCGCCTTCTAGTGAATGCGTCGGACCATTCTGAGGCGGCCATGATTAGTGCCCTTCGGACACTCAACGATTTGCCGGTGAGTGACGCCGCACTCTACCACAAACTTCGTGAAAGGATTGGTTCATGATAGGGAATTCGTAAACTACTCCTTAGAAGACATCACTTTAGAGCTCGATCTTGCTGACTATGGGGCCGTCAAGGTCGAAGATGTGATGCAAAAACAGGGAGGAGCCTCGAGACTCAGCCCTTAACTGTTCGTCACGTTCGACCGTGACAATCTCCCTGAGTCGGCGCGTGACGGTTGATATCGCTACCGCGTGAAGGCATTCATCCACTGCCGCGAAGTGCTACTACTGCCACCGCTTCCTCCATGCGAATCCCATGTGGCGTACAGTCTTGTTTATAAGAAGTCTGTAAGTTGCTCCAAGGCCGTATCAGATAAGTCTTGGAAGCATGTGGCCCTTATCTAGCGTCGAAGGAAATCCTTGCCTTTCAGGCTGCAGTTCGTATCTCATTCATTGAAGCTAATGTTCTTGGCCTTGTCACGCCCATCGGTGCCTGGGACATTTTATTAAAAAAAAAAAAAAAAAAACCCGCATACTACTCTTGCCCCCCTGCAGTCCTACGATTTTTTTTTTTAATATAGCCTAGTAGTTGGATGTGTTGTGTACGGCGACTTATCCCCAAGTAGGCAGTCGCCAGATGGGTCCTCCCCCCCCAAAAAAAATGCAGTCCTACGAGCACGGTTGTTTGTTTCCCCGTGCATTCGCAACTCTTCTGCTGGACAAAGGATTCACACCTATCTTCGTCTAAAACCATCACCCTCCCTATTTCTCAACCAGTGTGACCGTTTACCCTATGGCGAAACGGCGCTCACCTCAGAGTCGTTAGACTCATATGAGGCAACCACCTTGAAGTGTTAGCGAGGCGGTCTTCCTGACTTCCTAAACTGTCCCCCGAAAGGAGGCCACCACCAAACGATATTCTGCTCCTAGTTGATCCATCACCCAGTGCTGGACTGAGTTGCTATGAGGATTCTCCAAATGAGGTAGCCTGCCTCCGAAGCCACCCCGCCCACCAAAGGTTTCGAGTTGGAGGGAGGAAAAGACTCGCATAGCGCCCCGCTATTCCAGGAAATGACTGGTTTCTCTCTCACTCGAGAAGTTCATGTCTGTGGATGAGGCTGTTGATTTTTCTTCGGCTGCTTCAATTCCCTGGGCCTAGTTATTATTTCCAGAACGTCTGGCCGTTTTGCACGCCATCCGCTTCTTTTGTGGTCGACCGATTTGAGATGGCCCTCAAACAGAAGCAATATGCCTACATGCGCTTTTAACAACCCCCGAACGATTTCACTGTCGGTGAATTTCGTCTAGCTAGGACTAGATTCCAGTATATTTCGAAGCACACCCGCCAGTCTTCCTAGCGGACATACGTGTCTCCACTTAACGGGAAGACCCATCTAGCAGAGGTGTGGAAGCGAGTCAAAAGGATTTAGGGCAAGTTCTCGCAGCATCCAACCCTCCTCCTCGCGACCTCTTTCTCCGCATTCTCTAGCCGGGATGCTGCTCCGCCATCATTCAATGCGCGTCGTGATGTCGCGGAAGGCCGCCGACTGGACTTTACCTCCAGAAGCGGAGAACCCTTCAACGACAGGTTTACGTTGTGCGAGTTGCCTTCCGCTCTGGCTTCATGCGTGACCATTGCCCTTGAAGTCAGTTGCTAGATAGTTGTGTTAAAATAATAAAATAACAACTTCACTTTACGAGCCTCTCATGCCAAACTTCCTGCTGTAGAAGATATCTTTGTTGATCCGCGTTTTTATCCCTAAGCAATCATTTTTCCGATCCCTCGCGCCCTAACTAGTAGCCTGATTCCCTTATTTCCACCACTGTCAACACGGAAATCGTTCCGACAGAGAGGCCCTCTTGTTTTATTCTTTATTGATTAATAATAATTGATCTTTTCTCTTATTATGGCGCAATTTCGTCTCCAGCTAGATGGCTTAACGGCGGTTACTCGAGTGATTAGGCTGTGTCATCTTTAGTATTACGATATCTTTTGTTTTTTTTAGAATCATAAGCATTGTTTTCACCTTTAATGAAAAACTAATGAAAGTAAAAGTTAACCATTATTTAATTTATAAAACTTTACAATGTCTTCGTAAATTTGAACAACTATGTATTTTCCTTTATTTCGTTGCCTCCATAAAAACTCGCACATATAGGACTCGATCAAAGAACGAGCGGTTCCACATTCTTTTTTATTCCCCATTTTTGCCTTGGTCCAAAGCGACTCTATTTGGTTTGTGTGGGCATCTCTGGCAAGGATTAATTATACATAATAATAATGTTTCTGCCGTTCTATCAGGAACTGCATACATGAAACACTCGCACGTTTCCCTGCAAATCCCTCTGAAAACCCATTGCGCTTCTAAAACCTTCCAGACATTGTTCTTTCTCTAGCAAGTTCGTACGTTATCATTTTTAAGGGTGAAAACAATGTTTATGCTTCCATAAAAAAAAATCAAAGGATATTGTAACACTAAAGATGACAGCTTAATCACTCGAGTAACTACTGGCCGTGCAGCCATCTTGTATCTGGATGAGGAGACGAAATTGCGCAATAATTATAGAAAAGATCCATAATAATAATAATAATAATAATAATGTTGAATCATCCCAATACAAGGAGGGCATGTCATCAAAATGGAGTTATTTGGCCTCTTAATTTGTCACAATGGCTCTGTGTGTTTGTGTGTGTGAGAGAGAGGGGGGGGGGGTCACTGACTGCAATATGCTCGACATAGCTATTGCCCGCGCGAGTTTATCCCAATTCAGATTTATTCCTTTATTCCCAAGTAGAGTCGACGATTCTTATACCCAAGGGATCAGGGGAGCCATTTTGAAGCTTCCGGAGAATCCATTCAAGATTGAGGGCTCACCGCTTCTCTCTCCCTTCTAGGCCTATTTGAGGTGTAATCTTTCGAAGCGGGGTTCTGTGTGTGCGTGTTTGTTGGTGTACGTAGGCAAATGCCTATTAACTTTTTAAATCGTGTGTATTTCCGCATTCTTTCCAAGGGAGGCTTTCTTACTTGGCGGTCTCTGTGCACAAGCTCAGTTTTTGTCACAATTCGCGGGTTGGTGATGCGAAGTCAATATTAGGGCCGCGGGAAGATATTTTGACTCCTAACTTGTTGGTTTTACGATATTGTTTTCCTTGCGAAGGAGTGCCATGCAGACCTCCAAGAATGAGTGGCAAGCGCCATAAATAATACTCACACGAATATATTTTGTTTTAAGACAGATTTACAAATGTAGATGGCGATGAGAATCTGTATTAAAAGGGTCTAATCGCTTTTCTGTTTGCCAAAGGATGGATTTTATAAGTCGGCCTGGTATTTGCCTCTGATCAATGGTTATTGATAATAGGGGAATTATTTGAGGAAAAATAGAGAAGTGAGGGAAGCGGGTAATTTAATAATAAAATTGAATCTCAATTTTCTGTCATTATAATTAATATTCTTATGAGGGGAGAGCGAGGCATTTGTAAAAAAATAAATGAGAAAGCAGGAGGATCACTCATTTTCTTGCAGGTAATTTTAAGAATATTTTTTTTATATACCTCTTCAAGGTCAGGGGATCCCTTTCCTTCAAAATTGTAATATATATATATATATATATATATATATATATATATATATATATATATATATATATATATATATATATATATATATATATATATATATATGTATATATATCTATATATATGTATATATATATATATATATATATATATATATATATATATATATATATATATATATATATATATATATATATATATCATAGGGACATGGTTATAACCTATATACAGTACTATATTTCGAAAAAGTCATACTTTTCGAATTAGAGTTCAAATGTAGAAATTTCGGCAGTAGTGAATTACAAGTGTTTATAAAGTGTTCATTTTAGAAGTAGTTCATAGTCAGAATTAAAACAAGATCGTGTTTTTTTCAGATTCCAATTAATGCCAAACAACTTTTAAATTTACATATTTAAAGTAATTCCATAAAGATTCGTTTTAAGACATTTTCAAATGAATTTGAAAGTGTTTTTCTTATGCAGTTTCATGTGTACTTTTCTGATCTGACACACCTTTCCCCTTGAAATGCATACTTTTCCCATAATCGCCTGAACGTCCATAATAGGAAAAATGTGTATTTCCAGCAAAAACGAATTTCACTTCTGAAAAGTACACAAAAACTGCATTAAGAAAAACACATTTTAAAAATCATTTCAAAGATACAGAACCAGATCTAACCTAACATAATAAAGCGAGACAAAGATTTGGGTAAAAAAAACACATCATTTGTCTTGAAATTCATGCTGATACTACTTGGTTGAATATGGGCATTAGAAAGCCACGTGTCTTTAAACTCACTAACGGAAAATGTAATGCGGTTTTACGCTCTTTCGAATCCTTTGCAATTTTAACACAGCGAAATAAATTCTGATCCTGTCTAAATCTACAAACACTGCGGCATGTAAAACTTCTCATATTAGTTGGTATTGAGACCTAGCACAGCCACCGCACGCCATTATACCATATGAACTGAAAACACGGACATCCGCGAATCGTCCGAAATATATGAAAATATAACAAAGAATGCTGTTGGTTAATCGCCAAATGACGCATGCGCAGATCGCTTGCATATATAACAAAATATGCTATTTGCTAACTAGTCAGGCAAAAAAACTTGAAGGGAATAGGGCAAATGGCACAGAAAGATTAAAATTTGGCAATTAAAAATATATTTTTAGAAAGTGAATAATTACGTTATTATTAATTTCCGGAAGTTGAAAATTACATCGGTGAGCGTCATTTTAAGAATTAAAAGCGTTTATGTCTTTGAAAATGAAAGAAATCGTAATTGTGTTAAAACGAATCTTATCCGATAGCTTTATTGCACATTTATGAAAATGCACACCGCAGATGATAAACATAGATTGCTTAATTTTTAAAATATGAATTACGTATATGTTATTTTTAACTTGTTAGAACATATGACTTATTGTATTAAGACTTGAACATCAGTTTATTAGGAAAAGAAACATTAACAGCGAATCCTTCAAAACCTTTGACCTACTGCAAATATGTTGATGATATATATCTTTTAATTATAGAGGAAAACGAACTAAAAAAAAGGATGGAAGAACAATCTGTATTAAAATTTACTTATGTTCAAGTAATAACATGTGAAAATAAGTAAAAAACATAAGTATATACTAAACTGTAGAAATCTAAATACCCCATACATTGGTGTATGCATAAATACACCGACACAGCTGCGTGTCCCTCCCTTATTCCAAATTCACTTTTCGCATCGAAGCTCCCTCACCCCTTTTCGCGCCGTCATAAACCTGCAGCTTGAGACGAGGAAGGCTCGGATGACGGCGAGGTGTAAATATTTCGCTTGTCCTGGCAGCAAACAAAAGGTCTTTCGCGCGACGATACGGATTTTATGATAATTCGGTGCTCTCTCTCGATTTTAGCACATGAGGGAAATAAAAGGGAAAATTCTCCTTGGAGTCAGGCAGAATATCTTGGACCTACGTTGTGTGTAGAGCTAGCCCCACAAAGGAAACAGTTCGCCCGTTACAAGGAAGAAACTTCGGGAATTTGTTGTTGTCGTCACGGTACTTGTAGGTGCCAAACTCGCAGACGCCACCCCTACTGCAGAGTCAGAGGTTACACAGGACCTCCCTATGCGGATTACCCTAGACGTAGCTAAGTAATCATTTTGGCTACCCACTACAAGAGCCAATAATCGGAACGGACACTTCGAGGAGAAGAATTCCGATTTGAGTCACAGTTTGACTCGCCTTCGCGATCCGGTCTAGGATTACCCACACATTCGGTAACCTCGGACGCCCGGGCTTAGTGTGAACATCGTCAGAAGAAGAAGAAGACATTCGCCGTCACCCTCTAAATACTTACGAACTCCAAGGTATCGTTAAAGTGAATTTTTCCCTCCCCTAACTTCAGTTTAACCGTTAACTAGAATTTCCATCCCGAGCTCCTAACCTCGATTATTTCAAGTGATTAATTCAGTGCTTAATTCCGTGATATTATTCAATTCATTCTGTCGGGTGCAATTAAGACGCAAGCATCCTAGTACGCAGACTTACCTGTTCAGTGCAAAGACTAATCCTATTTATACCTATATGTGCTATTTCATATTTCTAATTCATGTATATTAAAGATTATTTTTGTATTTGTGTGTTTAACTGTTTTGGACGATCCTTTGGCAATTGAAAAGCAATCCACTCCGCTTAATTTTTATTATTACATAAGTCCACCCATGACTGGCTTTTCCTGAGTGAGAACACGCTCAGGGGATCATTATCTTAACTTTGATCAAAAAAGAAGCACCGGGGTTATTCTTATTCACCGGAAGTGGCTACGGTAGGTGTATTGGCTACACTTCACCTCCACTTCACCTTGGTGCGGGATTATAATATATGCCAAGGAAGTGGGACTGGGCTTACCTACTTATTAACCCTCGACAACAAATTCTGGAAGTTGTTTTAATGCAGAAGGATAATGACCAACAAGATACAAAATTAATGTCATACGAACATACATCAGAGGCGCATACAAATACAATTCCTCATGGGCATTATTCCACAAAGATATTCAACGAATAAAGCAAGTATTAATTAACAATGCTTATTCCAATTCTATGGTAGACAAAGATATCAAAACATTTTTTGCAAAATTTACATATGAATAAAAAAGACGATAATATAAAACACTCAATAAAGGTCTTCTAGAAAAAACAAATGAGTGATTCATATAAAACGGACGAAAGAATAATCAGAAATATTATACACCAAAGTACAAAATGTACAAATCCAGAAGAAAGATTAAATGTGATAATAAACTACAAAACCAAGAAAATTAGCAATCGCATCATTAACATTATCAGAAACAAAACGAAAGGAATGAAAGCATCTAATGTAATTTATGAATTTAATTGCCCTCATGAAGACTGCAAGCTTCATTATTCGAATAACTACATTGGAATGAAAACCACATCCTTATCTCTTCGACAAACCATGCATTTGCAAAACGGCGCTATAAAAAAAAATCACTATTTAACTGAGCACAGAAACCATCTATCAAGAGAAATTTTAGTGGAAAATACCATAATCGAACGGAAACTGACCGCACTCGCCTTCACATCATGGAAGCTATCTTAATCCAAGAAGAGAGACCGAGACTTAATGGCCAACAAATCTCTTAAAACTCTTCAAGGATTAAATAGTTAATACGAATAAAATTCTCTTTTCCCAAATTTATCATAGTAATTTTCATTTTGAGCTCAAAATTTTTAATTTTAATTTTGAATTTAAAAAAAAAAATTATATTAAATTACATTACTGCTTGAATTTCTTTATATCATTTTACGCAAGAATCAATATAACTCTCTCTCCTAATTACACATACTTCTATCTTTTCTCTAATTATCGCCACACCAATTTATCTCTTTAAACATCATTGATTATCATTATAGTCTCAAAAGATGACCGAAAAGGTCGAAAGGAACCTCAGGACAATAATAAATATACAAGGCAATGGCTTCGCTACTAAGATTAAAATTTAAAATCTAAAAAAAAACAGCCATGGTTAAATGTTTATAAATTTTCTGAACTTCTCCAATTAAAATAATTTTAAGAAGGAAGTCTAAACTCAATTTCCCCCCTTTCAAAATATCACGTTGCTAAAATATAGTTATAGAAGAAGATATATAAAAATAAATTTTCTGAACTTCACCATTTCTAATTCTTTAAGTTTAAAAAATTTCACAAAACATCGATACTTATTTATTTCTGAACTACACCATTTTTTTTTTATATTATAACATAATTATTATAAATAACATAAAAAAAACATCTCATAATCAAACTAAGATGAAATTTTATTCAAATACTGAAAAAAATCCCCTTCTTAAATTATATAGTTAGTGATGATGATGATGAAGTGATTGTGAATATAGGAACCCTTATTCATAACCTTTCCCAAAACAAACAAGGTCTGCTGACCACAAAGTCGCGTGCCCTCACTTATTCTGATTTATGACCACACCTAACGTAATATAGCCAAGCGTATCATATTATAGCCTAGACTAGTATAGCATACCATACCCTAGACTAGAATAACCTTGCATAGCTTAACCTATTATAGCGTTGGTTAGCTAGGCTATCGTAGCCTAATATACGAGGGGCGGTCGATAAGTTTTGCAATTCGGATATAAGGAAACGAGATATGAGGAAAAGTGTTTTATTATTTTTCAATATAACTACCCTCGACTTCAATGCACTTGCGCTATTTGTCCCTGAGGCTTCGAATTCCCGACAACCAGAAATCTTCCCGACTGCTGTCAATCCACTCCTGGACGGCGAGCTGGACATCTTCATCGTCCCCAAACCGGCGTCCACGCAGTGCAGCCTTGAGATGGCGGAATAAAAAGTAGTCACTAGGGGCCAGATCTGGACTGTAGGGGAGATGGTTGAGCTCCTCAAATCCGCACTCGCGCAGGGCAGCTTGTGCAACTCTGGCCTTGTGGACTTTGACGACGTTGAAGTCGATCATGGGGCGTGAGGTTTCTAGGGACCCAACGGGCAGAGACCTTGGTCATGGCCAAATTGTTGTGGATGATGTTGATAACACTTCCATGTGATATTCCAAGTTCTCGCTCGATTTCTTCGACTTTCACCCGTCGATTTTTGAGGATCATCCTCTCCACACGGGCCACATTGTCCTCGTTGGTCACGTTTGACGGGGGTTATCTTCAAGGGACTCACGACCATGGCGGAACTCCCTAGTACAGCAAGCAATGGTTGCATAGAAAGGGGCGGTGTCGGTGTACACTGAAACCATGCGTTCATGGATCTCTTGCATTCTTGCCTTCCTTGGTCAAAAATTTGATCACTGCGCGGTGCTCAACCTTCTCCATTGTTGAAAACTCCTGACAGACGATCTGCGATCAGCTACTGCTTCTTAAATAGACGAGGCAGGAGCGTGCGGCTGCAGGTCCTGACTTGTCATAACTTGTCGTAACACCCCCACAAACAGCCATCCCCCTTCCTCTGTTTTGCCCTACCGATTCACAAAACTTATTGACCGCCTCTCGTAGTATTACCTATCCTAAAATAGCACATCATAGCCCTCCCTAGCCTAGTATAGCTTAGCATAGTATAACCTAGCCTAGCATTAACTATCCTAGACAAGTATAGCCTATACTATCTATTATACCCTAGTCGAGCATAGCTTAGTATTGTTTAGCCTAACACACTATATGCTATCCTAGCATAGCATTTTATAGCCTAAATTAGCATAGCATATCTTATCCTTGTACGTTATATCTTAGCATAGCTTAGCAGAGTATAGCCTAGCCTATAATAGACTAGTATAGTATAGTTTGCCCTAGCAGATTATAGCATATTATAGCCTAGTCTAGTCTAGCAGAGTATCCGCCGAATAGTTATGTTATTGCCAAAACAAAATAATTCCCGGGCTAACCTTGGGATCACTTTGGCACTTATATCATTCGAAAAGAATTGTAAAACAACATAAGTGTTTCAAACTTTGTTAGAATCGACCAAATTGTTATGATGTTATTAGAAAAAAAAGAGGCAAAACGGACACCGACCGACCGATCGACATAGTGATATGTAGAATCGCACGCGACTAAAAAGTGTAATAAGAAAATTAGAAAAGCAGAGAAAAGGTTAATTAAAGCTCTGCTGGACCTGCTTTTCAATCAAACATGCATAAAAGAGAAACTCCTGCATATATATATATATATATATATATATATATATATGAAAAAATCTCACAAAGTGGACGTGAGTCAAAGTTATGCAGATATACCCACAAAGGAAAAGTGAAAAACAATTCCGAGCGCTTTCGTCTTTATTCTTAAAGACCTTTTCAAGGAATGAACAGGAGGCAGGACATACATTGCCTTAACTAGTGGAAGGGGGTGGATTAGACTACCCACCTCTGAACCTTAATTAGGGGGTACAAAATCCTAAAACAACTTTATTTGAGATTTTATGTATCTAGTGAAAATGAGGTCTAGCGTGAACAAACCAGGGCTAAGATTGGAATTTGGGAACTCGTTAATGGAGATACATTCTAATATATTTCTCGAATTATAATTACTGCATTTTATGACTGGTTTGGTACTGTTCCAGTTAATGCTATGGTTAAAATTGTACATATGCAGAAAAAGCGCCAAACCAGTCATATGTAGAAAAAAACTCAAACCAGTCATAAAATGCAGTAATTATATTTCGAGAAATATATTAGAATGTATCTCCATTAAGGGGTTCCCAAATTTCAATCTTAGCCCTGGTTTGTTCACGCTAGACCTCATTTTCACTAGATACATAAAATCTCAGATAAAGTTGTTTCAGGATTTTGTACCCCCTAATTAAGGTTCAGAGGTGGGTAGTCTAATCCACCCCCTTCCACTAGTTAAGGCAATGTATGTCCTGCCTCCTGTTCATTCCTTGAAAAGGTCTTTAAGAATAAAGACGAAAGCGCCCGGAATCGTTTTTCACTTCTTCTTTGTGAGCTTTTTTCATATATATATATATATATATATATATATATATATATATATATATATATATATATGACATTTTAAGATAAAATTACACTCAATTTAGTTGTCCATAACATGGAATGAGACTTGGCCTCTATTTTTTATAATAATACTTTGAATTAAAGACCGAACTAAAAAACAAACAAACCCCAAACCCTGAAATAGTCTCGTGTACCATTTTTTCGCTGCTTGTCATTTTGTTTCGGACGGTGTAATAAACTTTGTTTCTTCATCGAGTCATACCCCCCCCCCACCCCACCCCTACACACACACTTATTTTATGCTTAATCCTGATTGACGTCACATCACGTTTTTCACTTTTCCGCTAAAGATGTGTAAACTTTCTGATGGCGTCACTAGAAGCGAGCGCCTAGGGCTAAACTTAACAAGTAAGATGACGGTTTTTTTAAATAGCCTAATGACTAATTCCTAATTCCAAACAAGTATTTATTCTGCTAACTTAAAATCTAATACCAATTTTAATTTTGTTCTGAAGTATTGCCAATGCAAGGGTAGGCTTCTTGATACGAAGTAGCGCAATACATTTGATTTTTCTTATGACCTAGTCTATCGTAAACTAAACCTAAACTTAAACGAATAAAACAGTTGTTTAGAAATATCTTAGTGCCACATACCTAATATATTTGAGCAATTGCATCACTAAAGTCTAGGAATATATCCAGGTTTTTCTTCTTTGATATTTGCGTTGTGAAATACCGAGCAAAGTGAATTTTAGAGGGGTCGAAAATCAGGATATATCTTTTAATCGGCAACCAGATGGCTTCTATTGCGTTCCTATGTACTCAGGTTCCTTCTGGACAGACTCCGACTAAAATCTACATTGCACCTGAGAAATTTACTTAACAGCGAGTGATGTAATCCAGTTCTCTGAAGGTAATCATCCATCCTACTCTTTATTGCACCCTCTTATTTTCCTTCTCTTTTTATCCACTCCTACACCTTTGCAAACTTGCTTTTCTATCAAAATAGTTTCTAGTTGCCCGGTACACCTTCATCTTTATATGAGCCTTAATCGAGTAGCAGCGTATACCATGTGGTCCCTACTTGTTGCGAAGGCCGAAACCTCGCTGGCTGAGGAAAGTATTAGGCACCGGGTGAGCTGAGTCGTCGAATCTCCTCACCGCCTTCCAGTACCCAAATAAGGTGGCTACGCCGGCACCATCTTTTATGGTTCCAGCTCAATGAGAATTTTGCCCGAGGTCATAGTATTTAATTTCCATGAGCCTTTTTTTTTCTCATCATGGTTACAGCATAAGGCAATAGTGGGAAAACGCACGTGGATCCAGCTCCAAACGCGGCCTCCCTCTCCCAAGGTGTCGGGTAGGGTGAGGTAACATAAGACACTCCTTTGACCAGTGGACTGGCTCCCCTGTCACCATCCATATACGGCAAAGGGTCTTTCCCCTTGCCATCTTTGGAGCCGCTCTCAGGCATCTCCACATCTCAAAAGGAGGTGCCCTCATCTCTGTGCTTTCTCTGGGGCCCCACCAACCATCTTATACCGGAAAAGAGGGAGGTTTACTCCTCATCCATACCTACTGGTGGGGTGGATGTCCCCCCTCACTCCCTTCTCTGCAAGCGCATTCAGGCGACTCCTCACTACCAGCGGCAGTCCCTCACTTACTATCACAGGGGACTGCCAAGAGAGCAGGCATGCGGCCGAAAATTGACAGCTCCCCGTAAGAGCGACTCGATAGGGCCAACCCCTTAGAGTGGCAAGGCATAGCAGGCCCCGAGGGTCGTTACCCCCTACAGGCCTGCATTTCAGCTTGCAGGGGGTCAGCATGCCTACCCCTCTTCCCCCCGATGGAGGTCGGTTTGCCTGCGAGAGAGGACAAGATAAAAAGTACCTCAAACAGGATCAGTGAAGCCTTCAGGGGATGGCCACATGGCCCCCCTTGAGATGGAATATTCCCGGAGGTGACCCAGCCGCAGACTGCAGGATCTTCCATCGGGTCGATACAAGGTCTCGGTTCCAAACACCGAACATGAGTCCGCCCCTATGCAAGCTGCTTGTCAGAGGGCTCGGGATTCATAGCAGTCTCTAGTCGGGATGCTGTTACGCGAGCATTCAATGCGCGTCGTGATGTCGCGGAAGGCCGCCGGCTGGACTTTACCTCCAGAGGCGGAGACCCTTCAACGACAGGTTTACTCTGAATGAGTTGCGTTCCGCCCTCGATTCGTACGCAGTCACTGCCCATGGTCCGGACGATGTCCCGTACGCCATGCCTCGACATCTGGGTCAGCGAGGCATCGCCTTTCTGTTGATTTGTTCAACATGATCTGGGTAGAGGGTATCCTCCCAGACTCCTGGCGAATCTCTACTGTACTCGCTTTTCGCAAAGCGGGGAGAGATAACTAACCCCGCCGGTTTCCGCCCAATCTCTCTAACCTCGTGCGTGTGCAAGTTGATGGAGAAATCGGTAAATGTTAGATTGGCCTTTTTTTCTGGTCAGCGGAGGCCATCTATCTTATGCAGTGTGGTTTCCGTAAGTTCCACCCCATGTTGGATGCTCTGCTCCGACTGGAGAATGCCGTCTGCGAGACCTTCCTTCGTAAATACAACTACGCCACGGTATTTTGCGATCTGGAGAAGGCCTATGATACCGCATGGCGATACGGCATCATGGAGAGACCACACGATGGGGCCGACGGAACGCCTCCCAATCTTTATATCTGAGTCTTTGCAAGATCGTCGATTCTGCGTACGGTTGAGCCGAATGGAGCAGAAAGATAGTGTCCTGCGTGGAAGTGTGCTCAGTGCCACACTCTTTGCCCTGAGCATCAACGCCATCACCTCGGGGCTGCCTGAAGATGTTGTCGCTACGCTCTATGTGGACTATCTTTCGATCTCTTTTGGCGCGGTCCAGATGCCAACTCTGGAGCGTCGACTCCAACAGGCATTGAACCACGTCTCTCGCTCCCCCGAGGCCCTCACTCTATACAGATGACTCCAAGTCCCAAGAGGGGGTCGGTTTCCACGCCGCATCTCCTCTGTGTGAAGGCAGCTGGGTTCTGCCAGCCGCTGCGTCTGTCTTCACGGCCGAGCTGGTTGTAATACATCGCTCGGTACGGGAGATTACGCGACCTACCCGGTTCCGAGACCGGATTGTGATTTATAGCGACTCACAAAGCGCCCTGAGTTCCTTCGGGGCATTGGAATCTCCGCATCATCTGGTTCGCGATGTCTATGACGCCACGGTTTTGGCGAGCCGTGCGGGTGTCAAGATTCTCTTCTGCTGGGTTCCTGGACTTGTATGAATTGCGAGGAAGGAGCGCGCCAAAGAGTCAGTGAGGACTGGGCGACCAGACAAGCGTTTCGCTCTTCCTCACGCTGATTACATGACAGGAATACCCGCAGCTCTCCGGGATGTTTGGCAAAATAGATGCGAGACAGTTGAGGGGAACCTAAAGTTGCGTGCTTTTGCGCTGCGACTGTTTCCATGGACCTAACCCCCAATGCCGCGAAGGCTTCAGGTTGCTTTCTGTCGTCTCCTAATTGGCCCCACTAGCGGGTCGCACCGTTATTTGAAGGAGTGCTCGCGTGCGCCCTACTGTGAAGACTGCGTTGTTCCCCAGACTGTTCGAAATATTCTTGTTGAATGTCCCAGTCTTGGTGATCTTCACGCATGTTACCTGTCTCGGTAGCGCGAGGAGCTGGGTCGATATTCTTGTCCATTATACCCATGATGGGTTCGTGGACACCGACTTGTGGACTATCCAACTTTTTGGATAATACTGACCTCCTCCATTATATTTGATTCTAGTGTTGGTCCTACTCCGAGGGAGACCCGCCTTCTTCCGGCGCTGGACCGTGCTTGTTGCTTCTTTCTTTTCTCTTGTTTCTTCTTTGTTTTTTGCTTTTTCTGGTTTATTTTTTATTTAATTTATGTATGGCGATCAATTCCTCTGTAGGCAGTCGCCAGATATGCGCTTTTGAAAGAAAGC